>LN902847.1:5295799-6522214 GCA_000469725.3 Echinococcus multilocularis | reverse complement strand
CTCCGCATCACTTTCCTCCTGTCCAATTCAAGGAACTTTTCTGTGATAACGAGTAAAGCCAATTGCCGATGCCTATGCTTGGCTGGCCTATTTCTTTGGTGCTTTGAAGGTGGCATCATTTTTGCTTGATGGATATAGGCGAAGTGCACCTATTGTGGACCATCAGATACTCGGTGAGACACTACACTGACTGCTCAGAAGACAGCGCAACTTGGCATACCGATTCCTGACCCCAAATGAGGATGAGCACACGATGAGGGCGGCAGCAGTGTCCATTACGGAAAATGTGGAGGCTTCTAGGGTAAAGTGATAAAGTGCTAGTGGCCTCTGAAAGAGCATCACCTCCTGTCTTACAAGGCTGCAAGGGAGGACAGGACATGGGACTGAGGAGCACTAAAATTGAGAAGGAAGTGGAAGAGGTGAGTGCACTCAGATCACAGGCAGGTGGGGAGAACTAAGCAGAGCATTCTACAAGGCTTTGGAATTGACAAACCAAAAGTGGGAACAACGGAATGTTGTTGTGTGATTGTTTATTCGCATGCACTACGAAGTACAGACATGCCTCATCTCAGCATCATGCAACTGCTCTCATCATGAAGTCTCGAATCATCAGCACCACCACCATCGTCGTCGTCGTCTTCGAATATCAGCAGTTGACCACGTGGATGTGGATTTGATTTGCGATTAGCAAGGGTGTGAGTTGAGTTGGAACGAGTTTCTAGTGCTAATGGTGGAGCTTCCTGTGAGATGTATTGTTTGTCTGAAGGGAAGATTCGGTCCGCGGTGTGTGGTACGCAGTATGCAGTACACAGTACGTAGTACAGGGTAGGTGGTGGAGTCTCGATATTAGGCAGTAGGCGGTGGGTGGTAGGCGGTAGGCGTTGGTCTGTAGCAGGACCTCCCATTCTGAATACAGTTGGTGTGGATCATTTGCTTGCTGTGATGATTTTATTCTAAATGCATAATAACAATGGAGACGCGTCATCTTTAATGGTTGCTACTTTCGCGTTTTCTTGCTGACTGAAATGGTACTGAGAATGCTTAGCTGGTTAGCACCAACCTTGGATGAGGTAACGGTTAATTGTTGGGGATGCTTCCAAGCCCAAAAAACCTTCTTATTTCGGTTTTCCAGAAATTTCCATACTTCCTTCTAACATCTCGCAAACATTGAAAAACGTTGCTCACTTGCTTGGTCTCTCCAAAGTGACATTCATGTAGATCCGAATTTTGCTTGCCTTCACTAGAATGCCAAAGTCAATCAAATCGTGCATGTAGGCAAGACTAAATACTAGAAAGTGAATTCGGATGTCTTCTTTGTTCAGACGGCTGCCATTGGCGCACATACCATGTCTTCCAAGCCTACGCATACACGTTAGCATTTAGTGGTGTCAATCCAAGCCTTTGTTTACTTATTGCTCCTTTTCAGAGCTAGACAGGACTCAACCTCAAGCACATAAACACCCATTCGTAACTACTGGCGACGCTGGCGTACAGTCGTCGGCTTCTTACCATGTGATGCAAATGCTTAAACGGGGTTTGCCATCAGATTGATAGATGATTCAAGCTAAAGTATCAATCAAATCTAAATGACTTCTTGGGAGATGAAAGAGTGACTAGAAGCATGGAAAGTGTTAGAACTTGACTTTTCTTAACTTTGCGAATAACAGAACTGTGTGGGAGTTTGAATTAGCATCATCTCTTCTAAGCGGAGCAGTGCATTAATAAAAGCTTTATTTAAGGGGGGTGTTGAAGACTCGACGGTGTTCCACAGTGAGTCTATACCTTAGGATATTGTGAATTTGGGGGTTGTGCAGAAGTACGGTACGACAACGAAATTATGTTTGGCTTACAGTTGCTCTCCGCCATGATTGACGTCTTCCAGAGTACTCAAGCCCAACCACTCATACTAGAACAAGTCTTTGCCCTTTTTATAGGAATAATACTTCATTTCCAATACTACTTTAAAAAAGAGTTTCAGCCTATTAATAACAGGGATGACTTAATCTCCACATGAGCAAACAAAAGAAAGGCATCTATCTCCATTTGCATAGTCAAAGAACATGCTTCCTAAAACCATATGTAAGGTCCAGAGACTGTTGCCTTTCGATGTTGCAAGAACCCTGAAGCAATTCAAAGATAAAAAAGGCCGCAGAGTAAAACTGTGAGAGAATACGCTGTGTTTTTGTTCCTTTTCACGTCTAAGCACTTCTCGGAGGACCGCATTTTGTCTCATTTTAACCAAACTCCTCCGTCATCAAATATATTTTGCTTAATCAGTGGAAGACCTGAAAGGAAGGTAAAAAGGCTGAAGAAAAATTTACGCATCCATTAATCACAATTTCTCTAAAACCGAAAAATTGTTTCATTTTGACATCTCAAAGAAAAGTAAGTGAAGAGTGGAAAAGTGCAGCCAGGATATTCAAATGAGATATTATGCAACCCCCAAAGTAGTGAATAAATTTTGTTGTCAGTGGTTTAGAAGTGCTTTCCTTGTTTTGCATTTGAAATATGGAAGAATGCTTTCGTGTTCTTTGTGCAGAAATTTTAGAAATAAGTCCATTTGAAGCACATTTGTGAAATGTAGCATTTGGTGCATCTGTACATTCCACGGTTATCCCTCTCTCTCCCGTCCAATCTCTCTCTACTTTCCTCTCTATCTTCCTCTCGCTCCCCCTCCAGGCCATCGGCAAACGCATCGTCTCGGCACCCTCTACATACCTACTTTAGATTGAGGGCTCCCAAAATGGTGGCACCTTAAGATTACCTCATCACTACATGCATGCCCTGACCTTATACCAAACGATGGCATAAGATTGTGCTTTTTTGTATTTTTCACAAAACCTTGAAGGTTGGCGAACACATCAGGACGACCGTTACAGCATGTCTATTATTAGGATCCACCACCTCTTGATAGAAGGATGATTTCAACTTACAGGTAGGATGCGCATGCAACTAGTCTCCAGTGCAAATTCTACCCTATGTTGGTTTGCATTCTTTTTCTTTATTCTTAATCCACAACGCTACAAAATTCCATCTATCCCCTCTTGAACGTGAATGGACTCGAGTAGGAGAAACAGGAACTCTGCTAGCTGAATACCATACTGGTAGGGAGAATTCGGTCAAGGTCACTAAATATCTACTTTTTTCCATCTGGAAATGCAAAATGCCTTCCAGGAAGAAAATTTTTTGGATCCGTTTTTAGCATTTTAAATTAAGAAATATGAAGATTTACAATTAACATTCCAAAATATTAGACATAAAGTGTGTTCCACAAGGATATTTAATTTTAAAGTACTTATCGGTTAAAAAATAGGCTAATCCCCTATCTTTTTTGGATCGTCTTGAGAACCATAGGCGTATTAAATATTTTTTACCTGATGTGAATACCGATCTACTTAAATGTAATATAACATATGCGGAATTCAGGTTTTCTGAAAGTATTATCCATAAACGATGTGTTCTTTCGTGTTTGCATTAGACCTCTGGTCTAATCCAGTCAAGAAATACATCTTTACCGTTTTTTAAATGTAGCATTACTTCAGTAGAGCAATGCAATATCCAGCCAGTGGTGATAGGGCTTGCTATAGGAATCAGATGATGAACATTTTCAGCAAGAATGCACTTCAAACGCGTGACGATTACAAACCTGTATTTCTACAGAAAAAGGTTGGAAATACAAAGGATGATAGGTAGTGTCTTATCATGTTTAACTATCTCTGACTGGTAAGAAGGATTTATGTGGATTTTGCATGTACGTTGCCAGTCTGTGATTAATGAACGCAAGCATCAACAAGCTTACAGAAGCAGCATTCTTTTCAATAAATGTGTTCTTAGGTGTACAAATCCAATAAAGAGACAATCAGAACTCACTGATTAAGCTGTCTATTAGCCTGCTCAAAGGTTAACATTTGAATGTACTGACATCCTGCTACTGTCCAATCTGCCACAGTCAAAGCCATTAGTGCTAAATAATAACTTCCAAAACAGGCAGAGAGAGAAAAGGAAAAATACTTTTAGTGTGCATAGGAAAGCTGAATGAGGGCTTGGTTCCATGATAGCCTTGATTATAGCAAAGCTGTGGGGCCAAATATGATTCACAAATAGTTGACTATCTACTTTTTGTAGAGCGTAGCCATTTACTTTGTTGCTATCCACGCACACCAACTTTGTGCATCTGATCAATGCATTCGTGCTGTCAGCTTTTTACGTATAGCATAATGTTATCATTAAACATTAGCGCAATTTGCAAGAATTCTGCAAGATTAATCTCCCTTCAGTAACAAAATATGCGTATGCACACAAATTACGTAACTTATTGTTTGTTTGCGCTATAGGCGTTAATTATGGTTAACGCGGCCTCTTAATTAATAAGGCTACATTCAAAAGAGGCCAATAACATCTTTGTGTTCAACCTGGTGTAATCTAAAAGCACCAATCACAAAGTAGCACAATGGAACTGAGGCAAAATCTTAGGAAAACGTAGTGTAAATACTTAGGGAGATTGTAGCTTTTGCATAAATAGTTTAACTTACTCAATCTTTATCAAGGGTTATAAAAATGACCCACAATTGCTTTGCTAAACAGAGAGAAATAGCATCGGTGTGTGTGAGGCCAGCTCCTTTCACTCGCTTTGTATCAATGGGTCTATTTAAAAGGCATAAAGTCTTCCTAGGTAATTGTAATCATTTTAGACGGAAATTCTGTTCGTATTTGAATGCCCTGCAGTCCCTACAATTGGTACCCCCCCCGTTCTCACAAAACGCCATCATTGTCTTTTCATGCTCTGCAATCTCGACTACAGTCTAAAGAACGTCCGGAGTACTTCGTGTCAGCCACAAAGGTCTTCTTAATCCATCGACGATAGCTCTATTATGAAGAACTGTATTCTCGTGTCAAGCGTGTGGCAATGAGGAATAATTTGTGCCTTCAGAGCCCACATTCCACTCACAGTGTTCCGCGAATAATGCAGCGATGTTACTTTCTCTCAAGTAAGGGTTTCCTATCTTCCTTGCCTCCAGATTGGCGACCTCGATTCCAAACTGCACACGCGCAAACACTGCTGTCCCTCTGACTTCTTCTCTTCTAACATCAAGACGGGAAGGCAAAGTTATTTGAATTAAACACACTTTAACTCACTAAATGACGACTTAAAATTCGTACATGCATTCCAGTGTATGGAAGTTAAACAAAACCTCCACTTCTATGATCTATGCGGCGTCTCGAAAAATCTGTATCATTCCCAAACTTCGACTGATAAAATTGCCTACGCGCTGCTTTACTCTGTTTTGAGTTAATAGCCGCTGTTATGTAGTTTGCCAATTTTCTTCCCGATTAGCCCCCACACTCAGATTTATTCCACTCTTCTATCAACTGGTGAGGCTAGATTTCAAGTCATCCTTGTTATTTTTCCCCACCATTTCGAACAAGATGCAATGAGTTGCGTTGAATAAATAAAGGCAAATCCTCAATTGATCTGCCGTGAAACTGACCGTCACGGAAAATTCGGGAAAAAAGTGCCATTCTGCACGGTTTTCGATGGTGGTTCACATTAATTGACCTGAAGATGGTCAGCGATTGGGGATGAATGGAGCGGATGGTTTTCAATTTCTAACCACTTTGATTGCTAACACTTGATAAATACAAGAGGAACCGACGTTCTGCTCAAAATGTTAAACCACTTTTTATCTCAACTCCCGTGGGATGCATCCGGTTGTACTTTTTAGGGGGTACTGCAATGGTAGTCTTTTTTTCCATCGTCCATTGTTAGCAGTGACTACGTTTTGGCAGAATGTAGGCATGTGTTTGTCAAATATCGCTGCAAAATTTATGTTCCGACCTCCCCATTCATTGTGGTGCATCACCTACAACGGCGAATCAATCTATGATAGGTCAGTAGACACATCATTGGAGAGACATGATTGGACGGCAGTCAAGCAGTTCATTAGTTTGCTTTTAATTCTCCACTGATTGGTGGTCACTCAAGCATGATTCCTTTTGAATTAAGCGTCTATATTACGGGAATCTTATTTTATGATTAAAGTTCTGGAAAAGTATGAAAACCACCAAAACCACGTATCTTGTCTGAATTGATTACGGGAATATAAATTTTGCACAGCTAGCCTATGGAATTGTGGTGAAATAAGTGAAAGTAATGATTAGTTTAGTTATTATTTAACCCTATATTTAGTACGAGGCCGATTAGAGCCTTACCATTTTTCTTGGCCAGGCGGCCTGGCCTCCAGTTTAGGCCAGGAGCCTCCAAGCCCTCCGTAGGTCGACAATACATATCCTTCCAAAACAGCATGTCTTCATTTTTCAGGGAAGTGTCTGGATAATACATTGGGTTAGCAAGACTTTAGTAACGATCCAGTGGGATGTACCTCGTTTCTAAAAAGGAGCATCCGTTGCATCCAGCTTATTAATCTTGCCTTATCTTCTGTAAGACGTTCCTGTAGCTTTAACATACCTAAAACGATTAATAACACTGACCTTCTCAACTTGAACCATAATAACATTCCTTTCACTTAAAGAAAGCGACTCCATTCGAGTAGAACGGAAAATACCCCTACTCATTACTTAAATCGTATCGATACTGTTCCCGTTGTTACAATTTATTCGAGAAAGGAATAATAAATAGGCAAAGCAGGAAAAAGCGAAAACACCTGCCTAGTTATCGTGCCTTCTGAAATTACCTCGCCGATTCTGTTAATCTAAAAGCCAAACTTTAGACGTTGAGACCGAAAGACCCTTAATGACGATGGTAAAATCAAGTCAAACCGCCTTTAGCAAAATAATCGTCATTTTCGTTGAAAAGACCAAGCACCCAACCACGGAATACAAAAGCACATTTATCTTTCACCATAAGTTCATTTTTTGCATGTCTATGTCCACTAAAAACTGTGTGAATGCAAACCTGGAAAACCAACGACCCCAATGGCTAACTCAAGACGCATTCCACTATGCGCCAGAGCATTTGTCCCAGAAAAAAACAGAAACGCTCCCAGTGTCATCCTGCTGTTTGTCACATGGAAAAACTGCCCAGATACTTTCGTCGGCATCACCTCTCCAGAAAACCTTATCATCCATTTTGGGAGCTTGAGCAAAAACCAAAGCAAAGGTGCTTTTCCGTTCCGACTAAGGACTAGAAGAGTCTAAAACCGAAAGTCACACCCAGTTCTAACCTTTAAAATTTAATTTCTACGTACCCCCACCCCATAATTTCAAAAGGGGAAACAAAACAGTTAATGCGGCAAGAGTGTGAAAAAAGTGGTTCAAATATAATTGCTTCGTATGTGGGCCTACAAGGTGTATAAGTGTAGGCAAGATTGAAGGATGCATGAAGCGACATTGAGTGAAGTGGAGCAAGAGAGAAAGAGTGATGCGCGCGGTCAATCACTGCATGTCTTTTGTCTGCGTTCAGAGACGCTTAAACATTACTAAATAGGCAGTCTCCTTTAAAACTACACACGCACACACATACACAGGCGGTAGTGACTGGTTAAAAATCAATCAGTTAGTCAGTTGACCACTAATTTCATCGTTCATCTCTCTCCACCTTGTTTGTGCAGGAGGAGTCTGAATAATAACGGCAAGGGGGAGAGAAGAGGGGGAGGAGTTGGCGACAGCTACCACTACTACTCTTACTAGTAGAATGAAATAATTAATAATAATAACAGCAGTAGTAATAGATAAACAAGAGGCGCAAAATCTCTCGTGAGCCCTATACACAAAGAGGAAGAAGTGAGGAGGATAGGTAATGATTGCCCTACGGAGAGGTAAGGAGAAATGCTTCGCTACCACCTTCACCATCTCGGTCATCGTCACTACCTCGTCAGTAGCAGGAGTGGCGCGGGAATGTTTCTTAACTAAAAAATAAACCATACTGAATGAAACAATAAGTAGACTAATCAACTGAGCGCAAATACGGGGTGGAACACACTTGTTGCACGGGGGGAAGGCTACTTTTGCTCCCTAGACAATTGGATGAGGGGGATTAGACTGGAGAGCGGTTTCGCCTGCGTAGTGATGAAGGGGTGCTGCAGCAATTCAGAGGCCGTAGCTCGCTTATCAACTGACTCCTCCAGGCACCGATCTAGGAAGTCGAGGAAGGTGGCAGAGAGGCGATCTCGCTCCTTGATCTCCGGCTTGCCTATCGTTGCAATCAGATAGAGCGCCTACAAAACAAAAAATTAATTAATCAATCTTCCGATTTTGTCCTTCCTGTCATTCGAAAGAAGAGTGGCTATTCGTACACGAAGCGGATTTTCGGTGAGATAGGGTGGCTCCCCATCCACCATCTCGATAGCGAGGATGCCGAGTGACCAGATGTCAACCTTGTACCCGTATTGACGCCGCGTGACCACCTCGGGAGCCATCCAATAGGGCGTACCCACCATAGTAGAGCGCTTCATGCGTTCATTCGAGAGCTGAGCACAGAAACCAAAATCAGTCAGCTTCACTGACCCGTCCATGCCCAGAAGGATATTGTCCGATTTGATGTCACGGTGGATGACGTTGTTTGCGTGCAGGAACTGAAGTGCTTGGAGAATCTGTCAAAAGTGAAAGGGCTCGCGAAAGTCCGAAGTCCACCGTGGCGCGAAGCCACTGCCCAAATAAACTTAAATATTCAGCGAGGGAGAGAGGCACTGAGTGGCCTACTAAACCTTTTAACAAAAAATTTACACTTCAAAGCAATTCAGGCGGCTACCAAGGTACCGAAGAGTGCCAGACATATTAAGAAAATTCGCCCACCATACCCCAATTAAAATGATTTAAGTAGTGAGAATTCTTGCCTAGAATCAGTTGCTTCCGACATCACCACTACACTGTTGAGGAACTTAGGAAGGAAGTAGCATGCTGAAGAAAAGATAAGGCAAAATATTGAGATCATGTTCGTTGACGTGTTGGATTTGAGCACACAGGCTGAGAAAATTGAAAAGGAAGTAACATCAATAAGGGCTGCCTCAACATATTTTCGGAACTACAAGTTAGCCATTCATATCAGATATGATCTAAATAGGCTTTAAGTCTTGAAAATGAGTGCTCCAAACAATGAAGGAACTACTGAGTGGCAAGGAATGAAGAGCTCACCTCCTTACAGACAGCCGCAATGTGGCCCTCCTCCATGCACGTTTCCGTGACAACATCAGTGAGCGAGCCACCATCCAGATACTCCATCACCACCCACAATTCCTCACCACTTCCGCCACCATTTCCATTTGAGCTTGGGTTAAGACTCTTAACTGGTGTTGTCATGGCAGTAGAAGGTGAAGGTGCAACAAGGTAGGCATCCAGAAAGTTGACAATATTTTGCTGTCGGTTAGCCCGCATCACAAGGATCTCATTGATAATCAACTCCTTTTTGAGCTGCTGCGCTATATTCATCTTTTTGATGGCCACCAACTTCTTCGTTGCAATCTCGTAGCCGCTGCACACTACACCTGAGGCCCTACAACGACAAGAGTAGAGGTTAAATGTCCGAACTGATTGATTCGTCCCAGGGGATTTCACCGACCATCAGATCAATCACTCACCCTTGGCCAATCTTTTCAACCACGCAGTACTTGTCTGTGGGACAGCCCGGACTAACAATAGTCCGCAACTTCTCGTAAACCTGAAGATCGGTGAGACGATGGTGGTTATTGTTGGTTCGTCTTCTCGGTGCGGCATGCTGATGCTGTTGGTTATGGCTGTTGTTGGTGTTGTTGTGATAGTAGTGATTTGACTTGGGCGAATTGGGGAAGTGATGAACTGCCGGGGTGACGCCTGTTAGGGCCGGAGAATTTGGTTTCTGTGTGATGTTGGTGGATGGAGGAGGCGGCTTGACCGTGTTTTCGGGGTTACCTGTTGTTCAACGGGAAAATTGCTGTGCTACTCAAATCCGGCATAAGTAATGGAGGTAAACAAACACTCGAGGTTGACTTGGAGAAAAGGAGGCATAAGGTGATTAATCTATTGAAGTATTCAGATAACACATTCCTTTGTGTTTGTAGGTGCTTCAACCGTTGAAAGGAGATTAGTTCTTCGTGCTACTAATGGAGAATAATTTTATCAGGCAAACAAATAAAAAGGGATAAGTGCATTTAAAGAACCGGGTGTTTTAATTGACCACGGATCGCTCAATGACAATGTTGAGGAATAAAGTGATAATAAAGCTCAAATTCATTGTGAAGAAAAAAACAGAATTGTGCACCAACCAATTCGGGGCAGCAACTAAGTAGCGGAAAACCACGACGGAAAAAAAGCATGGGAAGGGGACAATAAACTTTCGGTGACTTAGTGGCATTTAAAAAATATCAAAATCAAAAACTGGAAGTCACATCTTACACTTATGACAAAATAACGACAAAGATAAATTCAATATGAAATGGAATACGAACTCCAGAGGTAGATGATTCGTTCCACTAGAGATATCTGAGTGAAAATGCAAGAAAGTCAAGTAAGGGGAGGATTCAAAAAGAACTGAAGAGGAAAAGAGAACAGTCTATGACTCCTTTCAGTGAAGTGGGCTCACCTATGGGATGTTTCTTTGCATGACCATTGGTTAGAGTACCACCATTCTCAATCGCAGATTTTGAGGCAGGCGGTAGAAGTGTTGCGGTGGCATCCTACAAATGAGGGAAAATGGAGGATAAAAAGTAGGCAAAGGGGACTATCAAAATCGAGACGAGGGAAGCAACAGAACCACTTTGGCTGGCGCAATTGTAATTGCATTACGCCTCCCGATGAGTCACCAGGCGTGCGTACACATGCGCAGGCGCAATCCATAGGAAAGCGTGCGCGCGCACACTCACGCACGCAATTTCGGACGGTCGATAGACAGCGGACGAGCCAGCGTGCGCACGTCCGCGCCCAAATATGTTTGCGTTGACCCAGGAGGAGGGGAGTTAGTCACCACCTTTGGCTGAAGCTAGGTGCTGCTGCTGCTATCACTTCCACTGCTGGGCGCCGGAGATAGCAAAAGCACCCGTCCCAGACACACCGTCTAATGTTGTGTTGCAACACCCAACAATGGCATTAATTTCGCAGCTTCTTCAAGCCTCTAGGTTTACGATAGGAGCTAATGATTTGGCAGGCAAGACGAACGAAAAGGACCAGTGCCTTTTCGACAAGTTGATTCCAGAGCGCAATTTAAGGCATTATGGTAACTGCTATTTAGAACTTAGAATTAGGCCCCTTCCTTCAGCTTGGGCCTTCAAGGAATAGATTCCCCACCGTTTTGATAATATGACATCATTAAAGTCCTTATTTTTACAACGTTAACAGTTTTTACTGATGGGAGTGTGTTGAAGGGTAAATTCACACACGCTGCTGTCAAGAGCAAGGAGTCACACTTAGTTGGAACACCATGGACAAAAGAACCAGTATTGTACCATCTTCTACAAAAGGGGATCAAACAACGAAGTGAAAAGTAGAATACTGAATTGGTCAGAAAAGTACGAGTGGGAAAGACGGAACTCTGTTGTCACTGCCATCTCTCGCCTTTCTCCTTAGTCACCGTGTACATAAACAAGACAATTGGTAATGCCGTAGAAAGTGGTTGAAGTGGCAAAAGGTAAATCTACCACAAAGTAGTTCTACCAACACCGGTGATACTGCAGAGCCAGGAAACTCGGATTAATGCATAAAAGAGTGAAGCAAGAAATAACTATCACCAGTAGGGTGATAGCAGGATGCAAAGCCCTAGGGACTGCTACCGAGGGAACCCACGCTCGGCGTTTGATGTCCACCCTTCGTAAGATAAAAGCACGTCTAAAGGCAGTCGTGCATTCCACACCCAGACGTGGATTCTGCTTCACACATTCCATGTCAATAAGGAAAAGTACACTGCAGGACGCATTGTCGGTTTGGCGAGAAGACAAACGCTCACAGTCAAGTCCATGAACACAGGAACAAACACTACGAGTCGAAAATGCAGCACTAAGTGATTCGCACTGTAAGGCGGTCAAGGTTGCACATAACGGTCGTGACCTCACCGGTTGAACCAAAATTGACCCAAAATCACCTACCATATACAGAATGTAGAAACCCACGTCTTTGTGCAAAGTTCTAACCAAAACAAAAATTTTGCCCTAAGAGCAAGTTTTAGTAAAAAAGAGAACAGTGAGGGGTTAATTCCCAGTTTCACATTTTAAGCGCAAGACAAAAATTAGAGTTAATTTACATTTCAAGGGATTTTAGTATCCTTTCAATTTCACAGAGTTTTTTTCTCGCCTCTCCAAAATTTCACCTTCAGATTCTAACAGTCTGTTCATGAGATCGAATAATATTTCAACAGAATGAAATAGACTTTGAAGAGCATCTGAAGGGAGGGAGGAGAAAGGGACCATTTTCAGGACAAAAAAAATGAGCGCTAAGATCCTTCTACAAAGAGTACATTTCGATGGTATGGCCACATCGACTCACCATGATAGCACTATCGACAGGCGAGACATCACGCAAGCAGATCCGCCTTTCCAACTCCACACTCATGTCATGTACTGTGTCTGGAGACATCTCTTTCTCCTCCACTTCCATTTCCGTTATCATAACCATTTCATCGTTTTCTTCCTCAGAAGACTCCTCCTGTTCCTCCTCTTCCTCATCCTGGTCGTCACATTCCTCTTCCTCAGAAGTGGATGTCTCTGGTGGAGGAGGTGGAAGTGGAGGTTGAGGCTGAGAATGCAATGTCTGTGAGCAGGGATAGTCTTCAGTAGAGGAGAGAGCTCGGTGTTCGCCATTACTGACGTCTCCGCCCAACCCACCCTTAACGAGGGTGACGGCTGCTGCGGGTGGCACCGAGCGGTGGTGACTGCCACGCAGTGTGGCAGCAGGATCGGTACCACTAGCTGTGGGAGCAGTGGTGACGTGATGCGGTGGAATCGGTGGTGGCGGAGCGGGAGCGGTAAATCCGCAGCCCGAAGTGGGCGAGTTGCTTGTGTCTCCACTACCTGAGTAGTAGTAGAAGGAGCAGCCACTACTGTAAAGCAATAAAATGAAATAAGGAATGAAACATTGATTAGTCTTCCTCCTAGTAAGGAGGATCAAAAAATATCAAGGCTACGAAAGACGCTGGAAGCGCTGTGTTAAAGCCACAAATCATGGCGGCATTCCATGTCTAACTAGGAAAGAACCAAATTAAGTGCATGGAGAATTTGAAAAAAAAAATATCAGAACTACCAATAGGAGGAAAACTGTACCAACTGCTATCATTGAGATGATTTTTGAACGATGGGCGAAAAGTAGCAGAAATGGCAAAGACAACGGGAACTACACTATAGGGACGAGCCAAATACGTATAGTACTGTTTGTGATTGAGACGGCGAAAAACTGCCATAATACAGAGTGGCATCTACCTCTCCCCTTTCGCTCACGTGCGCGTATCGGACCAAAGAAGTCATGCGAATTTTTCCATGCACCTACCTGGGACGACTTGGAGGCATACCAGACAAATTGGAGAAAACTAGCCTTAATTTTGTCAGAGCGCAACTGCAATGGACACAACCCTTGTATGTGGCGATAGAATGAAGGGACGTTAGACACCACTGAAAAAGCAACCAACTCTTCCTGGACGTTCTCTTTTACCTTTAAATTGGAGCACCACATTAGCACCCATCACATGTCAAGCATTTCGTTTACTCGTGATATCCACTCTTTGTTATGGGTGATATTTTGAACAGACCGTAAATGGGTAACAACTTCATAGGAATTGGTAATTATCCGCTTATGGTAAGCGTAGCCTTTCGATCAGGAGTATGACAACCATCACTAATAACAGGATACGGAATTTCATGCCGATTTGAAGTGGTGAGATGTGACAGAACTCTTCCCACGCTCATAATTAACTAAACGAACCCGACTTACCGATGCTTGGTGTTTATTTTTCATCGTAGTTGATAAACCAAGTGAGGCGAGGGAGCAGAATAGCAAATTATTTAATGTCGACAGGACAACTTTGGCCCAACTCGTGGAGGGATTTATTACGTCCTAATGAATTAACGATTTTCCGGGTTAAAAATGAAGCTCAGTATTTCCTTTTCAGTACCATATTCCTAGAGAAGTATTGGAAAGGCGAAGAAACAATGCAATGATTAATTAGGTAGCCGGAAACGATCACAATTGGTCTGCCTCTATAACAAGCTGGAAATTAGAATTTAGCTAGATTTCAGCAAAAAGCATTACGACTAAAATAATACTGGTGGGCACTTCTAACAGTTATGCGCTACATTTCAGACAATAACCACACAAAAGCATCAGTTGATCCCTTACCTTGAGCCAAACAAATCGCAGATGGTCAGGAAAGTTAACATTCTCGCCTTCAATCAAGGTAGCAGTCTAACAGAAAAATGGATCGTTTATAACTCTCAATTGAGGTGGTATTATTCGGTGGATGGTCATCAGCACCAAGTAAAATGCACTTCAGAGCCATTACAAGTGATAATTGTTATTGCTCTCTAATAGATAGGTTATGCAAATGCGATATTATATTACATGAAACCAAGGGAAACCCAATTTTCAGCAAGAATTGCATCTTGGTCTAAGGAAAACAACTATGCTTGAGCAGTGGTTGAATTAGTCAGGAAAAAGGCAACCGTTGTTACTGGAACAATAAAACGTGTAGTCTGTGGTGGTTAACTTACCACTTCTACCTCTAGTAGGGAACATGTTAACAATTAACGAGGTTCCAATGCTGGGAATTGTAACAAATAAGACGTAGACTTTGGTTCAATTGTTGTGAAGTAGAATGAACAATGGCCGTAAAGCCTACCTGCGGTGTCTTTGATGTCTGGACACAAGCGTGGTAACTTAGGCACCTTTGCCTGTAGAAAGAACACACGCTCTCAATTGAGCATGCCAATTTGTTTAGCATGAGCCAGAACTGAATAACGGCATGATGGGATTATTTAATCAGTAGTAAATCATGTATAGACTCCGGAAAAGGATGGAGTTTAAAAAAAGTTTTTGTAAAGGGAGGAATGATCTATGGTCGGCGTGAATGGACGAGTCACGCAGGAGCAAATTTAAATGAGATGACGGTGGTGGAGGGGAGAATTAAATCCGGTTCTCACTGATATCAACTGGGGAAAGTCAAGTTCCCATTAACGTGGCTAAAACGCAATTTGAACTCATCAAAACAAAACCGAAGGTCTGGCTGATTAAATGTCCAAGTAAATTTGCAATCACCACGTGCTTTACCAGTAAGAATAATAAAGTATTTTCCATCGTTGGTGTTAGGACTCCTCGTAATGCCTTCAAGTGTAAACATCTGCCGATTCAGTCAATATTTAGAAATGCAAACCTACATAGAAAATTAATTTACATTTAATTCAAACAGAAACTATTATCACAGAATCAGACTAGGTTGAAGACCAGTTCAACACAAAACAGTACTCATAATTCACCTTGTAAAGCTGGACGACCCACCACCCACCGAGACACCCGATGTAGTGGGCAAACTGGGTACCGAGGAAGCGTTGCACGATGCTGACGATGAGGACGCGGACTGCTCCCTCTCCGACTGTTGCTGTTGCAATTGTGACTGTTTTGCCTCACCGCCGCCAGAGCACGTGCGATGGGGAGGTGTAGGAGGTGGAGGTCTACCTCCAACGACGCCTGTGCCTGCGGCGGTGGTGCTGACCACGTCGCTGGTCCTTCGCTGCGATCCAGAGTACATCGGTGGGGGTGTGGAGCAGGTGGAGGTTGCGGTAACTGCCCCAGAGGTCTCATTGTAGCTGTAGCCGCGGAAGGACGAGGTCTCGGTGGTGTTAGAGGGCATGAAACTACTGAGGGGGCTGGAAAGGGTAGAAAACTTGTGGTGCGGTGGTGTTGAGGAGGACGGCCGGTCGGAGAGGAGGTGAAGACCCTCGCTCATGCTCAAGGGGGCTGGCGGAGGAGGAGAGAACTGGTGGGTGGTTGTGGAGCACCGAGTGGAAGAGGACTGGCTCATCGAGTCCACCGAGCCCGAAGAACCTAGACGCGATAGAGAATACACAAATGAACAACCGGCGAGGGTAGGCTAGACAGCTGGTAGTCATGCGAAGGTATCCAAATTTAGACGTAGTTTATAATGCCTAATAGGGAATCACAATCACTTTCAAATTGACGCATCACCATTATTAAAAGCAGAATAAACCCAAATAAACAAAAAAAAATGGTGGGAATGGTTTATGAAGACATTTGATATTAGTGTTGCATCATGATTAAACTGTAACATCAACAATTTCAATACTAAAAAATTAAGTAGAGTTCGACAAGATTAAAGAAACAAGGTCAGGTTCAGAAAATCAAACCCAAAATTACGGATCAGTAGCTACTCACTTCAAAGGAGCACTTAACACTAATTTGCAACGTTCCAATTGAGACAACAATGGTAGCGCGAGTAAACGAAAACAGCTCTCAATTCAGGCAACAAAAGCCGACAGTTTTACAAGGCTATCCAAAAAATTGGATCAAGTTTTACTTAAAGCGGAGGAAAAGAAAAAAAAATCCCTTTTGGAGTAGCGGAAACCTCTAGATGCGCAAAAAGTACCAACTACACTTAGTCACCGGTAAGATATTCAGCACTGAAACGAATTAACTTCCAACTATAAAGCGCCGCCGTATTTTATGACAGAAAAAGCCGGTCGTTTTAGAAAGACAGTCAAAGTTGATTTGCAATCTATTGCAATTAAAGTGGCACCATTTGGAAAACAGTAGAAGCAATACAAACTCAGAAAACGAAAATTAATAACTTAAAAAAGATATTCAGCTCAGTGTAGCTAAGTTTCAATACAAGAATTGCCTACGACACAAGTGGAGATCATATTCTACAAGAAGACGTATATGTGTGAGAGATTGCATATCTACATTCCTGCGCGACGACCGCTAGCTCTCGGGTTTGCAGAGGAAAGTAGATTATTACAGGCCTTAAGCTTCACCGGTCCTAAAACGACATGACCTGCTGTTTTGACTTGTTTTCCTCTATCGATATAATCCACTTCCTTGCCACATGAGTATAAAGGAAATGGACCGCATATTCGACCCTGGAAACGAAAGTGCTAGAATATCTTAGCTGATCCGTTATACCTAAGCACCTGATAGGAATAACCGAAAAATTAAAATTTACTAAGACGAAATCACTTTATAATTTTTTTGCAAGCAGAACGTCAAAAATTTATTTTATCCTAGGAGAGAAGAAATAGTGGTGTCGATCGTTGACAAATTTAACACTTATCCTTCCCAAAAAAATCGCATACCGCCCCATCATTCCCCTTCTTCCCACCAGACTGCACTCCGGTCCGTGCAGAAAAGGAGCAAAGACACGCAGCTTGAGTGCTAAACGAAATCCAGAGAGAGAAAAGAGGGCGCTGAATTTGAACAAAATTTCCTCCAGGTACCGTATTGCAAGCAAAGGCAAACGCAAAAAAATGATCTAGTATTTGGGAAGCGCCAAACAACCAAACCGTTATTTATTTAGTAAGGCGGATAGATTCCGCGCACGAGTGACCATTTATTCACAAGCATACTCTTACCTCCCTCCTCCTTTCCACCTTTAGAGGAAGGGAAAAAAGATTTGAAACAAAGCAATGAAGGGAAGAACTACAGTCTATGGGACACGTGAGTTCCACATAAAGCCCAATCAATGGAGTACGTAATTGAATCAATGCCATTGAAAATACTACTTGAATGACGTGCCTCTGTTGATAATCTGTCATCTTAATTGTCATATTGGATCTGCAGGAAGTCAATGACATTTCTCCCAAAAAAATTTGTCTCGAGAAAATAAATAGCGTGACGTGGGAATAAGGGCATATTCGCTGTTGGGACCAGCACAGCCAGCTCTTTTATTTTCCCAGCATGGAAAAACAACAGTTACAAGTACGGCCCCGAAAATGGATGAAATGAAAAAATCATCACAGTAGGAACATCTTACATTTACTGCAATGTTTTAAAAACACTCCATCATTTTGCGACACAGATTTTGTTACAACCAATTAGCATAAAGCGACTAGCACATGTTTTTCGTGTTAGGTTTGGAGAGGAAGCTCGATGTGACATATGTGGACGACGCTGGTGGCGAACGCATTAACTAAGACATCCGTAAAAAGCTAAAATGCATTAATTCAAAATGGGCTAAGATGAAATCCAATGCATGGAACCTGCTCCGGCAAGAGTTGACAGGAGAAGTCAAGAGCGACATCGTGAACAGTTGACCTTAAGTGAAACTGAAACAAATTTGGAGGGACATTAATTGCGGGGCGGATGAAGGAAGAGAAGCTGCTAAGAATATCAAATGAATTGGAACAAGGGAAAGGAGTTAGCGTAGACCAGACAAGAGGTGATTTAATGGGTAATTCAACAGTTGTTCAGCGCCATCTTCAAAGGTACCTTCCTGCATCACATTAGCTTCATGCTTTAGCAATGACTGCTAGCAGCGTCACATGCATTTAGCACTGTGATTCACTTAGGTCAACTCACATTTAGCGCACCTGCATGACACATTTAATTTCAAAGAAGACAGAAACAACTGTTAACAAATTCAAACAAGACTCCGGGTAGCGAACGTACTAACCTTGTCACATTTTTTTCCATGAAGTGACCGGCTATGAGAACTGAAATTATTTAAAGGAGAAGAGCATTTGCGTTAATGACTGCGCGCGACACAGTATATTCATATTCCAAAATAAAACATGGGAAACCACAGAAAGAGGCATTTCTTATACGTAGTATATGTGAAATGAATAAAACACAAAAGATGGGTATTTTCAGAGTAAATGAATTTTCAGCATCAGCCAGGTACCCATTTATCAAAAACAGGCAGTTGTGACAAATGGACCGACGCAACCGCTGGAGGACGGGAAAAAATGTATCAGGCAATGAGGGGTGGGAAGACTTTTTCGCCAAATACAGGCGATTAAAATTCGGATTTAAATGTAAGGTAGGCGCTTTAAGTTGAACAGAGATAGATAAATCATTCTCACCACCATCACCGCTACTAACGAAGATGATCTTGTTTCAGCGGACCTTAGAAACGAATATCAAAATAAAAAAAATAAATGATGCCTTGTTGTTCTACTTTTGTCAAATCTCATGATCACCGCTTCAGGCAGTGGAAACAGTTGCCAGATCCTGATTCAGTGTATTTTCTCCAAGTTCCAAAAACAGCTAAATCTGTAAAAGCAAACCCCTTGTTCTCGGAGTTTAAGTTCCCCAGACGGCTGCTCTTCTGACTGCCAACAATACCCATCATACCATTAACCAGTTAACATCAGTAACTGGGAGAAGCCACGATTGACAAGCATGACGGCCGGCAACTGAATATAAGCCCAAGTAACCTTCTCAAAAGGCTGACGCATTCACAGCTTGATAAATATACGCCAACTCAGGCCTGGAAGAGGGAGTCAACAGCAGTTACTCATCAGTGAAGAGGGTGATTCACAACCAATGTCAAGTAACCTCTTTGAAAAACTCCCAAATGTGACAGGCAGAAAAAGAAGTTGGAGAAGGGTTAACGGGACAAGCACCCTAATTTTTTTTTCTTGCCTGGTCTAGTAGACGAATAACCACTACCATCAAGAAACTAGAGTACCCAAGCGATAGAGGATGCTGTAAAGGAGACGCAAAAACACCTTCAAATCCTCACACTGGTAGCAGAGATTTGGTTCATCCAACAGATAAAAAGAGGCATAATTTAGTATAAATTGAATAAAAAAGGAGGCAGACGTACTATTGACCCCCGAGAAGTTTGTCATATACTTTTCCTTGGGCTTGGCAGATTCGTCGTAACATTGGAGTACATCAAGCATGAGATCGGGATTTTTGGCCTGCTCCGACGAGGGGATATTGGAGCTCTTGAGCAGTTGCACCCACTGCGGTGGCATGCCCTATGTCCGCGTGGCAAGAGGAAAAAAAAGGATTAGCCCACTGGCCTTTCCTCCTCACGAAGAGATTGACTTTTGCTAAGCAAGAAGGCATAACACTGTTTACTGACCTTATCCTCTGTCTGACAAATAACGTTCAATGAGACATGCGAGCATAATTCTATTTAGTAAAGTCTCCATCACGACCATGTCCACATAACACCCCAATTTCCTTGCCTGAGCTACAACGTCACAAATATGTGACACAAATTTTCCCCTATTCTTGATAAAGTTTAACCAGACCGCGTGTTGGGAAAAAATTGCTTGATTTTATAACAAGAGAATAAACACAGAGTTCATTGGTCTAAGGAGAATAACCCAACCTTGTTACGAAAACCCATTGAAAAAAAACTGCCAGGAACTTATCTCTCTTAATCATTTGGAAAAAACAATCCACAAGAATCACCCAGCATCATCAAACGTCAGCTAGAACGACATTTCTGCGCACTGATAGATGAATTCGCCCCATTTCAGCACCGAAATTACAAGTCGGAGTTTGACAAGAGTTTAACCATTATGGCAAGAAAAGGCTTTCTTTCGCCGTCGGCTAAATAATCATTTAGGGAGTTGAGGCATGTTTGAAACCCAAAAGCCCCTAGTCATGCGTGGATTCACTTTTTTGCACACTGTCGAACGCTACGTTAAACCGCGTTCTGTTAACGTGACACCTTTCTTTTTAAGTGATGTTACATTTCAATAAGTTGCAGGTGGCCACCTCTTCATATCTAACGGTCAGTTCAAATAGAATTGGTATTCATTTATTTCACCGGTAATACAAACTGGTCTCACTGACGTAGTTAAGCATTGCGTATTGTGTTCATTAAATCACCACAACTACTTTGTTCTAAAGTAGCAAAAAAACCATCGAAAGTAGTGTGGTGGTTTGCAAAACCAGCTGCTGTGGAAAGTTCTACCTATCAAAAGCGAAATAATGACAAGGGCATTTACCAAATTGTTCTCCTGTCACACTTCCAACGTGTCCTAAGATAAGCGTTTCTTTCGTGGGACCTACCAACTGGATTCGAAAGTATACTCCTTTCCATGGAATTTATTTTAGGGTTTTAAATACTATTTCAAATGCGATTAAAAGAGTTATAAAACGACACCGACAACACTTGGACGTTAAACCCACATTGTTATTTACGGATCGACACCCAAGATTCCGGTGTGAAAATTGTGAAGGTCTGAGAAGGGGTAATTATTGGTTGCATTGGAGCATGCCGTATGACTACTATCTGGTGAGATAGCCACCCTTATAGGTAACATAACTGCGTAACTTCTACGTGGGCTATTGTGAGCAGAGCGTGGGTGCAAAGCCCTCTTAACGAAACCCAGCCTGGTTAAAGGCGAATGAAGAGAACTAGGGAGGATCGCTTGAAAGGTAAAAAATGCTGGTTGAGACCGTAAGAAAGCTGAATGTGAAACCTAACATAGAATTGCCCAGGCACTCAGGCAATTGCCAAAAGAAGAGTACAAATGTAAGCGCCTGGACTTCCATTAGCATGAAGCTGTGCAAAAAATTTATTGGCTGGCCTTCTTCCCTTATGAAACAAAATAAATTGTAATCAAATTCCAACCCATTCCCAGTACGACTTTGCCCAATCGATGGGCTGTAAGGCAGTGCTGTCTAGTTTTAGTGGTAATAGCGTTGGTTCCCCATCTACACTTGGGTGCTTGGCTTTATGCAAAAATGAACTGACGGAACGAAAGGAAGAAGCAAAATTCCCTTTATCACATTTTTTAAGAATAACCTACCACACGGCTCAGAAGCCAAGGGGACTTATAGCCAACTGCCCGTAGTAAACACCACAAAACTGACGAAATAAGCAAAAAACGGAGACCTCACTAGCCTAGATCAAGCGAAACATTACCTACAGATTAACTGTTTATGCGCATATGACCGCGATAACACAAAACCGTGTCAGTACAGTGAACATTACAGGTGGCATAGGGTGGAGTTACAATTGCAATCCATTTGCATTTCAAGCTACTGTCAATGGTGATGGTGGCCACAAATGACAAGTGACTAAGGTAGCCAATGACCCTGATGCACCGTGTGTCACTTCATTCATAATCAGGCAGACTGATATGGGCAGGGAGGTAAAAAGCAAAGCCGTATTGTAAAAATGAAGCACTTCACCAGCACTCACAGGGCACGCATAGGACATACATTCATATTTGAAAGAAACTTGTATCTTCATGTGAATAATTATTTCGTGCTAACAAATTGGCTTCATCTCCCAAAATGTCATTTTTGAAGTATTTCACCTCAATATTAATTTAAAAGTTTCAAATAAAAAATGTTTAAAGGTACGGTAAGGAAAAGGATCTTGACCAAACAACATCTTTTAATCAAAAACCCTGTGTGTACTGGTAAAAATATTCGATGTCCCCATTAAAAGGTCATCTACACTCACGTCACATCACACATTTCGAGTCATTCGAAAAAGGCAGTGACCCCATCCGAAGACATCAACAAATGAAAAAAATCCACACATAATAAATTAGCGTTATGGACAAATCAAGAAAACCCAGAATATGTAGTAAACAGAGGGTAGCGAGATCAGGGTTTTCATATCCGTCTGCAAGCTGTTTCTTGCATTCCCTGTTTTCCTATCCAGGATGATAGAAGTGTGCTTTCAAAGGTGCTTTGGCAAGACAGAAATGGATTGCAACAGCCACCAATGAGAACTGTCCTACAAAAAACTAGCTTTCGAAAAAACCACTGCCAGGCTGGCCTCTGATTCTGGCGTTTAATGACTGAACTAAGCAATATTAGCGATTGAGGAAAAGAAAGAAAACTTTTCCTCCTCCCTCTCCTCCTCCCGAACGGATTCCGCTATCGAAAGCAACCACTGTAGACCGTGCCAGCACCCATCATACACACCAACCTGTATGTGTGCCTGCATGCAGTAGAGCCAACCAATTACTGGACGATTTGGTCTGTGCATGTGTATGCTTTAACAGTATGATGCAACTCTACCTCTCCTGGCTGTGCGCCAAGTGTTGAAAGCACCGTTCCTCACCCCTCCTCCTGTCTTTTCCTGAAGGGTGCGCGTGCCTCTATGCACATACGGTGTCGGTAATGGGCGCCTTGCATCGGACCAACCAGCCCTGAAATGCCCATAGAGGGCCAACCAACTGTCCACTTCTAATTTTTGTTAATCCGATTCCAAGTTGGACTAGGTTTTTGAGATGAAGTAAAGTACTTTCAACATGAAAAAAATACCATGATTCGTTTTGCACAATTCAGGGATCTGGTTAGACCAAAGTGTCATTCTAGTGCTGCCAAACTAGGCTTCACATAATTTAAACTACAGGTGCAACATTCAAGCGGTTATTTGGCAATGACGCCTCTGCATCTAACAGATACAGTGGTTATTATCACGGGAAAACAGAAGACTACAAGTCGTGGTTCTCGGTAAGATCAAGACTAAATGTGCCAGACTTCCAAGACGCACCAATTTGCCAAAAACGGATAACCAGCAATCAAGCGTCAACGTTACAGTGATAACGACTTAGAAAGCAGAGCATCATAAGGCAGTCTGTAAGGGATTCGCCATTTCGCCTATCAACCAATTTGTAAACCTACTACGTGGCATGAGTCCTCACAAAGCACGTGCTCGCCTTCTTATCAATGACGACGGCATAGTTGAAACGAGAAAATTCAATTCAATGCCAAAATTTTAAGCAATTCCTTGTCCACAAAAAAGCTGCAATCAAATCAAAATCTCATCTGTATCAATCGCACAATTTATGTCCGGTATTTAGACACGATAACTAAACGCTACCACTAGGAGATTTCTACATGAAGGAGAATTTAACGCACTACTGTGAGGAAGGGAGGATCAAAAGTAGTAGAATTTTCTTTTTTCACTAAAACATACTCATGAAACGGTTTCATTAAAGTTTTCTAACAGTCTTTAACACGTTCACTGTAAGCACCGTGTACATGACAGATTTTCTAACCCGAAATCCACATGTCGCGCACTTGCGACATATATGCCTTAGCAACTTCTGATTACATCTTTTCATTTTTTTAAACAATATTTGGATAATAACAGAAACCATAGTTGTCCTTTTAAGCAGACATGTTAACTAGCGTATCAATTCCTGAAAATCGCAGATATGGACATTCAGATACCAGATTTATAGTTAATGGTAGGTAACTATCGCACATCTGAGGAACTAATAGTTGGAGAGAGAAAATTCACCGGCGTTAGTGAATTAGTTGCGTTTGTGTGGGCAGACCACAATCGCAACTACGGATCTCACCATATGAGAAAGCAAGAGAGATGCGCAACAGCATCCGCGTTAATAAACACACTTTCGGAGGTTGTTGTGTGTGGGTGTGTATGCATGTGACCTGTTTCATTCCTTCTGTAATTTCCACGCTTTCTCTTCCATTCAACAAACCCGTATGTGTGAATGTGCATGTGCATGTAAATCCGCAAAACTCATGTAATTACACGTATAGACAAATAACAGACCGACGAACAAACTGACAAACAAACAGGGCTATATTCGAATGCCAAGCCGACTTGCAACAGCGAGGCGTCTTGCATAATCCCCCCACCCAATTAGGCCGATGTGCATACCCCGTCACATTCCTTTTCTAGTGGGAGTAGCACATGCGTCTGCCATCAACTATTACTGTCGGGGAATTGCGGATAACTTTTAATCAAAAACACGACTTTCCTTCCCTCTCGTTCCTCAGTCCCAGTGGTAACAATTTCAGTGATTTTTAGGGAGCATCCTCACCAAACATTGTTCACAGATACTTCGGTGCCCACGATAAGAGACGATGCCCCAATACAAATATCTTCCCCTAGTCTGTTATGGCCTTTAACAGCGTCAACGACGTAATGAGAGGTGTCGTGGTCTACATTCAGCAACTATGGTAATTGTCAAGCTCGAGATCGAGCGACTTCCTCAAGAGACCTTACTGTTTTTAACAAAACAGCCAGAACGGTCATGAACTACTCATCAACAATATCCATGAGCATACTGACCAATATATGAGCTTCTAGAGTTTCGTGAAAATGGTAACCAACACGCGCAGTTACAGTACCAAGAAATAGATATAAAAAAATTGACATGGTCGACGTTCTAGGAGTCCCAGTGATGATGTTTATAAATTGAGTTGATGAAAACCAGAATTTATAGTTTCCTTAGCACATTTTGTTTGGAACGGAGATATTTCGAGTAGGCTAAACAAACTTGAGAATGTCACGCATGTTGTCAAGAGACGACAAGCGAGAATATTCCCGACAATCAACGAAACTTTCGCCCTCTATCGCAGGATATGCTTTATGTTGCTTATGCCCTCGAATTATCTGCAGACAATAAGCAAATCAATTTTACATTCAGACCAGCCGTTCAAAACGATCTTAACAGCAGTTCCAAGGCGGAAATGGGCTATTTTAGATGAAATTCAAACTAGGTGAAAACGGTTCAATAAAAAAGCACGTTTGGATTTTGGTTGACAGAACCCACCCCTTTGTATAGCATTTTCTTATGCCAAAAGAATCAAGCACGCAGCGCATACCGCCAAATAGGTGACATCCGAATTCAGACCTATTAATTCACCCGTACGGAAAGTCACCAGACCCAGGTTTCATTTGTTGTCATCACCGACTATCAAACAACAAGCTACCTGTTGACGGACGATTCCACATCTACACGGGTACTAAACGGTGGTAAATTACTATTTTCCGACATATAGTATAAACCACAATTACAGCGGACAAATACAGCTTTGTTCTCCTATCCAGTGCCTACATTGCAAAGAATGGTCTCCGAATTTTTTACCCACAAAGAACCCTGCCGCAACTGCCAAAGCAACAAACTAATAGCCCTAATCTACGGAAAAATTATTCTTTCTGCTTCAGTGCCTTCTTAATGCATTTTTCGGCAACTACGGCCGTAACTTTGAAGTCTCAGGGAGTTAACCCGGCTCTGTTCATCCTCAAAGGTCCCGAATGTTACCATAAAAAGCAAAAAGAAAAGCCCTACTACGGAGAAAAATCGCCTTTCAAAGAATTTACAAGGAATGACGAGGGCTAATTTGTCAACGGAGAAAAATAGTTCTATTTACGTCCATAAACTAGATGTTTATAAATCTGAACTCAATTACGTTTTCCATCTCACTTACCTACCGCAGTAAGTTGAAGGTTTTACTACGTCCCTTCGTTTTATAGCAAAAAGGCAAAAGTATACGACTTTTGTGTTGTAACAGGCTCAGTGAGTCATTTCCCCTTCTGCTGGTGCCTTGTCTATTTTAAGAAATCCCGATCATCCAGAAGGGTGGCTTTCCTAACATAGCTCCAGAAAAGAGCAGGGTGCAACCCTCTGTGATGACGGTGAGAAAGGGAGAGATGTGGTAGCATGTGAATGCGAAACCACACACACTCAGATGAAACACTTTTTACTGCTGTTACACATGCTGTGGGTTAGGTGTAAGCGTGTGAGGTTACATACTGCTTGTTTGTCTGGGTGAGTGATTGGTTGACTTACCAGAAAATCGCCGATCGTATGATCGAAGACCACGTGGAGGTCGTGCTTCACATCTGTGGGTCCCGAGATGCTTGGTTCTGCGGAGCCGCTTCGGTTGAAGAGTGGAAGACGGAAGAGTTTTACTGCAAAAAAGAATCAGAAACACCAGATAAATGCTTCCGTTTCAAAAGAGCATCACAAATAAAAGCAAGTTTTTAATTAAGCAAACGATGGGCTAAAGTAAACCCGCAAAGTAGGTTCAAACTGCCTTTCCGCGCGTCAAACCCAGCATTGGACCACAAATGTAAGACGGATGAGCATCATCAATGATAGCAAATTCTCAATTGAGCACACAATCGACTGCACCACAAATAGGGAACGGCTGCATGAGGACTTGTGGAAAAGGTTCAAAACTTCTTGTCGGGAGAATTCAGTGTCCAATAATGAACGAAGGGAAAAGCAACATCACTATGGTAGTATAAGGCAAGCCCAAGACGTCTTTCCGGTAAGGAAAATTCAGCATTGAAAAGAATGAAGACATATGGTATTGGTTAGTTAAGTTTTCTTTGTAACCCTAAATGCCTCTTCTGTTTTCTACTCTCATAAATAAAAGCGACTGCAGTGCCGAATTCCACAGGACCACATAGAGTGAATAGACATCCCTAAATGGGATTAACCGGTAAGTACCACCTTAAAGAAGTGCTTAATTCAAACACTGACTACGAAACCATCCTAATCACTGGATGAAACAACTGTTTCTACCCAAAATTCACCACATGTCATGGCCAAAGATGGCACCAAAACTTACCAACGTCGATTGGAGAGTGCCAATATCAACTTGTCTACGTCACGTCTCATTACGGTCAACAAAAAAATAAATGAGCTGGCAACAGTGGTAAGTCCAAAATTTGGCCTGAGACAAAGGATATAAACTAGCACCGAAGCCTCTTGCATATCCTTCGTCACAAATAAGGACCTACAAAACGATTTTATATCCACGACACTTCTAAACGGTTTTAATTCAGTAATCTCTAACCCTACAAATTTAACAATGGACCGATTAAAAGATCGGTTGGTTGGAGCCATTCTAGTTAAAACATTTCCCGTATGCCCTCTAAAGCCATCATAAACGACTCCTAAAGTTCGGCATGTCTGAGATCCAAGGTGAGTATTAAACCAAACAGAAAAACCCACAAGCAACTTATCGGTAAGAAGTTCACTACAATCGACAACAGAGGGCACCCCAAGGAGCGACTGGAACAAGTGTTCACGTCATCAAAGGCGACAGTAGGACGAGAGTTAGGAGAGCAAGTCGAAGAAAGGGAGGGAAAGGCAAGGAAGGAAATTTCTAGTGTGGTCAGACAAGCAAGGAAAACACCAGCACACCACTCACACACACGCACAGCTCGGTGTTTGGTTATGCATTTTGTGGCTGCGCACACTCAAGCATACGCACGTTGGCACAAACACACGCACAGAGATGTAAACCAGCACACACCAGAGCCCTGGGTAATGTGCACGCGACCACTACGCAGCTAGGCCGATGCAGAAGACGAAGACCGGGAACTACTACCAGGTCGGGGTCAAGGTCGGACATCCTGCCTTTCAATGACCTGGAGTAGAAAGGGTGGGCAGTTGCGCTGCGTACTATGCAGATTGCGGGTGGGGGGAGACACTTCATTTACATTACTTCAAGTCAGTAGGTAGAATCGTAAATTCTTCATACCTACTGTCCACGCCAGCTTCACATATTCGTAATGCCTCGATTTTCGAACCTGAGATCGCGTATTGCGAGTATGTGACATGCTCCTTATCAGCTCACGATAATCAGTCAAAGCATATCACAATCCAAATACACTGCCTCCTAGAAACGATAGAATAGATGCAAAATATTCTGGGCTTGAGAAAAAACACGTTTCAGCTACAAACGTTGAAAAAGCTTGACGATAACCGGTAGGATATGAGAAATTATAAGCTGTTGTGACCGAGTTTCCTCAAAGTTTGGCAATGGACGAATTAAAGAAATTCACTTCTGAAGTGAGAATAGATCTAAGTTAGGAGAAAAGTTGGTTCATCGTACCAGAAACTCCACAATCCAAGTAGTCTGTGCTAGGCTCCGAACACCGCTTATTGAAATGTGGGATATAATTAAAGTAAATCGAGTAAAATGAGTCGACTGGTGTAAATACCCATTATCTTTTCACTTTTCCCAAAAAAATCTGTTCACCATTTTTCTAAAGGAAGGCTGATTCATCGCTTTGAAGGCTTTACAGTCGAAATAGAGTTAAAACGGATCAAAATGTTCGTTTGTTGAACAAAAGTGGAAAGAACACCTTCCTCTCCGCCAAGCTCAAGGCAAGCGAAGTAGAAAAATAAACTCAACTTGCGATACCAAGAAAAAGAGGCGTAGCCGACTAAGAAGCACAAGCGCCCTAAAATAACTCGAGAGTTAGCTTTTTAAAAAGCCTCAGCTAAGCGTTGATGTAAAGAGGGGGTAAATAGGCTTGCCTTTGCGTTTCTTCTCCTTCTTTTGAGGGGGAGTGGGTAGAGGCTTAGAGGGTGGTGAGATCAACGGTCGTTCCTTCTTCCTAGAAGGAGAGATGATAAAAAGAAAATAGTGGATAAACAACACAGTAGACATAGAGTTAATGCAAGTCACTCAGTGGCGGCAGCACCAGTTACTACTACGACGAATACCAAGGCTAAATAGACAGGAATTATGGGCACTCGAGGAGCAGGATTGTGAGATTGCCTTGCGCTAGGCATTGATAGTGCCATAAGGAAATGCTAGACAAATTGAAAAAAAAAACTAGCAAGACTTCTTAGAATGGCGCAAAGCAAAAAGAAAAGTAATGAAAAGGCACCACCCGCGTGACGCCAGAAAAACCCACGTTAGTTATTAGGTTACCCACAAGTCACAAGTTTTCGAATTCTTCCCATCATTCAAAATCAAGTCAGACAGCGTTTTCCACGGAAAATTATTGAGTAAAAAATGAACTAACACCATCTACAAAAATCTAATTTAATTTATCACTTACCACTAACAAGTCTTAAAAGAACATCAACACCCAGCAAATTGAGTTCTTCGGAAAGACGGTTTGTTTGAATATTGACGGAGTCAGTATTAGTAAAAAAGGATACCAAAAATCATAAAAAAGACGTGACTGAACTGTGATTTTGTTAAAAGGTAACCGCGATTTCGGGAAATAATACAGACAAACAGAACTCACAGGGTACTCGAGGAACGAACTGGAGGAGTGGGTGCAGGTGTAGAGGTTCCAATGTCACCATAAAGGAAAGTAGCGGAAGAAGCAGCAGGCAAATGAGCATTCGTACCTGTCGAAAGTCGTCGCTGAACAGCTGTTGACTCTGACATTTCAGTGTAGCCGACAAGACTCCCATTCAAGTTAGACGTGTTTGTGGACATTGACTCAAGAGGACATCAAAATACAACTTTTTAAGAAGGAATCCATACAGCGATTAACTGACAATGATTTTGTAAGCGGTTATGGCACAAGACGGTAGGAGCAACGCCAGCGGCACTGTCAGACACACAAACCGCCAATGAAGACAAAGCAAGCTACCCCGGCAACAAACAGTTCAAATCAATCAATGGGTAGGTATGAATCAAGCCAAAAGCGAATTAATTTTATGAAACTTTGTTGTATTTACTGCATATACTCTCGTAAAAAATATAGGCGCAAATTAACGTCCAATTAGCAATTAGGGTGGTAAAATATTTAAGCAGATCAGATTTAAAATAGTTTTAAGGTGCTTTTTGCCAGACTTGCATAATGTAAAATTGCATGCATGACAACTTTATATTAACGGCTAATAAACTTTCATGCCAGTGAACAACCAAGAAACACTAAAATGAGAAAAATATGGGATGAAATAGAATCCACAATAACCATTAAAGAGCTTCTGAAGTTTTAATTTGTTACAGACTCCAGAAGATTCCTTGAAACATTGCCTGCCGGCTTTTGGTGCGTTGTGTAAGGAATCAATTTTCTCACTATTTGCAGCCGGACGCAGTAAATGCTTACTGATTTTCCAGCTGTCGTTTTATTTTATAAGGAATGGCAAAAAGGCGTGATAGGTTTAATCATAATTGCTAAAAAATTCAGGCAAATTGTCCTTAATCATACCGTTGAGACAATAAAACAATGCTTTCAAAACTCACCATTCCGCTAACTTAAATTAAAATAGCTCAAATTTTACTAAACCAACCAGTCTTTACCACATGTGGCGTCCCGGGACTATTTTAAAGACTACAGAAGACACCATACCCTAAAAGAATATATATTTAGCACAGGAATGGTGTTTGGGCTTCTGGCATGGCTCAAAGGCCAGCAGACCCAGCGAGGTACAGGAAGGTAAATACGAAAGTTCAAAAGTCGCCTCACTAATACCAAGGGATAAACCACCATCATGCAACGATACAAGATTCCCATGCGCCAAGACGTCTTTGCAAATGATGGGACAAAATACTCTGCCAGACTATGTTTCGTTAATGTGCAGTGGGGATTGGGGTTGTGGCCAGGCCGTCCAGTGAAGGTACAGTGGCGAAGCCCTTAAAATGTTCATAACCAGAACTAGGTGTTAACTATAAATAACGCATTATATACATTTCAGGAGGTGAATTTCACCATCCACATATCCAGGTCGATGCCAGGTATCCTCGGGGAAAAAAACAAACATTAATTCGCCTATACACGATTTATTTCGTGCATAATGTTTTCCTTAGATTTATAATTACTACAGTGCGTGTCATTCTGTTCTATAAACTCTATTCATCTGTAGTTGTGAAGCTAGAGATGCAAGAGGAAGTTAATGGAATTCCGACATAACTTATTTTATCACTATTATATCTTCGGATCTTTGCCCTTTTATTTATTTCAGTTAGGCAGTCTAAGAGGCACCTCCAAATAGTCGTAAACCTTTGGTTTGTTAATGGAATGCATATCTGCAGCATGCTATTGCATATAGTAGATTTCAGGAAATCCCGGGACCCCAGTTAAGGCTAGGTCCTAAACTTGCAGCCTATGTGGGCATAATATTATAAAGCACTTATGAATATCGTCACAATGAAGTATTTTTTGGCCATCAAAATTCAGTTTTGGGCGATGTAGACAATCGAATGTGGTGGAGATCTTACAAGAATAGGTAAATTGGGTTAAAACCCAATCGGCTGCAATGGTTAATGTAATTATTAAATAATTTGTCCAGCTCCTGCTCTTGGTTTTAGAAGCACTCAAGGATCAACCTGTTTACTTCCGCTGGACGGCATATTATCTGGTCTGTGCCAGTGGCAACCCAGCACCTGTATGTATCGTTAATATATTTCGTCCACTGGTAATGTGATCTTTATATCCTTATTTAATACTCGTTGTGCTACCGGTGAAACTCTAGGAATCGCATAATATGATTTGGCACAATAAAAAAAGAAGTTTATCGCGAAATTATGCATTAATATCTCCTTCATGATTTCAGGTATCCATGCTTTTATTATCATACTGATCATCTCCGCTTTTGCAAGTACGGGTGGCCATATTTTACGTCTTTCGTTACACAGCGGATTAAGAAGAAATCGAAATATTATACATAGCTGATGGTATTTTATTGTTAAAAAGGTTGTACAACTTCTCCTTTTAGAGTATAGTTTGCAAGCGTAATGAAACTGCGCACCTGCTTGCTATGTAACTTATGCACACAAACCATCCTTTGTTGCATTCTTGCTATATAGTTTTTTCTTTGCATTTACCAAATGAGGCCAAAATGTCACCTTCAAAAGTCAGCAACCCATTCGGTTATCGTAGATTTTCCGCTCGTTTAGCGCTAAATGAACTACCAATGCCTGACTCGAAGAGAAGGATAATTTGCGATGACTCGAGTTCAGGTGCGTAGTTAATTCATTTCGATGCCCGAAATTTAACTTCGTTATTGTTTTGGTCTAGTCTTACAAGGGCGATTTCGTTTTTTTTCCCCTGGAAACTCGTATGCAACCAACATGTTGGTATTTTGATGTCTCCTTTTATTAAAGTATTAGTCGTTACAATGGCCTGACAATGGTTACATGAGGTGTTTCCATGCCTTTCATTCCTTAACTGATCTAATTTGTACCCTTTTGTGATATATTGTTTGCGCATACACTTTATCTGCTTTCAGAAAGTGAATTCCAGTCGCCAAAATTGAAGCGGAAGCATAAAAGATCGCACACTAATGCTAATCCCAATTTTAGTAACAAAGGTGACTCATTTTTCCTACGCTAAATCTAGTCGCTTGTAGAAATGGATCTAGAAGTCATCCCCAAGAAACGCGCTTCTCGGACATCGAAACGTAAGATCCCTACATTTGAAGAGGGTGAAGCTGGCGAGGATCCGTACCAGCATGCTCATCGACACTCTCCAAAGCGTCGAAAATCAATTTTTGCGTCGGACCTTGGTGATACAGAGGCAGAGGGTCCAAGGGGCAAGGTGCAATTGACCTTCGAAGAGAGTTTGAGGAAGGCGGAAATGAAAAAGAAGGCTAGAGGGCCCTCTAAATCTCCCAAAACTCTTCATGATTTCTTTTCAGTTCCAAAAGTTACTGATCAGCCAAAAAAGGAGAGCAAGAGGGCGATCTCAGTGGATGATTTCTTTGCATCATCGTCTCACAAGGTACGTTGTACTGTAGACTTGAGATGTTACCAAGTGAATGTAAACTCAGGATGTTTTTCGTTTGCTTTAGACACCACCACAGCAAAAAGAGCCTGTTGCTTTGGTTCCTGAGACTCCCACAACACATCAGAGTGGCAGAAAAATGGACGATGATGAAATCTGTCTTTCCGCTTCTATGGTTGGAAAACCACTGATGCCACTACCTGCGCTTCTGCACAGGGAAAAGAGGCACTCTGTGAGCAGGGTGAAGGACAGCCCTATTTCGGAAGACTTGCTAAAAACTGTGCAGGTGGGTTAGCTGCAGTCACTAAAGGGCGTGCTATAGTTCATTCGTTAAACCTGCGCTCTGAGTTTAGTGATAAACATTGGTTTCCAAGGGCTACGCCGCAGTTCTGTGGACGACAGCATTGAATCTGGATACAAACCCTGTTAAACTAACATTTTTGAATGACTTATTACCACTGCCTGTGGATCTTCGTAAACACGCTGCTCAGCTTTTCCTTGTAAACTACATTACCTATTTCTTGTACTACCCGTATTTTTGGTTCTTCAATGATGAGTATTTGGCAAGTGAGTCTGTAAAGAAAGTTGAGGTATTAATACAAATTCCAACCTTTCACTCAACCTTTTAGGTATCCCATGACGTACGGAAGGAAGAGAGACCATCCACAAATCCAGTGGGTGATAGTTACGCCTCCAAAGATGTCTCAAAGACGCCACCCGAAAAGGTTAGCTCGAAGGTCTTGATGCATTTAGATAGGGGCTCGTAAGTCCTCCTTTCTGGAATAGATTGACGGTTTTAAGTATGGGGATTGGATTCAGCTAATGCATAGTTATAACTTCCTTGGACAAGTCTTCTGAGTAGATTAAGTTTCTAAGATTGCTTTCACTAGTACTGATCGAACGCAGGCTTGTTAAAATATGACATCTCTGGATCTGAAAACCCTATGTCTTATACCACCTTTTTACTGTTCATATTAGGCAATTGGGAAATTCAGTTAATATCGAACTAGCTTACTGTCATTATCCTGTTGCTAGAATCATGAGGCTCCTGTTCCGTTGCAAAACATACTTACAAGTAGACATGTGAAAGCATCTCCTGGTAATGCTGACCATGGACCTCAATTTAAGCAGAGGTGGACGCCGTTTAAATTACCTATGGGTAATTTTAAGTTATTTTCCCCAAAACTATGTAACTTGTTGCTTTATCTCCCTTCTTTGGAAGTCTAGAGGAATTTTTAACTCTTTCTCGCCAAAAGCGTTGTTTTCTGAAACGAATGGCAGGTAATATAATAATATTCTTTCATTCCAAAAGTTGTGGCATTGTTAAGGTCCTCGATGCTCTCTCAAATACCTCTGAATACTCTATCGCCTTCTCTGTAGTGAATTTCACTATTTTTTTCACAAGAAAACAGGTTTTTTGAAACTGTTGTGGTATTGACACAACTCTCCGTCGTTTTATTTCACTTTCAGAGATCGAAAGATGCCCATAAGAAAAGGGGGGGGTTCGTGCAAAAAGTGGATGAAAATTCTGGCCCGAAAACTGTGCCGGAAACGCCGCCAATAAAGGTTAACAAAATGGCTTTTATTTGGAACTTTTTCTAGGTGTTTTTGAGCCACCTTTTCTGTGTCTAACGCTTGATATTCGTTTGCATAACATAGCTGCAGTGTTGGAAGTTCTAGAGCATTTCGCAAATGTTATCATGGCGGCACTTTTTGAGATGGCGGACTGCCCGACGTTTTTGCAATCTATTTTGAAATACTTAACAAGATGAGGGGTTTATGTCGTCGAAATCCGAAACTGGTGGTTAACAGGCTTCATCAACATCACTCGAACCCTTTCTGATACAAGTTTGCTGCCAGCAGCGCTCCACCATTGCTGCCTTGACAGTTTGCACGCATTGTTTACAGTCCGGTGGATTTGAGAACACCGAAATGTAGTTGCATAGGCTTTCGGGTTATGACTATTCTTGTAGAGGATCTTATCAAACGTGGTGCACCTAGCATCGACTGATTCATTGCTAGAATCGACTTATTTATAGTATATCTGGACGGCATCTTCCGCTATCAAACACTCCGTTAATGCTGGACAGTAGGTTTGTAAAGAAGATGGACTCGAAAAAGCCGTGAGTCACTAGGGTTTGGAAAAAAAAGTGACCTCCTCTGTTTCGATATATTTTGTTCCTGTGTAGCCCTAATTGTTCTAATCCTTTCTTTTTTTCTCTTTAAATTTACCACATGGTCTTCTAAGTCTGTCTTGCATATGTTTGCAAAGTCCCGTTTCCCTTGAAGAATCTGGAGATCCACTCATATGTGACGCTGGTAGCGAAGGCTTTAATGCGATACGGTCTTATATTACTTTGTAGACATCGTCAGGAACCACCACTCCGAAGAAGAAGTTAGTACCTTTAGCCGCGACTCCGGAAACGGAGAAATCGCCATCGACGATAACACCCAAACAAGCGTCGAGTGGTGGAAGGCCCTACTTTTGGAAGTTCCAGAATCGTGAAGGGCCCCAGGCTCTTGGCTCTAGACTTATACCAAAGGTGAAACCTTATAAAAGATGCATTCTTTTTTGATCCCTGATTTTCCACCGCTTCTTGGTTAAATCTTGACGGTGATGAATGAAAATGCTTCTTTTTTTCAATTCCACAGAAAGTATTCTTTTCCGGCGATAGATAAAGGCATGGCGCAACAAAACACGATATTTGGGTTCCTCCATTATTTCCTGGAGAATCTATTGGTTTGGAGTGGGTAATTTCTTGGGTTTTTTTTTTGAACTTCCACCAAATTGGCTGCTATTCAAGGCGGATTGATTCTCCGCAGTAGGTGTGCTTCATGTGTCAAGCGCTATTTGTAGGACTCGTTATGCAAAACCATTCCATTTAATACAATGCATAGTTTAAGGTCATTTCACTGAGTCTAGCATTACACATTCGATCCTCACTGCCACCTTGTTTTTTTATTCCATTTCCAACCATCCGGCTGTTTGGATTCAACTAAGCCATTGGAGCTTTCGGAGGTGTTTTTTTCCTTATTCACGTGCTTCCTTCGTTTGCGAGTAGCTCAGGTCGGGTGTCGTCTTAAGTGTTAATCGTTTTGTTGCATAACACGAGATTAGAGCTATTGCTAGCAGTGGACGTAGTCTTAACAACCCCTATCTGGTGAGTCTTCACAGATTCAGTCATCTACGGAAAACGCCCTCTTCTCCCTTGTTGGAGTGTGACATTCACTTCACGAAATTAAGGTTGTTGCATTTCAATAGGGTTTGGTTATCATAGCCACCAAAGTAGTGCCCAAAGCCCTCCCTGAAGGCCGTTATTTGACGTCGACCTGGATATAGAAAGACTGGTGGACAGTTTACGGTGATGACATGAACAGGATGTCATGCTACCAAGCTACTGTTCAAAATCCACGGAGACTGAAGAACTCATTTGGTCTAAGTAAAGCTAAAACATTAAAATACCTGGCGCTAGTTTTGTTAACCTCAAAATAGTTCTCTACGATCCTTCGAAGTTTAAAAATAAATCATAACATCTCCATCCTTCCATAGAACACCTCGACCTGCTTCGCGAATAAGACGTTTGTGATTACCGGCGTGCTGGAATGCATTGAGCGAGAGGAGGCAGAGCGCCTAATTCAACGCGGTGGCGGTCAGGTGACCCAGGCAGTGAGCAAACGCACCTCCTATCTGGTGGTGGGTCGAGACTCTGGTGCCAGCAAGTTGAACAAGGCCGTCAGTCTGGGCACTCCGCAACTCACTGAGGAGGCCTTTTTTGATCTTGTCGATTGTGGTTTCGGCAAGGTTGACGCTGGAGAAGAGCATGATGACGACTGTGATATTGCTCTCAGTCTTACACCATCCAGCACCATTTCGGGGCGGCTGCTAACTCCTCCTCAGAAGGGGAAGAAAGTGAAGGATGAAGATAATCAACTGGTTCTGCTAACAGATCGACCTATGATTCCATCTCCATCACTAACGAAGGCAGCGGTAACAGTGCCGCTGGTCCAGGAATTGTGGGTGGAGAAGTATAGACCGAGGACCAGGAAAGAGTTGGTGGGACAGAATGGGGCTGCTAGTCCGGCCAATCGTCTCTACGCGTGGTTGTCCAGTTGGCAGGAGGACTATGCGACTGGTGGGTTGTGGAGCTGCACTTTTAAGTTAAACTCAAAGCCAAAATTCAAGCTAGAGTGCGAATCCACTCAGATTATTCCAAATATCTTGCTCTTCTCCTGCCTTGACACTAGGGAATCATTATGGAGAGGAAAAACTATCGAAAACCAATGTTACATAAGTAGCTTAATCATAGCTGGACCTTTCACGATTTCCCTTTCCTCTCCACGCTAGGTCGGAAAGCAAAATCCCACTCGTCGGCACCGCCCTGGGCAGTTGGTGGATCGAGCGACACGGGCGCTTGGGCACGTGCAGCGCTGCTTTCGGGTCCTCCAGGGGTGGGCAAAACATCAACTGCCTCAGTGGTGTGCGCGGAGTTGAATTTCGCTACCATTGAGATGAACGCCTCCGACACGCGATCAAAACGCTCTCTACAGGAAAAGGTTGCTCAGGCCCTGGACATGCGCTCCCTTTCTGGATCTTTTGACCTCTCAAGTGGTTCGTGTGTGTGTTGCTTGCCGCCTCAGTGAAGTCTCTTTTAATAGGCGTTGAACGACTGTTTGCTCACCTTTTCTGCAGCAAAAACCTTGGCACTAACTTCTCACGTCCTGATCATGGACGAGGTGGACGGAATGGCGGGCAACGAAGATCGAGGTGGAATGCAGGAGCTAATTGGGGTCATCAAGACCTCCAAGGTGCCTGTCATCTGCCTCTGTAATGATCGACAATCGCCCAAGGTGAGTTTCTTCTGGCTGTTCTGTGAACTCTAATTTAACACCTGTGGTTGTGGCTGTTGTCGGTTAAATATCCAAAGTGGCATTAATCCGTCACTAGTCTCCTACACTTTTCAGCCACGCACTTTGATCCGAGAAGCCAACGCCTACAGCCGCAATTAATCAGTCTATGATTCATTTGTCGTAGAACAAACAATTGGGGGTGTAGAAATGTTTCTTTTTCTGAATTAAATGTAGCATTAGTCAATTTCTAAGAATTTTCCATCAGCTTTCCTAAGATGACTTAAAGAAATCAACTCTTGCCAATTCCTGTTGAATACCTTCGCCGTTCTCAGTGGACCATTGAAAAGGGTTCACTACCTGAGTCCAGTCTTGTTGGGTTAATTGATTTGAGTCTCTGGTCTCAATCTCAGATTCGTTCCTTGGCTAACTACTGTCTGGACCTCCGCTTTCATCGTCCACGCGTAGAACAAATCAAAGCTGCCGTGCTCTCCATGGCCTGTCGTGAGGGTGTTAACGTCAGTTCGGCGGCTCTCAACGAGATCATCAGCGCAAGTAATCATGATTTACGGCAGGTAGGCTGGGGACTCACTCACTCTTTTTATTCTTCATTTTGTTTGGTTTGCTTGTTATTGAGTACCAGCTCTACTTCCCTTTCTGGAATTACTTTTGGAATATTCCCTCCACTCTATGGAGGAGAGGGATTAAACCCTATTTCCACTACTGAGCACACACTGGTTATCTACTTAAATCCCAGTCAACCCGTTTAAGTAGCATGTTCTTTCGTTTTCAGGCTTAAAACATGCTTCATTTTCGATTGTTTAGTCTACCTGGTATAAAACAAAGCAGATTGAAGACTGGTAGTTCACTTCCAGGGAATCACTTTTGGGGTTCCTCCTCCATGCCCTGCAATCATGATTGTGGCCACTTGGGACGTTCGGAGAGTGTTCTACACTTGTCACACTAGCCCATCCTTGTCTGCTCATGGTCGACGAATCCACAAGGGAGAACTTTACATTCATAGCTGGACATATGTGCTGACGGTGTTTGACATAGGTGCCACATTCCCGCAGTATTCAAGGTATAGCAGAACTCTGTTGCTCCCTCTCAAAGGGTGACAGATCATCACTCTTTCTGCTGAATATGCCATAGTGTGGGAACATTTGGCGCACTCTCCGTGTTCAAGTTTTTGGTTCCGTTCAGCCTTCACTCTTAACCCTAAAACTGTTTCAGTCCCTCACTAACACATTATCAGCAATAAATCTTTTCTCCACACCTTCTATTCTCTCCCTAGATTATAAACTCAGTTCAAATGTGGTGCATGAATGGTGACCATCACAAAACCGACGTCGCCGAGGCTGATATCACTGCCAACGCCGCTGCAGCTTGCAAAAACCTCCGATTGGGTCCTTTTGAAGTCATTCGTAAGGTCTTCGCAACCAACATTGATGGCAAACCCGTCTCCTTCACCGAGGCAATGGACCTCTTTTTTCAGGACTACTCACTTGGTCCACTCTTTGTACAGGAAAACTACCTCAACGTTCGGCCAGTGGCTGCAAAGTGAGGGCAAAAAAATACCACAAGGTTTGATTTGAGTGCGGGTTTTATTTACAAGTCTCCCTTTTTCTTCAGTGGGAACCCTCAGCAAACTCTGGATCTCCTCGCTGAAGCCGCAGTAGATATTGCACAGGGTGATATCCTTAGTCGAGTGATGCAATCAACCGGTGGGTGGTCATTGCTACCGACACAAGCTGTGTTTGCAAGCCTTCGACCGGGTCGCCTGCTGAGGGGATCGCTGCCTGGAGGCCCTGGAGCGATCTCCTCTCCAGCGTGGTTCGGTCGGAACTCCACGCAGACGAAAAACATGCGACTGTTGGCAGAGTTGTCGCAGCACATGCGACTTTCAACGCATGGCGGGGCGACAGATTCGCGGTCGCTGCTTTTGGATTACCTGCATCCATTGGCTGTGCGACTGTCAGCACCGCTGAAAGAAGGTATGGTGACGAGCAGAAAATATGAAACCCACAAGCCTTCTACTCGGAGCACGACTCACTTTCCGTAGTAGAAGGAAACTTCTTCCAAACCATCTACAAACTTTCATGATCTTGTCAAACGCTTCGTTAGTTCTTGCTTCACAGCGCCTACAGTGATGGAGTATTTCTACAATTAGGTCCTGCTTTTTGACTCACTTACTAAGTAGATTAAGTGGGGTGGCCTCTATCATCTTTCGTTACTCCTTCTCCAGGTGATATCAACAGCGTGCTGGAGTGCCTAGACGCCTACCAGCTGTTGCGCGAGGACATGGACAACTTGGTTGAGTTGACCACGTGGCAGGGTCGTCCAGGTCTCATGAAGAACATCGACGCCAAGGTGGGTCTGTCTGCTCATTCTTTGTCTCCTCTTTTCCTAATTTATTTGTTGGTGCCATTTCTATTTAAGTAACCGAAAAGACTCACGTAGTCAAGTATGCAGCTGTCCTTCTCGTTTTGGGTGTTTTCTTCAGCACTCCTTAAAGAGAAAACCTGCTTACATCGTCACATTTCCCCACAATTCAAAAACAAAGAGGATCGAAGGTGGTTTTGCCTTATAGCAGGAAGATTCCTTAGCTCATTTGAGATTACGGTTCTTTTCCCATGGGTTCCAAATGCTGCTGCTACCAGTGTAGCGTTGCAGTAGCTTCCAAAGAAGAGCCTGGAACGACTAGTAGCGCAAGTGGCGCGAGTAGGGCCTTGTCGAAGCGCGAAAGATCGATGTGGCATGCATGGTTAGCTCCTCTTTCTCCCCTTCAGGTGAAGTCCGCATTAACGCGGACTTACAATAAGTCGGTACATAAGGTACCCTATGCGACGGAACTAGTCGGTGGCGGCAGAAAGAAAAGACGGAAACATGGCGAGGCATCATCTGAAGTCACACTGGAAGAGGGAGATGAGGCTGGTCAACCACTTGATGAAGAGAGCGAGGAGAGTAGTGTGGAAGAGGAAGAAGAAATCCGGAAGTTGGCTAAGGTGGTGAGTTATCAAGGTAGGCTTCTTTAGTTCGTTTAGCTGTAGCTTGATGCTATTATTTCTTTTGCTTTTTATAGAAGACAGTTGCGAAAACTTACTCGGCTGCGGAATCTTCAAGAGAAAAACCAGCGAAGAAACCGCCTAGAAATGGGAAAAAGACGAAAAGGGAGGCTTGATTTTTTTTGCCGGCGAACTTTCGCGTAAATGTTGGAAGTTCACAGATTTTTACGAGTTTTATGCAGTTTGAATGACGCTCGTGGTGTTTCTGTTGTTCCAGTGTGAGGGTGGGAAATTAGGTTGGGTTGAGCGGTGTATCGTCTGCTCGACTCTGCTGAGGGTGCGGGATTGCACTGGTATTCAGGATCCAGTCTGCGTAAGATCTGCTAATCGTCTACCTCTGAGGTACTGTTCTAGCCTCGGGATGGTACCGGAACATAGGTTAGGTGTCTATTCTCCTGGTTCGGTTTAAGCTAGCCGATAAAGTTTTGCAATATGTGGCGACATTTTGACGAGTAACAGAGTATTCGAATATATTGTAAAGCTGAAGTGAGCTTAGATGGCAAAATATTGCTTAAGCAATATCTCTTCGATTGGTCGTTCATTTTCAGGTGTTCATTATGCTAATAGATTGTTAAGACCATCCCATTTCGTCTCTTAGGTGATATAAAAAATATGGCGGGATGATGTCGTTGCAGCAAGGAAAACTTGCTAATATTTAAGCTATTTAGCAACCAGTGGTTTGTTTATACGTATCGAAATGTAAGATTAGTGGTTTTCTGGGTTTTTGAAGATCTGGCCACCAATGTTTGCATATTTGAGCAAGAAGGTTAATATTAATTAATCATAACTGTGTACTCTTATTTAAGATTGCTATCCCCAACAATCCTAAAATTTCAACCCTGGCATGGAGCCTTAATCATGGCTACCTCGCATGCGGTGGTGAGAATGGCTTTCTAAAGGTTCTCAAATTCGAATCGGGTAAGTTTGACGCAAACAAGGGATCAGCTTTGCAAAATGGTATATCAATGAATCAGACGCTAGAGGGGCATTCTGGTTTGTGTGGGTTTTGGTTAATTTAAGTTGGTTAGGTACGATTCAATTGATAACCTGGAACGAGCAATTTGAGAAACTGACAACAGCTGACGAGCATGGAGTCATTATCGTATGGATGCTTTATAAAGGCTCGTGGTATGAGGAAATGATAAACAATAGGAACAAATCCCGCGTTCGTGGCTTAAAGGTACTGAATAGTTAACAGCTCTGAATAAATTGCCTCCTTTAGTGGGATAAGGAAGGTCGGCGTATTTGCATCGCCTACGAAGATGGCGCTGTCATAGTGGGATCCGTCGATGGAAACCGCATATGGTGCAAGGAGTTGAAGTGCGCAGGACTGGTTTGCGCTGATTGGGCACCTCACGGTCGTTCTCTCTTGTTCGGTCTTTCATCTGGCGAAATTCACGTCTACGATTCTCTCGGAATCTTTTTGGTAATATTACCGGTTAAGAATGTAACCGTTCATTATTTCTGAGGCCTTATTTTGACGCATTGCTCAATTCGTAGAGAAAATTGCCCATTTATTGCCTATACGACATTCATGGAGCCGTATCACTCGTTGATTTTACGTGGTATCGGTTTGACAAAGGACTGTGTGACCCAGAAAGTCCTTCTCTGGCTGTCTGTTTTGACGTAGGACGGTGTCAAATAATGCGGAATGATCAGGATTCAAGTAAGTCGTGTTCTTTTTCAACACTAATTCTTTTCTAGCTCCTATTCTTCTTGACACCGGACTTAATATAACCTGCTGTGCATGGAACGAGAGCGGTTTAATTCTAGCAATTTGTGGACAGCATAGATTCGATTGTGATTCTGAACCGGAAACTCTGGAAAATATTGGTGTAGTTCAGTTTTACAACCCCTTTGGTGATGTAGGTTGTTAGCTGCAGAGGAGTAGCCTTGAGAAGCTGTTGCATAACCTAGATCTATTTCCTTAAAGCATTTGCATTCCCTCGCAATACCGGGCAAAGGACCATCTGCTTGCGCCTGGGAGGGTAGTGGCTCCCTTCGCTTTGCAATGGCCATCGACTCCTACATCTACTTTGCAAATGTGCGACTTAAATATGAGTGGACGTTATGTGCCAATACCCATACCTTGGTTTATACTTTCACTAGGAGTGACTCAATAGACCGGTGTGTGATGTTTTGGGATGTTAAGCGAGGCATAGTAAGGAGAAATTTCCCCATTATTTGTTTTTAAAAAAATAGACACATATTCGGTCGGTAGACAATCTTTTGGGAATTTGTGGCTATGGCGATTTCTGTGCTGTCACACACAAGATTGAATCAATCAGCAAACCTGTAAGTTTTGCAGTTGTAAAGCAGTTTTTACTAATTTGTAATTAGCTTCAATAAATTATCCATTTGATTTTAGTATCAAATAACGGTGTACAACAGCCTGGGGTGCATTGCTGATTGCATGACCACCGAGCTGGAACCCAAGTTTTCAGTAATGACGGGGAATTATGTGGTGATTGCGAATGCATCAATCGTCTTCTTGTGGCAGTTTAAAAATCCAAAAACTCTCTTTGGAATCGGTGTTGCTGTCAAGGCTCGGAATAAGATGAGGAAGGCCATTCAACGGCAAGATACTTGTCATTAGTTCTCTTACCATTTACTTTTGATATTTTTCATTGCAATCATGCCTGTTAATGTTTTTTTGATGAGTCAGTGAATATTGTAATGGAAGGCAGAACATTGTCTTTCCCTTCGCATATACCGTTCACAGAGCTCGTCTTGAGGCTGTCGAATTGTTTGTTAAGTTCCGTATTCATGCAAATGAAGTTTAAGAGCCCCATTCATTTTGCTTTAGCAACAGATTCCTGATGTAGCACGACCATTGGGCTATACCGTAAATGGAACTCAAAGCTAACGCAAATATGGGGCAATGACCACGTTAGGATGCAAATCACATTTTGAATCACACCTCATCATAAATCATGTTCAAATTCTTTCAATCCAACTGCTTAAGCTTTTCATATTGCCAAACATTATTTTGAAATCTCTACCTCTCAGAATGTGTCACATCGATCAAAAAGACGGTTCCCTTGCCTCTCAACCCCCTCTCAGTCTGGACGGGTCATCATCCACAGCCACAGACACCAATATGGCAAAGCTACTGGCCATAGAACCCTCACAAAATCCCATCGTAGCCCTTGCTACCAGTGAGACACGTAGTCTTTTCATTGCTCGTAGCAACGGTAATGTGATTCGGTACCGCCTGCCTGAGCTCTGGCCCGAAGTTTGTATTCACGCAACTGACAAACTGCCTGTCCGTATTGAAGTGAACTGTGACGCAACGTGAGTAATAGCTTATTTGCCTGTTTTTTTCCAAATAGGCACCTTGTATTTCAAACAGAGTAAGGAGTTTTGAGTATTTTCCAAGGGTTGGAGTTTAGGTGGAAATTTACCATAAGTTCTGGGATTTTATAATTTCTTTTCGGCCATTTATGTTTGAGAAACAGTGGTCCCTCTGTCTTGAAGGTTTATGGTGAAATGTGTAATCCGAAAATTGTCTCAGCTACGGGCCTTCAAGCTAAATAACAAGTACGTCTATTTCAAACAGGGTTTTCGGTCTAATCGACGAACATGGAGTACTCTCACTACATCCCATTCCCGAGAGTGAAGATGGTGACACCTCTATGATGGAGCAACTTTCCTTAAAATTTTCTGAATTCTCTCGTAAAGAAGTTTGGGACTTAAAATTCTCAACCGTATGTTACTACTCAAATTGGTAGTTGGGGTTTACTATTATTAACGGCGATTTTTATTGCCATTCGCTACATTCAGTGGAGCTTGTAAAAAGCTTTCCTTGAATTTGTTGATATAATGCCAACAATGCATTCTTTTGCTTTATAAATAAATTCCCACACTGGCTAGTATTAATGGTTATCAGGACAATCCGAGCACATTTGCCATCATGGAGAAGGCTAAGTTGGTCATGTTTCGCGATACTGAGGCAGAACCTCCCATCCATTCAAGTGTCTATATTGCCCGTTTCGCTGATCTTGAAGTTGTTGGTGTCCAATTGGACGATATTATACAGCAATGTGAGCATCCAAAATTGGATCTGGTTACTCGTATTCCATGCAAAGTGAGTGCAGAAGTGGCTTGAATTTCCCTTTTGAAATCCTCCTTCGATGCTATCTTAAATGCTTATTCAAAGCAAGGAATGAAAGCTTTAAATCAGCCATAATTTATCTTGAATTATCCCCATTCCTTATATTGACCTAGACTCTTGCTGAATGCAGAGGTTTGCTTGAGCACAAGCAGTTGGACAAAGCGAAGGCCTATGTAGAAGAACATCCACATCCAAAATTATGGTAGGGCCTAGCTCGTCTTATCAGAAACCACTCCTCGACTTTTCTAATGTCAGCTGAGAGCTGAAATGCCTTCACTCACGATCCCATGCTACTTACTTACTGCCATTTCAGGCAATCCTATGCAGAAGCCGCATTGCAAGAAATGCAGTTGAACGAAGCCGAAGTGGGCTTTGTAATGTGCCAACACTACCAGGGCATCGACTTCGTCAAAAAGCTTCGTAACATTCAATCAGAAGTGGTGAGGAGGGTGAGTTGTCACTTTTGCGGTCATTGACCTTATGTCCTGAAGGGTTGAAGAGCCACACAACATCGAGTTGTTCCTCCCTTCTACAGGCCGAAGTTCGAGCGCATTTTGGTGATTTTGATGGAGCAGAACGCTTGTACCTCAGCACCGACAGATGCGATTTGGCCATTGATTTGCGTCGACGTCTAGGGGATTGGTTCAGAGTAGCTCAACTGGCGAAAGAGTTTGGTGCGGTGGTGCGGGACAGCGAGCTTATTGATGTCTGGAATGCCCTGGGAGATCACTACTATGACAAGGCACAATGGTAAATCAACTGTAGCTAATCCATAATATTTTTTTCAGTGTTTGGAAGGCAAAAAACCGATTTTTTTAGTCCGCTATACGTCTCTTCGGGATTAGACGTCCAAAGCGAAACGATTACCCCTGGTGAAATTTAATTTTTGACATTCGGTTAGCTTATTGGGGGCTTTATTTGATCGGTTTGGGGCGATTTCTTTAACTCTATCATAGATGAGGCACTCGAATCTTGAGCTTATTTTGTATTACCAATTCTCCATTACGTGCTACTGAAAAAAATTAAGTAGCAAAGCGCAGAAGTCTGCGCTTCTAATTCTATCCAAACTATTGTTTATCATCTGTTATTTTAGGCCCCAAGCTTCTGAATTCTACGGGCAGGGAGGCGATTTTAAAAAACTAGTCCACTGTCTCTTTCGAATGGGGGATTATAGCACCATGGAAAGCCTAATCCATGAGCTTCCTGATGGTCATTCATTACTACCCGAAATCGCACGAATATTCACTTGGGTCTCCTTGGCCGCACCTGCGGCCAAAGCTTTGATAAAGGTACGAACCTAGTGCCAAAAATGTTTGCTTAATATTTAAGTTAATTAGGATCTAATTGTTTGCGTGATTTCTTACTTCAAGTGTGACCAACTGAAAGAAGCTGTGGAGGTTTGCATTCAACTGAACGACTGGAGCCTAGCCTTTCAGCTGACACAAGTTTCTTCTTCCTCTTCGTCTTCCGATGGTGATTCGAGTGAAGATGATGTTCTTACGAAGACATCACTCAGACGTCGATTGATAGGCCACCTCCGCGCCTCGGTGAAGCGAATGCTGGAGCAATCACGTCCATTTGAGGCTATTGAGATGCTTAAAGGAGCTGGATATTTTCTTGACTCTGCAAAACTCCTCTTTCGAGTAATTACTTATTAGTCTTTGGTGACATTTCCACTTTAGGAAACAAAGTTAGCCCAGAGTGGAGGCGCGAAGTTGAAAACCTTAAAGAAATTCTATGTTATGATCGGACTCCTCATTGATAAGCATCACGAACAGTCCAAATTGTCAATTGAGGCATGAAACAATTGCGCAGAATCTTGTGCATAAAAAAACTGTTGAGCAATGTACGATTTTTTTCTACCATAGAATTCGAATCAGCAGGAGTCAATCTTCACAGGGGAGGAAGGCGACACTTCACGATCTGATTTAGGCGTATTCGGCGATCAAGCTACTTTTACTGAAAGATCACGAAGACGCGAGACTGGAGGTACGGAAGCAGTAGCACATGGGAAACAGAATGATCTCCTTCAGCTCTCCAACAGCTATGAAATCACCAGACTTATTGACCAACCATGGCGTGGAGCAGAAGCCTGTCATTATTTGATGTTGTCGCAACACCACCTCTATCTCGGTCTATTTGAGCAGGCTTTGAGGACTGCCATTCTGCTGAGGGACTACGACGACATCTTTGATGCAAGAAAGATACACAGCATCATTGGTGAGATAGGCGATAAATTTTACTAACGCCTCTGTACAGGTCTGGATTTTGGTGTATTCATCTTGTAGGCGTTCAAATCAATGTTTTTCTTGCGCTGTTTTATTAGAACATCTTTTGGCGTAATAGATGGTGATTCAACCGACTTAGGTCCCTGGTATATTTCCACGTCTTTAAAGTATAATTAACTTTTAATTTATCTAAGGTTTTCTCCCAACCTTCACCCCCCAATTGTTGTGTGAAAATTTGGTGTAAACATTTAGTGAGGGTGTTTTAAAGCCTCATTAAGGTGACGTTGAGCTTGGGTTACTCCTGGAGACATAATTAAGGCTACCCTAATTTATTAGCACAGAAGAGGTAGAGGCGTAGGCCTTCCTATTGCTACTTCTACTGTAGGGAGCGTAGCGCCCAGGGTTTGATAGTTCCGCCTATCGAACAACCTTTGTAGGACTGGGTGGGGCTCTACCATTCGGCATTTTCGCATCCCTTCCAATTTTTCGAGGTTTTTATGAGGTAATTCGAGTTGGAGAGTAGATACACTGGAATAACAATGGCAACATGGCCCCCTTACCACTTATAAAGCCAATCAGTAGTACTTTTCCATGTTTCAGCTCTATGTGCAGTAAAGTCGGGGGCTTTTGCGACAGCCTCAAAAGCATTCATGAAATTGCAAAATCTTCCCGGATGGTCAACATTTGAGCGTCAAAAACTTGACGACTTAATATTTGAAATTTTTACCAGGTTAGTTGATTGCCTGCTTATTCCAATTTGGATTCGTTTATTATTACTTTTTAATGCTTTTCAGGTATCCCCCAAAGAACTTGACAAAATCGGCCTCGTCGATTGAAATGGATGTGATGTTAGAAAGGTGAGGTCTCTTTTTGTTTTTTTTTTTTAAAAAAGGTGTTTTTTCCCCTCTACATGAATGCTCGAATAGTAATGCCTTAGCCTCCTGATTTTAGAAAAGACTCACCAGCCTAAACCAGTTTGAGCATTACAGTCAGGATACCTTGGGTGTGAATGCTAATGTTACTTCTTCTTTACATTACCCAAACTTCCTAAAGACATTCGCATGAAGTCGAGGGTAATGGAACACTTTTATGCGGGTCTTTTTTTGCATGCGGTCATTTTAATCGGTGATCCTGATCCAGTCAGATATAAGGTTGTTGCGATTTCAACTTTGGCTCTAGAGGCCGAGACAAAGTCCTCCTTTTAGCCACCGCCGTTTCTTACCTTCCTTTATCCATGGAATGTCGAGAAGAAGTGGTATTTAGAGTCTTCGGGGAGATTAGGGATTATCTCCCTCTTCATGTCTCTTTCCTCCCCCCCCCTCCGCCTCCCATATTCAAATCCGAAATAAAGCCTTCTCGTGGATAAATTTGGCAGCTGAATGAGGCACGCTGCTTTGTCAGAATAGCACTTTCTTCCAACTGACTCATTAGCCCAGAATATTTCTCCTGAAAGAGGTATTCCGATTTAAGAAGTCTGAGCCAGTCCACAGTCCAACACGCATATGCACGCATCCACTACCCAGTAGCCCACCGGAGTTGACGTTGTGCATAGCCTAGAAGTGACCCATTGGTGGTGGATGAATCATTTGGGGATAGTTAATGAACTGCTTGTTTACATAACGATGGTGGCATTAAAATGACTTAAAAAGCAAAAATTCGCGTGCCACTCGATCAGTCAATCATTAACAACAAAAAACACATCAATAAACGACACATTTTATGTAGCACACATCTTGATTTTATTCCTCTTTTTCCTTATCGACTGTTAAGCTACCTGCATCACCCGCAGATCATTGTAACCTAGGCAGGAGTTCGCGCAATGTTCACACCTTGTTTTTTTTATTGTTCTGTTTTTTCAGAAATGCTGCAAATAGTTAATCCCACTTGTTAAAAGCCCTGCTCCGCGTCTTTTCCTACTGCAAGCATAATTGACTCCTCTCTTTCACAGTCTCGGCCAGCCCACCTCTCCCAAGTAAACATTCACCTCGTGGGCCAATTAGCTAATCCACTTTGATATGCGATGCTTTTAAAATCTCACTGAAAGAGTTTGCGCCCTATTCTAGAAGTACATAACACTGACACCAGTGGAGTGGTAGGTGACCCTAATAAAGGTCACGGTGGCTAAAACAAGGACGATAATGAGCCTGTGGCTGCCACAGTTGGAGAGTTGATGTAAGCCCAACAACGTAGGTCAACATGATGGCAACTATGGCCTTGATAATGCCTTCACAATCCACGCTTTTTAACCTATGTCATGATCAATCAAAGCACTGAAGTGAGAAGCACTGACTAGCATCTAGAGTTCATTGCCAGCGTCACAAATATGTGACACTTCTCCTTTATCAATTTATGGCAAATGATTGGTCCAAATTTTGTCTCAACTAATTTACCTGAATCCGACGTACATATAGGACACTTGGCTCCAGAGGCCATAATCGCTTTTGTCCTTTCACCTTTTGGGCAACATTTTTATTGGTCAGTTTGGTGACTAAAGTGATGTTGTCATTGTTTGACAAAAAAAGACCATTCGAACTGAGTTGATTGATTCTCTTCTCTAATTCTAACGTCAAACGTTATTAACTTCCTAAGTGACAACACAGATGCCTAAGTGGATAATAAAATCGGGGCATCACATACATGTGACACTGATAGTACATTTGTGAATTTCGTGAAATACAGTAAAAAACGAAAACTTTGGTCTGTGTAGGTCCGACTGGTTGATAAGCACGCAAAATGCTGTACTATTGACTAGTCGACTTATTTGACGGCCACAAGTTTACACATGAAAGCTGCTTCATTTCGCACACGTGGAGCGAATGGTAGCTTTGACAATCAGCTTTAAAAAGCCTTCTTTTATAGCTCTTGACCACTGCTGGGTATTGTAGTAAATAAGAAAGGAGCGTCTCTTTCACCTCATGATCGTAATAGCTTAAAACATTGAAATCAAGTGTCTGAGAGTTTGGAAACCGTATCCTGTGTTATCACTCGCTTGGGTGCCTCTATATGTCAATTTGCGTATGGCCCAGACCCAGTGTGCTCCTCATTCCAACCTACTTAACTCCTCTTTATTCATTCGTCCTTGCTCCAACCGTAGCCTCATGGATGTGTGGAGGGCTCTCCGTTCCCCCTACCCCTCCTCACCCTCTAGAATGGTTGTTGTCTCACTTTCCAATTCATCCATAGACGAGCCTGTGAGTGTGACACAAACAATCACTTCATTGTTCCCAGAGGAATATTTAAGGGTAATGCTTATGAATCACTTATTTGTATTTGTTACAATAGATCGAAGAGACAGTTTATAGGGAGGATAAGGCAGGAACGATGACTTTTTGAACCGAGATGATAACACCTTAGAGAGGTGAGGTGCAGAATGTCTTGCGTACCCACACTACCGTCCTGAATCGTCGTTAGCTCATGTTGACCTCACCCACTAAGAAGTGGGGTGGAAGTTGGATGTCTGGCGTATGACTCATCGAGTGTTGCAGGTATGAACCCGCATTTACAACATTCACATTCCGTAGGCCTGCCAAAACGCCTACCTACGGCAATATCAGGGTCTTCTTTCATCTGCAATTTTGGGAATTTGTCTGTTCAGCTAGCTTCCATCTGCCCATAGCGTGCCTACATTTCTCTTCGCCTGACGGATTAATACCACCTTAAGTAGATGAGTTTTGTCTAGTTTTAAAGAGGTACACAAACTACACTTGCCGGCAGCCTGCCTGTTATGTTGCCGCTCAATGCTTAGGGCCTTTTTCGTCGTCTTTCAATAAGGATCCACTCCCAAATGCGCCTCCATTAAATCAGACTGATCTCGGTGATGTGGAAGAGGGTGAATTCCCACGCATCCGTCAAAGGATTGGAGTTTATGTAGGAGTGTAAGATTGTGTCGAAAATGTGGAGCATCATTCAAAACGCCGAGGCGGTTGCAGATGCTTGTGAGAGTATACGATCTCCTTGTCACTTAGCAAAGGTTTAAATTTGCTAAAAGGGGAGGGAGAGAAGGTTCTTCGATGAGGCTGCCAAACGGATAGAGGTGGGAATTGCCTAGTGTATTGTCAATAGACCTCAAAGTAATTTCAGTTAAAAATGGTGGCGGGGAAAGGCGTACTTCTCGAAGAGCAGGTTGAGAAAAGTATGAAGTCTTTTCCAAAAAGGGTGCAGTAATTTGATTACTTGGAAGAGATTTTTGACAGCAGCCTCCTTTAATACTTTCTGTCAATGTGTGTGAGGAAAAAGCTTTCATTTAGTCAAAAAAACTGATTCTCTGTCCTTGGTTCTCAGTGCTGCTTCGTTTGATTTATTTTGTAAAAGAAGGCTTTGACATGCGCTTGTCAATGTCACTCGCCGCCAATGGTAGTTATCAGCAATGCCAAAAGAGGTGTCAACACTCCGTGCGTCTACAATTTTCCTTTTTTTATTCTTCCTTAATCTCATCTACACAAAGGTGCAAGATTTGATGGCTCAAATACACCGACGGATCTGTGCTTTAAAAAGCTCTTGTTACTTCTAGTTACTCAGGGGGTACCTGCAAAATGTTTTCACTTGTCTTTTTGACTGAGTTGCAAAGCATAGATGTCATTCTGTCTATTGATGCACTACGCTTGACTATTCAGAATCTGGGGTGATTTGAACTTGTCTCCCCCACCATCCGAGGGGTAATTCGGTGCCAGAGGGGAAGTACAGCTTTCTCATCCAACGCACCAACTAGGGTTGGTTCCTGTGCTCAGCTACTAGAGGTTGATGCATCGGTTTGGAGAAGAACCCTCGTGGACTTAAACAACTTGAAAGCAATCTGTCAGGAGTAACTGTCAATGCCTGTTTGGTGGGAGATTTAGATTTCTCTCACGTCAAAAATGGACCTTCATTTGGCGAAAACGCGGGGTTTTTAGCCTGTCCTCTTAGAATATTTGTGATTAGATGAGGATTCTGTTTTGCACCGCTGGATGAATGAGCCTCGGGGGCTTTTACGCGAGATCACCAACACAGTTGGAAAGGAAAAGGTAGTTGTTGGCTTCCAGTACCATGAAAAGTTCTGGCAACTTGGGTGTCTGAGGCAGGTAATGTGTCTTTTTGGGAAAGAATGATAAATTGTACTGATGATTGTTGTGCAGCCATCCACTTCTGATCTATCAATTATCCATCCATCCATTTCATCATCTAACCATCCATCCATCTATTTCGTCATCGCGCATCCATCCATCTACTCGTCTCAGTCCCATTCCTGTAGTCATTTGGAAATAACTGTGTGTCAGTAGCATGGCTTGGTGTGCGTCCATTTTGTCAGTGGACGAGCATTCAAAGGGAATCGGACAAGTAGATGACTCTCTTTCTCTATGAAGATTATTTGTACCTGTGAAAAATTAGTGGGTTTTCAACGCTTAAACAAAACCAAGAAACAGCTGTGTAATAAGAAAAGTACCAACCACAAGGCTGAATTGAGCCTCGTCTTCCTCACTTTCAAGTGTAAAAGTCAATAAGCATCCATGCAGTCTAAATTCGAGGTTTCCTTCCAAAAATTAACAATGGCCCTTCCCTAAGGGGCGTGGTGTTGGAACCCCGACCTAGATCAGTGCAGATTAGCATTACTGAGCTGTAAACAATGCACACACCGCCTTGTCCTTTCATTTCGTCTGAACATGTTGCCAGTTTCATGGCCATTCCTCTAGAAGAGACGGCTCTTCATAGTTGACTTTGAAGCATTTAGGTGGGACCAAAGAAGCATAAGTTATTCTCGTCTAGGAAGCATTGTATCATTGCTGAAATTTGCCTTTACACTTTCAAAGGAATTATTGACATGCAATAGTTTCTCCCAGCTCAGAATAAGTAAGCAGTCACTCAGCTTCGTTCCCTGCTTTCTTCGTTCCCATTCCCCACCATTCAGGAGCGGTGATGGGCTGCCAGCTGCTAGTAGGTGAGACTTGCTGTATTCAGCGTTTGCTTTTGTGGAAAAATGGACATGACTAGTCCAACATTTGTTGAGGAGAAAGTTCTATGCATACACAGCATCATACAAGGACGCATGACCCGCCGCAACGCCATGATGGCGACAGGCACCACGGAGTAGGTGTAGGTAGACACGCATCCTGAGCAAATGCCTCTCTGACAGGCCCTTTTTTCCTTCCTTCTTGACTTTGCAGTGAAACAAAAGTCCCAATTTGTGTGGTAACAGGTCAACCAGTGACAGAATATCAGTTTTGGATGTGTCCTGCCTGTAAACACAGTGCCTACGAATCGGAGATTAGTCGAGTGCAGAACTGCCCAATTTGTCACATCCCTGTCCAATGACACGCCCCACGTCTTGACAATGACATGTTTGACTCTCAGTCTGTGATTGACTACGAGGTTTAACAGCAACGTTTGAATTACATTTTCATTAGTGGTTTTAAGAAGTGCACTGATTGGGTGTCGGTTCACTTTTTGATTACTTTTTAATGTTCAAAACGAGGGTGGGCAGATACTACTTACAAAATTATTAGTAGATTGGGGACGTGTGACGGCTTATCAAACGTCAAAGGCAACTTTTTAAATATAGCCACAAAAAAGATGAAAAATCAGATAACAGTGTTAACCATGGTATGTGGAGGAGCTCATATTTCATTTCGAGGGATGTCAACGCCAGTTATGGCAGGTACGAGGCTTGCAAATACCTATCTGGTCGAAGTCATACTACTTAATTTGGTTCCATTATGCATCAGTACTATTCCCCCATATCAATAAAATCCGATGGTGTCTTAAAATTACTTTTTAAATGAGCAACTCCTACGACTGCTAGCACTTTACTTAAATTAAGGAAAGTGGTATATTTTGTAGACTTCAAAATGCTTTTATATTACATTCTAATTTTAAAAAATGGATTTTCGACTTAGCTCGTGAGTAATTTTTGATTTTCCCGGTCTTTGGGAGCGCACTCTTACCCCTAGGACCGACACTGTCAACAGACCAAGTCGAGATACAGTGGTAATCATTTTAAGTTGCAAAAGGTATCATTAAGAGAGCACAGAGGAGAATGAAGCGGTACCTCCCCCTTACCCCCTTTCTCATGAGTAAGTTCTACCATATGAGGTATGAGACCCCAGTGACTGGTTGATCAGTCATGCCTGCCTCTTAAGTAAGAGATCTTCGAGGACAACCTTTGGTTTGTTGCACTCAGTAGGTCTTTTTCGCCAACAGTAAGTTATTGAGTTGTTTAATTCGTGCCGCCTGAAGCGTACTGCACACATGCACACGAAGAAAGTAAAGGCTTCTTGAGATGTCTTAATGCGTGCTATTGAAGTGAGAGATGAGTGGTGAGTGATTGGTTTGGTGACAGCTAATGACGCATTTGTTCTCTTAACGAGTGTCGCGATATGAAAGCTACCTCTCATCACATTTCAGTCTGCCGATTAACAAAAAACTGCATAAGTCTATGGAGATGTCAGCGGATTCCACACCATTCACAGTTTGGCAGGCCAATCTTCAATAATTCCTTGTACTTTGGCGTTGTTTTGAAGACTAAAAATTCCCCACTGGATTGCCGTGCATCATCATCAGGTGATTCATCACCAGAAGTAAAACGCTTGAAGCATTTCTCAGTGGCTCCTGTAGCTTTTGGATCGGATTACACTGAATTTTTATGGTAGTCTACCCTAAATCACATTTTCGGTATTCGACAGACATCAAAGATGTGGTTTGGGACGGAACACGGGGGGAAGGGAAAGGATCAAATGTGCAATCCAAGCCATCGATGGATTGATGCGTTCAGCGGGCCCATACCAAATGCGAAAACTTTGGCTAAAATAATTCCTAAAAGAACATTTAAATTTGAGTGATCTTTCCTTTTTGTAAAGTGTAGTTTGCAATTTTTTGACGTGCACTTCTCAACATACAAATTTGCCAGCCAGTGCTGATATTCATATGCCACTCATTTTTCAGTAGTTTATGCTTGCAGGCTTTTAAATACCCACTAAACTGTTAGAACTCAAAAAATTCGTAATGAACTTGACCATTCACCCAGCTTGTCGTGGTGGCGATTTCAGCAGGAGAGGAACTACAATTGTTGATGATGACATTAGAAGTTGGAATCGGACGATTCAGGCTTCTTGGATCCTTTCCCTGGCAGTCTAGTCACACAGGGTGTGGCAACAAAATTCTACAGTAGCTTTTGATTAATGTTAGTGTCGCAGAACCTCTACAATCTGTCCTGCCATTTTACGCTTCTAGCCCTCCAGGTTCTCTCTTACCGACAGTGGAACACAAGGGGTATTCACGCGATACCGGTACATAAAAATCAAGTGTTTCCCATTAATGGGCGACAGGTATGCCTTCTTCCGCATTACCGGTCAGCTTGTTGACTAACCCAATCAAGGATGCCATTAAGCAAAATGATACCAGGCAACACTTATATTGCGTAAGTGTGCATGGAACACTGTGTAGTCATGATCAGAATTCTACGTGAAAAAAAAGAAAAATCTGAAGACGCCCACAGAATTCTGGCACTAAAGTATAGCGCTAAAATTCTCAGCCGGTGGATGGTGTCATCCATTAAAAGAGGGCCCCGTCTCTCCGCCTCCACACCAATGATGATCCCAGTCCACAGCACGCCATCCATTCCAGTGAGCTTTCACTGCGTCTACCTCATCTCGGACGCTTGGCGAACGTGTCGCAAGGGGAACTCTACACAAATTTCTATTCCGTCTAGTGAAACCGGAAGTAGGACACACTCATCCATAGATATAAACGCTCAAGTCACGAGACTGCTTTTCGCTTCTCACCGACGATGGCATAAAGCAGACGAATGGTCAAGTCTTTCCACGTCGTGACCACCTTGCAGGTCAGACATTACCTATAACCTTGGACCTGTGTAAACCACGAGTCAATTCGCATAGTTAGAGGAGGAATAAACACAGGGATGGAGCAAAGCCATGTCGACTCCTTAGAGCCACAAAAAATGGTGTCAGTTATCACAGTGTTTTTTCAGTAGCGCACGCAAATGAGTTCACGCACTCCCCATCGAGATCAAGCTGATGATGTGCTGGTAATGACCGTAGGTTTATAGGGAACAAATTGAGCCTTGTGTAAAGCTCGACGACAGAGATCTTTAATGTGCGTGGAGATGCGTTCCACGCAGCTCTCACATACTGCTGGCACTTCGACAAGAGCTGTCGTGACAGCAGAAGACGATCCAGGTGCAACCTCCACTAACTCATGTGATCTGGGAATGTCCACATCACTGGCGTTGGATTGCAGCACCCGAGTGGTGAGACGAGCATTATTAGTGGAGGCGGAGTCTTGAGCACTAGCCTCCACTGGACGAATTACGAGTCGGTCGGTGTCATTAGTCGGCGCGTTGGTTAGTTGGATGCTCACTGGAACGGTGGTGGTAGAAAGTGGTTTACTGTGAATTTGGCAGTGGTTGGTAAAGACTCGCTCCAATTTGCTCTCCATCCGGATGCAGGACTGGCTGAAACTGCGTTCAATGTCGGTGATAACTTTCTCCAAAAGAAGGACGCGTTTTCTGTAAGGAACGAGAAAGATTCCTCAATTATTTAAAAACATTGTCAGTTAGGAGCTAGACAGATGAAACCCTTACCGTCACGTATGCGTGACGCGCCGGGTGGCTTATCTGAATCGGCATCATCCTCACATGTGACAGCAGATTGGAGAGGAAGACAAAAAGTGCTGGAACAGGTGGAGTTACATAAGCTATGGTGGTTGGTTATCCCCTACGACCATAGAGACACCTCCGGTGCCTAGTAAGCCTAGCTCAGTAGTAAAATGACAAAGTGCTCAAAACTTTCGCTATCGCATGGAGGATTTGTCGATGCTCCGGAATGTAAGGCCAGTTTTTTTGTCTAACTTAAGACATTGAGTTTTTGTAATCTACTCGGTGCCTTCTGTTGAGAGGGGCTAAGCAATGCATTCCCCTAGCAACGACCATTGTAAAGATGCTTACACATAACAATTCTAGTTAAAAAATAAATCAGAACATCCTCTCGAGAAGGCGAAAAGAATCAAGTAGGAACCGTTTGGACTGATCGGGCATTCAAGGTCAATCAGAAATTGGCACTTCTGGTGCCACGACCTACGAAGAGCCGCAGCAGCCGCCGCGGGTCGCGTGTTTTTATTTTTATGCTACGGCACAAAATGTCATTTTGCCTTCAGGAAGACAAATCGGAATGTCACACGTACTCGACATTGGTAACCGCCTCGGTGATGAATTGAGAGGAATCACTGGAAATTCTTCAGATACTTTTAACGATCCAATGAAATGGTGGAATAATAAACGATTGAATGATACGCAATTCCATGCAGATAAAACAAAGGAGGAACAGTTTTCCCTGATTCCCATTCAAGATGCTACTCAATCTACGATAAGTAGAAGCCAGAGGTTCTGATGAAGAGATTTTTCAATACTTTATTCACACGAGGCGGTATTGCGTCATTCAAGCGGCAGTAGAGAAGAGGGCATGAACACTAGAAGCATCTTTGCCGTAAATTTACGCTGTACTTGAAGCTACTCCATATCTTTCTGAGCCCTCAATTCATCAACATTGTGCAGTTAAGGCAAAAATTGGAAGGAATTCTTGAAAGAAAGTTTAAATAAAGGAGGCTTCAGTACCAGGCGTACAAGTCAAATCGACATGTTGGATTTACATCCTCAACAAGGAACACTACGTTGTTGGTGATGGAGGTGATAGTAAACTCTACGAGTACCACTCTATGCACCAAAGGCTCCCGCATGCGTCCCTTGCTACCATCCCCCAAACACAAAGCGGTCAAAAATCAGTCAAATCGCCAGTAGGCGGTTCTCCATTCCTATCGAATGAAGCCTTCAAGGACAGTGTCATTTGGTGATGACACGATCCATCTCGATGGAATATATGCGCAGCACGCCAACATTTCAAGGGAGGCCGATCGTCTGCCGCTACGGCGACGAGTATTCCAGCCGTGATTTTTCTGTCGTCAATTTGCATTACACTACGCATTCGCTGGGGCGGACGAACATTCAGGGTTAGGAAGGCTTCAATTTCACCCTGATTCTGGATGCTCCATGGATGCATAACCTGCCTCCTTCTGTGAAGACACGAAGCCCAACCCAATCATCCACAAACACAAACAGCGATACGCCCTTCTGCTTCTGACAGATGAAAACATGAACCAGGCTGTCTAAGGCTGGTTCAGAAGTACAGTCAAATCCTCCCACATCGCAGCTAATTTGAACGCCAGATAGTAGTCAAAACCTTGACGATAAGTGTATCAGCCGATGACTACGTCAAGGGGGATAAGTGCTTCCAAATCCTGCCAATTTGTGGATGCCCCGTCACTTTAAACTCACTCCCGGTCTGATGTGAACCACAAGCTATTTAACACATTCGCCACTATTTTGGTGGAATACGTAAATTTTTTCCCCATTTCAAACGCATCCGCCTACTTGTTGCTCAAAGGAGAAAAAGTATTTTTACTTTTCAGAAGAGCCTGTTTGACGTGGTCGCAGTTTAACGTGTCTACACGGAAACGACGGCTGGGGATAGTCCAGTCGAACTGTCAAATCCTTCCACATTAAACCTATTTTGCAGATCAAATGATCGCCAAATCTTTAAAAAATTATGATTATGCATTGGTTGATGACTGTATCGGGAGGTGGAAGCGCTTTCCACTCCTGAAAATCTCCCCGTATAAAACTCACACAATCCCGTTTTGACATGTACATGATCATATTTGACTTATTCGTAAATGCTTTAGGGATATAGATAGATTTTTCCCTCACTTCAAATACACTCACCTATTTGTTGTAGCAGTAAAAAGAAATGTCTCTACTACCTAGAAGAGTGGACTTTTACGGTCTCAATTTCATGCAGACCTGTGGAAGGACGACGTCAACCCACCCTCACAAAACCCACTTTCTGCATGAATTTTAATGCGACTTTGACGATGAGTAATGCAGGTTGGTGTAGTTACAGAAAAACATAAATTCTGATGTTGGCAACTTAAAGAAGCAGTTACTTGAAGAAATACTCTCTCTTTGACAGAAAATGTCTTGTTTTTTTTATTCTGGTGGCATCACTATTGTTTTCCCGCAGAGAGCATCGAAGAGGCTTAACAGTCCCCCTCTTTTTCAATAGGTTTTGATGTGTATCTGGACGCCTTTGGGGGACAACGCCGCGCCTGCTGATTGAGAGGCTGTTAGTCTGCCACACTTCACTTGAAAGAAAAGTCAATACACGGTGGTGGATGACCTCAATGGAGCACATGACTCTGGCCCCGGAGAGCTTAGGAACATTCTAGAAGATTCTAGAACGTGTATGTGTGTGGATAGAGGAAATAAGAAATTCTTGTTCCTCCCTCCTTGGGAGCAAATATGCATCCATACCTCGCAGCGACCCACCCGAACAGCTGCCTTAGCCAATCACCGCGCTGCATTCGGGAGGTCACCCATTTTTTGACGACGGTGACGAAAAAAACAAAAGAAGCACTTCTCGAAATTCCGTGGAAAACAACACGAAGCTACGAGTGAATATGCTAATACAAAAAAATTCCACATTTTGATGGGTAAGCTGAGGGCTCTGATTGGTTTTGTGGCAAAAAAAAACCTTCACAGCCAATTTAAACCACCGAAAGCAACACCGGTGGATTCAAGCAAAAGGAAGTCAAAAGATGAAAAATCTAAACAACCACAACTACACAAGTGCTCCCATCGCTCATGTCATAATGCCAGAAAAAAGGAGGAAAATTTGCTTTGTGTTTGGTGAATGCCTTGCTAGAAAAGTTACAAGGGCGGACGGGTTGATCGGTTGATGTTTGTCCCCCCCGTTTAACAGTAGACGAATGGTCTCTAAGCCCTGCAGCCAAAGCCCCTCTTTCCTTCGAGCCATTTGTTAAATGCTCTTCTTCCCTACTATTGCTATAGGAACACTCTTCCGCACAAACCGTAACAAAACTCGCCAAGTTTTAGGCAGTTTGGTAGAGACTTGCACCGCTCCGAAAAGCTATAAACAGTGATGGCGTGTCGTGTTCCAAAAGAAGGAGTGGAGCCTGTCAAGCCTGTGAATGATACAGAAATGAGTTGACAGCTACACGACCTGGGAAGGGGAAGTTTTGCTGGCGACAAAGCGAATGGCTCCCACCCACGCATCATGCCACGAGTCGCAGTGTGGACGAAGTGACTCAAGGCGAACTCTCGCAGTGGCAGTGACTCAAACGAGGCGATTCATCCAAGAGGTGAGTAGTCAATTTGAGTTGTGAATATTGTAGGTGCGATCCACTTCACAGTCACGTGATGATCAGACCACTCGAGTGCATATTTCTCCTTCCACTCTTCTCTGGAGTGACTTCAAGGGCATACAACATCGAGTAACATAATCATAATCCTAGTTTTCACAACAATCGAAGGAGGCGGTGGCGTGCATCTCATTTGTGGCCACTACTTGGGCTTTGTATCCGGCTTCTAGACAGGTACGACCTCAATTTGCTGGGTGGGCCGCATTCTACGGAGCCCCTTTGCACCCAAAAACTAGGTTTCCCGTAGATCTGCCACACTTTTCTCAATTACCCACATGCATGATGTCACAAAAATTTGCCCGAAAAAGATTTAGAATTTGACTAAGAGCCTTAACGAGGAAGACTCACAGACTAGGGGAGCCATTTTGGGAGATAAGTTGAACAACAGCTAAATCCAAATGGATACAAGTGGCAAGGGTCGAATTCAGATCCTTAAGAGGATATTGGAAATATATGAATGGATAAGGCCTCTTCAGACGCCAGTTTGACATGACAGGCAGAGGAGTGTGAGAAGACAAATAAAATCAGTAAAGCACTTTTAACTCACTCAAAGATGATGGACTTCAATTCAGCAGATAGCGGTGTCTCCTCTAGGGCCTCAGCCATGCGCTTCATGTCAAGGCGTGTGCACGCATCAATGGCTGCCTGTTTGAGGTGGTTCAGCTGATACATATCCGCCAGTGCCAACATCTTGGGAGCCACAGAATCGGTCATACTGAAGGTCATTGTTCGTTCTGCTGTGGTAATCAGCGAGTCTATTTGGAATCGATGGATGAGTGGAAGCAGTCGTTGTGCTGCAGCACCTTGACCCAGAGGAAGAGAAGAGGTCGATTTAGGGTAGAAATGCTGTTGGGGAAAGGCACACCTCTCTCTCTCGCTCTTTCTCATTTTTCTGACTTGATTCTTTCAGTCAGCTGGCAAGTCTGCCGAGAGGAATCACCTCTCCTTCCTAAGGGATATCAAAACTTGCACTACCAGACTGACTACCTTAACTGCTATCGCAAAACCCAATACCTTGCAAATGCCCTCACATCAAAGAGGTCCAGCACCCGGTTGTTGCTTTAAATCGGTCAATTTGCCCCTAAGGCATAGGATTTAGTGCGAAAAATGCGTGCCACATATTTGTGACGCTGGGTTTATGTGATAAATCGGGGTAACACTGGTGGAAAATCGGATTAGCAAAGTGTTTTATGTGAGTTTAAACAGCCTCTTTTGTTTCCCTTGACAACTTCCAGAGTGTTGCATCGCTTTGTAGCAGAAAGCCTTTTGTTAGAGGCGCCTATATGAATGTCAAGGTTATTGTTGTCTTCCACGAGTTAGTCCACACACTGGTGACGCATGGTCTTCTGATCACGTCTGCAAACCATCCTGTACGTTCATGGCAAACAAACCTCAAGATTGGTGGACTCTACTGCCACCTCAAATAGTGCGGTTTCTAGGATGCGTGAAATTGAGAACCAATCCGCTTTCTGCACCGGCTGATGCATGGAACTGACCCTTTCACAAACAGCATCCAGACTTTAACATTGTCAAGTAAGTAGCCCTCTGCATTGAGGCAGGCTATCAAAGGAGACGTGACAGAGGACGGCATTAAAAGCAATGGAATTAGGTAATTTTTCGCCTTGAAGGGCAACTGACTATGGCAAGTAGTGAACCTGGGCGACGTCAAGGCTTGTTCAAGCAATTTGGCATTGTAGGCCGTTTTGGTCTTCTGGTATTTTACTATCCGTAGTACAAACACCCAAGCACTTCTGTAAGCCCAGAATGAGGAGCTTCACTTCGGCAATTTTGGTATCCCAGGAAAAACGATCTGGCGGACTGTAATGGGTGTTCAAGTCAAAACCGGACCCAGGAGTATACAGATGGATAATTCCACTCTATGGAAATGGCCAACCGATCATGTCTTCCAACACCTAACTAATAATAACAACACTTGTGGATAAAAAGAGCTTGTCAGTAGTAGTAGAACCATCGTAGAAGAACCTGCTCTACTGTTTTTTGAGAGCAGAAAGTGGTAATGGCATTTAATGCTTCTCTCCTGTGTAATTTTGTCATGTGATGTGTTGTGCGTCAATTTGACCCCCATGAATGGAACGTTAATTCATGGCAGTGTACGCATTCACCATCGGGGTTACTGTCATCATCGTCGACACTGACAAATGAATTCGAAAACGTTGACCCACGGCGCAAATGTTCTACCGCGGTAGGGCGCGGCACCACCATATTGTGCTGTCCTTGAAGGGTTCATCCGAAACGAGTGAAGAACCACTGTGCGTCTTTATTACTCACAAGGCGCATCGTTGGTACCTCAGCCCTTGCTATTCCACCGCCTACCATCTATTGGCCCGCCTTATTGGCCGCTGTCATTTTCATGAATGGTGCGATTGTGCATGTGTGAAAACATGCGGGAGCTTTTAGTACACAAGCGAAATGCTTGGAGGTTACTACCGAGCGCAACACTGCCATGATAGTTTGCCTTGTTGGGTCTGTGAACCCCGAAGTCCCGATTCGACTTGAACGATGTTCTTATTACACCCCCAGTAACCAACATCGGATACTGGTTGCTAGGATCAAGCAAATGGCAACAATGGCCTCGGTCGGCGAGTCAAAAGCTGAAGTCGAATAATGGGGAACCGACAGAGTTACTGTGACAAAGCCAAACACTGACACATACAAAAGGAAGAGCGGGGGGAGATGCAAACTTACTGTCCATATCGCAGCCACCGGGTGTGTAGAGGTGCCGCAGAAGTTCTCTCACCGTTTCTGCATCGTCCTTGGGCAAAGACACCTGGTTGGAGGATGTCTCCTAGATAACATCACCAGATTGCCATTAGATGTGACAGGTAGCAGCAACCTGCTTTTAAGACATTTTCTACCAACGTCATACCTATGTAAGGGTTAGACTCTTACCTGCACTCACTCCCCACCGATGCGACAATTGGCACCTTACCACTTTAAGCGAGCTACTCTCATCAAGTTATCTACGTCTAAAGCAGTTTGATCGAATTTAGAAGATGAAAAAAAGAACTTTTTCTTGAGCAGTTACTTCTTCATTACCTGTTGAAGAAGTAGTGGGAACGTAATAGATGATCCAAACATCTGGCTCGATTTCATGCCTGATTTCCATCGCCAACTTATACCTGGAAGGAATGAAACACCTTTCCTAGGTTTTTCTTCCTATTTGAAGTGATAATTTAGTAGAGGCGTTGGGTCAAGTCAACACTGGCCTTTTAGAGATGTGGCATACACCGTAAGTTCAACGTAGGTATTTATTTCACTGATTGGAGGTTAGCCGGAAATTTGTTCCAACTTCTGAATGACACTTAAAGAATGGCGAACTTCCGTTTCGTATGGGGTTGAATTTGATGGTGCATCAGCATTGCTAAAGTTGGGTTTTGTTACCTGGAAAGAAGTAAGCAATCCTTGCTCCAAAAGGCAGCCGACTTTTCCTCTTTCTTGAAGTAATCGTCAAAGCTTGGGAAAGACATTTTTGCCCAGGGGAATATGTCCACCGTCCTTCAGCACCACAATCTTCTACGGCTATTCCACACCATCTATTCAAGTTGGCAGATGATGTGTGTGTGGTTTCTTTTCTTCTAAATGTTTGTTGATTAAAGGCGTTTATGCCACTATTTATGGTATGCTGAATAACAAGGAGTAAGTAGGGAATCAGGTTGTGTTGCCTACCAATATGAAGTGGGTGACGGGCTGGAAACCGAGATAGAGAAACAGTTTATCTGGCAGAATATGATGACTCAATGCCTTCCGACACAGCCCTCACTTTCTTATGGCATTCAAAGGGGCAAATTTTTTAGGGATCAAAAAAGGAAAAATAAATCTCTTAAAAAGAAGCAGCCGACTTTTCCCACGGTAACTCGCTGTTATGTGGGAATAAAAGATGCCAATTTTTTGACCTACTTGCTTGTTTACCTATAGACAGAGTGAACTGTGGAATTAACCGTGGAGCTTGAGGCTACTTGCAAAGAATGAAAGGGAGGTAAATGAAGAAACATTTTCATAGGAGGTAGGCAGAGGGGTGAATGGATGGATGAATGAACAGGTGGATGGAGAGGGATATGCGATCTGACCACTTCCTCAGTCCACTGGAAGCGCTACGATAACCTACCTCGAAACGCGACTGGAACATGGCCTTAAAGACGGGAGAGTAGAGAGAGAGAATAGCCCGGTGGCAGTGAAGACGTTCATCTTCCACTAGAAGAACCATGTCGCTGAAAAGGAAGGGCTCCCTAAAATCGTAGACCTCCTCCTCCTTCTCCTTCTCTTTGTCCGAGCCTGAGGTGTCATCTGTCCTGTAAGTGAATGCAGGATTTCATAAACAAAGGCATCGCTAAGAGTGGTACTTTCTCTTTGAAGAGATGGCAATTTTAAAAGATCGAAAGAGGGCCAGCACTTGCAGAATTTGTTAAACCTACATTGGCAAGAGGTAATGTGCACAGTGGGGCGATGGAAAGGGCAGTGGGAGAAAGTGCCATGCAACGACGTGACGCTACGCAATACACCCTCTATCCAATTGGTTAGACAAATTGACAGGGCGTGGGGATTGGCCGGGTGTGGGAAGAAAGTATGTCTGATCTTCCCAACATATGCTGCATCGACATATAGATGCAATTTACTGACATCTCCTATGAGTTGTGGTGATTGTGTAGTCGTGTATTAATTCACATCAGGAAGAAATACTTTGCGAAAGTAATTTGGGTGGATTTTGTCTTGGTATTTAAAACCACCATAAAGTATGTAACTCATCTGTCAATGACGGGCAAGGAGAAAAAAATGCAAAGAAAATAGTCGTCGAAACTAGTATGAACCTTCTCTAAACTTTTTGATACACCACTCAAAAAGTGAAAAAAAACTGATAAGTAATGACTAAAGATGCTTTGCTCTTGCTCACTATTAGATTCCTGTTAATTTATGTAGCAAATGTGGATAGGCATTTGATCAAATTCATTACATATTCTTAAAATACGCGTAACTATTTTGGTGCTCTCTCTCGTAAAAAAAGTTAAGAAATGCATGAGCAGATCTTCTTCCCGTGGGAAGATCGGTGATTTGATAGTTTTTTATTCGATAAAAAATGAAAGGCTTACGTTAAATTCCCATGGCTGTGCAATGAAGTACGGTACTTATCAACCAGGAAAGGCTTTGCCTTAATTAGGTGAGCGCATTGCAAAGCAGGTAATTTCTAACAGCAAAACAATTTTCCAGCAAACACGTACACAAACCCAAGTTAGCACGACGAGGTGACTACACCGGTTATAATTAGTCAAAAATATGACCGCTACACAAAAAATGTTTGAAAAGCACTATGTTGAAATGGTAAATCACATTGAAGAGGAAATAGTGAGTGTTTTGGGGTGTCCAAATAAGCATCTCGAAAATGATCCTAATTCTTGGAATTGGTGAAAATATTTTCCCCTGTGCATTTTTACCTAATATGAATTGTCAAATTGTACGGAATATTATGTATTAAAATGAGTGAAAATGAGTCAAATTTTTAAAATATGCAAAAAAACTTGAGCTATAGGCATTTCATGTTATGTATAACTATGTCAAAGCATTTAAAAGTTCGTACTAGAAGCTGACTCGCATTGTATATAATGAAGCAATTTCGCAAAATATTAGCATGAGCGTTTGCGTAATATGCGGGAAATGAAAACTGCAGATAGATCGAAATACCGTTGGTAAAATCATGTTGTAAAATAAGAAAACACATTGCGCGTTTGCAGGTTCTCAATGCAAATAATGCTTAGAAGTTAAATAATTATTGGCTGCTTACGCTTGAATAGCAATGTCCGTAGTGCTATGTGTGTAGGTTTGTCTCGATTCTCGGTGGATCATTTTATAAAAAAACTATGAAAATAAAAAACTTCACTAGATTGCGAAAGCGAGGAGATATAGTGGACCCGAGGACAGAAAGGGAACGATTTTGATTGCCTGCAGTCGTGCCAAGGTCAAGGGAGAGTGTTGAATGCATCATTTAAAGTAGTCTAAATAAATGATGTGAGTAGGTTGAAAAACCAAGAATGACTGTACGACAAGCAAGAACTTTTATTAGATGATTTTATCGAAGCCGCCCATAGCAGTGTCTTTTTTATATAAGCTAGTGGATTTGTGGTGAACAGTATCTACAATACTTGAAAAGCCAAATCGATTAAAAGGGACACCGACTCAAAAAAATGGTTAAAACCTTAATTAGTATTTTTTGTAGATTTGTCGCAAGACCATAAATGTCATTAGATGAATAACAAAATATGATAAAAATTTTTTCGATGGCAATCTCCCAATTTAGTGTAGCGTCCCGGGACTCCCTGAAGACAAAATACTCAGACAGAAGGCAGAAAAGGTGTTTGGGCTATTGGCATGCCCTAAAAGGCCAGCTCATCCAGCGAGATTTAAAGGGTAATTCAAAGTACAAAAGTGGTGCCTCACCAGAACCGCGAGATAAACCACTATCGTATTACATTAGACCACCTCCTTAGAAAAGTGGTCTTCGCTTACCATCAAAGTGGCCAATATCGCTGATGTCATATAGAAACAAGAGACCCTTTAACTTTAGCTTTATATCTCGAAAAAATGGTGTCCTTCACCTCTCAAACATCTCTTTTCTAGGGCATATATTCAGAGGTTTGAAACAAAACACATAATCTGTCCTATTATTGTATCCATATAATCTTCATTTTAGATAATAAACTCTTGAAAAATGAATTTAAGGCTGGAAATCGAATGTTTCAATTTTTTCGCATGCCAAATTGTAATATGCTTTGAATATCTCCCATATTAGGTAATACTGTAATACGATAGTGGTTTTCCATTTCACTACAACTTTTGAACCATGCGCATGGTCTACTAATACTGTGCGTTAGTAATGTGAAGTTATTATTTTGCTTGAGTTTATGGCATATTTAAGAGAAAACTCGAGACGCCAAGCGGGCTCATAATTGAAAAGAGGTGTGATAACTTAAATTGTAGGCTTTTTATGGAAAAACTAACAAAGGTAGCCAATTATAGATGAATTGGCTCTACCCCGGCAAGACTCTCCCACGGTTAAAAGAAAACTTGGGAGGATGATGCTTATGAGAGGAGGGTTGATTAATACGTTGGTGGCTTGGTTAACTATCAATATTGGTAAAGGGACCACTACTATACCTTCGCTGAATGAGTTGGTCGCCACGCTAATCCAATAGCGCCTTTATTATATTACGGTTCACTACCGATTGTCCCACCCATAGTATATTCACTTCTTCTGCCCCACCAAGGCTTGTCACTATACAGCAGAAATGATAATAAAGAAATGCTTTAAGGTGAGGTCAGATTTTTACTGCTATCACTTCAGCGCTCTAAGACTTTTTTGATGACAAAATAAGACATAAAATACATTGCCAAGGCACGGTAGGGCTAGCATGGCATGAGGCCATCCCACCTTACGAAAGCACAATCGAAGAGACCTGAAGTGACACATTTATCCATACCATGGGATTAAATAATAATTAAACATTACAAGGGATCCTTTGATCAAATTTGGAATACACAGTTCTTTAGCATTAACATACTGCAAACTTTAAGATTGCTTTAAAAGGAATGCATTTATATCATTATGCATAACAAGAGGCATTATTTGTATAATTAAACAATGTATTTTTTCTGCAGAAGCCAAGAAAAATTTCAGCTCATCTGTTAAACCAACTTATTGTACTTTAAAAAATTTGTTCTGCAGAAATAAGCCACACAAAATAATGACACAATGCGCTAAAGCAAACATTATTGCGTATTATCTTTATAGCTAATCACGCTCATGATGTTTTATATAACCGTGTTTATGAATGCTACCATACATTTATATACAGTGCAGTGACCTTGTCAGTATTTGGACTTTTCGCTTTCCGCGCAATGGGTACGTTTGCTGGCCACGCATTGCCGGGAAGTTTTTTCCTAATGTTTGGTATCTGGTCTACCATATTTCAGTTAAAAAAATACTACAGAAGGAAGAAGTACGAGCTTGGATTCTCTGGCTATCCCGAACCTGTCTACAAGAACCAATTCACCACCCCCATTCGTTGTTCTGAGCGTGGGTGCTGTTGCAAGGGAGGAGAATTCCCTTTGGATTCCCTCCTGAAAGTTAGCTGTTGCGGTATCGGTATTATCGGTGAAGTATACACAGGATTTCATGACGGAAAGTTCACGTACCTCACTAATGCCCAACATTCGACAATGTTCGCCATGTTCATGCTCGCTGGCATCTTCGAGCTACTAAATTTTTACAAAATTTTTAGTTTTTTCAGGTTAGTTTTTTTTGGCTTTTGCTAAAATTTAAACTCGTTGTTGCTTATCTGCGTACTTTTTTGATATAACTGCCACAAAGTGATGCTATTTTTTAGATGCTGCGATTACTTCTTCAACTTTCTTGCCATTGTAACCGAATGCGTTCTCTTTGCTTTCCATTTGCACGGAAGAACTCCCACAGATATCTACGTGCACACTATTCTTATCTACGTTTTGATTGTTCTCATCGTAGTCGGTCTCTGTGAAGTAGTTTTTCTCCACTCACTCACAGCTGGTCTCCTTCGCTCCGTCATAATCATAGCTCAGGGATCCTGGTTCTGGCAAGTAAGTTGTAACACTTGAGGCTGACAGCCACCATCTCCTAAAATTGGCTTTATCCATATTTTTTTTATAACTTCTTGTTTTAGGTTGGAGCCATCCTCTATCCCCCACTACCCTCTCTCCCAGCCTGGGATGAACTGGCAATTGAGAGCATTCCTCGTTCAACCAACATCTTCATCTGGCATGTGATTTGCGTTTTTGGATTTGTTTGTCTTACAGCCGCCATAATGGGCATCCCACTGCGGAATCCTCCGGCCAACGCAAGCGTCAACAGAGCCGATCAGCGACGTTTGCTCGCTGAGGAAGGTGATGTCGACTCGGACAACAGTGGCAGTGAAACGGAGATCCTTGAAATGCGTCAATGGAAAACAAATTACTAACAGCGTCACAAAGCCCACAGTTCTTATTGCAACTCCTCGTCTGTCTTATTGTCATTCTATGATTGAAGAGAGACAAATCGAGTGTAGCCTATGTTGAACTGATTTGAGTAATCGTTGCTTTAGCGGTTTTATCAAATGTAATTTATTGATGAAGGAGGAATAGTAAAGCTAAATGTTGTTTCCGGGTCATTTAGGCACGACCTAAAAATCTCAAAAGGATAGAACGAGTGAGTACTTGAAATATGGCAAGGATAAGACTAACTACCTATTTGGGCTTTTTTAATTTAGCTGGTAAAATTCATTTGGATCCGTTGACGATCTCGGAATGGCGTCTTTGGCTTGAACAATTGTCTCGATATTATGGTAGTAGGGTCTTGAGAAAAAAGGCAGGTGGGGTCACTTCCACTGCTTGACGGTATTATCCATCTTAGGAATCTCGGATCTGAAGTTGATCCACTGTCTGGCATTAGATTATTAGGAGAGAAGGCTGGTGGGATCCCCCCTTTTTTACCATGGAGTATATTCTTCTCTAAGCTTAAAATTAATGACTAACTCGTCACCTCTTGAATACCATCGCGTGGCCTGGTTAAATCTGCATTTAATTTTACGCTTCTACGTGTCACAACTCCAACATGAGTAATAAAGGTGTCTATTTTTGATATATCGTTTTATGTGGGAATGAAATAGATGCACAAGTGAGGAGGGGGGTTAACTTCAAAAGAAATGATTGAAGCGCAGCTCAGTGTGTGGTTTGTGAGTGAGGGGGGAGGAATTTGACAGGCAGATGTGACAAGTGCTGTTAGGAGATTTCCATTGGGGCCTGCAAGAACAAGCCAACTAACTGGCCTTAGGTTTTACTTAAGTATTCTGACCAAAGGAATTATCGGTGACGCTTAAAAATCAGAGCTAATACAGAATTCTCCAGGCCCTTACTTGAAGCGAAAACAAGACAGTAAAATATGGACGAAGGGCTATCACTGACTGGGAGGCTGCTGACACGATCTTTCAGCTATGCCATTGATGAGGGGGAGACAAATAACAAAGATTCAAACTTCCAACAGCTAAATGCACATTAAAGCCAAAAAAACGGATCCCCATATTATTAAAAATCCTCCTTCAAGAAAAAGATTTGATAAAAAGACAAATCCATTTGCGAACATCTTATTTGCTCAAGCAACCAGAAATGTGTGACTCGGTCCTTCCGACAAAGGGTAGGCAGCAAGTCACCTCTGCATAATCAGTCAGGTGGAGCATTTAAGGGAGTCATGCATAAAAAGAATTCCATCGTTCATGACCAGCCTATTAAGTATGGAAAGCCTGAAATGGTTCCTTGCCTTCTGGAACCCGGAATTACCTCTCTTCTTGGAGTTTGATCAAGGGTTAAGCGGGTGATGACTGAGGAGAACTATAGTATAAAAAAGAAATTCACTATAGCATAAATGTCCCATCCGGCGACTCATTGTATTTTTGGTTTAATTTGTCCACCGATTATCTTCAATAAATTAAAATTCAGTCAGAAAATGATCTATTCCACAAAATTTCACTGCCCAAAAGGTTGGCATTTCCTTGCTTGCAAAAATAGTCCCATTCAGCTGTAAAATAATAAAATGTCTCTATTTTGCATAGTATTAAAAAGAAATTACTCAGGACTTTATACAAAACAGTGAGGTAGACAACCATGCTGTGGAAAGTTGAATTTTAGAACTGCGCACCACCAATGGGAGTGTCGACGCGTCACACCTTGCCGCTACTGCTCGCCCGTAGAAGCTAAAGCGCGCCTTTTGTGTGTAGCCCTGCTGACTCAGCAGTATTGATTTGCGACGAGAACTTCTCCAAAAATCAGTAAACCAAAATGATCGATGTTCACCACGCACTGACCTTGACGAGAGTAAACAAGCGGCATTTTAGAGTCTTGTTTATAAACAAAGTGAGTGAGTGATGTTTGCTTCTTTACAAATTAATATAAGTTAAATTTTGAAGACGATAAACCTTTTCTGTCTTAGATAATTTGTATTAATGTGTTGACTAAGTCAGTGACCAATGAAGATTCTTTTGTCCGGCATCACCAAACACCGCATTCCTTTACTCTTACCTTCTTGGTGAATAATTGTAGAGCAATAAAGTTCTAATGTGTTCCTGCCTTTTTTAACATGCAAAAATAGCAAATAACGTGTTGGCGCTTGACAAATAGGTTTCGCAGGTGTTTGAGAATGGGGGACCTTGGCGTCCCTGTTTCCGCACATTGTAAATTTGCCCTCAAAACTAGGCGACTTAGGTGGCTTTGCAACTCCAGTATCAGTGTGCATGGTAGCGAATATGTAGAAAAGCGCAAGGCTTGACTCCACTTTGTTTTCTTTTTTATATTCTGGCCCAATTTTTTGCCTTAAAGTCACCACGACACCAGCCAAGCTGTCACTATGGTTACAGCAAGCAGTTTACGTCCTCGTTTGTAGGTGAAACGACAAGAACGTGGATGAGGTTTCAACGGGCCTGTGTGCATGCAGACTAGGCGATTATGGATTCGAGACTCCCATCACCCCCAAAGTGGCAGAGTGCCTAGCGTTTTACGATCAAACGAGCAAACAGCACCACAAACCGGAATGGTAGTTATGTGCCACACCCTGCAACGCACAAATACCTTTTAGCATGTGCATTACAGTTTTTCATAAACCAGGAGGTCCCTTATCTCGGAATTTCGAGTCGATAATGCCTACTAAGTTTTGCATGATCTCACAGGGTTCTTTCGACTAAGACTGTGCTATTGGTTGGGGGTTTTGATCACCAAATGTGAGAAATCCCAACCAAATATTTCCTGAGGATTATGATAATTGAAGAGTATGGTAAAAAGATATGGCGCCCCCGAATTTTCATCTAACTCGGATTCTTCGAATCCATGCTCAAGGGAGAAATCCAATTAAAAATATTATATATTGAAAAGTAAACTTGCCAAGAACATGTTTTACGTTATACATAACTTAAAATAATTTGGCTTACAGGTATGTTTGACTGCGGCATGAAAATAATAGAATAGACTCCCGAAGATACAATCTTCCCATAATAAGCGGAAAAGGGTGATGACAAATCACAAATGTCCAAATTTGTGCATTCTGTTCACTTTAAAGTAAGACCAAAATAAATAAAATGTAAAAATAAAGGTGAAAAAGATACTCAAGCCTGCATTAAAGAGACTTGAGTAGATAATTCGAGGCATGGAACTCATCCCGAATAAAGTTTGTGTGATTAATGAGGAATGCAGTAATACACCCATACTTTAATAAGAAAGTGAAACAAAAGCAAATGCATAAATGCCTGCTAATACCATGCCAAAATCAACGATGCACAAATGAATTAATTTTGGTGAATTAAACGCATCGTATAATGCCTCCTGAAGAAATAGACACAACATTTTGTAACATTCACATAGCGAATACTCGAAAATCGGTGTTTGATACGCTGTACAATGAATATATGGAATTCCTCATTCTGTGATGTTCCTTGTAACTTTTAATGAGACCAAGGCTCTTTTTAACATGTTTACTATCTCAGCTAGGTGTATTTACTTACAAAGATGAATATTTTCTGTATATTGGTGTTTGACTCAAATAATGACTCCTTCTGGCATGGGAATTGTAGTTTGCCACAATGCCTTTCTTTTATTTACCCCAGACTTCAGCACTTTGATTTCGTTCGCACGGCCGATCTCCACCGAATTGGTCTTAGCACTCCTGCCATAGGACGTATTAAAGAAGTTATCAAAATTCACCGTGAAAATGCAGGGTTACTTAGAAAGCCCCGCAAGAAGCATCACCACCGACTTTCTTTTGGCGTTCCTCTCCTACACCTTGTAAGGCAAACACTCGTTCTTCTTTGACAGTGTTGCTGACTGATCTAACTCCTACTAGTTGCCTTGTATATTTGTCCTATAGTTGCGCTATGGGCCACCTCGCGACGCTCCGATTTTGTCAACTCTGGACGAATCCACCTCGCTTCGTCGTTGCTACTCCGACGTCACACATGCTGTTGCCACCTCGCCCTCTCCTTTCTCTTCTGGCATGGATCCCTTGCCTCCATGCAAGCTCATCCGGCTAGGGATGTGAATTTACACAGGGAAAATAATAACCGTTTCAGCTTGACGTTATATTCCAGCAGGTTTTCAGTTTGGGGATCCGATCATAAAATAGGAGTAGGATTAAAAGTTCCACGTAGTCGCCTGCCGTTAAATCTCTGCACTCATGTCTCAGTGCCCAACCGGCATCCAGTCCGGAAGGCACGAAGTACAGTTGAGCCATCGTTGGACACCCTGCTTCACTTCTTCATCCATACCGGAATCGGTATGCTTCCACCGGTTTTTGCTGATGCGAAATTACGAATCCTGACTTTCTCTGGTAAAACACTCAGCTCCAACGCAATGCACAACGTTTCGTTCTTCTGTGCTGTTTGAAAGCAGTAAGGTGACTTGATTCTCATCACGAGGTCTTCTGCGTCGATCTGACATCCATAATCGGGCCTTCCAAACTAAACATGTACCACCGCTTGTAGTGCCACCACGGCAGGCAGTCCCTTGATGCCTGCAAAACCAAACGCCCCTTGTGATTCCACTTATTTGACATCAACCACACTTCTTCAATCAGCTGTCTCATCTGGTAAGTCGACTGTTAGCGACTGCTGCACAAAATATGCCTCTAACCTATCCATTCTGGCTTTTGGACAGGTAGCTTTAGTTCACACCCAAAAAAACCGCTTAAAACAATTGGAAAGGTCCCATTAGAGTACGGCAAGAGTTCCGCGGCTAGGCAACTGTCATCAAAGGCGAGCGAGTACTCGTGCATTGATGGCGCTTTTCATTTTATAAGAATGGGGATAAAACCGGTTAAACTAGTGGTAACAAGCAGAACTGGCAGTCCACCGTTATGGTCCACTTGGGACAACCGACTACAAACGGGGACTGCAAAAAAAACAGTAGTTCTTTGACAACCGATGATCGTGGTGTGTTTTTTGCAATTCTCACAAGTGAAGGCAGGTGAAGGGAGGATAATTTGCCTACTCCGTCTCTCCGTGTGTGACATGTTGCTACTTCCGCCTGACAAGTAGTTGAGCACTCCCACTCTGAGGTGAAGACAACTAGAAAACGATTGCGCCAACTGACGCAAGGACAAAAGAACAGTGCCTCGTCGCATACTTGGCATTGGTGACAGAGAGTGTGCGGATGCCGTTGACATGCGTGTTTACTATTGGAGAAGAAAAGCTTTCTCCTCTGTGCCTTCATCCAGGCGTCTGTTCAGGCACCGAGTTAGGGCTATCCTACCTTATTAAGTGGTGTATATTTTGCCTCTGACCTTGTGAGGCCCCTTCATCACTCTAGTCTGCCGCCGGACCTGACAGAGGTAGCATGCTTTACCCTTCATCAAGTGAGGATTCCAAAGCCATGCTAATTCATTTTACCGTTCTTCTGAAATCGGCCCATTCCACTTCCCAGTTCTAGCTATTTGATTGCTGATTAGTCGGCGCCGCTTTCAGCGACACTGTTACGAATTTCATGTGCTGACATTCCCTCTTCACAGGTCACCACCCGAGGCGATTCAGGGCCGTCGTTTTTCTCAGGCGTCCGACGTATGGAGTTGGGGTGTGACGGTGTGGGAGGTGTGGAGTGGGGGGGCGGAGCCTTGGTCCGGTCTCTCCTCTGACGCTGTACTGGCTGAACTTAGGACTGGGCGCCGGTTGGCCTGGCCTCGGACCACCTGCCCTCGACGACTTTACCAACTCTTGCTGGCTGCATGGCGTATGGCATAGTAAGGTTGCTCTCAATCCGGCTCCTTCGTTTTTGGTGTTACCGATCACGCAACAGGCAGGTAACGAATACCTGCGGCATTGTACCAGATACACCAGGCAGACGTGCCCTTTGCCTTGCGTGAAAATGAAGAGGTGCGTGTATGGTAAGTAGGCCTTGTATACGAGCACGCGTGTTATCTTCCATCGGTCAGCCGCGGATCAGACCACCATTTTATCTGCGTGAGTGCTCTTCATCCCCACTGAAGAGATGCAGATGTGCGTTCCTGCTACATTTGTCGTGGTGGAGAGTGTTGCTCGATGAATGGTTCAAACTCTGCGAAATAGACCGAGGGTCTAGTAGCACACAAGCATTCTCTCAGCGATCCCACCACTGCTACTTGCCCGAAACGGTACCAAGACTGTTGGAATACCAATCCGCGGCCTGTCCGGTCGTCAGTTATCTTCCTGCAGGTCGAGTCGTGCGCTCGAAGCAATAGGACTGCTCCACAGAGCTACCTCTTTCTTGCATCCCCTCTTCGCGTTCACAGTAAATATTCTTCCGTACAGACATAGCTAGTCACGATGTAGGGTGAGCCTGTACAATCTTTCATAAGCGGTAGAAGTTGAGGTGAGGTCAACTCGACGACTTTTCCCACAGGCCGAAAGGGTGAAAAATTTAGAGCAAGATAGGCAGGCAATAACTTGAGAGGTTAGGCATAAAAAATTGTAGAATTCCTTCTTCAAGGATGTATTTTTGATCAGAATGCGGAAGCAGTTGTCATTAACTCCTACTATATTAGAGAAAAATTTCCAACGAGAAGTAATGGCTGCACTAGAAAGTGAGCCATCATTCAATATACTATTTTAAATACCTAGGCATACGAAAAATACATAAAAGGGACAAAATATATCCTTGTCTACTTGGAATGAATTTGAAAGAAACGCAATTAATCGTCATCCGCAAACGGGAACTCCGGGTGCCGTTGCATGCTAAAAGGAAGGGATTCGTAACGCTTTGGCACTACTCAATTAGAGGCCCTAATAACACAAAGAATAGCAGTAGCTTACGCAACCCCTCTCAGCATTCTCATTCCGCCTCCAAGTTCTTCCAATCGTCTCATATCCTCCTTGCTGATTTCAAAGTCAAACACCTGACAGGAAACAAAAGGCGGTTGTCACGGTGAATTTTCAAAATGACAAAAATAGATTATTGTTTCTTACTTGTAGGTTTTCAGCTAATCTGGTAGGTGTTTTGCTCTTAAAAATGACACAAAGGCTGCGCTGAAGTCCGTGTCGGAGGGCAATCTGAGCTGGTGTCTTGCCATACCTCTTGGCCAGTTCGAGAACCAATGGCTGCTCCATTAGTGGAATGACTCCACGCTTGCTTGGAAAGCAAATGAGATTGAAATGCGTGCAAAAGTAAAGTAAATTAGTGGAGAAGTACCATGACAGACTCACAAATGAAGGTACGGACAGTCGAGAGTGAAGAAGCCGGTTACTGGGATACCTCTCGTATAGGCGAAATCGATGAGTGGCTGATTGGGAAAATTGGCGTTGGTTTCGATTTGCAGCATCGCAAGTGGAATGTGACAACTTGCAAGGATCCTTTCAAGCTGATTGGTGTTAAAATTTGGCACCCAAATTCGGCGACAGCCCCAATGACACCAGATCCTCCATAGCCTGTAGATTAGAATTCAAACACTGCTACTGCATATAAATAAGTAAAAATATTTTCACAGGAGATCAAATGCTACGGAACTCGCCTTCCAGGTGTCTAACAGATCCACCTTGTCAAACAGCGTGTTGCCAGCCGCATGTTTCGGTACCATGACGTCACCAGGCTATATAAAATAGTGAAGAAAAACCCAATGAAATGCCCCAAAATGAAAATGGGTTTGATCAATGTAGGGACAGACTTCGGTACCTGATATGGAACTGGCCAGTGAATAAGATAGAGATTAAGATACTCAAACTGAAGCTGTTTTATGGATGCTTCAGAGGCAGTTTTTACCAAATCCGGACGATGAAAAGTGTTCCACAGCTAAAAAAAACGAGAGGTATGTCAGTTTCCATTCGGAAACCGAATTTACCAACGGAAATAGCAAAGTAACTCGGATCCCATGAAATTCCCACTAATTTAGTAACGCCATCATCATGAAAAAAAAATTTCTAGAACCCTTCAATATTCTTCACTACAGCACAAAGCTGTTGCAACGAATATTACCTGAGTCGCCACCACAGTCATCAGGAGGGCGGGAAAGGGGGAGAGGAAAGCAGGATTATTTTTTCTATTGGCTGTCACACCTTCAAAGACACGATAGCACACAGCCACTGTTACAAATCAACCTCAGAAGCTCGCCGACGCTGATGCTGACTGAGTTCCATTTGATAGCCTTTTGGATGTGTTATTAGAGAGAAGGTGTCAGTGAAATAGGCGATTCTTGAGTCTGTCAAACGTGGATCAGCACCGATGTCAAAGACGCAAGAATGTCGAGGAATGAATGCAGAGTTTTTCTAGAAAGGTCAGTGACCCCAGGAAACGCTTCTGGGTCAATTGTGAAGAGGTTGCCTGCTTATCTAATTCTGGCACAAATTTGAACGCTTCGGAATCCGTGCCCTCGTTCAGCCCATTTGATTTGCCAATGTCATGCACACATAGATGGACAGTGCATGGAAAGGGAACCATCCAGTCTCTTTAGTAGTCAATCAGTAGTCACGTACGCATATGCTGCATCCCCCCACTTATTCAATCCGCATTAAAGTTTTCGTCTCCTTCGATTACTTAGGTTGGAAACTTGGCAGGAGCCAATCCCACTCATAGGCACCGCTTTGCCCCCCAGCATTCAACCGGCAATCCGGAAGACTTGGTGGGATGGTTGAACTGTCGAAAAATAACCTGCTTTACTTTTTTTTCGAGGCACAAGGCTACTCTGGTACCCAGTGTGCGTTGACCTCTAGCAATCGCAGGTACTGGTACTTGCATAGTATTCGAGGCTTAGCATTCATCGAGTCGTATGGATCGCCTAATCCTGAGAAACCGATGGATGCTGAACCAACCTATTGTACGCGTAGTTGCAGTTGCATAGGGGAAGATCAACACAGTTTTTATGAGGACAAACACCTGAAGTATCGAAATTTTGGCGTACAGTGGGTATTGAAATGGCTTTGCGCCTCTATGAGGAAGTGAAGCAAGACGTCCTAGGATGGCTTCACCGTTACTAATGCAACGGTTGAAAACTGTAAAATGCCACTCACCCCTCAAAACCGTTCTTTCTGTCTTCTATTTATTTGGAAGTCCTGGGCTAATAGATGCATATATCCATTGAGGTCAGAGTCATCTCTTGCAATGATTGTCCACTGGCCAGAAATTTGGAAGGCGAATTAACACAAAACTGACAATGTGGCAGTCGCGAGCGAAGTTGACCGAGACAAGACGCTGGCGAACATTGGCAGAGTAATCAAGAAAAGATGCGATGTAAAAGATACTAAAACTATTTTTTATCTCGGGAGATGATAGATTATCAATCCGGAAAATACTTCACCGCTGACATCACCACGCGAATGTGGATTCTACGACTCCTTCGTAGAAAGCACATACTCAGAAAGTAAACTGGGCAGTTTGAGGTTGAACGCCTCAATAGAAGTGCCTCTGGTGCGTTACTTTTTTAGCCTTTCCAAAAAGGCAATTCATCATAAGAGGACCTTAGTATTTACATTTGCAAAATCCAAAAATCAAACCGATGCCAGATGGGAAGGTGATTAAAGTACGAGACTGAAAAACCTACCTTTGAAGTGATGAAGAGGTCTTCTCGCGCAATTAGTCCTGAGTGGATCCAGGCACCCAAGTGGTCTCCTATCTCGGTCTCATTTGCGTAGAGGTGCGCACAATCGTAGTAGCGATAGCCCAATTCAAGAGCCGCATTCATTGCCGTCGTGAGGTCACTGCCCTTCAACTGGGATGGAAGAGAAAGTCGAGAATCGGCTTCCTTCAGAAGCCTTCAGAAATGTTGCAATTGTTTGTATTAGCATTTTTTAGGTTCTTTCAAGCTTTAATGAGAGGGACTGAAGACGGTGGAAAGACATGAGGTATTCACTCCGATGCAGCCGTTGTCAAACGTTACCACCAACTTGAAATTAATTAAAAAATATTAATTCTGCGGTGGATTTCGAATGCAGTTGGAAACGTAGCGATAACAGCAGTCACTAAAAAGAAGGCAGTGTCCTACCTCTTTCTTAATGATTTACCGCAGCACCATGAAGTCAGCACATCCAGACGTTGGAGACGGATGTCACAACCCGCATCAAAGGATATAGCATAAGCAATTCAATGAGACTTAGTGTCTCTGCACACAGACTGCACGAATAACGAGGAGAAGCAGGGCCGGGCTTTCATGATCATGGCACTCCTAGATCTAAAATTTTAATTAAGCGCCTGGGATTTATACACTCGGTGTTTCGTCACGAAGATAGTGGCGTATGGTGCTGGTGCGGTCAACTATTAATCACGCAAAAAATAACAGAAACTTCCCAAAACGTATCTCAATGAGCAAATAAAGTGATTAGACGGCAGGAAAAACCTCAAAAATTGAACCCTTTCTGACAACCATTGATTTCGCTTATAAATCCGATAAGGAAAAGGCAAAAAATGTTCATAACATTACCTTGAAGGTTCCTATACCGATACGAAGACCGTTCTCTGTTTTCAGATGGGGAATATGCACAGGATCCTGCGGAAAAGAATGTGGGAAAAATAAATGCCCCGAAACAAGGAAAACCGATACTTCATTAATACTTCTCTTTTAAGAAAGCAAAAATAGGTGCGTATTTAATGCTGGAAGCGACTGGAAGTCTTGAAGACGGTATCGAAAATTCTGGAATTTTTAAGTGGTCTAGAAACGACGAATGAATTTCGGATCTTGGGAGCGTGAGAACCAATAGGAGTCATGAAAACAGTTTGGAAAGCGCAAGATTTACGAAAGAAGTTTCTTTCATTCCTCTTTTATAGCAAAGATCACTCAACTCCCATAGCTAATGAAATGTTATTTTCTGCTTCAACTGACTCCGTATCACCAAAGGCAACCATGGGTCTAAAAGTGCGAAGATTACCAAAAACGGAAATTTGATGTTGGGAAAGTCGACTGACATTTTGGCAAGAAAATACATCAAGTTCTGCATCAAAGTAGGGTGAGACTGCAAAAAGAAAATAAAGACACAAAGTAGTTGCACTTTAATTAAAAAATAAATAAACAGGCAACGAAAGAACGTAGTGTAAGCGCGTAAGGGAGATTAATCTGCGTTTCCTGTGCGCGTTGGCCACAGAGATACCCATCGGATAGGGCAGGAAATGTCAAAACAGTTGGCGTGAATTTTAAACCCATTAAGATGTGAGACAAAAAAGGAGGTTTTGGCACTTTGAGTGAAAAAAGAAATCTACTGAAAGGTGATACGATATTCCACTGAAGTGAAGTGATGAGTGAGAACGCTCTCTGGGATACGATGACCTCTGAAAGCCTTTTACAGCAAACGCAACGACAAAGATTAGTATCGAGTTCATATGGATCACAGCAATGAAAGAGAACGCTACATTAACTCACCACGTGGTGAAAAGGAAAGCGTGGCAAAGGTTAGCATTTCATGCTCCGATCTGCCTCTTGGATGTTGTGAGTGCAGCCGAGGCTTTCGATGGTGCAAGTTATTTGATCCCCATTCTAACCTATCCATCCCACACTTTCCATCCCACCTCTCCTGTTTAGCTAAATCTACTTGCCAAACTAATTTGAAATATGGGAGGGAGGAAAGAAAAAATCTGAAGGCGCAGTAAATTCACCAACCACTTATTGAAGAATTTCAGCAGGAAAAACTTCAAGTGAATGATAAAGCTTGGTTATTTAATAAAGCAGCATTGGATGGTGTCTTGGGGATTTACAACTTGGTTTCAATAACTTTTCGACTTTCAAAATTGGTTAGGAATAGTGAAGGTGAGAGGGAGGGAGCAATAGTCAGTCCTGTCCGAGTGTCATGTGACCGTTTTCATGTAACAAGTCAGCTTTTCTCGCAGATTAGTAGGGATAGCTGTCATGCCATGAGGTGAGAACGGCTACAAACCTCTCTCACACACACACAATGAGCACAACTGAAGGAGGATCCGGACACCGCGATACGCTGGGTGTTGTGGCCACACAGTGCGTCTCAAGGACACTAAAGCATTTCCATGGGATAGTTGCTCAACGGTAGGTATAAGAATTCGGCTCTGGACGTATGTCCGTGAAGCAGATAAAAAGAATCAAGGCGGTCATGCTACCGATGAGAAAGATGCGAACTGATCTGATCGTCGAGGACAATGAAGTCATGACCACGAGAAGCCAAAGAAGAATTCTGGGAGCTAAATGTGCCTATTTAGGCCCTCTATGCTCCGATTCATGACAGCCTTAAGTTCAGTAATGTGTGCTCCAATTGTCGACAGATGAGCATGAGTTCGGGGACCACACCACGAACAAAACCTTCGTGTCCTAGGACTAGCCAGAGAATGTTGATTACTTTCCCTCACCTTCACTGGAAGCTGACACAACGACAAGTTATCCTTCAAGGCATGCTGGAGACAACACAACCGTTTTTTTTCAACGAATTCTTCGTTTTCTTAGGGCTTCATCTATTCACCTTCGGATAGTATTTACACCAGTTGCCAGAAAAAAAGATGCTTCTGAAGTATAACACTTTCGGACACAAAAAATCCGGAGAAATAATGAGAAAAATCATTCTTTCCCAAGAAGCTCCCAAATCCAAGTACCCCTAATTGCACACAACAGTGCTCTCTTCACGTAAATCATAAGCCATCCCAACTGTGCCACTTGAACGGATTGGTATAACTGTTTGGAAGCAGCAGGTGGCAGGGAACTATCCTTTATACCTAAGAAGACAGGACGAAAACCCCCACTCAAACCGTCGACCAATGAGATGTGCCACGACCCGATCAGTTAGACACCCACCTTATTCTTTAACATTTCTGACTGAAATTAAGTTAATGAACAGCAGAAAATTTCTGCTCAGAGTGAAAGAAAAGCGGCATTTTAAGGAATAATAATGGCAAAAGGAAGTGTTTTATCGAAGCAGTAAACAGAACAGTGGCTAAGTGGGACTAGCGAAACATCGGTGGCACGTGATCCACGTCGCCTAACCACAACAACGCGAATTGGTCTCTCATTCATCAATCCAAAAGATTCTTCAAAGCCATACTTATTTGGACGTATTTCTTCGCTCCTCGTAGTCGTGATGGAAGCCAAGCAAACGATGGGAGGGCTGCGTACCTGGTTAACCAGCAGTAACCAAATGCACACCTTTCTTATTACGCAAGAGGGAAGTTACGAAAAACCCCTACCAACGAAGGTAAAGCAGTGTCCATGGCACGCAAAAGGACACAAAATTTGCCTTCGAAGTAGAATTATTCTGCGGAAAAAGGCACGAATAAAGTGAGAGCTGGGAGATGACATTAATTCCTTTCAAGTGGCTGACGTCATTCACAGCCATTCAAAGACATCAAAAGAAAAGTAAAAAAAACCTGGAGGCACACATAAACACAGTAAAATTACATCTTCTTCCTTTAATGCCAACATGTGAAATCATCGTATTTACACCAAGTTTTAATAGGCGCAGACAAAGTGGAAAACAAAAGATGGAATTAAAAGCAGGGAGGGAGAAAAGAAGGAGTGAAAAAGCGAAGTTATGAAGAGCGGATAGTGAGAAGTTAAGATCAGCCATAGATGAGAAAATTGACCGCCCTCTCAACCGACCACTCAGCCTTCTCCAGGGCTGACCAACAGACCTCCAGATCGGTGCACAGCTGAAGCCGCACCAATCGGCGGAGGAGGAGGAGGCGCGAAGCCACCTTGACACGCCAGTCACGAGCCTCAGGTGCCATCACATCGGCAAGGGGAGGAGGTGAGTGTAAGTAGATGATGTCGCGCGCGGTAGGCGAGTTGATGGCACAATTGAGAGCTTCGCGGGCCTCCGCTGGACTGCAGCCTCCAGGGAGACCACGCACGACCATTTCCACTTCTGCTTCATCAAATTTTATCATCTTGAGGGGAATTGTGGTAAAGAAGGAGGGCGTTTCACTCGATTCTACTAGAGAAAAACAATAAGGGTGAGTAGACTCAATCTTAGAATCCACTTCCTGTAGATTGACAACAGCTAGCAATATGGGGAGCATCTCATTTAATGCACGACTTCCACTATTACGGGTTCGTATGAAATGAGATGCTGCCTTGGCGGTGCCACAGACCGTATCTAGTATACACGACTACCCGCGACACCTCGCCTGCCTAGGCTGACAAAGTTCCGCAACCTCTTCACAAACTGTCCCTAAAAAGTCTGCAATCATTCTCAAAAACTTGTAATTGCTAGAAATTAGCATTCGCGAGGTACCAAAGCAACTCTTTACAAGTTATTCTGGGATGGTTCAGGTGCACTTCTATGTCTAGACTGCAGGCGGAAACCGTTCCCCATCGAAATGAATCCTCGTCTTTGCGATTACAAGTTACGATCCCCTTGAGTCAGAAGAAGCGAAGGGGAAAGGGACGGTGGCGCATCGACAAACCTTACGACTGCCATCGCCTCTTCCAACTTGGTGTGAGGGTTGGGACACCCTGACCATTATACGGCAGGAGCATAAATTCTCATCCATTAGAACGCACGCACAGCAGGAGAATGAGATTCGCTAAATTCGTCCATGAGTGAATAAGATTTCTTAAAAACGGCCGCTGGTTGGTACAAGTAGAGGCCTCCGGACACTAAACTCCATGTCCCAACCACGAGGATTGAAAAAGACATCTTAAAACCCAATTTAAGATGTCGAGGTGTGAGTGGTCAACCTGCTTTAGTCCAATGTACTTCAATAAGGGTTCGAAGAATGGAAGGCCAATTACATACGCACCACAGGAATACACAGATTGCGGTGGTAAGTAAACCAAACACTTACCCACTTCAAACCAATGGAGACAAAAGACACGTGAACTTGCCTGGGAGTTGGTGGGCGGCGGTTGATTGTGCAGACTGCTGAAATGAAAGAGATAGATTATGGTAGTTAGAAGTTGAAAGGTGAGTGTGGGCAAGTAGTGTTAGCAGCGATCAGGGAAAGAGGGACACATCGTGAAGGTGGGAAAGCAAAGAAGCGCAAACGACTAGAGGCAGGAGAGGCGAAGAAAATGAATGCTTGAATAAAAAGCTTGTTTTAGTCATCGCAAGAAAGCAAAAGAATCAGTGAATAAGCTGGGTGCAGATAGACGGAGAATCCGGCAATTATTTTGTAGTGGATTTTTGAGAAGCTAATCTAAGATTTTTTTTCTTTCTCCAACCAAACAAATTTCCATTCTTCTGCTTCATTCAAAATAAAGGTATCGTAATGCATAATCAGTGAATTATGGTGATAAGGACACATAAACTTGTCGCACACTGAACGGAAAGAACACCAGACCAAAAATAGGCGTCTTTCTGTCTGTAGGTGAGAGGGAATAAAGGTAGCAGGTTTAATGAAAAGATGGAAATTTAGGTTTCAATAGGAAAGCAATGGGAACAAACGAATTCCAAGAAATAAGGTGTTGGTTGATTTAGGAGGACAAGACAATGAAGACAATTGTTGCGATTTACTTGGCAAAGTGATCGGTACTTTCCCATCTCTCCACCCTGCCCAATGAGACATGCTTAATTGCAAATCTCCCTTTCACCAAAGGCTCCTTCTTCAGGGGGTAAGGAAAACGGACTTAGCCCCAGCCACATACGTTTTCACGCCAGTTGGACGACAGAAAAAAGGACACGGAGAACAGTCGCGGATTCAGGGTAGCACATAGCTTTCTTGGGCATGAAGTGGTGCATACTTCAGAACCGCAGGGCAGGTAGGGAGTGGATCATCTGGAATTAACCAACACTGTCTTCATTCAACTACAAAAGTCTTCACGCCATAAGTCAGCCGAAGAGCAAACACCTTAAAGGCGGAGTTCCCTGAGGATAGGAAAACTTGAGTGTTGGCGAAGACTATCATCACTCGTCTTAATTCCACCAAAAATTTCTCTTCTTAATTGAAGTGGGCGACAACCCATCTCTTGATCACTCGCAAGCTGCTCTTATCAGGCCAATTTGGAATGGTATTATTCCGATCAGGAATGGAGGCTCTTCCGCAACATGATGCAACTCTCTTTGAATGGTTCATCATCAACACTAAACTGTTGGCGTTGAACCACCTCGGGGCGATTCTTTGTGCTATTGCCTAACACACCTCCTCCAAACGCCAGGCAATAAACGTGACGAGAAGCCTGCTTCTCCATCCACGAAACCGAGTTTAAACTGGTCTTCTAAAGCAAAGAATGTTGAACCCCGTTTACTTGATTTTGATGGTATGAGGAGTCAGGAGAGGGAAAAGTAGTGTGGGGATGAGCAATGAAATGCAATTACATTGAAATACTCCAAAAGGCACCGAAACTGCCTTTCATTTGGCACTCAAGTGGGATAAAGCACGGCCGTCTTATTCCAAAAAAAGCAAAAAAGCCTAAAAACGCCAAAACAATTGCGAGAAACTTGAAGGGCATGGCTAATTGAGCGGCACTTTGCTGGAAGAATAGGAGGAAACCATCGACATTCAACAAATGCGGCTGCAAATTTTTTGGCCACCAAGATAAAAACGAAACATCAAAATTAATTAATAAAGAGGATATCCAACGACTTCTCAGAAGTGAGCAAAATGAAGAGAAAAGCAGAAGACAAAATGAGCAGTGGGTACAACTTCATGCTGAATCGCAGCAACTGCTGCCAGAGAACTGGCAAGGATGAGTGCTTCCTCACGAACAACAGATCATCTTCTGATGGCACAAAGCGTGGTCAAGTGTTAAGTAAGGACTTCACAAGAAGTGACAATTTGACCAGACTTCAAAGTAGTTGTGGAACGTTGCAAGAAGGAGCTTTACAGTGGGGCCATGTAAAAATATTTGCAAGTCTTATGAATTCAAAAGAAAATCTGCTCAATCCTGCAGAGTAACCAGATGCCGAAGATGAAGTAGAAAAGATGAAAGGGAAAATTTGATGGAATTAACAAAAACTGGTCAAAAAGTGAGCAGCTTAAGTGACAGCCAATGGAAGTCGCTCAAAAGAGTTGAAAGAATCGAATAAAAATTCGCGTTTTTCTTCTCAAAAATATTTCGAAAACTTTGACCACAAAAAATGACTCAAAAAGCAAGGCAAGTTACGTGACCAAACGTCACAAAAGTTGGACAGACATGTCCTCCGAAATTATCAAACCCTATTGCCACCGGAGGAAAAACATAGCCTACCACCTATTGCTTTCATCAGCTCAAGTTGTGCGGCAAAAAAAAGATTCAATTTTCCTTCTCCGAGGAAGACTATTCCTTATCTGGTTTATTATTTTAAGCATGATTGACCTTCTTTTAACACAGGATTTGGTGCCACATAAGATGCAAATTAAGAACGCCGGTCACATACATGTGACGGTGATAGGGAACGTAATAAAAGGCAGCACAAATCAAACCCCAAATCAAGAGTTAAACTAAACTACTAATTAGCGTGTGTTTTCCGACCTGTGGGTAGAAGGGAGGCGGGGGAGAGGCAAGAAGGATCAATCAAGCAAGTGAGCAGGTAAACAAGTGGGCAGGAATGCCATTTTGCACCCGGATGAGATGGGAGGAGAAAAGTTGGGATGGTTAGAAGGGAGATGAGAATATAGGCCCCTCCTGGGAACTAACAGCCCCAACTGTTAGAGCAAACCTAGAAACATAAAAAGAGACCCTGTGAAGGAATTGAGATGAGTTAAAAAATGAAAGAATGGACAGACAAAATCTTTAAATGAAGTAAAAAAACGGTGCCGAGGCCAAGGGTGCTGAGATGGTCCATGGTATGTAACTTGTTAAAGTGGTTTTTTCCACAAGGTGTATGATAGAAAATTTTTTTTGAATTTCCAATGGGCTCGATGAAGGTGCTTCGTTTAGAGCCAAACAACACCCAGAGAATGACCCTCAGAATGCAATTCGCGGCAAACGACTTATCAAAGTCTGCCAGAGAAACAGGTACTTTTTAAACCCAGAGGCCCTTTTACTCTAGCGGCATCGTATTAACTTGCCGATCAAATGCCCTCCACTTACCTACGGCTGACACGGCCTATTCCAGAGCAAAATGGGCGGAAGCACAGATGCAGGCTTCTTCACGAATTTAAAAGTCACCGCAACCTATCAAATGGATCTAAACAAACGAATGGATTCAGGCTTTGCTTGCTGGATTAACACAACACTACTTCGACTTTTAAACAGTTCACTGTGTCAGACTGTAATATCCAGCGGTAAAGTGGAACGACAAACGACATCACTCGCTCTTTACCTTTCCTACTTCTGCTTGATCAAAAACTGTTTGGCTCTTATCTGTTTCACCAAGGCCAAAAAAACCACCAAGAAGACGACAGCCACACCATCAACGGGACAAAGGAGGAGAAACAAGGGATTATTCATTTGAGTTGACTGCATTCAAAGAAGACGATGATGAGGAGGGAAGTGGGAAAGAGAAGGGATTACCTCACTACTTTGGGCATCGTTAGGTGGAACTCACAGCGGTGAGGGAAATCCAATTGACGGGAAATTGGCAGCCCTACATTTGACTTACAAAAATAGACAAATTATTGGGGTCTTCCAATTCATTCTCACCTTTTCTACTCTTCTGAAAGCTAGCAAACAAGGCAACATCTGCTTCAAAATTATGAATGCAGAAGGGAAGGCTGCGCTTCAGGCTAACAGTGTCAATAGCTTTCCAGTCCCTTTTATGCGTGAAAAAACAAAGCTCTCTGCCCAAAGTGGGCATCACTCTTGAAATGTGTGCTAAGATCCACAAAAACAAATCAGCCTAAAGTGTTTCGTGATCCTAGGCAATAAAGATTCTTTGAGGACAGATGGAAGAGTAGCAGTTGACTTGTTAAGAGCATGACAACTACCAATGCTTCAAATGAGAAAGTGTGGTGGAGCCGAAAGTCGGCTGCGCAAGCTCTCCACTTCCCGCGCGGATTGTATTTTCGCCATGGTGGCATGATGGAAGGCCACACCCATAGCCTGCCCCTCCCCAAGCCAGTGGCACACAAAATAATAGCCCCTACTTAGTATGACATACTGCCTCTTTCGAGGGGCTAAAAGTGGGTCGGGTGCAAGGTACAAATTTTATTTGCTACTTTTGGTGCAACTTTTTCTCCTGTGCTGTTTTTTTTTTCAATTTTGAGAGGAAAAAAATCCTTAAAAACATAAGTTGAATCAGTTCTGTGGCATCGCCACAGGCAAAATCCATTTTTAATAAATAGAAAAACAACGAAAATAAACTCACTGATTCGGGGAGATGTGATTGTGGCGACAGGAATGGATTCAAATTTGTTGAAGCAGCTGAAGATTTAAAAAAAGACATTTTGACAATTGACGACATGAAATGACAGTAAACGTCACTTCAATCTGAAGGCATCTTCCCCGAGCTCTGCTCTGTCTTCTGACTTACAAGTGACCGATGCAGGAAAGTATTCGCCTCCAATGGTCACACAGAGAGCGGAGGCCAGTCCAGAGATCCGTGCCAACAAGTTGGCGACTCATTCAAAAACTCTTTTCTCACATTCCGCTATTACATTACTGCATTGAGATTTGGATTCAACATTTAAAAGGGCTCTTGATTCAAACCGTAAATCAGCCTACATAGGGCAAAATTAGAAAGCACCTAACCGCGATGCCTGAAAAACACCTCGAATTCGTCTAAGCCTTCCCAACCTAGCATAATGACCAAATGTATGGAGACTCCATGAGGTGTGTCGCATACATTATCAAGACATCTCCTGACGGGATACAGGTATTTCAAACAAATCTGCAGATTTGTATTGGAAACAGGAATGAATTAGAGGTCACGTCTTCAAAAATTCCTTAAAAGTGGCATAGCCTTCTCTCCCGCCCAGGTGGATCCAGAGGCTCTGCCCCAACTCACCTCCAACCAGTACCTCTCTCTCGCACTGCTGATAGGAAGGCGGTACGATGGGAGTGGCATCGAAGAGACGACGAATGTGGTCCACGTCTTCAGCCCCATGTGGGGCAGTGGTGGGGACGGAGGAGGCTGCTGACTGACGCATCCATGCATTCCACGCCGCCTGGAAGTAGGGGTTTCGAGGTGGCAACGCTTGTGACTGGTAGATAGGGGCTGATGGTATCTGAGTCAGAAAAAAAGTAAGCAAAATTACTTAACCTGGAGCCAAGGTAGACTACGTGAATGAAGCGAATAAGACACAAGCTCTTGGAGTCGGCGCAAATACCGGTAGGTTGTGGCTGTTTAAATGCCAGTTAAATGGAGTGTAGGACTCGCAGATGGATGGTATGGTGTCTGAATGAAAAGCCACGAGTCTGCTGCTAGAATTCACGCTTAAGCAGAATTAGCACAATTCAAAGGAGCTTTGGACGGTCGTTACGTGAGACTAAGGTGGGGGTCACCACGGTTTGATTACCGCTGAGGTACAGAATTACGAACGAGCGCCTTGGAGCCTTTAAAGGCCAAACGACCCATTCGTCAGCATGCAGCTCCACATTATGCTTGAAATTGCATAGAAAAGCAAGTGGATGTTCGCCTTCCATGATAACATAAAATTTTGTACATCGTTACACGGCTAAGGAAGTCATGATACCGTTGCTTGCCATCGTAATTTTAGGAGTGTTTGGATTGGGCTTGACCAGTCACGACAAGTGCGATGATCATTGGTGTAGAACAGGCGAGACAGAACACCTATTACTGCTTGGTTTTCTGTTCCTACATTAATCCCTTTTAGTGCGCAGGCGCATCACGATTCCACAGCCTTTTATGGGAAGAACATTAGATATCAAGATATAGTTTTTGGTTTTGACCGAATAGCATAGCGAAGCGCAGTCACATGGTCCCAAACCTAATTTACAGTCGATCAGGTAGTGCATATTTCCAACATAGGGTAACCTAAGAGATGATGCACAGGAAACCCAGCAGATTGGTGTCAAACGCTCGCATCGAAGTCTCAGACAAAGGTCTGCCACTACAGCTCACCTACTGAACGCAAATACCCCTCGGATCAAGAGCACAAAAAATCTATTCCATTGCCTTCATCAAAACCGATACATTTGCGATGTGATTTGACATAACTAGCTATCATGAAGTAGTAAGGAATGAATATTAAGCACATGAGAATTAGTGCACCAGGTATGAGACACAGACAACAGAAGGGCCAGGAAAGTGGTTTTTTGAAAAGAAAACAATGCAGGATGTCAACTTTGCTTGATCACGTAAATTGAGCATTAGCATAAAAGGTGGTAACATAATTCCTCCTTTTTCTTCCCATAAAAAGACGGTAAGGCAGGGACTTCCTGTTTCCATAATTCTTGAAAAACAAGTAAAAAAAGGAATCAAACTTCTTTTATGAGTGACACCGAAATTGATTGGATACCACCACCCCACAAGACAACCTCCACCCTCGTCAATTACCACAAACCACAAAAGTAATCGCATTTTATTTCTGTAGAAATATGATCAGACAATCCCCCAAAACAAGTTTATTTCCCGTCGCCTGGAATGAATTGTTTATTTAGCAGAGAGACGACACTGACGCACATTTGACATTTCCAGTTTGTGGAACAGGGCTGGACAAGTGTATCCTACCTCGTACAGTTTTAGTCCAACTGAGCGTCTGTTCTGGCCGAAATACCAATGATCCTCAAAGTGCTAGGTGGAAACTAATGCGTGCAGACGCTATGCAACGGTTGGACAGGCAGCTGGGCGGACGGTAAAACTGTCAAAGCCTAGACAGCCCTCTTTCTGGTGACTTACATTAGCTGACATTTCTGATTTAACCATCTGAACAGTTTGGCAAGGGAGATGGGACCCATTTCGATAATTCATTTCCCAGAAAATGAATAACAAGGACTTGTAATTTAAAATCGCGGCCTCGATTTACTAGCGAATTGGCTAAAAGTTCTATTGGAAGCTAGACCAAGAGAAATATCGTGGTCCTCACATATACATCCCGTGTGACCTCCTTTACTCGCTTTGTCCCGAATCTGTTCTATATTTTTTTAAAATAAATTAATAGCGATCAGTATCACACGATCACGTGAGTCTAAGCTCCGGCAATTTTACCCTATCAATACAAATCCGTGAATGCGGAAACCCAATTTAGTAACCTCAAGATATTCCACTGATTCGTTTTGCATCTTTTCCATTCAACTAGATGACAGTGGGCGAGACAGACACACGAGTAGATTGGTAGATCGCAGATATCCAAAAAACCCCTCCAAATGGAACCAGGCATTCGATTCACTCCTAACTGCTCGCATGAATCTGCCATTTATCTGAGAAACCAAAGTGAGATTTGCCGACCGAAATTATCAAATGGAAGCCAGAGACCAAAAGGTAGGCAAATAAACCAGAAGATAATTAAATGAGTGGATAGAGATGCCAACTAACCGGGAATTTGGACGCACTCTCCGAGCTCTGATGGAAATCGATGAGGGATGCGGAGGAGAGAGTTGAGGAGGGAGAAGAGGCCCGTGCCGACCGGCCGCCGCCTCCACCGTTTGTAGCGGTAGTTGTAGCACAGTTCCTTGACCTTGAGGAGGTGGAGATTTGCGGCGACGGGATGGGCACAGGCAAGGAGGAGGCGGTGAGACTGCTACAGCCCAACGAACAGTACTTGCTGTGAAGAGACGCCTTAAGATCTGGTGACGGAAAAAGGGGAAAATAGATAACTCACTAATAACAACAAAAGATGCGGTCTCTGTGGCGATTTGGCAACGGAGACTCGAGCAATTTGTATTGCTCAGAGTGACTGTACTCCAGGTGGAGTGGATGCTGGGCACTCCAGACGTACAACCAGCTGGATTGGTAGCGTGGCCTACACTAGGAAACAATTTCCCTCAGATTGCGAATAATCTCTACCAAATCTGTTTGCCACACAATTTGATGCAGAGAATACAGGTGACATTGGTAGAGAATATGCATACTTATTTGAAGGATTATGGCACTGATGGAAATAAAGAGGTGTGCTACCTACATGACGAAAGTATGCAGACAACGGATAGAACCAAACTCATTCCACATATCAAATTGTAAACACAAGTTCAAGCATACCTAAAATGAAGGCGAGGATTTCAGGCTAGTCGAAGAAATGAGTAATTATTGACTATTATAACAAATGACAAATCCTATTTTTGAAAGGCCAACACAACCAAGTTAGAGTCAATGAGAAAAGGCGGCGGTAAGGAGTGAAGTCACTAACGCTGTTGAGCGAAAAAAGACAGATAGCCCTAACGATTTTTTTCTTAAAGTAGATAAATCAAAGGCTGTACTGAAATTTTAAGGTTTTACGGAGTAAAGCATATCGCGTGCCCATTAGAGAGGATGAACCCGTCTAAAGCGTATGCATCAAGAGCTATACAAACTGCAACAATATCCACAACGAAGAGGACTAGTTTTGACGCACCTTTGGCCAACTTTGATGTCATCGAGGCTGTCGGTGGAGGCGGAAGTCGCTGCAAGCCGAGAGTTCCATGGGGTGAGGCATCAAGGAGTTCTCGTTCGTCTTCGCCCTCCCCACTTGCCTTGTCGTAGGTGTCCACACGGGGTGTGGTACCATCTTCCACCTCCTCGATGGCAGTGGAGGCTGCAACAGAGGCACCAGATCCACCACCACCACCAATAGACGCGTTCCCCAGCGGTCGCCATGACTGCGAGTTGGAGGCAGAGATAGACGAAGCGGAGAGAGGCTGACGGGCGTAGGTGTGGCCCAGCGTATCCGCGTGGTGCGGTATGATACCAGAAAGAAAGGCACTATCAAAAAGGCGTGAAAAGGTGAAATTGATGAAAAATCTTTTCTGTACAGAATACTTTGGCTTCAGAAGATGTGTAGGTCTATGAATGGTTGGAAAACCCAAAATCCAGGCTTTGTCTGAATCCGCCTCACGATAAAATGTCCTCTATTTCAAATGATATATTTGACAACAAGCGATTTCGATTACCGTGTCAATCTCATAGCATTCTTCCCACACCTATAACACCTCAATCATACTTTGTGCTAATAAATCCTCCCCATACTCTTAAACGCCTTAACACTTCTTCAGGAATAACTTGCGGTCAGTACATTGTTGACAGCGGTAAACCAGTCCGATCAAACTGAAAACAAAACCGTGTCTCTTAGGCTGGTTAATACGCCTAGACGCTGCAAAAGGGAGATAGCTGAAATTAGCGTGGTTAACGGTGAAGAGGTTTACCACGGAGTTAGCGAGAAGGGGTCGACTTTTGGCAGGCCTCCAACTTCGTGTTTTGGGCAATGGAATGGGACTAGGAGGACACGAATTCAAGTCGACTTGGAAATGCTTGCGAAGAACGTGATATTTTTAGATAACCTGACCATTCCAACAGCATGGACTACCACTAATGCAGAAGACAGTAATCTCCCAAAACGCGATATTACTAGTATCACGTGTTTCCAACATGCAGTTGATTATAGTCTACAGAAAGAGCTCGTAAGATTAAAGTAAGAAAATGCCTATGGGTGGCGCCGAAGCTGCCGTTCTTCAGACATAGGGGTTTTGATTACCGTCTCGGCATTTTAACATCCCACCCAAGCCTGTAGCTCTCTGTAGCCCCACTGCACGTTAGCGGCAAACCCTCGCCGTCGTCACCTCGTCTGGGTGACCCAGGGTGAGTTGAACACAAAGCATTGCTTTCACATCCATCTTGAGACTTGCTGCGCATATATGAAGCTCCTCCCGATTGTTCAGCGTGGGTGAAAGGAAAAATTGTCCACTTAAAAAGGAAATCGTTTGTTTCCTCTAGCATTGAACTTTTGAGTTTTAACAGATGAACAAGATGGTTTATTTGATGCCCCATTTTATACAAAAAGAAAAAAAGTTTTCCACTCTTTGATTTCCTTTTCTCTGCCTGAAAAAAAATTGACAACAGCAATTCATCAATCGTGCAGGTTGCTTCATATGCAGAAAGAAAGGATTGTTTGCTTCAAAAGAAGAAAACCTTGAACAATTCCGTGTCAGCATGTTCATGTCCTTTTCAACAAAGTTTGGGAAATCATTTAAAAGTCTGCAAATGCTTCTCACTTATCTGCAGTGCAGTCTTTAAACGAAACATCGGAAAACAGGAAAAAAAAATTCAATATTTCCGAGAGAAAAGGGTCGTATTTTCTAGCTTTAGACAAGTGCTTTAAGTTATTTAATTTTACCTCCCTGGATCACCACATTGGCAAGGTGCCCTGCAGAGAAGGGCAAGAGTATTTGATCGTATTTCGGGGTCACATGACTACTTCTGCCCTCGTGCATAAATGTGTACGACTTGATACGGCCCAAAGTCCTCGCATAAATTGCACCATAGGGCAAGGATCAGCGATCAGTCACGTTTCATGTCGTGACATCAAAGCTTGGCAACCGCATGATCACATACAAAGTGGATTAGAGTTGTGAGGTAGAAAAGGATTCCACTGGGGTATGCCTTTCTACTTGGCTTCTGGAGACAAAATTTTGCTTAAGAGTGGAACATGGAAGCTTTTTGCCACTCTGGTTTAAATACTAAGTTTTACGAAGCTGTTTCATGTTTATTAAAAAGACTGGAAATTAGCCGCAATGTTGCTGGAGGCTGATAAAAGTTCGAACACTGGTATTTGAGCAATGCAAGAACAAATAGGAGGTAATTAAGCGAGACATGCAGAATTGGTTGAAAGGAAAGGAGAATGAAATAGTGATATTACTCACGGATCAATGCGATCGACATGACCCCAAGCCTTGCCCTCGAAGCCATGGTGACCGACATGCACAAACGAGTTTTCAATCGGCCGGCTGATGTCTTGACCTGCAACCGAGTGAAAGGAGGGGAAGAATAAGTGATTCAAAACACAGAGTTATTAATTGGCAACATGCTTGTGGTCGTCCTATACCGTCACCTCAACAGCCCCAAAACACAATGATTCCACGATTATCATTACCAGGGAGTTCATTTTAAAGGTCCAAAAGGGGCTTCTGGCTCCTGTCTGGACCACTTCTCCCATCAAATGTTAAAACACAAACCAATAACAGCGTCATTATTGAGATCCATTTTGATCATGCTTGCATTCTATTCCCATGCAGCAGGATCAACGGCCAGAGAATGGTAATAGGTTGTCAAGCTATGGATCGAGAGGATTGCTCGAATTATTACACGGGTGTTCAGACAAGACTAAGCCTATAAGATGCAGAAGAAAGTGGCCGAAAATCTCTGGAATCATAACGCATCATAGCTCTCCTTCCGTTGTAGCTCAAGATTTCTTTGAGGTGTTTATCTGTAAGCATTAGAACATTACCAAGGGCTCAATGTCTGCTGATAGGGGATGTCATGGATGAAACGAATGAGTTCGAAACACGAAAATAGGTGCAGGATAGTCATGGCCTGAAAAATTGTGACATTTATTTTTTGGATAGTAAGCCGGTTGGCCAGTTCGCTAGCGCAAGTACTGCCTCCGAGACGCTGGCAGTGAACAGATTGCAATTATTTGAAAGACTGGACACAATCAATCGAAAATTTCGACGAATGCACTGTAGTCGCACCATTAGCCAAGCCACAAATTCTGCAGTCAAAAATTATGCCCCTTAGTTGATGCAGCGAGCTGCCTAATGTTGTGTTAAGATGATTTCACCGTATGAAAGGGTAGATACATCGACGAATCAAAGTTTTGTGTATGATGAAAGACAGGCCCACCTTATGGAGCTTGATTGACAATACCCCCGTGATGGAATGTGTCCTTAATGACCGTCTATTCTCTCCCTTACAATTTAATCGCTAAAACAATGGCACAAAGCTCTGTTTATACCATCCGTGTAAACGGTGTGCTCGGTGATTGGTATGTCAATGATGAAGCGTCATTATAATGTCTTTAGGAGGGACTGAAACATTATATTGTCGTCCGCCTTGGAAAAGAAATTTCAAATGAATAAATTCCGGACCACGTTGGTTGGATACTAATACAAAAATTTACTGAAAGAAGCCATCTCCTATGGATTGCCGGAATCACAAAGATTCACAACGGAAGGAATACAGAAAAAGAAACGGATTTGAGTGTTGCAATTTACCTGACTCCAAGCTGATACACAAAGCCAGCTCCCACTTAAGAATGCCGTCCAACTTTAAGCAATAATGCCCTAGAGAAATCCCTCGCCTAACAATTGGTATGACACACAAGAAATTTCATTGAAATGCACAAGATGAAGCGCTACTGATAAAATAGGTAGCCTCCTCGTTGTGGTAAAAGTCGACACTGAAAGACTGACTACCGAAGCACGAGTGTCGTCAGGGCATACTTTACCGAAATTGTGTCATCAGAACATGGAACAACTCATGCCCTATAGTAACGTCTTTGAGAACGACTAGGGAGCCGCAAGGGCAACTTACCTTGTAGGTGTCGTTGAAGACGGACGATCTCACGGGGAAAAGAGGCTATCTCTCCGGTACGTCGATTCTGGCCTCGCCACCAAAAGTTCTCTGCACGTCCCTCGATCACAAGAATGCGATCTCCGGTTACCACGTCCATGCGGTCAGCCTCGTCGAAATTTTGCTTCGCAATTACCTCCGTCGGCCGAATCTATAGAACGATCCTCGTTTAGGTTGTTTACCTACTTTTGTGGGCTCTGCAGTCTACATAAACTTCAGTCACTCCATCTTGCCACACTAATCATGCTAATACCCTATCACTTCGACCGTACAGCCTCGACGCCTTCGCCACTAGTACCGCACAGACGCGACATGTTCGTAAATAAGTGAAAAGTGGTCACGTTAAATTTGGGGTCACAGCTAGACCGACTGAGGCTGAATTAATAGAATACACATGGGATTTTCGTGGTCTGAGGATAACTACTCTTACTTATCGAGTAATAATTGGTATTTTTGCCTATAAAACGCTAAGTGCTCAAAGGAAATACTCTATAGAGATAATAACAAGTGACAAAACCCTCATATATAATAAAGGTATGGAATCACTCAGAAGCACTAAATATGCCCATAAAATGGGCAAAAGAAATAAATGACTACGTGTTTAGCTTATTGCAGACAAAAATTTCGGATAAGTAAGGTCTCCGGATGTCTGGAGAGCTGTGTATATGCAACGCCGATGCAAAGATAGATAATGCGCCTCGGATGTACACAGTGAGTCCACAGAACATTGATTCTGCCCCTTCAATTCCATATGCACCCAAGTTTTACATTCGCCCTCATGCAACACATCCTACTCATAAAACGAATTAGTGAGAGCAGCCGAATTGTCAGGCTCAAATAGTTACATAACGCGTTTGAACGTGTGGCTTTTATAATATTAACAACTTCTAACACGAGAGTGCGAAAAAAAGCTTACTGAGTGTTTGAGGAAAAAGAGAGTAATTCATAAAATGATGTAACTAAGTGCACATTAACGGAGATATCCTATGTTTCTATGTTATCCCTTCAGCCGCCACCCAATTAATCGTGATTCCACTAGACGAGACAGTCCTCCGGTTCTTTCTAGCATGGATTAATAAAGTGCTATACGACTCTTGAGGAAGAATTAGAATCCTACACTTGGGAAAATAGGAAAAAGAAACAATGTCAGATCAAGCAAACTTGGTCAGCTGTCACAACTCAGAAGACTGACGATTTCAAGAGAAAATATGCGATTACGTTCGGTGTGGAAATAGAGTGCTCTCCCACGCAGACATCCGAGGAGAGAAGATGGAAGGCCTGAAATGAATCTGGAACTAGTGTGGCAGATGCTCAGAGAGCTGATCTTCCAGTTAGCCAGAAGAAAAACAACGCAAGGCGAAGAGACGGTAGAATGCCAGTTAAAGAGGTGCCGGAAAAACTGAATGCGATTAGCAGATCTCCTTTGAGTTAAACACAGTGTCCAACCACTTGCCGATGAAGCAACAATCACCAAAGGCTTAAGAGTGCAGACTGGCCTGTTACTTAAGGAAGGGTTGAATGGTGGAAACACCGTACTCTAACATACACGTGAAAGTAGGTTCAGTATTGTTTTAGATAAATCAAGATATTTTCATTAAAAAGGTTGAGTATTTTCTCCTCTACCCCCTTCAATTAATAGCCAAAACTACGCGTCAGCCATGCTTCGCATCATCTCGCAAAAGTTCGGCTGATGGGAGAAAGACAAGGGGAATTTAGAAGGGAAAAAAAGAACGTTCACGCGTCGCTTGCTCAGTACAAAATTCACACCAAGGAGAAATTTGGCAAACCATTTTTTATTAGCGGGAAAAAGTAACGTAGACAATAAATTAAGTGAGCTCAGCTTGATTTCAGCGACAGAAATCGTGCCAATAGGAAAAAGAACTCCAAACGACAAGGCGAACTGATTGCTGAACCCCTTCACAGTTAAATTCATGCTAGACAGTGACTAATAGGATGGAGTGGATGCGCACGAACACCGCCTCAATAACGTACCCAACTAACACGGGTGGAATGCTCTTGTGCCTGTGTTTGTATTTCACCCTGTTGGAAGGGTAGGAGAAGGAGGCAGAAATAATAAGCATTATCTACAAGGACGAAACTGGACGGAAAAACGTGCTTATTAAAAACAAAACGAAATAGAAGCGGAAGAAAAAATTGTTACTCAAGTCACTCTCGGGGAAACAAATCACACAGGACTGTTCAAGGTGAACCTACAAATCGAAAAATAACAGACCAAATTGTCAACCTAGAAATCGAGATTCCATACTTTTTTGAAGTGCAAATGGTAAAAAATATTAAATTTGGCAGTTTGATTCAGTATCTCGGAAGAAAAGGAAACAGTTCAAAGAAACAAACACGGGTGAATGACTTAAAACAAACTGTGAGAAAAAATGGCATAATACCAAATGAATTGCAAAGGAAACACAAAACGAAATTTGTAGTTTGGTCGCCTACGCACGCAAATGATGGAAACATTTGCGGCTTCACACTTAGCAGGGAAAGTGAATTGCAAAGGGTGTAGTCACAGCCCAAAGATGTGAACAGGGAGGCACTTCGAAGGCTTTGTAAACAAATGCATGGAGACAATTAACACAATGCTTCCTTACATTCGCTTGCCAGCTCTGAGCAACTTGAAACGGTCTGAAAAAACAGGAAAAATATTCCCATTTAGTCCATCTACATCTTTTCTCCAAGAAATATTTCATCGTTCCTTACGGATGTAGATGTAGTCAACTGAAAGGTAGCGACCCTCCACACTTCCGAATTTTCGTTTCCCACAGGCGGCATCTTCACCAAAGAAAACAGTATCTAAGGGGCGGGTGAATTTACATCCATTCACCACCCACGTAATGCTAGTCCTTCCTCCTCCCAGAAGTTGTGCAAACTCAGACCTCGGCAAATCCAGGCACGCACAATCGTCATTTCTCTCGAAAAGTAATTCAACAACAAAACGAAATCCGACACCAGAATGACGCATCTATGGCGTTCGTCCAGGTCTTTCGTGGGGAAAGAAAAAAAACGCTGGCAAATTTAATACGCGCTTCCCCATTGATTGATAAAAAGAGAACTGAAAAAAAGTTGGCGACCAATTGGAATCACCTCCTTCAAGAGGGGAATAAAACTAGCATAACAGTATTGTGAGGTATTCCATCCGCCATGCACGAATCCTTCAACTATCCTCGCATTATGAGATCAAAAATAGGTGCTTGGTTCCCTGGTTTTAAACAAAAGAGGAGGCCAGATTTAACCGACAATAAGAAGGATCTTGACTGCACTGTTAGTCCATTACCGTATGCGTAGTAAATTAAGAGAGGTTGGCATTCCTTTTTTCCCACCCGGTGGGAGATATTTTACTTTAAAGTGTTTGCCACCAGCACCAAGTACACTTGACGGCCCGATTTTCTTACCTATACCACCGGGTCTCGCAAATGCCTTAGCCGGTTGCGCCGAATCCTGCTGCACAAAAAAATAGTTAAGTTCAGATGTAAGGTGAACTGGAGTCTGCGTACGTATGCTTTGCAGTATTTTGATTTACCGCGGCCTCCTAGTGATCGTTAGCACACTCAGAGTCTGACTGTACACGATATTGGGCAATTCGAGGAACTGAGCGAGACTGTGGATGATCCCAGGGCTTCCTCAAACAGTCAAGAACTAGACTTGAGGAAGAAGACTTCCAGAGAGTTGAAGCAGTATTTTCTGGGATTTCAGACACCACTGAGACCTTCCTTCATTAGAAGTCCGTGGTGACATTTTCTTGCATTGACTCTTCAACTTCGCAAGGGCATTCGCTATTCAAGTCTTTACTTAGAAAAGGGTCATCTTAACACCGCTTGCCTTTTTGGTTTTCGGTGTCCCCGTTAAAAGTGCTGGTTTCCGCACGGTTTCTGCTCGGAGTTACTTGCAAGATGCTCTGACTCGACATTTCCCGCAATCTATTTACCTCCTGCACTAGCATTTTTGCAGATCACTTCCGGGGTTCTTTCTTCAACTCTTGTGGTAGATACTGGTAGCTTTCCAGATGTTCAGAGTACACTGTGTCATCATATCAGTATGGTACATTACGAAGGCTTCAATGCAGTCGAGATGGACATCTATCAACACGTGGAACACAAAAGACCTCCCAGTCTGTAAGAATTAGCAGGGCAAAGTCATTTCAAAACGTCTACGAATAAGTAACTTGAAGTGATATTTGAACGGGGAAAAGAAACTATTTGACGTTAATGGGCCACGAAATTCTACAATAAATCAGGAAGTCTAAGTAGACATTGATTAGTTTAAAGTAAGAAGTCGCTTTAAAAAGAAAAACATTATCTGGTGCTCTATTTCAATCCGACGAATGGCAGAGACGGAGAGGCTTTGACAGCCGACGTTTCGAATGGCTTTGTGAGAAAGATCAAAACCTCATCAATTTTTGCTTCAAGTGAACATGAATTGCGTATCCTTTATCTTGGTGGCTAAGAGAACGAACAATTTGGATGTAAATATAGCAAATATTTTCGGCCATTTTTCAATGAAAAAATGGAGAGCTGAGAAAAGCATTCAGTCGTTTACTACTATCCAGATATGTCTCACTGTTTTAATTTTCATTTAATCGCAATTCTTTCCCTTTTGTTCTTATTTACCAACCAAATTTTAGTTTCTTAGTTGAATATGTCATGCCAATTCGAGGTACGGATTCAGGCAGTAAAGTCAACGCGTCACGCATATGTAACCTTGATAGCGAAGGCATTAACGTCATGTCAAGAGGGGGGACAGCGAACATGTCTACAACGTCAACACCACGGATTGATGTCTGCCGTTATGGGCGCTATGGTCGATAATGAATACAAGCCACCCGAAAAAAAAGGGATGGGGATGGGTATCTAAAAGCCGTGATGGATAAAAGCGGTTTGGTAACAAAGACACCTCTCAATAAACTGATTCTAGAGTATTCGCAACAATCCTTTGAACCTAAATGTAGGTTTCGAGTACACGCAGGATAAAATTTCGTTCAAGATAGACGCAACAAGTGGCCATGAAATTCGTGTAGGCACCGAAGTTCCTCGCTGCAATGAGTTGTAACTTGCAGGGGTTTGCAAAAGACAATAACGGTAGTTTATATGCCTGAACTGCAAGCTCTATAAATGCATCCGCCTGTCAGCACAGTGGTATTTATTGTGCTGTGTACTATTTTTGCTCCATTTTGAACTTTTATATCATAAAATGCGGAGTGAACGTGATGGATGCGATTCAGTGCAGTCCGCTTTATAGCCTCCAAAGGTGTAAAAGATAGATGCTTGCGGATTTGTTGAACAACATTTGGAGAGGCTGCGGTAGGCAGATTTCGTAATGAATCATTCAAAGAAAGACCCACTATTCATGAGAATGATGATGAATTGCATGTAACCCTTGGTTCAAATAAGATGCCAGGGAAAGGTAAGCGATGAAGCAGTCGGTTTACAACTGGGAAGAGGTCACAGTAGAAGCCTCTAAGCAAATGAAAACCACCCAGGTGCCAAATGATAGAAAATGAGCTTCAATGATCAATTTGTTGCTCTTCTTTCGAGTTTATTGGTAACAAGGATGCCTCGTAGTTTTGGGAAATCACTCCTCTTGAATAATTCATTTAATAAAGATCAAGCAACTACGGACGAGACCTACACACTCGATACCGCTCGAGCGTGAATAAGAAAAAAACTTGTTCGAAAACAGCAAGGACCAGTCAATCAGGCAGTCGGAAGGGAGTCCTATTCTTTGCCTTACAAAACAACGCAAAACTTCATACCAAATAGATTCCTTCAAGGTACGAGGAAGGTAATGTTGCATTCTCAGCTTGTGTTGTCCCTTTGATAGCATTTTCCCAATGGATTTTCGCGTTTTATTGACACAAGACAATCGCACGAGAAATGCAACAGACCCTTGGGAAATAAAGCAGGTAGAAATGAAAGTGATTGGTCCTCCATTTTTTTCCCTTGACCTCTAGGGACAAAGTACTTTGCAAGAATGTTTCATTGAGAAAGGATTGCAGATTATAAATGGGAATTGCCTAGACGAATAAAGCACTTTCAAGTAATCTCTTGCAGTAATATTACCATTTAAGTTAAAATCTCCACTAAGTGTTGCCAGAAATTGTCGTAAGTTTTCTTTTGCCTGAAGGTTTCGAGGTGAATAAACAAAAAAAGGGAGGAAAGAAAGGTGAGTTAATTAGAAAGTCGTCTTCTCAGTGGTCAAAGTGAGGAATCAGCAGTCAGAAAAAAAGTAATTTAAACACCGAAAAGGTAGCCAATGAAATATTCGGCATTTTGCACCGAGCCAGCAACTAGAATCCAATTGGTTCAGATATGGATTTGTAGGGCAAAACTCGCCAAGAAGTAAAAGCGGTGACCGTGTTGAAATTTCGGCCGACCCTGCAAACATGGCATGCTTTCAAGAGTGGAAAAAATGGGCACAGTGGACACATGTGGAAGTCCATTGCTTTTAAGTTTTTAAACATTTTTTTTAGCAGTAAAGGTATCTGGGTTAGGAGTAGTTACTAGCTGGGTCTAGACGATTCACGTGGATAATGCTGTCTGGTAAGTTGTAGACGGTTTCTCACCTTAGAGCAGAGGGCGGGAAAATTTATACTTAAATCGCTTAGTCGAGTATTGTGAGCACTCGCAATCGGCAAGTTTGCTCGGTAGAGGGGAATGAAGTGGTCACGTTGATGTTGCAGGTACGGAGCACCCAGCCAGTCCAACTCTCACAATCACAACAATGAGATGTAAAAATGCTAAAACTGATTCAATGGAAAATAATGATTTTTTAAAAGGAGTTAGAGAAAATTTCTATGCAAAGCGAAAGTAAAAATGTTCCAAAGTCTCCCTAATTTCCTTCCTGCGGCAATCGTTACAAAGAATAATAATAACACATTTTATTTTGACACCTTGTGGGTTTGGAAATTAACTCGGCGAAAGGGGAAAAAAACAGAGGACAAGTAGAAAGCGGAAATAGAATAGTTTATAGACAGAAGTGGACGAATTGTGTTGCTTAGAAAGTGGTTATAAACAATTTCTGCTTTATTGCCGAATGGACATATACAGCCCGGAAATGGCGTACCTAATCGACTGGCCAGACAAAGGCAAGTAAGTAAGTCGGACAAACCACGATCACCCTTTTCAGTGCTATTCGCGCATAAAAAACTCTCACTACTACATTGTAAAAGATTTCGAAAAAGAGAGCACAAGTTATGACGCTTAGATGAAAAATGATCAATCGCATAATCAAAACTTGAGAAATTTTTCAAAACGAAAAGTTTGCCTTTGTTAGGATTGAGTCCAAACAACTGTTCAATCATTTGCTACCCGTGCCCAGACCATCTCTGCCAGTTCCGAGGTCACAACTATGTTATTTGAGCTCTATGTCAGTTTGAAAAATGTATTTATTATATTTCAAATGAGTGTAGTCAATGTAAAAAAAGCACTTTTAATCATTAACCAGCAAAACTTTGGACAAAACACCTATTGCGAGCTGTGGTAGTCGATTCTTTACCAAGACTCCTACTTGCATATTTTTCTGTCCGTGTGTTACAGATGCTAGATTATGCAACGTAAATGAGGTCTCGCGATTGGAAAAATAAGACTGTTTTGGGACCGGATATGCGATCGTCCATAAGACACATGAATTAAAAAGTTTACAGTTAATGTTCAAAACTTAACCACGGACAGTTTCAAGGTTTAGCCAAATGGAAAAATACACCCATATAAGGCTGCGATGATCGCATTCGCATACTGAATGTCCACAAATTAGATTGTCGAGGCATAAACTTTAAGGATATAATCAGGAAGTCAAACCAATTTAAGCAAAAGACGACTATTAACGTGCAGTTGTAGCAGAGGCATTTGACTGAATTCACAAAATTCGCGGCAAAAAAAATTACTTCACTTATGAAGTGTGTAACCATTTCTATAGCTTTGATCGGTCCAGAAGTACAACAATCGACCAGATCACCAAATTTATATAAACTTTAGCTCAATAAGCAAGACCTCTCTTCCAAGGCCCAATTAGAGGGCCGGACATTAATTTGGATTAAGTTACAAAAGAGGAAATCACCATTCATTTGTCCATTCCGTCGTAAATAACTTAGTTGCGAAAGCGCCAGCCAGAAAACTAGAAATCGGAGACTACCCAACCAACCCAAATGATCCAATTTTAACAGCAAATGTCTGACAGGAAAAGAAGGCTACCCATTCAGTACAATTAGTTACTATGAGAAAAATTCGGTGAACTAGTTAAATTGCCAACAAGGTTACAAAACTCCTGATATTACTTAATCAATCAGAAATGGGCCACGTTAAGGGCACTTCGTTGCCCTAAACGAGTACAAATTACCGAACAAACCTTGTCGAGTCGATCCACTAGATACTCAAATGATGGTCGATGCGCCAGATTATAGCGCCATGTAGCCAACAAGAGTTGGTAAAGTCGTCGAGGGCAGGTGGTCCGAGGCCAGGCCAACCGGCGCCCAGTCCTAAGTTCAGCCAGTACAACGTCAGAGGAGAGACCGGACCAAGGCTCCGCCCCCCCACTCCACACCTCCCACACCGTCACACCCCAACTCCATACGTCGGACGCCTGAGAAAAACGACGGCCCTGAATCGCCTCGGGTGGTGACCTGTGAAGAGGGAATGTCAGCACATGAAATTCGTAACAGTGTCGCTGAAAGCGGCGCCGACTAATCAGCAATCAAATAGCTAGAACTGGGAAGTGGAATGGGCCGATTTCAGAAGAACGGTAAAATGAATTAGCATGGCTTTGGAATCCTCACTTGATGAAGGGTAAAGCATGCTACCTCTGTCAGGTCCGGCGGCAGACTAGAGTGATGAAGGGGCCTCACAAGGTCAGAGGCAAAATATACACCACTTAATAAGGTAGGATAGCCCTAACTCGGTGCCTGAACAGACGCCTGGATGAAGGCACAGAGGAGAAAGCTTTTCTTCTCCAATAGTAAACACGCATGTCAACGGCATCCGCACACTCTCTGTCACCAATGCCAAGTATGCGACGAGGCACTGTTCTTTTGTCCTTGCGTCAGTTGGCGCAATCGTTTTCTAGTTGTCTTCACCTCAGAGTGGGAGTGCTCAACTACTTGTCAGGCGGAAGTAGCAACATGTCACACACGGAGAGACGGAGTAGGCAAATTATCCTCCCTTCACCTGCCTTCACTTGTGAGAATTGCAAAAAACACACCACGATCATCGGTTGTCAAAGAACTACTGTTTTTTTTGCAGTCCCCGTTTGTAGTCGGTTGTCCCAAGTGGACCATAACGGTGGACTGCCAGTTCTGCTTGTTACCACTAGTTTAACCGGTTTTATCCCCATTCTTATAAAATGAAAAGCGCCATCAATGCACGAGTACTCGCTCGCCTTTGATGACAGTTGCCTAGCCGCGGAACTCTTGCCGTACTCTAATGGGACCTTTCCAATTGTTTTAAGCGGTTTTTTTGGGTGTGAACTAAAGCTACCTGTCCAAAAGCCAGAATGGATAGGTTAGAGGCATATTTTGTGCAGCAGTCGCTAACAGTCGACTTACCAGATGAGACAGCTGATTGAAGAAGTGTGGTTGATGTCAAATAAGTGGAATCACAAGGGGCGTTTGGTTTTGCAGGCATCAAGGGACTGCCTGCCGTGGTGGCACTACAAGCGGTGGTACATGTTTAGTTTGGAAGGCCCGATTATGGATGTCAGATCGACGCAGAAGACCTCGTGATGAGAATCAAGTCACCTTACTGCTTTTAAACAGCACAGAAGAACGAAACGTTGTGCATTGCGTTGGAGCTGAGTGTTTTACCAGAGAAAGTCAGGATTCGTAATTTCGCATCAGCAAAAACCGGTGGAAGCATACCGATTCCGGTATGGATGAAGAAGTGAAGCAGGGTGTCCAACGATGGCTCAACTGTACTTCGTGCCTTCCGGACTGGATGCCGGTTGGGCACTGAGACATGAGTGCAGAGATTTAACGGCAGGCGACTACGTGGAACATCTACGCGCAATTATCAACCAGTAAAACACATTCTTTTGCCTTATGCGATTACAAAAGCCCCAATTTACTATGAATGCGCCCCACAAAGTGGCAATGGGTGACAATACTTAGTTACAGACGTATAGTTTTTGAAATTAAAGGCCAGGGCAAGGCAAACAGAAACAATTTCGGGCATCTATTTGTTTCGTTTGCCATCGTGTTTACTTTTCAAGTTCACTCCTGTTTGATAATCTGACGTGTGTAAACATAACACCAAGTATCAAAGAAACTTGCATAAAAGGCGCCCAAATAATTATTACTCTAGCTCACACTAATGAACGCATAAAAGAGCGCAGATAACATAATTTGGATGATTCAAGACTGTACATCACCCCATAGAATGACCCCTTAGGCAACCACACTTGTCTGCTAAAAGTGTAGCTAATTAGTAAACACAGCACGTGGACTGGGCGTGTGAGAGTGAGATGTTACATTCAGACATGCGTTATGAATATTCACTTACGTAGAAAGAAGGCCTAAGTTGAAGGTAGATGGTACACACTGTCTAAAGTTAGCTTTAAGAGAGGTAAATGCGAGTAATGTGATGAAAAATATAGCAGACTGATGGTTTGCGCTTCGCTGAGGAAAGCACTTTGAATGGTAAAAATGAGCCATGTCATGCAGGAGACCTTCACTAACCTCAAATTATAAGCAGGATACCAACAAGGTATGATGTGCTTACTCTTGCAGCATTTTTTAGCAAGAGAAAAAAGCTTCTACCCTTCAAATTATTAGGAATGAGGAGAGGAAGAAGAGAAGGGGAGGGGGATGAGGAAACGGCAGAAAAGCAAGCTGTTTAAGACCGCCAACAGCTCCACACAACGAGCAAATGGAGGATATGTGAGGGTAAAGTGCCCATAACAACTCAACGCCACGCAATGCAAGAAGAATCATCTCGTACTGCATTACAATGCAATGCAATGCGACCATTCATGAAAGCATAATGACCTACGAAAGTGAGAGACCAAAGTATCCAGGCTGCAAGGTAATGCCGGGATTTGGTTTTTTTTGAAAAAGGTCAAAAGATCATACAATCCATGTGGTACATTCTCGTGGTGCAAATAAACCTCCGATTTGACAACCTCCTCAGATGGGTCTACACTTTGAAAATTTATATCGTCAGGAAAAAAAAGGTTTAACTGTTCCTCAAATTTAATTACGGAGAAAACAGCAAGAGTTAGAGGCAAAAAGTACGTTATGGTGCCCCACACTTCAAATTTATCACGTTTCTTCTCAATTTTAATGCGAAAGTCTCCCAGAAATGCGTAAAATATTTAATAACCGAAAAGGGTGATGCAGCGAGGGTTCCATGTAAATTGAACCCAGATGAGCAATTCCAAATACCACCAGACTAGGCCTAAAGAGGGGTATTCATAAGCAGAGATATCAACAAAGTGGATGTACCTCTTTAAGAAAAGGCCACCAAAGTGGATAGTCATTAAAACCTCATTTATCACTTTTCGCATAAACTACTAAATACATCAGCAGTATGTATAAGAATGACGTGTTTTCGGAAAACTGTTGACGTTAAAATCGTAAATTAGACCAGGGTGTCCGTGAAAATTGAAATCCATGAGCGACTTCCTTTACGGTGATGTATGCTAAGATGATTGGCAGATAAAAAAGTGAGTAAAACTGAACATTTGCGCTGATGTAGAGTGGACGAAGCACCAATGCGAACGGCAGACACTAACTCGGTGCCATAGCGCGAACCTCAAGTCTTGCTACTCTACGACAATATAACCACCAAAAGGAGAAAGCGAACTTATCTCAGTGGTCCGAGCATCACTTTGCAAAAGCTGGGAGAGTTTCAAAACGGTCTTTAACTCTCCATTGCTGAGCCATCGAAAGTGCCTTTGTGCAGCTTTTCGCCCGTAAAATGACGATGAGGCAATGAAAGGTAGGCCATTCAGAGGAAACTTTATTCCAGGACATACGGTGTAACTTTGGCGATAAAGACTTTTCAGTGGATGCTGTCATGGGTTTAGAGACAGATTAGGCTCCACTCAAGACGGTGGCAACTCCTGGAACACAAGAGCCCCAATTTCACGCTACGTGGACCAGCCGTCTACCTCATCACTAACACTTCCTTCAACAAATGGAGCACTACTTTTACCCCATTTCGGTTTTAACGTGATCTAATCTGCTGATCAAGCTGGCAAATAGCAGTGAATGGGCAAGCAGAAAAATTACTACTTCCTTCAGAAATTATTCACTGATTTTCTCTCAAAGTTACCTTAGAGCCGAATTTACGATTCGCATTCTAATAGTTAGACTGGTTTTCTTTGTCAAAGGAAATGGCGATTTTGTAAAGGTCAATTTAAAAGCCTCCTTAATCCATAAAAATGCCAAAAGGAGAGCAGAAATTTCATTTGTCATTGCGTCGTTGGAGTTAATTTAAACCACCAAGATTTGTTTACAAGTTTAAATATTGCAACAACGGACAGGATAAGAAAATACACACGTGAGATTCAATTTTACCAGGCCTGTGCGTCAGTCAATGACACATACGCATCACAGAGCCTACTGTTAGATCGTCCGCACATGGAATGTTTGGTTTCTGACTAAAGTATCTTTCTATGGCTTATAAGGGTTTTCACACACGAAGCACTTCAGAGCATCTAAAGTACACTCAAATTAAGCTTCGAATTAGGTAAGAGATATTATAGGTATTTCATCAGTTTTGGGCAAAATTCAACCTTACACAGTCAACTGAAAGTGTGGCAAAAACATGTCAGGGAAATGCTATGTTCGGTCGTCACGATGGCTAAAGAGCAATCGCCTTTAAGTACACAGGGGCGGGTTAGTTTTCCATATTTCCTAGTATGAATGCAAAAATTAATCAAAAGCTTAGAAAAAGCGGTTCTAGATTTAGTTTTCAAGTTCAACTTCCGCCTTTGATTCAAGCAAATGTCATCAAAATCACATATTTATAACAGTTGCTCAGTCATGGGTTGCTTTCTCCACTAACTGCGATAAGGTATCCCAGGAAACAAGGGTATGTCAGGTAACTGCCAAAAACGAACGATTTCACTCTCAACCCTGCGATGTACTCAAGTGAAGAGCTCATCAAATCCACGTGAAGGCACCCATCTGCATAACCACCACCTTCACTTTTGCAGTTTTTCTCAATAGAAAAAAAGTCAAGAAGCTAATTACACACTATGAGATGGATGGATCCGCTTCAATCCACTCACGAAAAGCAGCAGTAGTTTTGCATTATCTATTTCCATCCTCCGTTTTGTAAAGAAAGAATCCAACACACTAAATGAGCGCAAATTGTTGTTAATTCCAGCTTTACCTATTCACGGTTGCAGTTCTGAGCAGAACTGGAGAGCTAAATTTGTAGCAATGAGGTGAGATGTGTGCAAAGGAGTCGAGCTGAAGGAATGAATTCAACGACGTGGAGAAGGGAGAAGTAAGGAAGAGATCCATCAAAGCATATTAACACAACCAAAAGACTTTCCACCACTGGGACGACTAAAAGGTGGCTACCTCATCGCCTAATAGAGGTAAGCAAAAGTAGAATGTCAAATTTTACACGGCTACCTTAATTTAACGACTGCCAGTCTTCAAATCTATTGGCTCACCTAATGAATGATCTTCTAACAAATTCAAGTCTTTCTTTCGAAAGTGCCATTCCAAAAGTACTTCAAAATGTCGGGTATACAATGTGACGAGCGGATGGAGCGCTCGAATCGGAACTAAAACGTCCATTGGGAGGTTTCAAATAAGGTGAATTACAAAGCAATTAAATGAAGGCTATGTGTTCGTCTAACTGGCTAGCTTCAGCTTTAAGGATGATAGTTGAATAAGCTTCACCCATACGACGGGCGAGGGCGCTTTCATTTTCCCATAATCGCATTGGTGCAAAAGCAACTAAACATAAAGCGATTTAAGGTGGATTGATCCATATTCACGGTATAACAGTGATTGGTTACAAAACCCCACGCCTTATCCTTTTAATCCCAAGGCCAAAGCGTTGGACGTTTCCGTGACACCTTTTGGTTGCATTATAATTATTCAGGCATATTTTTCAGCCGTAACTTGGAAGTCACGCTGGTGGTAGGGTGGTGGAATATAGCTAAAACAATAAGCTCATACAAGTGGAGCCATCATAACAGTCAGTGGATTGATCACTAGGTGCAAAAATTATGGAAAGATGAGAGGATCGGAGGGATGGACTAGATCGCATAGGCGACTGGACACGTAGGGAACGAAAACAATAATCGGAAAATTCATATTTGAATAAATAGGTATGGTAAAGTGAACTGCCTCAATTGGGTGTTCTGATGACTCGAGGTTTACGTGCCATTAAGCTTTCAATCGAGGTAGTCGTAACTCATTAAATAGTGATAAAGAATGCTCACCATGCAAAAGGAATTTTCTGTTTCCCTACACCAACATATACACATCCAGGCACCCTCGGCTCCCCACTTGAGCCACCACTTCCATCCTCATCCATCACGGAGCCTCTTCGAAGCAGCCCAAAGTCGCCAATTTTCACAGTCACGCCAGTCGGAGCACTGAAGAGAAGGACATTCCGAGCCGCCAAATCGCGGTGGATGAGGTGACAGGCGGCTAGATGCGCCATCCCACGTGCCAACTGAATCCCCATGTCCCAGAGGACGTCCACGCTGAATGCTGTGGCTGGACGACCTTCTGCAACACAACTACCGCTATACAGGTTGAGTCGACGAGAGTGAGCTCGCAAAGCCGTGAGTAGACTTCCCAGTGGGGCCAACTCTGTGACCTAATGAAAGGAATATAGGAAAAAAATAGGACCATACGATAACGAGTGGGTTGAGAGGAATAATTCCGTAGATCCGAACGAGATTGGGGTGCGAGACTGACTGCATGAGCATCACTTCCGACAAAACAGTAGAGAAAAAATCTGCGGCATCGTCTGCTTTACTGCAACGGAGAATCTTCAGTGCAACTGGAAGCTAGGACCAGATAAAGAAAATAATGGGGGTGTAAAGTCAATAACTCTGAACTTGGTAACTCATTGACACATTTGGTAGAAAAGCTACCGTTTCCCCAGACGGTGTTTTCCAGTCGCCTCTTCGAACTACACCAAAAGAGCCTGACCCTAAATGGCCGTTGTTTTCCTTGTGTAAATTCACATCCTCTAGCCGGATGAGCTGGCATGGAGGCAAGGGATCCATGCCAGAAGAGAAAGGAGAGGGCGAGGTGGCAACAGCATGTGTGACGTCGGAGTAGCAACGACGAAGCGAGGTGGATTCGTCCAGAGTTGACAAAATCGGAGCGTCGCGAGGTGGCCCATAGCGCAACTATAGGACAAATATACAAGGCAACTAGTAGGAGTTAGATCAGTCAGCAACACTGTCAAAGAAGAACGAGTGTTTGCCTTACAAGGTGTAGGAGAGGAACGCCAAAAGAAAGTCGGTGGTGATGCTTCTTGCGGGGCTTTCTAAGTAACCCTGCATTTTCACGGTGAATTTTGATAACTTCTTTAATACGTCCTATGGCAGGAGTGCTAAGACCAATTCGGTGGAGATCGGCCGTGCGAACGAAATCAAAGTGCTGAAGTCTGGGGTAAATAAAAGAAAGGCATTGTGGCAAACTACAATTCCCATGCCAGAAGGAGTCATTATTTGAGTCAAACACCAATATACAGAAAATATTCATCTTTGTAAGTAAATACACCTAGCTGAGATAGTAAACATGTTAAAAAGAGCCTTGGTCTCATTAAAAGTTACAAGGAACATCACAGAATGAGGAATTCCATATATCCTTTGTACGAATTATATTACTGTGTGACTTGGAGAACATTTTTGAAGGCGTCATAAAAGTCCGGCAGTTGAACTTCATCTAAAAATGTTCGAAGCCAATCAGACGACGACATAGTCAAAAGATCCCATCAAAACTCCTTTGAAACTGTGGGATGCATGATGATGAATTGAAACACGGACGATCTGTAGAAATCCGTTCTGTAAACATCCTTTAGGAAACATAAATAGTGCGCTTTATTTTAATTTTTTATAAACTAAAGATAAAAATTGCCACTTTTTGAAGTGAACTTATTTTTTAGGTGATTTTAGACAATGCGCTTTATTTGCCGACTATCACAGGTTTAGAGATCACTTTTGCGTGCTACTTTATGTTCTGCTTTGTTGCATTTTAATTTTTTAATAGATTACGAAAACATTTGTGAAGAAGTGCTAATTGAATGTCAGCTTATTTGCTTGTGCATTTCTAATGCAGTGCTGAGCGGCTTTTAAATTTTTATTCTTTTTTGAGAACCCTCATTCGATTCCATATAACCACATTTTAATGAGAAGCAAAGCTTAACTACTGTTTTGTTAAAGTGTTATCATGCCTAGTTCACGTTAAATGAGTAGACAGTACCTCCAGCTTTCCCTTTCCTTACTCTAATGACATAGTCGACCAGATATGTATCATGGATGACTTTAGACTGCCCATGAAGAAGGCAGAGTTTTTATAAAAGAACGTTTTTTTAACTTATGGTGACATTTGATCCCACCGTTAGCTCCGAAACAGGTTTAAATCGTCAAAATGGACTTAAGGAGTTGAGGCACTGCGTTGATTTGGAGGTCTTAACGCCCTCATTCACAGTAGGAAACACTTTTATGTACTTGATTTATTTGAAGATACCAGAAAAGACAGCTGAATTTGTGGACGTCACATCTTTACTAAGCTCTTTAGACTATTCCAACTTTTCGAAGGAATTTTATTTCTACTAGGGCTTGTCGTAATTACTAATTAAAACACTATCCGGGCTCTACGTTATGAATCGAGAAACGTTGCAAGGTAGTACAAAAGACATTAGAAATTACCGACTACAGAAAAAACCACAGTGAGAGACGGCCTCGACTATGGAGTACCGCAAAGCACGTTCTAAGCGCAGTTAGGTTTCATTAAATGCGACTCATAAGCGCCATCAATTCCTGAGACGAATGAACTACCCCTATACGCCTTTACCCCAGCTTTTGCCAGTTCAAAAGAAGATTAATTATGAACGCACGGGGAAAAAGCAAGTAAATTGTGGCTTTGCTGGTCTCACCCATCGCACCTAGAGCATGACTTTACCTGCATGAAGACAAGTTACGATTAAACAGACAGCCATTCAGATAAGTCCTGTAGCTGGTACATCTATGCCACCAATGACCGGAACAAGGCGAGATGGCTGAAGAGGCAGTCGTGTGTTATCATTCGTCAAGCATCCTCGCCACATTGACAGAGGTAGCACCAGCGCACATCCCCATTTCTGTTGAATGGAGCTAAAGAGGAGTTGTGCAGCAAAGCGGCAATCTGATTACCAGTTGACCGGTGGAAAACACACGCGTACCTCTTCACAAGGTCTGGCTACCGAGCGTGCATGTCTTCATCTTCACACAGGGCAAAGGGCACATTAGTTCCGAATGAATGGCCTCTCTGCTATGGTTTTTTGCCTATTTTCTGCATCTGGTGCGAAGAAGCATGACCTTGTCACCTAGTCACTGAGTAATCAATGACACAGCAAACGGAACCACGGCTTTTGCTACATTCATTGCTCAACCTTTCCACTTCCACAGAGGTAGCATCAACGCAATTTCATGTCTCGTGCGAATAGAAATGCAGGACAATCGCAAAGAGAAGCAGCAACCTTATCACAAGCTGACCAATGGACAATCCCACGCATACCTGTATACAAAGCCTGTTTTCCTTACACGCTAGTCTTAATCTTCGTACACGGAGAAGGGCAAGCTCATTTCAAACAGACGACCTCTCTGCCTTGTGCATCTTTAGCAACGCCACAGTGGTTTGTGTGCTTCACACTGTTAAGTTGGTAAGCCATTAACAATGCAGCCAAATTGTGAGCAAGCTCACCGTTTTATCACACTTGTTCCTGCAATTACTCACGAAAATGCGTTGCCAAGCTTGGTAACCCCGTTCCAGTGAAGGTAAAATTCAATCCATGCGAGATACAGTACGGCAGAATACTCGCAAGCGGCAGTGGTTGAGATATCTCTGTCTTCAGTGAGCATGGTATAGTACGATTACACACACTGTGAATGTTTTAGCCCCACTAACTTCGTAGATAATAGATCACAAAGAAATGTTGTATTATACCAGATGAATATGTCCCAGAACAAGATATTAGAAGCTTATCTACCAAGTAGAGCGTGTAACGACGCAAGGGAAAGAGACGTGGTCGATTGGCAAGCAGATCTATTATGGAAACATGATGGTAGTTGACTAATCGTGAGATGCTGATAAGGACCACGTAGATTGCTGCTCTTGTCCGCGATCGCTGTCGACCATCGTTCAGACGTCTGGGATGGTGATCACGGAATGCTCGAATACGAGTTTGTGGTACTTCGTGGTCCATGAGCACGTACCCATGCAGCAGCTGTGGGAACGTGATAGTCGCCGTAGCTTTGCATAACTCTCCTCATACGATTTGCTTCCATAAGTAATGTGGAAGCAGCGAAGAAGTATAAAGTGGCCGCCTTTGATGCTCACCTACCATCGTCTGCTGGTGGAGCGCCTTTGCGTAGAATCACCTTACTTCCATTGATGTAACAATGGTTGGGGTTTTCCATCGCTAGTGTTAAACATGCATGCAAGCTGCACTTAACAGGGGAATTTCAAGTCGAATGTCCTATCGTTGAATGTCTGGGGCCCTCTATGTCAGTCTTACCAGCGGTTTGATAGTTTTCAAGCGAATCTACTCACTCATCGCCGACTGTAGTGAGGGTTCATACGTTCTAGTGGAGTAAATTTTGTGTTCTTGACTTACAATACCTGGAATGCCTCAACTATTATGTCAAGCTGAATGATTGATCGTAGTCGTGAGATTTGTACATAAGTCACTGTCCTTCTGCCAATTCTCTCTCAAGGTAGCTGATCCTTCACTCCTCCCACTGTAGATGAAGAGCAATCTCACTGAGAGACAGTGGTCTGTTCACCAGCTTACCAATTGCCAATCACATGCATACGCAAACATAAGGTTCTTTTTCCAAGCTTGCACACACGTCTTGACCTCCACACGAGACACGAGTGGACACCTCTCTAGCATAGGTTGTTTTCTGTTACGACGCTACAGGTCATTGAAATCTACCCGCTGCGTGATCAGTGCCACATGAAAAGGAGCCAACTTCCAGGTAATCTTACCAAATCATGGGAATGCTTCTGCAACCGCATGGGCGGGTATGTTGGCTTAAGGGGCAATCCTGCTGCAGCAGCAGTAAGATTTGTACGGTAAGGATAGAAGCATGGTAGTTGATTTGCATGTAACAATTTTAAGACAACTTTGCCACCACAAACCACAGAACGGCAGGCTTGCTTAGATGATGACCTCTTCCGGCGACATTAGTTACGTTTGTTGTCAAGCGGATGGTGTGGCGATAGAGAAGGCGATGTGGGTGGGTGTTAAAAAGACCCTGTGTATAGACACGTCTGTGTTTGACTGTTGGTCACATGTTAATCAGTATCATTAAGACTGCTGCTTCTTCCTACGACCACCATTCACCATTATTCAGACCCCTGGAATTCCAACCACGGCATAACGAGGACATGTGTTTACGCTACTTCCTGGTTCGGGGTCACGCCTTCTTGTGATGGGTTCCATCACTCCGCTAACGATCTCAATGCAGTGGGGTTTCTATATGCTCAAAATTGTTGAGAAATAGCACATAACAGCTGTGTGGTCTTCATTGGGAAATAGCAGATTACAGCTTTAAATGCTAACTGCTGATGGTATGCTGATGTTGCACGATATGATAGACGGTACAGTCTGTTAATACCTACCTCTACTTATCAAGATGCAGTACAACAAATTGTTTACGCTTATCTATGCTTCCGAAACCTCTTTGGATGCAGTTTCTATGCCAAGGTTATTTGGCACTCTATTACACTGGGAGCAACTGCCTAGGAACAAGTAGAGGAAAAATTGACGGACGCTGAGAAAGAGGCGAGCAGTTTTACAGCTAAATTTTATTCAAATGAAAAGCGCATGTATGCAATCAGTACGCATCCACCTTCTTACAGTGTGTTCGTTTCTGTCCTGGATAAATTTATACCCACGATTTCGTTGGTGCCTCTCCACTAGAACTGATACCAATCGAGACTGAGATATAAGCAAATTCCTTCAGCCCGCATCTCGTCTCCACTTTCACCAAGACTTTACAAGTCGATGGGAAAGAAGAAGCCTCTTTCCCTTCATCCTCCTTAGCCTCATCCTCCTTCCACGTCTCCTTTCTTCCAAGTTTTGACTGCGGCACTGCCCTCAGTAATAGCACTGCATTTAGCTTGAACCGAATCCAAGTGCGAAGTCCATTTAGACTGTTGTTGGAATTACCTTCGATTTGAGCTATTCCCCAAACTGACATCATCTTGTGCAAGGTAATTAACCCGAATTTCGCGAGAACCCTCTACCTTCCGTGTTTGTGGTTAATTTCATGTCTAGATCATCTCGTTACTTCTTGGTACCTGCAAGCTCCTCTCGCTTTGAAATTCTTCATGGGTGCTCAACTTAGTCACAAGACCGCGTTGGCCATCACACTCTTGTCGGTGCTCTAAGAAAAACACTCACGAACCAACCGCATCAGTCATCGATGGAAAAGGAATTACACCGAAATCTCGAACCCAATCAAAATCAAAGCTCAATGGTGAGCATTCAATATTGACGATAAGGAAGGTGATGTATGTGGGTGTTAAACGGACCTCGTATACAGACAAGTTACTGTTTGGCTATTTGTCATATGTTGATTGGGATCACTCAGATTGTTGCTTCCTCCTACGATCACCGTCCACCATTATTTTGACTTCCGGTATTAGCCGGTTACTACTCTCTCCGCTGATGGAACAGCCATTAATTCTCAAACTTGTCGGCGAGTTTGGCAAGATGAGGGAAAAGACTGGCCTTCAACACAGACTGCATTTAGGGCTCTATGTCATTTGGAAGAGCAAATCACCCGCCTTCTTAGTTGAATATTTACAAGTAAAATGCATCAATTTCTTTCTTGCATAGTGAACTTCCCTCGTGGCTATCGCAGTCTTTCCTTCTCCTGGCAAATGTCAGACGATGAAGAGAGCAAGGAGGATATGAAACAAATGGAGCAACTCAAGTTGGAACAAGTGTGCTGAAAAGGGCAGCGCATGTTGTTACTATTCTTGACGTCTTTCGTCAAGCAAGAAGATCCATAACGTTGCAAATAAGTGCCGGCCGCGCTAAAGTTCATCTTCATTTGTCGCACTTTTTTGCTGTGACAGCATCAACTTCTGCTTTTATTTAAGGCAGGAATATATAAGCAATAGGCTAGGTTGAAAACCAAAATTGTCTCACATGCATTTTTATCGAAAAATATAAGGCAAGTAGTAATACCCGGAGTACAAACCAGTACTGGAGATTAACTTGCAACTCCTAGGAGCGCTGCCCATGTTGACACGTATCTAAAAGCCCAGCAAGTGCCAAATAAGGGTATGCAAAATGTGCAGTAGACGTGACATAAAGTATATTTGTCTTTTTTGGGTGAAATAGAAAGACAGGCAGTTAACCTTTACTACAAGCGGCAAAACTGGGCCAAACCGCACGCAGAAAGGTGCGCATTTGCAACGTTCTGGATTTTCTTGCGTTCATGATTTAACCGTCTTTGAACCGCCATTCACAAAATTCCCCAAATGTGCATCCCAGTACCAGTCACTTCAGGGTCGGTTTTATTGGCAAACAAGATCAATGGGCAGTAACACGTGGGTTTGCATGATTCATTTTAAACAGCTTCGTTTTTGAATTGATTTGAATGCCAAATTTATGGGTCTGCTTTGGGCAGTGGAAAATGGCTAGCTAACGATATCATCAGTAAACAGCTTGATGAGAGGATGTGACACCTTCCTCTAATCAGCTCCAAAGCAATAAATGACAAGATCCTGTCATCCCCACATTTTTCTAAAATTACTGATTAAGTAGCTGCAAGATCGGACTCATCTACCAAGGGTGTGGCCACAAAAAAGTGTGGCAAGAATGACTTGAAATATTATGGCTCCAAACACAAAGATCCTGTGTGACCTCATGTGTCCTCTTTCTACTGAACGTTCTCCAATTACTCCTCCAAGAAATCGACAAAAGCAAAGTGCTTTGGGTTAGCGAATCTGCGTTTTCTCAAAATCCATGTTTTCTGCCCGAAAAGCGTTGTTTAGTAGCCTCATAAAGGAGGATTTGGTTAATCATTCCTCGTATTCTCTGATGATATTCATGGTAGAAGATGATGTATAGAAAAAAAGCCACACAGATAGATTGGTAAATTATAGGTAGCCAAAATAATGCCCTAAATTGACTCCAACAATTCACTCATAGCTGCTGGCAGGAATCTTATTCACTCTATTGGTGGAAGTGATATTTGCCGATGGGGAAATGTACAGATGGGAGAAGGAGATAAAAAGTAAGGCGGGCTGATCAGCAGATGAATTGGTGCGTGGATAGAAATGCCAATTAGCAGGATGCATGGAGGCTCTCTCCAAGTTCTGATGGAAAGCAATGAGAAATGGAGAGAAGTGAGTTAAGGAGATGGAATAGGCATGCACTGAATAACCACTGCTCCCTTCGCCTGCTGCGATTCTGCGATTTTGAGGAGAGGTAGGTCTGGGTTGAGTGGACGGCCACAGGCATGTTGAAGGCGTTGTGACTGCTGCGGCACAGAGCACACTACAAGCTGCAAAATGGGCCTCAAGATCTGGTGATGGCTTAGTGTCATAGGGAATCCTCGACAGCATGTGCTGGTGCAAATAAAAAAAGGTGCATTGCGTGGTAGTAAATCTTCCCGCTAACCACATGGTCCCTGGTGGCAACTCACTGGATGATTAAGCATTAAGGATCAGGCATTAGACAATAACGTGTCCGTTACAACTTGCAAAGATGCTCAAAGTTAGTGGCACAATGGATCGTTCGAACAGATATCAACTGAGGATATCGTGATTCCAAGCAAAGTGCTTCTACACAAATGCAACCCAGTAGCAGATGCTGGTTGACAAGGCAGCAAGACGACTGCTTTGTTCTTCTTTGACACTTTCACACAATTTAGATAAACAACCTGCTTGGGAATGGTTTTGCGAGGTAGCATTGCCTACCACACTCTCGCAGTGACTGTGGGGACGTGTGATCCCAACCAAAAAGAAATCTGAATGCTCATTCGTGTTTTCGCGTGACCACCGATCTAGACGTCTGAATGGAGGTCAAGGGTGGTCGTAGGCAGCAGCAGCAGCAGCAGCAGCAGCAATCTGAGTGATCGGAATGCAGGCCTGACTAGTAGTCAACAGCGATCATTTCCACATAAAAGCTCTCATTTCATTCAACCCACGTCTCCTTTTCCTTCCATGTCTCACGATGCCAGCAGCGATTACACACACTTCGAATGGCTTATCTTCTACCGCGTGCTTCTCATGCGACTTTGCAGACCATCGTAACCCATCAAACTCGTAGTGTGAGCTGAAGGAAGCAGCTACCTTATTGCAAAGATATCCCAATCAGTGGCACTTGCAAACAGGTAACTGTTTCTTTCTCTGCACGCTTTGAAGCCTACATCATCATTATGGAATTAACTAAGACTCACATTCTTCCATGTAAATGAAGCAACAGGTGCGGTAACACATTGGCAATCCACGAATTTCGGCTTTTGCTTCTGGAAGCACGAATCAGGCAGTCTTCTGAGAACAAGCATGCCCTTTGCGTTGTGTGCAGATGAGGTTGTGCGTGCAAGTATTCTTGTGGTTGGCGATTGATCAGCTGGTGAACAGACTGTTGTTTCCAGATGCGATTGCTCCACCATATCCATTCGCAGAAGTTGGCGGCGTGCCTTGGTATTACCCATAGAGATGCGCAGGGGAAGTCCAGCAAATGAGCCAAATTCTGCGTAATGAACCACAAATCTGTGAGCACACATCCATCCCGTCATCCATCACGCCGTGTCATCTCAGCATTGACGGTGTCGTTACATCTACTGGTGCTTCCCTGTAGTACTCCCAGGACTAGCCAACAGACATACTTACCTTCATTGACCACTTAGTGACAGTTCGCCTTCAGCGGTTTAAATGGAGTGCTCTTGGCTAATAAACGCATACTATTATCCAGCATCCAGAACGGAGTGGTATATCGCCTGCTGGTGTTTAACCACCGCAACCAAACCTGCAGACACTGTGTGCTTACAATCAATGCAAGTTCACCTTCTTGCATCTTGTCCGTTTCTGACTTGGATAAATTTATGCCCAGGCTGTGAATAAAGCGTCCTTCCTCTTTGCCTATCAAGTCTCCACTAGAACTATAACTAAAAGATTGAAAAGCGAGCAAATTACTTCGGCCTTCACTTCGACTGCTAGCGCTTAAGAATTGCTGTGCAAGCCTCCCCTGATTCCTGACAATTCATACCAGAATACGAGACGGTTCATTCTGAATGCACGGAGAAGCTGCATTTGCATGGTGGTTTTGCTGGACATCTCCATTGCGCCAGCAGTACTGCTCGGCTTGCGAGAAGATGAAGCGTGGAGAGAGCGAAGGATGATAGTTCGGCAGTCATGCTAGTGTTTTCGTGGAAAGCAGTGGCTGGAACATCATCGTTAATATTGGCCATGACGTGCCAATATAGGTGTCACGACGAGCTTTCTCTCCACATCCTTAGAAATGGCACCAACACCTATCCCCGTCCCTTCCGATTGGTAATGAAAGGCATTTTACTATTTCCTCGTCAGTACTTCGCACTTGGATTCGGTTCAAGCTAAATGCAGTGCTATTACTGAGGGCAGTGCCGCAGTCAAAACTTGGAAGAAAGGAGACGTGGAAGGAGGATGAGGCTAAGGAGGATGAAGGGAAAGAGGCTTCTTCTTTCCCATCGACTTGTAAAGTCTTGGTGAAAGTGGAGACGAGATGCGGGCTGAAGGAATTTGCTTATATCTCAGTCTCGATTGGTATCAGTTCTAGTGGAGAGGCACCAACGAAATCGTGGGTATAAATTTATCCAGGACAGAAACGAACACACTGTAAGAAGGTGGATGCGTACTGATTGCATACATGCGCTTTTCATTTGAATAAAATTTAGCTGTAAAACTGCTCGCCTCTTTCTCAGCGTCCGTCAATTTTTCCTCTACTTGTTCCTAGGCAGTTGCTCCCAGTGTAATAGAGTGCCAAATAACCTTGGCATAGAAACTGCATCCAAAGAGGTTTCGGAAGCATAGATAAGCGTAAACAATTTGTTGTACTGCATCTTGATAAGTAGAGGTAGGTATTAACAGACTGTACCGTCTATCATATCGTGCAACATCAGCATACCATCAGCAGTTAGCATTTAAAGCTGTAATCTGCTATTTCCCAATGAAGACCACACAGCTGTTATGTGCTATTTCTCAACAATTTTGAGCATATAGAAACCCCACTGCATTGAGATCGTTAGCGGAGTGATGGAACCCATCACAAGAAGGCGTGACCCCGAACCAGGAAGTAGCGTAAACACATGTCCTCGTTATGCCGTGGTTGGAATTCCAGGGGTCTGAATAATGGTGAATGGTGGTCGTAGGAAGAAGCAGCAATCTGAGTGTTCCAAATCAACATGTGAAAGATTGCTGCGCTCTTTCTTACAGCTTCTAGGTGCTTTATTGAAACACACTACATTAAGCTAATTTGTATGCTTATAGTGACTACCATATTTGGATTGGAAAAATAATTTTAGATTTTTAAACGTAGGCCTACATCGGTCGTTGGTAGAAGCATCAATCTAAGCCATCCTAAACAGCGTTTGATGATTAGTCAACTAGCAATATGCCTGCATACAAGCTACGTTTACTAACAGATCACGTCTCTTTTCTCTACATCGTCCCACTTTTCACGGAGCAAGTAGCTTTTAATTAGTTTGTTAGCGTCCATATTTATCCGATATTTCATCACAGTTTCTCGGAATTTATGAACTACAAGCTTGGTGAGGCTAAAATCATCCGTGTCGTGTGCATTCTTGCTATTTATTGCTTAATAGGGACACACGTATTTCATTTACTACTAGTATAATACCGTGCCTTAATTCACTCAGATTGAATTTTACGGTAGCTGAAATGGGATTTTATCGTAAGTCATTGAATTTTATGTGAGGATGCAAATTGCTTAAACCAACCTGAACTGCTCTACTAGGATATATTGTTTTGGTGAAGAAGAGGATAGGCCTTGGTACATGATAGAGGATGGGTCAGTGAACAAGGCAGAGATCCAAATACCTGATCTTGAACAGTTAAATTGAGGTTTCACATGCAGTTTAGACTAAGTCTGGACGATGAAACGTGCTTCTTATGTAAAGTGGACGATATCAAAATTCGTTTAGAAGGGATTATTTTGCTGCCAAAGTAGCTAAGCGCCAAGGTTTGGGTTAAAATTTGTCTGATGTGGTGGTATCCACTATGTAATAAATTAACACTTAAATATTCATTATGATTTAGGCATGTAAAGACACCCGTGCACTCAAGCCTAATAGCATCACATCTTTTTTTGCAATATCAACAGCTGAAATGCTCATGTTAGCACCAAGTATTAATAATTGCAGCCGAGACGAAAAATAAGAGGTAAAATAAAAAACAAAGGAATACAAAGGGAGGATGGAAGAAAAAAGGGAAAGGTGAGGTGGAAATGTGAATTTATTAAGGGTCGTAGAAGGGAATGATGTTTACCCTTTAAAAAGACAGTCGAGCGCATTCTTTATCACCCATTTGGCCTCCCTCACAGTAAACCAACAGATTTCCACATCGAAGCAAGCTAAAGACGCAACATGCAACGAAGGAGTAGGAGGAGGAGCAGGAGGTCACTACCGGTTGAGGTGAAGGAATTTGAGTGATGTCGTTCATAAGAGGGAAATTGATCAAAGTGTCGCCGTCGACAAAAGTTGCATTGCTCTATTGGAGGCTGCAGACGTACCTATAAACAACCTAGGCTGCCTGTGGGCGCAGTTTACCTTTGACATTCCTGCTTTCAGTAGGAATGTTCAAAAGCAGAGTGCTAATCTAAAGTTAGCGTTACACAGCAGGCCAGATCCAAATTTGATTCAAAGCCAAAGATGTTTTAACTTCTGCAATGTGCGGTGAAATAACTTCTTCAAATTATACCATCTCGTCAGGTGGGGTGGCAGTTATCGAGGACCGTAGCAATAAAGTGTGGAACTGGACAGTAGCGACAATTCAGATGGAAATGCACAGTTTTCTAAGTTCAGCATGTTACTACAAGCGCTTCGTCAAAGGGTTTGCTAGGTTCGTAGTCTGCTGCATAATAGGACGTAAAAACAGGGGATTAGATTTTCACATTCGAAAATGGGTGAGAAACTATGTTGTGAGAACTGAAGTGACTATCCTGGTTCAAGTTAGTTCCAGCATCACCAAACTTCAAACTTATTGTCTCACCAGTCGTAGCAGATACTGGCGCAAGCGATGAAGCCGTAGTCAGTGTGTTTTAATAAAGGCCACAGGGAGGCAGAAGAAATAGGACACGTCATTGCTTATGCGCTGTTATAGCATACACTACAGGAAACTGAGAGAATAGTGCAACGCAAAGTGAACTGTTTCTATATTCACAATGGTTAAATAATTCGGACATTAAATGAAGGTAAGGACGATCAGAGTGAGAAGGGATCGTCAGGCGCATTCTGACATGATCAAAACAACAAAGAAAAGGGAGTATTTAGTTGCGCATGGGTAGAAGGAGTGGTAAAAAGCGATTGCACAGTATAGTAAGGGAAGTGAAATGCACTTGGTAACGCAGACATCCAGTCCTCAGGCTACTCCCGACGAAAATGGGTGGTTTAGTGAATATGATATTCCTGAGCAGGCTCACTGATCATAAACGAAGGTATACACAATGTTTAAATTCCCATAGATCTCTGTTGCACGAAAGGATGTTCGCCACTTCTTACAAACTCATGGCAGTGGAGATGATCTCATTGACTAAGATGACCAGGTGGATACAGTAAAACCTCTATGTTGAAAAATGAGGCTATTGAATACCAAAAAGGCTATAAGTGCGTCAAGGCTCTAGCGGTCGAAGATTTACTAACGAATTGGACCACTTAAGGAAGTGTGCATATAGTCTAAATTTGCCCTAGGCCTACCTGATTTTTCTCGAACCTAAGTTACAACAGTAGACGTACTTAGTGGTATTCCCACCGCTTGCTCCAATTGATGCGCACCGAGATCTGAGGGGATAGGGTAAACATTGATATCGTGTGTCTTTTACCGAGAAAGAAAATAGGTATACTGGGGCAATGGTAGACTACTGTAGAAAAATATTCAAGGTGAAACCCAAGAAGGCAGGAGATGCTGAAATGGATAGCAGGACAGCAAACTGCTCCTCCAACAGTCCACTTCCACGTAACATATCAATCTCCGCTACAAGCTTCCCTTCATTCCTAGTGGGAGATATCGTGTCATGCAGGGCAAAATGCCAGCGCTATTGGACCACTTTCCAAGCACATCTTACATGTGATTGTGTATCACTAATGTCAGGTGGAGGTGAATTGTTACCTCATCAGTCATGATTAGTGGAATGAGTTGGAGGCGACAGTGCAGCGTTTCACTTTTCGCACTAAAGTTCGGCAACGCAAGAGGTGTGGGGTTTTCCACTGACTGCTTACTTGCTTGTTTGATTAACTGATAAATGACAACTGCTAAAGGTTCCGCGAAACATTCTGGCCTCACACTTGCACAGAAACACGCAAATGATAGAGATGTGTGGTAAATACAGACATAAATGCTTTGCTGCACTAGCATAAGCAATTACATTTGCAGTCCATGAAGTGTACACATAGCACGGTCTGTCTTCCCTGATATGAATTGGTGAGCTATTCAGCAGTGGAGGAATAGAGGCCGCCACTGACCTTAGCAAGTAACTGAAGGGCGCGAACGAAACACCTTTGTTCTCTATGCACTGTAAAGGATGCTGCTCTACTGCCTACCATAAGAGAGTGTGAATGGTGACTCAGTGACTTACTAAAACATGTTACCCTCACTCCACTTCCACCTCCACCAAACGATGCGGAAGAAGAGGAAAGCGGATACCATGTGTATCCTCCAACCTTTATTGCCTTGTACTAAGCAACAGTGCCAAGCGTCATGTCAGACTGCACGATAATCTCCCAGCAGCCGCCTTCAGACCAGCAAATATGGCTTTCTGAAGAGCGGTTTCACTGAGCCCAGAGATGCCCCTCATCCCACTCACATCCGCCTCGAATGCCGTCGCATCGACGACACGAATCATTCCCTCCTCCTGCTGCTCCACTACAATGTCCACCACCACTTTGTCTACATAGTGATCGTTGATTAGCTTTGCAGCCTCACTACAACAGAAGAAATGGACAAAGTTAGGAAGAGACATCTGAAGGAAATGCTTGTCCTCCATATGGTAATTAGGGAAAGAAGGTTGGGAAGGAAGAGCAGAGAAGGGAACCTTACGCGGATAGTGGACCTGTGTGACTTGCACAGTCAAAGCGCAGGTGATGCGCTATGACAGAGCATTCAAATTGAGTGGAGGAGTTCTTTGATGGGCTGCATTGAGATTGCAAGAATGCCTTGCCACACTCGCCACGCGCTTTCTGTCCCATACCACGCAGTGTAAAGATCATGCCATTGCAAACCTTCCTCACCAAGTGATCGACGATTGTCGGCATCTCCTTGGTTGCATCAACCACCTCTGGACACTTGTCTTCAAGGGAGGAGGAAAGACGACTTGTCACGATGCATTAATACAAGGGTGGAAGCGAGCATGCAGAATGGCGTTACCTGCTGTGGTGCCAAATGCAGACAACTCTACGTCAACTTCCTCTTCCTTCGACATGCACGCAATAGTCACACTGAAGAAGAAACAGAGCAGGCTAATCTGTTTGTAGTCCATGTGGGCAAGTGGAATACAGCGGCTTGAAAGCAGCCCTATTTAAGTTGGCGGGTGCACCGCATTGACCCACTTGGCTACCCACGCCACCTGATATGTAGCAGTGTTTTGCTGAAAAGGGAAGCAGTCACAATTCTTCGCTTTTCCCGAGTTCTATGTACAATGTAACCTCACGAGTGAAAGCATGTGGATACTTTCTTCTCAGTGGTATATGGTTTAGTTGCTAACTCCGCCTTTGAACCGCTTCGTATTGTGGGAAGCAAAAGGGGGCCAGTTTTCTCTGCCCCACTCCAACATGTGAGAGAGAAGGGTATTTGGATCTCCTCAAAGTGGATTCAAAGAGTGAAGGAACGAAATCAGTGCCGACCCCTACTTGTTTGTGTTGATAGCAGGTTGGGCAAGAGTCAGGAGGTGGTTGCGATGTTTACGCCACTTTCGTCCTCTCCTCTCGAGGTATCTTCCTTAGGGCCCTGGATCACATAGGCGCATCAAATGAGGGATGAAGCGAGTTTGAACGCTGAAGGACAGGTGACATATTATTCTTTATATAATCTGCAAATGTGTGAGGCAAATTAATGGACTAAGTGCGAAAAAGTTGTGTCACCTCTTAGAGGAGGCCTCTGCAGTGATAGTTTCACTAGTCTTTTAACAACTTCTACTATGCATGGAGACCGCAATTTAGGTCGCAATTTAAGCTTTGCCTCCATTGTCGTATGGAGCAGCTCCTTTGGTACATAAGTCAAGTTGGAGTAGGCCAGTTGCAGTCCTTTCCATTTAGTTATAGTGACCTTTAGCAATTTTCTTCAAGTACGCTTATTAACTGACCCAAAAAAATAAGCAAATATTTTGAAGGTGGAAATTGTAGGGTTTATCCAATATGCTTAAAAGTAAACAGGTTTTTATTAATGTTCTTGTATACTTCTCCCTAACATTCTAGAATACTAGTTTGCACTCCTGTTCAGTCTCTCTGAATGTTCAAAGAGAGCATTTAAAGCACTCTGAATAGGCGAAGACAATGGTGACCCCTGCACACCAACACTGAAGTACAGCTGGCGTGTACCTCCTTACCATGAGCCGAACGTACTCTCAATGCTTGCAGTAAGGATGGGTGAAACGTGTTTCTGGTTCCACTCAGGGGTTCTCAAGTCCTATGAAAAAATCAGATACAACGTGGTCTCTTCAATCCAAAAGGCATCACGCACCTCTGCTGACTGCATTTCCACTCTTCAAAACGGTTATTTACAGAGACATAGTAGTGATTTTAGTGATATCTCCCCTTCGTGGTTGGCGGTGGAGATGTAACTTGTCCGAATGGGACTTTGGTACACTATTGTGTAAGGTGAATTGAGGCTTCAATGCTCCATGCCTGTAGGGTTCTGCCAATTAAGTGTGCCAGCTGTGCAGTCACCAAAATCTTAAGAAATACTTTACAACAACCAGTACACACTTCTTTTATCACGAGCGCGCATTTTCTGCTCTGAAATTATCCAAAGATATGGAATTTTTTACAAGCACCTAAGCACGAGTTCCACTTTAATGGTTTTGAATGCTTATTCTGTGCAAAACGGACTCATTTTGCTGCAGTGGATTTCATGCATGAAGGTGGCTCTAACCACCAGCATGCCAGTCTCGCCAGACAAAACCCCTCTTGTTGACAGAAGAAAAGTGTTTCCTGAATCGGTGAAATCACCACTCTAAACTTGCATCATACCCGTCCAACCATCGTCACAGATATTGTCAAGTGATGGTGACCACTTTAACTTTAGGATTGGGATCTATCCAAGAATGGCAATGAAATTTATAAAGGCATAAAAGGACCAATTGCAACATTACATCTTAACCGTTCCGTTGCCGTCTAAATGAATTTGGTAGGTTAGTGTATAGGTGTTACACCTACGTGACAGTGGCTACGTATCACACAAAATAAAAATTTAACTGTTGTAAACGCAAAAACAGTGACACTCACAAACGTGAAGTACAAAAGCACATAGAAGTGAATTTATGTACTAGTCAGGTGAAATTCTTAAATATCCATTCCATGGTGATTGTGTCAAATTTACCCCACCTAATTCGTTCTGTCCGAGTTCTCTTGTCGAGCTTAAACACTGGCGAGATCAATGCAAACCTAATCCATCTGCAATTGAAATTTCTGCGTAAGCTCCCAAATCACCTCATTCCTCCCAATTCAAGCGACTGATCTCTTCTTGCAGATATCACTTGTTTGTGATCCTTTTCTCTTCCAAATGATTACATGTTTATCAAATAGATCAAAGACACGCAGGGGAGCAGAAACGAAACATTTCTTGGATTATTAAATCAACTGTTAAACTTGTTTTCTTGTTTCCCCTCGTAGGAGCACTAAAGGAATTGGCTAAATGTTGACAAACATTTCAGCAACTGGTTATGCCTGATTGCTGATTATGACCTGCCTACTTGGCTGAGTTTAAGATTATCAATCTCAATATCTCAAGCTTCTTTGACTTAATTACTGGCTCGCTAATCCATTAAGTCTTATACCCGAGTGTTGGAAGTAACTTATGCATAATCCAACAGCAAAGTAACGCAATAAGCCAAATTTTAATTCTACCGAGTGGACTGAAAGTGTGGTAGATGGCGCAGAGGTGTTGATATCACTGAGAAAGGGGAGTAAAAAAAAGATGATTTGGACCATAAAAAGAGAGAGATGTATTTAAAACTTGAAAGTTCTAACTCAACTCCTTCTATTAATCTTCTGCCACCAACATGATATTCACTTTTTGGTTAACTAAAACTCCTCAAACTCTTATCTTTTCAATAACAGCACCACAATATTTGATCCTTGATTCCACCATCACCTTTGCAGTTTCCCTATTTGATTCGAGAAGCATTTTTAGCCATTCTGTGGAAAACTGACGTGTGTTCACAATACAAGAGAGGCGAGGATCACAGCAATGATATTACGAGATGGCATTTCGGTTCATTTCTAAGGCACAATACCAGTGCACTTTATCTGACCTCCTTAAAAGGCATCAGTCACAAACCTCAAAACTGTATATGGATGCTTAATTATCTAAAGGCACTGCCAAAACCACCGTGATGGTTTGAGACAAGTGACATGTCAGTTTGCTTCATTTTAAATCATAAAATATACTGGTCACGGGGACAGATTCCCTGCAGTTGTCATTTGTTTGCATTCTATTCCGCAAACTTTGCTCAAGGTGTCACCAAAGTTTCGTAAAGGTGGCAAGTTATTATACGTCATGTGAATATAAAGCCCCAAAGAGAAGCATTGTTCAATCAGGAAGATCACTTTTCCAGTCCCTTATGCTTTTCTTTCTTCCCCAAATGAAAAGTAGGTGCCTTAACCTAATTTCATGAAACGAAAAAGCTGATGCATTGTCAAACCACGGCTAGATCTAAGAATAGCATCCCAACTTTTCCACTTTTAAAAAGTTACCTGGCTTATACTCCTCCTTTCTTTGGCTATCTAGATTCCAAAGAATTGTGGCTTTTACGGGGCTGCCATGTAATTTTCGGAAAAGTAGATTATCTGACCAGCTATTGAGTTAATTTATGTGATTGTCTGTTTATTTCCAATTAAGAAAATGAGAGTTGGCCTTTCATTTGGTAGACAGCCATATGATAGTCAGTGGTTTCTCCTTTAAACAGTTCGAAGGGCCGATAGATGTGCAACACCATTGGTTAAACAAAGGCATTTCTTGAGTCATTACGCTGCTGCAATAGTGAGAGCAGGGTCTTTCTTGGCTTCTTCTTTATCTTCGTCAGTCTTATCAGTCCCGCCTTTAAGGTACTTCTTCTCCTAATGCATACTTGAAATGCCTCATTTAACATCCACAACAGATAGCTGTTTGTACATTCACGCGGTCTGCATGAGGGCTTGAGTAGGCCTGACTTTCCTTTGTTTTTCTACCTTACTACCTCCAATATCTATGTAGGTGATCAGGAACCAGCTTGCACAGCCAATTATTTTAAATAAGGCTGCTGGCGAACTCCGAACCAACTGAACAGGTTTGCTAGTTGGACAAGATTAAATCTCGTTTCCGCCCTTTCCTATTCGTAAAGAGTTCAACAGGGTTGTGAGAGCGATCTAGGCGACTCTATCCTCGTCGTCTTGACGGCATTACTAAGAGGGTTGGCAAGTACTGCGTTTGGCGTCAAACATTTTACCTGTCTCACTTTTACAGCATTTCGTCTTGTAATGATTGCTTCCTAAAAACCCAATAGCATGCAACCTTATTACTTCGAATAAACTGAGCATTGGATAGCTTTGAATTTGCCCCTCAAAAGGAAAACGCAGGAGGTAGGGATATACATGGGGACATTAGCTAAAAACTAAGCTGCCTAGTAATGATAAAAGGAAATTTTTGCAAGTTCTTTCCTTTGGATGATGCCCTACATGACGCCAGAGGTAGAGCATAAGCTGGCATTCAAATTATGGTCTCAATGCCAAAAAAAAATTTGTTGATGAATAAGTGATATCATAAATACAGGCACCTTTACTAAAAAGTGATATTTCTTCTTCGCATGCAGTCCCGTTTTTTCTCCAACCCCGTGCAGACTGGTGAACACAATTGATTACACATTTAAAAATCACTTAATGATGAAAATATCATCCTTACTTCAGTGTTCAAACTTGCTTCATCCCTCATTTGATGCGCCTATGTGATCCAGGGCCCTAAGGAAGGATACCTCAGCTTACGCAGAAATTTCAATTGCAGATGGATTAGGTTTGCATTGATCTCGCCAGTGTTTAAGCTCGACAAGAGAACTCGGACAGAACGAATAGGGTGGGGTAAAATTGACACAATCACCATGGAATGGATATTTAAGAATTTCACCTGACTAGTACATAAATTCACTTCTATGTGCTTTTGTACTTCACGTTTGTGAGTGTCACTGTTTTTGCGTTTACAACAGTTAAATTTTTATTTTGTGTGATACGTAGCCACTGTCACGTAGGTGTAACACCTATACACTAACCTACCAAATTCATTTAGACGGCAACGGAACGGTTAAGATGTAATGTTGCAATTGGTCCTTTTATGCCTTTATAAATTTCATTGCCATTCTTGGATAGATCCCAATCCTAAAGTTAAAGTGGTCACCATCACTTGACAATATCTGTGACGATGGTTGGACGGGTATGATGCAAGTTTAGAGTGGTGATTTCACCGATTCAGGAAACACTTTTCTTCTGTCAACAAGAGGGGTTTTGTCTGGCGAGACTGGCATGCTGGTGGTTAGAGCCACCTTCATGCATGAAATCCACTGCAGCAAAATGAGTCCGTTTTGCACAGAATAAGCATTCAAAACCATTAAAGTGGAACTCGTGCTTAGGTGCTTGTAAAAAATTCCATATCTTTGGATAATTTCAGAGCAGAAAATGCGCGCTCGTGATAAAAGAAGTGTGTACTGGTTGTTGTAAAGTATTTCTTAAGATTTTGGTGACTGCACAGCTGGCACACTTAATTGGCAGAACCCTACAGGCATGGAGCATTGAAGCCTCAATTCACCTTACACAATAGTGTACCAAAGTCCCATTCGGACAAGTTACATCTCCACCGCCAACCACGAAGGGGAGATATCACTAAAATCACTACTATGTCTCTGTAAATAACCGTTTTGAAGAGTGGAAATGCAGTCAGCAGAGGTGCGTGATGCCTTTTGGATTGAAGAGACCACGTTGTATCTGATTTTTTCATAGGACTTGAGAACCCCTGAGTGGAACCAGAAACACGTTTCACCCATCCTTACTGCAAGCATTGAGAGTACGTTCGGCTCATGGTAAGGAGGTACACGCCAGCTGTACTTCAGTGTTGGTGTGCAGGGGTCACCATTGTCTTCGCCTATTCAGAGTGCTTTAAATGCTCTCTTTGAACATTCAGAGAGACTGAACAGGAGTGCAAACTAGTATTCTAGAATGTTAGGGAGAAGTATACAAGAACATTAATAAAAACCTGTTTACTTTTAAGCATATTGGATAAACCCTACAATTTCCACCTTCAAAATATTTGCTTATTTTTTTGGGTCAGTTAATAAGCGTACTTGAAGAAAATTGCTAAAGGTCACTATAACTAAATGGAAAGGACTGCAACTGGCCTACTCCAACTTGACTTATGTACCAAAGGAGCTGCTCCATACGACAATGGAGGCAAAGCTTAAATTGCGACCTAAATTGCGGTCTCCATGCATAGTAGAAGTTGTTAAAAGACTAGTGAAACTATCACTGCAGAGGCCTCCTCTAAGAGGTGACACAACTTTTTCGCACTTAGTCCATTAATTTGCCTCACACATTTGCAGATTATATAAAGAATAATATGTCACCTGTCCTTCAGCGTTCAAACTCGCTTCATCCCTCATTTGATGCGCCTATGTGATCCAGGGCCCTAAGGAAGATACCTCGAGAGGAGAGGACGAAAGTGGCGTAAACATCGCAACCACCTCCTGACTCTTGCCCAACCTGCTATCAACACAAACAAGTAGGGGTCGGCACTGATTTCGTTCCTTCACTCTTTGAATCCACTTTGAGGAGATCCAAATACCCTTCTCTCTCACATGTTGGAGTGGGGCAGAGAAAACTGGCCCCCTTTTGCTTCCCACAATACGAAGCGGTTCAAAGGCGGAGTTAGCAACTAAACCATATACCACTGAGAAGAAAGTATCCACATGCTTTCACTCGTGAGGTTACATTGTACATAGAACTCGGGAAAAGCGAAGAATTGTGACTGCTTCCCTTTTCAGCAAAACACTGCTACATATCAGGTGGCGTGGGTAGCCAAGTGGGTCAATGCGGTGCACCCGCCAACTTAAATAGGGCTGCTTTCAAGCCGCTGTATTCCACTTGCCCACATGGACTACAAACAGATTAGCCTGCTCTGTTTCTTCTTCAGTGTGACTATTGCGTGCATGTCGAAGGAAGAGGAAGTTGACGTAGAGTTGTCTGCATTTGGCACCACAGCAGGTAACGCCATTCTGCATGCTCGCTTCCACCCTTGTATTAATGCATCGTGACAAGTCGTCTTTCCTCCTCCCTTGAAGACAAGTGTCCAGAGGTGGTTGATGCAACCAAGGAGATGCCGACAATCGTCGATCACTTGGTGAGGAAGGTTTGCAATGGCATGATCTTTACACTGCGTGGTATGGGACAGAAAGCGCGTGGCGAGTGTGGCAAGGCATTCTTGCAATCTCAATGCAGCCCATCAAAGAACTCCTCCACTCAATTTGAATGCTCTGTCATAGCGCATCACCTGCGCTTTGACTGTGCAAGTCACACAGGTCCACTATCCGCGTAAGGTTCCCTTCTCTGCTCTTCCTTCCCAACCTTCTTTCCCTAATTACCATATGGAGGACAAGCATTTCCTTCAGATGTCTCTTCCTAACTTTGTCCATTTCTTCTGTTGTAGTGAGGCTGCAAAGCTAATCAACGATCACTATGTAGACAAAGTGGTGGTGGACATTGTAGTGGAGCAGCAGGAGGAGGGAATGATTCGTGTCGTCGATGCGACGGCATTCGAGGCGGATGTGAGTGGGATGAGGGGCATCTCTGGGCTCAGTGAAACCGCTCTTCAGAAAGCCATATTTGCTGGTCTGAAGGCGGCTGCTGGGAGATTATCGTGCAGTCTGACATGACGCTTGGCACTGTTGCTTAGTACAAGGCAATAAAGGTTGGAGGATACACATGGTATCCGCTTTCCTCTTCTTCCGCATCGTTTGGTGGAGGTGGAAGTGGAGTGAGGGTAACATGTTTTAGTAAGTCACTGAGTCACCATTCACACTCTCTTATGGTAGGCAGTAGAGCAGCATCCTTTACAGTGCATAGAGAACAAAGGTGTTTCGTTCGCGCCCTTCAGTTACTTGCTAAGGTCAGTGGCGGCCTCTATTCCTCCACTGCTGAATAGCTCACCAATTCATATCAGGGAAGACAGACCGTGCTATGTGTACACTTCATGGACTGCAAATGTAATTGCTTATGCTAGTGCAGCAAAGCATTTATGTCTGTATTTACCACACATCTCTATCATTTGCGTGTTTCTGTGCAAGTGTGAGGCCAGAATGTTTCGCGGAACCTTTAGCAGTTGTCATTTATCAGTTAATCAAACAAGCAAGTAAGCAGTCAGTGGAAAACCCCACACCTCTTGCGTTGCCGAACTTTAGTGCGAAAAGTGAAACGCTGCACTGTCGCCTCCAACTCATTCCACTAATCATGACTGATGAGGTAACAATTCACCTCCACCTGACATTAGTGATACACAATCACATGTAAGATGTGCTTGGAAAGTGGTCCAATAGCGCTGGCATTTTGCCCTGCATGACACGATATCTCCCACTAGGAATGAAGGGAAGCTTGTAGCGGAGATTGATATGTTACGTGGAAGTGGACTGTTGGAGGAGCAGTTTGCTGTCCTGCTATCCATTTCAGCATCTCCTGCCTTCTTGGGTTTCACCTTGAATATTTTTCTACAGTAGTCTACCATTGCCCCAGTATACCTATTTTCTTTCTCGGTAAAAGACACACGATATCAATGTTTACCCTATCCCCTCAGATCTCGGTGCGCATCAATTGGAGCAAGCGGTGGGAATACCACTAAGTACGTCTACTGTTGTAACTTAGGTTCGAGAAAAATCAGGTAGGCCTAGGGCAAATTTAGACTATATGCACACTTCCTTAAGTGGTCCAATTCGTTAGTAAATCTTCGACCGCTAGAGCCTTGACGCACTTATAGCCTTTTTGGTATTCAATAGCCTCATTTTTCAACATAGAGGTTTTACTGTATCCACCTGGTCATCTTAGTCAATGAGATCATCTCCACTGCCATGAGTTTGTAAGAAGTGGCGAACATCCTTTCGTGCAACAGAGATCTATGGGAATTTAAACATTGTGTATACCTTCGTTTATGATCAGTGAGCCTGCTCAGGAATATCATATTCACTAAACCACCCATTTTCGTCGGGAGTAGCCTGAGGACTGGATGTCTGCGTTACCAAGTGCATTTCACTTCCCTTACTATACTGTGCAATCGCTTTTTACCACTCCTTCTACCCATGCGCAACTAAATACTCCCTTTTCTTTGTTGTTTTGATCATGTCAGAATGCGCCTGACGATCCCTTCTCACTCTGATCGTCCTTACCTTCATTTAATGTCCGAATTATTTAACCATTGTGAATATAGAAACAGTTCACTTTGCGTTGCACTATTCTCTCAGTTTCCTGTAGTGTATGCTATAACAGCGCATAAGCAATGACGTGTCCTATTTCTTCTGCCTCCCTGTGGCCTTTATTAAAACACACTGACTACGGCTTCATCGCTTGCGCCAGTATCTGCTACGACTGGTGAGACAATAAGTTTGAAGTTTGGTGATGCTGGAACTAACTTGAACCAGGATAGTCACTTCAGTTCTCACAACATAGTTTCTCACCCATTTTCGAATGTGAAAATCTAATCCCCTGTTTTTACGTCCTATTATGCAGCAGACTACGAACCTAGCAAACCCTTTGACGAAGCGCTTGTAGTAACATGCTGAACTTAGAAAACTGTGCATTTCCATCTGAATTGTCGCTACTGTCCAGTTCCACACTTTATTGCTACGGTCCTCGATAACTGCCACCCCACCTGACGAGATGGTATAATTTGAAGAAGTTATTTCACCGCACATTGCAGAAGTTAAAACATCTTTGGCTTTGAATCAAATTTGGATCTGGCCTGCTGTGTAACGCTAACTTTAGATTAGCACTCTGCTTTTGAACATTCCTACTGAAAGCAGGAATGTCAAAGGTAAACTGCGCCCACAGGCAGCCTAGGTTGTTTATAGGTACGTCTGCAGCCTCCAATAGAGCAATGCAACTTTTGTCGACGGCGACACTTTGATCAATTTCCCTCTTATGAACGACATCACTCAAATTCCTTCACCTCAACCGGTAGTGACCTCCTGCTCCTCCTCCTACTCCTTCGTTGCATGTTGCGTCTTTAGCTTGCTTCGATGTGGAAATCTGTTGGTTTACTGTGAGGGAGGCCAAATGGGTGATAAAGAATGCGCTCGACTGTCTTTTTAAAGGGTAAACATCATTCCCTTCTACGACCCTTAATAAATTCACATTTCCACCTCACCTTTCCCTTTTTTCTTCCATCCTCCCTTTGTATTCCTTTGTTTTTTATTTTACCTCTTATTTTTCGTCTCGGCTGCAATTATTAATACTTGGTGCTAACATGAGCATTTCAGCTGTTGATATTGCAAAAAAAGATGTGATGCTATTAGGCTTGAGTGCACGGGTGTCTTTACATGCCTAAATCATAATGAATATTTAAGTGTTAATTTATTACATAGTGGATACCACCACATCAGACAAATTTTAACCCAAACCTTGGCGCTTAGCTACTTTGGCAGCAAAATAATCCCTTCTAAACGAATTTTGATATCGTCCACTTTACATAAGAAGCACGTTTCATCGTCCAGACTTAGTCTAAACTGCATGTGAAACCTCAATTTAACTGTTCAAGATCAGGTATTTGGATCTCTGCCTTGTTCACTGACCCATCCTCTATCATGTACCAAGGCCTATCCTCTTCTTCACCAAAACAATATATCCTAGTAGAGCAGTTCAGGTTGGTTTAAGCAATTTGCATCCTCACATAAAATTCAATGACTTACGATAAAATCCCATTTCAGCTACCGTAAAATTCAATCTGAGTGAATTAAGGCACGGTATTATACTAGTAGTAAATGAAATACGTGTGTCCCTATTAAGCAATAAATAGCAAGAATGCACACGACACGGATGATTTTAGCCTCACCAAGCTTGTAGTTCATAAATTCCGAGAAACTGTGATGAAATATCGGATAAATATGGACGCTAACAAACTAATTAAAAGCTACTTGCTCCGTGAAAAGTGGGACGATGTAGAGAAAAGAGACGTGATCTGTTAGTAAACGTAGCTTGTATGCAGGCATATTGCTAGTTGACTAATCATCAAACGCTGTTTAGGATGGCTTAGATTGATGCTTCTACCAACGACCGATGTAGGCCTACGTTTAAAAATCTAAAATTATTTTTCCAATCCAAATATGGTAGTCACTATAAGCATACAAATTAGCTTAATGTAGTGTGTTTCAATAAAGCACCTAGAAGCTGTAAGAAAGAGCGCAGCAATCTTTCACATGTTGATTTGGAACACTCAGATTGCTGCTTCTTCCTACGACCACCATTCACCATTATTCAGACCCCTGGAATTCCAACCACGGCATAACGAGGACATGTGTTTACGCTACTTCCTGGTTCGGGGTCACGCCTTCTTGTGATGGGTTCCATCACTCCGCTAACGATCTCAATGCAGTGGGGTTTCTATATGCTCAAAATTGTTGAGAAATAGCACATAACAGCTGTGTGGTCTTCATTGGGAAATAGCAGATTACAGCTTTAAATGCTAACTGCTGATGGTATGCTGATGTTGCACGATATGATAGACGGTACAGTCTGTTAATACCTACCTCTACTTATCAAGATGCAGTACAACAAATTGTTTACGCTTATCTATGCTTCCGAAACCTCTTTGGATGCAGTTTCTATGCCAAGGTTATTTGGCACTCTATTACACTGGGAGCAACTGCCTAGGAACAAGTAGAGGAAAAATTGACGGACGCTGAGAAAGAGGCGAGCAGTTTTACAGCTAAATTTTATTCAAATGAAAAGCGCATGTATGCAATCAGTACGCATCCACCTTCTTACAGTGTGTTCGTTTCTGTCCTGGATAAATTTATACCCACGATTTCGTTGGTGCCTCTCCACTAGAACTGATACCAATCGAGACTGAGATATAAGCAAATTCCTTCAGCCCGCATCTCGTCTCCACTTTCACCAAGACTTTACAAGTCGATGGGAAAGAAGAAGCCTCTTTCCCTTCATCCTCCTTAGCCTCATCCTCCTTCCACGTCTCCTTTCTTCCAAGTTTTGACTGCGGCACTGCCCTCAGTAATAGCACTGCATTTAGCTTGAACCGAATCCAAGTGCGAAGTACTGACGAGGAAATAGTAAAATGCCTTTCATTACCAATCGGAAGGGACGGGGATAGGTGTTGGTGCCATTTCTAAGGATGTGGAGAGAAAGCTCGTCGTGACACCTATATTGGCACGTCATGGCCAATATTAACGATGATGTTCCAGCCACTGCTTTCCACGAAAACACTAGCATGACTGCCGAACTATCATCCTTCGCTCTCTCCACGCTTCATCTTCTCGCAAGCCGAGCAGTACTGCTGGCGCAATGGAGATGTCCAGCAAAACCACCATGCAAATGCAGCTTCTCCGTGCATTCAGAATGAACCGTCTCGTATTCTGGTATGAATTGTCAGGAATCAGGGGAGGCTTGCACAGCAATTCTTAAGCGCTAGCAGTCGAAGTGAAGGCCGAAGTAATTTGCTCGCTTTTCAATCTTTTAGTTATAGTTCTAGTGGAGACTTGATAGGCAAAGAGGAAGGACGCTTTATTCACAGCCTGGGCATAAATTTATCCAAGTCAGAAACGGACAAGATGCAAGAAGGTGAACTTGCATTGATTGTAAGCACACAGTGTCTGCAGGTTTGGTTGCGGTGGTTAAACACCAGCAGGCGATATACCACTCCGTTCTGGATGCTGGATAATAGTATGCGTTTATTAGCCAAGAGCACTCCATTTAAACCGCTGAAGGCGAACTGTCACTAAGTGGTCAATGAAGGTAAGTATGTCTGTTGGCTAGTCCTGGGAGTACTACAGGGAAGCACCAGTAGATGTAACGACACCGTCAATGCTGAGATGACACGGCGTGATGGATGACGGGATGGATGTGTGCTCACAGATTTGTGGTTCATTACGCAGAATTTGGCTCATTTGCTGGACTTCCCCTGCGCATCTCTATGGGTAATACCAAGGCACGCCGCCAACTTCTGCGAATGGATATGGTGGAGCAATCGCATCTGGAAACAACAGTCTGTTCACCAGCTGATCAATCGCCAACCACAAGAATACTTGCACGCACAACCTCATCTGCACACAACGCAAAGGGCATGCTTGTTCTCAGAAGACTGCCTGATTCGTGCTTCCAGAAGCAAAAGCCGAAATTCGTGGATTGCCAATGTGTTACCGCACCTGTTGCTTCATTTACATGGAAGAATGTGAGTCTTAGTTAATTCCATAATGATGATGTAGGCTTCAAAGCGTGCAGAGAAAGAAACTGTTACCTGTTTGCAAGTGCCACTGATTGGGATATCTTTGCAATAAGGTAGCTGCTTCCTTCAGCTCACACTACGAGTTTGATGGGTTACGATGGTCTGCAAAGTCGCATGAGAAGCACGCGGTAGAAGATAAGCCATTCGAAGTGTGTGTAATCGCTGCTGGCATCGTGAGACATGGAAGGAAAAGGAGACGTGGGTTGAATGAAATGAGAGCTTTTATGTGGAAATGATCGCTGTTGACTACTAGTCAGGCCTGCATTCCGATCACTCAGATTGCTGCTGCTGCTGCTGCTGCTGCTGCCTACGACCACCCTTGACCTCCATTCAGACGTCTAGATCGGTGGTCACGCGAAAACACGAATGAGCATTCAGATTTCTTTTTGGTTGGGATCACACGTCCCCACAGTCACTGCGAGAGTGTGGTAGGCAATGCTACCTCGCAAAACCATTCCCAAGCAGGTTGTTTATCTAAATTGTGTGAAAGTGTCAAAGAAGAACAAAGCAGTCGTCTTGCTGCCTTGTCAACCAGCATCTGCTACTGGGTTGCATTTGTGTAGAAGCACTTTGCTTGGAATCACGATATCCTCAGTTGATATCTGTTCGAACGATCCATTGTGCCACTAACTTTGAGCATCTTTGCAAGTTGTAACGGACACGTTATTGTCTAATGCCTGATCCTTAATGCTTAATCATCCAGTGAGTTGCCACCAGGGACCATGTGGTTAGCGGGAAGATTTACTACCACGCAATGCACCTTTTTTTATTTGCACCAGCACATGCTGTCGAGGATTCCCTATGACACTAAGCCATCACCAGATCTTGAGGCCCATTTTGCAGCTTGTAGTGTGCTCTGTGCCGCAGCAGTCACAACGCCTTCAACATGCCTGTGGCCGTCCACTCAACCCAGACCTACCTCTCCTCAAAATCGCAGAATCGCAGCAGGCGAAGGGAGCAGTGGTTATTCAGTGCATGCCTATTCCATCTCCTTAACTCACTTCTCTCCATTTCTCATTGCTTTCCATCAGAACTTGGAGAGAGCCTCCATGCATCCTGCTAATTGGCATTTCTATCCACGCACCAATTCATCTGCTGATCAGCCCGCCTTACTTTTTATCTCCTTCTCCCATCTGTACATTTCCCCATCGGCAAATATCACTTCCACCAATAGAGTGAATAAGATTCCTGCCAGCAGCTATGAGTGAATTGTTGGAGTCAATTTAGGGCATTATTTTGGCTACCTATAATTTACCAATCTATCTGTGTGGCTTTTTTTCTATACATCATCTTCTACCATGAATATCATCAGAGAATACGAGGAATGATTAACCAAATCCTCCTTTATGAGGCTACTAAACAACGCTTTTCGGGCAGAAAACATGGATTTTGAGAAAACGCAGATTCGCTAACCCAAAGCACTTTGCTTTTGTCGATTTCTTGGAGGAGTAATTGGAGAACGTTCAGTAGAAAGAGGACACATGAGGTCACACAGGATCTTTGTGTTTGGAGCCATAATATTTCAAGTCATTCTTGCCACACTTTTTTGTGGCCACACCCTTGGTAGATGAGTCCGATCTTGCAGCTACTTAATCAGTAATTTTAGAAAAATGTGGGGATGACAGGATCTTGTCATTTATTGCTTTGGAGCTGATTAGAGGAAGGTGTCACATCCTCTCATCAAGCTGTTTACTGATGATATCGTTAGCTAGCCATTTTCCACTGCCCAAAGCAGACCCATAAATTTGGCATTCAAATCAATTCAAAAACGAAGCTGTTTAAAATGAATCATGCAAACCCACGTGTTACTGCCCATTGATCTTGTTTGCCAATAAAACCGACCCTGAAGTGACTGGTACTGGGATGCACATTTGGGGAATTTTGTGAATGGCGGTTCAAAGACGGTTAAATCATGAACGCAAGAAAATCCAGAACGTTGCAAATGCGCACCTTTCTGCGTGCGGTTTGGCCCAGTTTTGCCGCTTGTAGTAAAGGTTAACTGCCTGTCTTTCTATTTCACCCAAAAAAGACAAATATACTTTATGTCACGTCTACTGCACATTTTGCATACCCTTATTTGGCACTTGCTGGGCTTTTAGATACGTGTCAACATGGGCAGCGCTCCTAGGAGTTGCAAGTTAATCTCCAGTACTGGTTTGTACTCCGGGTATTACTACTTGCCTTATATTTTTCGATAAAAATGCATGTGAGACAATTTTGGTTTTCAACCTAGCCTATTGCTTATATATTCCTGCCTTAAATAAAAGCAGAAGTTGATGCTGTCACAGCAAAAAAGTGCGACAAATGAAGATGAACTTTAGCGCGGCCGGCACTTATTTGCAACGTTATGGATCTTCTTGCTTGACGAAAGACGTCAAGAATAGTAACAACATGCGCTGCCCTTTTCAGCACACTTGTTCCAACTTGAGTTGCTCCATTTGTTTCATATCCTCCTTGCTCTCTTCATCGTCTGACATTTGCCAGGAGAAGGAAAGACTGCGATAGCCACGAGGGAAGTTCACTATGCAAGAAAGAAATTGATGCATTTTACTTGTAAATATTCAACTAAGAAGGCGGGTGATTTGCTCTTCCAAATGACATAGAGCCCTAAATGCAGTCTGTGTTGAAGGCCAGTCTTTTCCCTCATCTTGCCAAACTCGCCGACAAGTTTGAGAATTAATGGCTGTTCCATCAGCGGAGAGAGTAGTAACCGGCTAATACCGGAAGTCAAAATAATGGTGGACGGTGATCGTAGGAGGAAGCAACAATCTGAGTGATCCCAATCAACATATGACAAATAGCCAAACAGTAACTTGTCTGTATACGAGGTCCGTTTAACACCCACATACATCACCTTCCTTATCGTCAATATTGAATGCTCACCATTGAGCTTTGATTTTGATTGGGTTCGAGATTTCGGTGTAATTCCTTTTCCATCGATGACTGATGCGGTTGGTTCGTGAGTGTTTTTCTTAGAGCACCGACAAGAGTGTGATGGCCAACGCGGTCTTGTGACTAAGTTGAGCACCCATGAAGAATTTCAAAGCGAGAGGAGCTTGCAGGTACCAAGAAGTAACGAGATGATCTAGACATGAAATTAACCACAAACACGGAAGGTAGAGGGTTCTCGCGAAATTCGGGTTAATTACCTTGCACAAGATGATGTCAGTTTGGGGAATAGCTCAAATCGAAGGTAATTCCAACAACAGTCTAAATGGACTTCGCACTTGGATTCGGTTCAAGCTAAATGCAGTGCTATTACTGAGGGCAGTGCCGCAGTCAAAACTTGGAAGAAAGGAGACGTGGAAGGAGGATGAGGCTAAGGAGGATGAAGGGAAAGAGGCTTCTTCTTTCCCATCGACTGTAAAGTCTTGGTGAAAGTGGAGACGAGATGCGGGCTGAAGGAATTTGCTTATATCTCAGTCTCGATTGGTATCAGTTCTAGTGGAGAGGCACCAACGAAATCGTGGGTATAAATTTATCCAGGACAGAAACGAACACACTGTAAGAAGGTGGATGCGTACTGATTGCATACATGCGCTTTTCATTTGAATAAAATTTAGCTGTAAAACTGCTCGCCTCTTTCTCAGCGTCCGTCAATTTTTCCTCTACTTGTTCCTAGGCAGTTGCTCCCAGTGTAATAGAGTGCCAAATAACCTTGGCATAGAAACTGCATCCAAAGAGGTTTCGGAAGCATAGATAAGCGTAAACAATTTGTTGTACTGCATCTTGATAAGTAGAGGTAGGTATTAACAGACTGTACCGTCTATCATATCGTGCAACATCAGCATACCATCAGCAGTTAGCATTTAAAGCTGTAATCTGCTATTTCCCAATGAAGACCACACAGCTGTTATGTGCTATTTCTCAACAATTTTGAGCATATAGAAACCCCACTGCATTGAGATCGTTAGCGGAGTGATGGAACCCATCACAAGAAGGCGTGACCCCGAACCAGGAAGTAGCGTAAACACATGTCCTCGTTATGCCGTGGTTGGAATTCCAGGGGTCTGAATAATGGTGAATGGTGGTCGTAGGAAGAAGCAGCAGTCTTAATGATACTGATTAACATGTGACCAACAGTCAAACACAGACGTGTCTATACACAGGGTCTTTTTAACACCCACCCACATCGCCTTCTCTATCGCCACACCATCCGCTTGACAACAAACGTAACTAATGTCGCCGGAAGAGGTCATCATCTAAGCAAGCCTGCCGTTCTGTGGTTTGTGGTGGCAAAGTTGTCTTAAAATTGTTACATGCAAATCAACTACCATGCTTCTATCCTTACCGTACAAATCTTACTGCTGCTGCAGCAGGATTGCCCCTTAAGCCAACATACCCGCCCATGCGGTTGCAGAAGCATTCCCATGATTTGGTAAGATTACCTGGAAGTTGGCTCCTTTTCATGTGGCACTGATCACGCAGCGGGTAGATTTCAATGACCTGTAGCGTCGTAACAGAAAACAACCTATGCTAGAGAGGTGTCCACTCGTGTCTCGTGTGGAGGTCAAGACGTGTGTGCAAGCTTGGAAAAAGAACCTTATGTTTGCGTATGCATGTGATTGGCAATTGGTAAGCTGGTGAACAGACCACTGTCTCTCAGTGAGATTGCTCTTCATCTACAGTGGGAGGAGTGAAGGATCAGCTACCTTGAGAGAGAATTGGCAGAAGGACAGTGACTTATGTACAAATCTCACGACTACGATCAATCATTCAGCTTGACATAATAGTTGAGGCATTCCAGGTATTGTAAGTCAAGAACACAAAATTTACTCCACTAGAACGTATGAACCCTCACTACAGTCGGCGATGAGTGAGTAGATTCGCTTGAAAACTATCAAACCGCTGGTAAGACTGACATAGAGGGCCCCAGACATTCAACGATAGGACATTCGACTTGAAATTCCCCTGTTAAGTGCAGCTTGCATGCATGTTTAACACTAGCGATGGAAAACCCCAACCATTGTTACATCAATGGAAGTAAGGTGATTCTACGCAAAGGCGCTCCACCAGCAGACGATGGTAGGTGAGCATCAAAGGCGGCCACTTTATACTTCTTCGCTGCTTCCACATTACTTATGGAAGCAAATCGTATGAGGAGAGTTATGCAAAGCTACGGCGACTATCACGTTCCCACAGCTGCTGCATGGGTACGTGCTCATGGACCACGAAGTACCACAAACTCGTATTCGAGCATTCCGTGATCACCATCCCAGACGTCTGAACGATGGTCGACAGCGATCGCGGACAAGAGCAGCAATCTACGTGGTCCTTATCAGCATCTCACGATTAGTCAACTACCATCATGTTTCCATAATAGATCTGCTTGCCAATCGACCACGTCTCTTTCCCTTGCGTCGTTACACGCTCTACTTGGTAGATAAGCTTCTAATATCTTGTTCTGGGACATATTCATCTGGTATAATACAACATTTCTTTGTGATCTATTATCTACGAAGTTAGTGGGGCTAAAACATTCACAGTGTGTGTAATCGTACTATACCATGCTCACTGAAGACAGAGATATCTCAACCACTGCCGCTTGCGAGTATTCTGCCGTACTGTATCTCGCATGGATTGAATTTTACCTTCACTGGAACGGGGTTACCAAGCTTGGCAACGCATTTTCGTGAGTAATTGCAGGAACAAGTGTGATAAAACGGTGAGCTTGCTCACAATTTGGCTGCATTGTTAATGGCTTACCAACTTAACAGTGTGAAGCACACAAACCACTGTGGCGTTGCTAAAGATGCACAAGGCAGAGAGGTCGTCTGTTTGAAATGAGCTTGCCCTTCTCCGTGTACGAAGATTAAGACTAGCGTGTAAGGAAAACAGGCTTTGTATACAGGTATGCGTGGGATTGTCCATTGGTCAGCTTGTGATAAGGTTGCTGCTTCTCTTTGCGATTGTCCTGCATTTCTATTCGCACGAGACATGAAATTGCGTTGATGCTACCTCTGTGGAAGTGGAAAGGTTGAGCAATGAATGTAGCAAAAGCCGTGGTTCCGTTTGCTGTGTCATTGATTACTCAGTGACTAGGTGACAAGGTCATGCTTCTTCGCACCAGATGCAGAAAATAGGCAAAAAACCATAGCAGAGAGGCCATTCATTCGGAACTAATGTGCCCTTTGCCCTGTGTGAAGATGAAGACATGCACGCTCGGTAGCCAGACCTTGTGAAGAGGTACGCGTGTGTTTTCCACCGGTCAACTGGTAATCAGATTGCCGCTTTGCTGCACAACTCCTCTTTAGCTCCATTCAACAGAAATGGGGATGTGCGCTGGTGCTACCTCTGTCAATGTGGCGAGGATGCTTGACGAATGATAACACACGACTGCCTCTTCAGCCATCTCGCCTTGTTCCGGTCATTGGTGGCATAGATGTACCAGCTACAGGACTTATCTGAATGGCTGTCTGTTTAATCGTAACTTGTCTTCATGCAGGTAAAGTCATGCTCTAGGTGCGATGGGTGAGACCAGCAAAGCCACAATTTACTTGCTTTTTCCCCGTGCGTTCATAATTAATCTTCTTTTGAACTGGCAAAAGCTGGGGTAAAGGCGTATAGGGGTAGTTCATTCGTCTCAGGAATTGATGGCGCTTATGAGTCGCATTTAATGAAACCTAACTGCGCTTAGAACGTGCTTTGCGGTACTCCATAGTCGAGGCCGTCTCTCACTGTGGTTTTTTCTGTAGTCGGTAATTTCTAATGTCTTTTGTACTACCTTGCAACGTTTCTCGATTCATAACGTAGAGCCCGGATAGTGTTTTAATTAGTAATTACGACAAGCCCTAGTAGAAATAAAATTCCTTCGAAAAGTTGGAATAGTCTAAAGAGCTTAGTAAAGATGTGACGTCCACAAATTCAGCTGTCTTTTCTGGTATCTTCAAATAAATCAAGTACATAAAAGTGTTTCCTACTGTGAATGAGGGCGTTAAGACCTCCAAATCAACGCAGTGCCTCAACTCCTTAAGTCCATTTTGACGATTTAAACCTGTTTCGGAGCTAACGGTGGGATCAAATGTCACCATAAGTTAAAAAAACGTTCTTTTATAAAAACTCTGCCTTCTTCATGGGCAGTCTAAAGTCATCCATGATACATATCTGGTCGACTATGTCATTAGAGTAAGGAAAGGGAAAGCTGGAGGTACTGTCTACTCATTTAACGTGAACTAGGCATGATAACACTTTAACAAAACAGTAGTTAAGCTTTGCTTCTCATTAAAATGTGGTTATATGGAATCGAATGAGGGTTCTCAAAAAAGAATAAAAATTTAAAAGCCGCTCAGCACTGCATTAGAAATGCACAAGCAAATAAGCTGACATTCAATTAGCACTTCTTCACAAATGTTTTCGTAATCTATTAAAAAATTAAAATGCAACAAAGCAGAACATAAAGTAGCACGCAAAAGTGATCTCTAAACCTGTGATAGTCGGCAAATAAAGCGCATTGTCTAAAATCACCTAAAAAATAAGTTCACTTCAAAAAGTGGCAATTTTTATCTTTAGTTTATAAAAAATTAAAATAAAGCGCACTATTTATGTTTCCTAAAGGATGTTTACAGAACGGATTTCTACAGATCGTCCGTGTTTCAATTCATCATCATGCATCCCACAGTTTCAAAGGAGTTTTGATGGGATCTTTTGACTATGTCGTCGTCTGATTGGCTTCGAACATTTTTAGATGAAGTTCAACTGCCGGACTTTTATGACGCCTTCAAAAATGTTCTCCAAGTCACACAGTAATATAATTCGTACAAAGGATATATGGAATTCCTCATTCTGTGATGTTCCTTGTAACTTTTAATGAGACCAAGGCTCTTTTTAACATGTTTACTATCTCAGCTAGGTGTATTTACTTACAAAGATGAATATTTTCTGTATATTGGTGTTTGACTCAAATAATGACTCCTTCTGGCATGGGAATTGTAGTTTGCCACAATGCCTTTCTTTTATTTACCCCAGACTTCAGCACTTTGATTTCGTTCGCACGGCCGATCTCCACCGAATTGGTCTTAGCACTCCTGCCATAGGACGTATTAAAGAAGTTATCAAAATTCACCGTGAAAATGCAGGGTTACTTAGAAAGCCCCGCAAGAAGCATCACCACCGACTTTCTTTTGGCGTTCCTCTCCTACACCTTGTAAGGCAAACACTCGTTCTTCTTTGACAGTGTTGCTGACTGATCTAACTCCTACTAGTTGCCTTGTATATTTGTCCTATAGTTGCGCTATGGGCCACCTCGCGACGCTCCGATTTTGTCAACTCTGGACGAATCCACCTCGCTTCGTCGTTGCTACTCCGACGTCACACATGCTGTTGCCACCTCGCCCTCTCCTTTCTCTTCTGGCATGGATCCCTTGCCTCCATGCCAGCTCATCCGGCTAGAGGATGTGAATTTACACAAGGAAAACAACGGCCATTTAGGGTCAGGCTCTTTTGGTGTAGTTCGAAGAGGCGACTGGAAAACACCGTCTGGGGAAACGGTAGCTTTTCTACCAAATGTGTCAATGAGTTACCAAGTTCAGAGTTATTGACTTTACACCCCCATTATTTTCTTTATCTGGTCCTAGCTTCCAGTTGCACTGAAGATTCTCCGTTGCAGTAAAGCAGACGATGCCGCAGATTTTTTCTCTACTGTTTTGTCGGAAGTGATGCTCATGCAGTCAGTCTCGCACCCCAATCTCGTTCGGATCTACGGAATTATTCCTCTCAACCCACTCGTTATCGTATGGTCCTATTTTTTTCCTATATTCCTTTCATTAGGTCACAGAGTTGGCCCCACTGGGAAGTCTACTCACGGCTTTGCGAGCTCACTCTCGTCGACTCAACCTGTATAGCGGTAGTTGTGTTGCAGAAGGTCGTCCAGCCACAGCATTCAGCGTGGACGTCCTCTGGGACATGGGGATTCAGTTGGCACGTGGGATGGCGCATCTAGCCGCCTGTCACCTCATCCACCGCGATTTGGCGGCTCGGAATGTCCTTCTCTTCAGTGCTCCGACTGGCGTGACTGTGAAAATTGGCGACTTTGGGCTGCTTCGAAGAGGCTCCGTGATGGATGAGGATGGAAGTGGTGGCTCAAGTGGGGAGCCGAGGGTGCCTGGATGTGTATATGTTGGTGTAGGGAAACAGAAAATTCCTTTTGCATGGTGAGCATTCTTTATCACTATTTAATGAGTTACGACTACCTCGATTGAAAGCTTAATGGCACGTAAACCTCGAGTCATCAGAACACCCAATTGAGGCAGTTCACTTTACCATACCTATTTATTCAAATATGAATTTTCCGATTATTGTTTTCGTTCCCTACGTGTCCAGTCGCCTATGCGATCTAGTCCATCCCTCCGATCCTCTCATCTTTCCATAATTTTTGCACCTAGTGATCAATCCACTGACTGTTATGATGGCTCCACTTGTATGAGCTTATTGTTTTAGCTATATTCCACCACCCTACCACCAGCGTGACTTCCAAGTTACGGCTGAAAAATATGCCTGAATAATTATAATGCAACCAAAAGGTGTCACGGAAACGTCCAACGCTTTGGCCTTGGGATTAAAAGGATAAGGCGTGGGGTTTTGTAACCAATCACTGTTATACCGTGAATATGGATCAATCCACCTTAAATCGCTTTATGTTTAGTTGCTTTTGCACCAATGCGATTATGGGAAAATGAAAGCGCCCTCGCCCGTCGTATGGGTGAAGCTTATTCAACTATCATCCTTAAAGCTGAAGCTAGCCAGTTAGACGAACACATAGCCTTCATTTAATTGCTTTGTAATTCACCTTATTTGAAACCTCCCAATGGACGTTTTAGTTCCGATTCGAGCGCTCCATCCGCTCGTCACATTGTATACCCGACATTTTGAAGTACTTTTGGAATGGCACTTTCGAAAGAAAGACTTGAATTTGTTAGAAGATCATTCATTAGGTGAGCCAATAGATTTGAAGACTGGCAGTCGTTAAATTAAGGTAGCCGTGTAAAATTTGACATTCTACTTTTGCTTACCTCTATTAGGCGATGAGGTAGCCACCTTTTAGTCGTCCCAGTGGTGGAAAGTCTTTTGGTTGTGTTAATATGCTTTGATGGATCTCTTCCTTACTTCTCCCTTCTCCACGTCGTTGAATTCATTCCTTCAGCTCGACTCCTTTGCACACATCTCACCTCATTGCTACAAATTTAGCTCTCCAGTTCTGCTCAGAACTGCAACCGTGAATAGGTAAAGCTGGAATTAACAACAATTTGCGCTCATTTAGTGTGTTGGATTCTTTCTTTACAAAACGGAGGATGGAAATAGATAATGCAAAACTACTGCTGCTTTTCGTGAGTGGATTGAAGCGGATCCATCCATCTCATAGTGTGTAATTAGCTTCTTGACTTTTTTTCTATTGAGAAAAACTGCAAAAGTGAAGGTGGTGGTTATGCAGATGGGTGCCTTCACGTGGATTTGATGAGCTCTTCACTTGAGTACATCGCAGGGTTGAGAGTGAAATCGTTCGTTTTTGGCAGTTACCTGACATACCCTTGTTTCCTGGGATACCTTATCGCAGTTAGTGGAGAAAGCAACCCATGACTGAGCAACTGTTATAAATATGTGATTTTGATGACATTTGCTTGAATCAAAGGCGGAAGTTGAACTTGAAAACTAAATCTAGAACCGCTTTTTCTAAGCTTTTGATTAATTTTTGCATTCATACTAGGAAATATGGAAAACTAACCCGCCCCTGTGTACTTAAAGGCGATTGCTCTTTAGCCATCGTGACGACCGAACATAGCATTTCCCTGACATGTTTTTGCCACACTTTCAGTTGACTGTGTAAGGTTGAATTTTGCCCAAAACTGATGAAATACCTATAATATCTCTTACCTAATTCGAAGCTTAATTTGAGTGTACTTTAGATGCTCTGAAGTGCTTCGTGTGTGAAAACCCTTATAAGCCATAGAAAGATACTTTAGTCAGAAACCAAACATTCCATGTGCGGACGATCTAACAGTAGGCTCTGTGATGCGTATGTGTCATTGACTGACGCACAGGCCTGGTAAAATTGAATCTCACGTGTGTATTTTCTTATCCTGTCCGTTGTTGCAATATTTAAACTTGTAAACAAATCTTGGTGGTTTAAATTAACTCCAACGACGCAATGACAAATGAAATTTCTGCTCTCCTTTTGGCATTTTTATGGATTAAGGAGGCTTTTAAATTGACCTTTACAAAATCGCCATTTCCTTTGACAAAGAAAACCAGTCTAACTATTAGAATGCGAATCGTAAATTCGGCTCTAAGGTAACTTTGAGAGAAAATCAGTGAATAATTTCTGAAGGAAGTAGTAATTTTTCTGCTTGCCCATTCACTGCTATTTGCCAGCTTGATCAGCAGATTAGATCACGTTAAAACCGAAATGGGGTAAAAGTAGTGCTCCATTTGTTGAAGGAAGTGTTAGTGATGAGGTAGACGGCTGGTCCACGTAGCGTGAAATTGGGGCTCTTGTGTTCCAGGAGTTGCCACCGTCTTGAGTGGAGCCTAATCTGTCTCTAAACCCATGACAGCATCCACTGAAAAGTCTTTATCGCCAAAGTTACACCGTATGTCCTCGACTAAAGTTTCCTCTGAATGGCCTACCTTTCATGGCCTCATCGTCATTTTACGGGCGAAAAGCTGCACAACGGCACTTTCGATGGCTCAGCAATGGAGAGTTAAAGACCGTTTTGAAACTCTCCCAGCTTTTGCAAAGTGATGCTCGGACCACTGAGATAAGTTCGCTTTCTCCTTTTGGTGGTTATATTGTCGTAGAGTAGCAAGACTTGAGGTTCGCGCTATGGCACCGAGTTAGTGTCTGCCGTTCGCATTGGTGCTTCGTCCACTCTACATCAGCGCAAATGTTCAGTTTTACTCACTTTTTTATCTGCCAATCATCTTAGCATACATCACCGTAAAGGAAGTCGCTCATGGATTTCAATTTTCACGGACACCCTGGTCTAATTTACGATTTTAACGTCAACAGTTTTCCGAAAACACGTCATTCTTATACATACTGCTGATGTATTTAGTAGTTTATGCGAAAAGTGATAAATGAGGTTTTAATGACTATCCACTTTGGTGGCCTTTTCTTAAAGAGGTACATCCACTTTGTTGATATCTCTGCTTATGAATACCCCTCTTTAGGCCTAGTCTGGTGGTATTTGGAATTGCTCATCTGGGTTCAATTTACATGGAACCCTCGCTGCATCACCCTTTTCGGTTATTAAATATTTTACGCATTTCTGGGAGACTTTCGCATTAAAATTGAGAAGAAACGTGATAAATTTGAAGTGTGGGGCACCATAACGTACTTTTTGCCTCTAACTCTTGCTGTTTTCTCCGTAATTAAATTTGAGGAACAGTTAAACCTTTTTTTTCCTGACGATATAAATTTTCAAAGTGTAGACCCATCTGAGGAGGTTGTCAAATCGGAGGTTTATTTGCACCACGAGAATGTACCACATGGATTGTATGATCTTTTGACCTTTTTCAAAAAAAACCAAATCCCGGCATTACCTTGCAGCCTGGATACTTTGGTCTCTCACTTTCGTAGGTCATTATGCTTTCATGAATGGTCGCATTGCATTGCATTGTAATGCAGTACGAGATGATTCTTCTTGCATTGCGTGGCGTTGAGTTGTTATGGGCACTTTACCCTCACATATCCTCCATTTGCTCGTTGTGTGGAGCTGTTGGCGGTCTTAAACAGCTTGCTTTTCTGCCGTTTCCTCATCCCCCTCCCCTTCTCTTCTTCCTCTCCTCATTCCTAATAATTTGAAGGGTAGAAGCTTTTTTCTCTTGCTAAAAAATGCTGCAAGAGTAAGCACATCATACCTTGTTGGTATCCTGCTTATAATTTGAGGTTAGTGAAGGTCTCCTGCATGACATGGCTCATTTTTACCATTCAAAGTGCTTTCCTCAGCGAAGCGCAAACCATCAGTCTGCTATATTTTTCATCACATTACTCGCATTTACCTCTCTTAAAGCTAACTTTAGACAGTGTGTACCATCTACCTTCAACTTAGGCCTTCTTTCTACGTAAGTGAATATTCATAACGCATGTCTGAATGTAACATCTCACTCTCACACGCCCAGTCCACGTGCTGTGTTTACTAATTAGCTACACTTTTAGCAGACAAGTGTGGTTGCCTAAGGGGTCATTCTATGGGGTGATGTACAGTCTTGAATCATCCAAATTATGTTATCTGCGCTCTTTTATGCGTTCATTAGTGTGAGCTAGAGTAATAATTATTTGGGCGCCTTTTATGCAAGTTTCTTTGATACTTGGTGTTATGTTTACACACGTCAGATTATCAAACAGGAGTGAACTTGAAAAGTAAACACGATGGCAAACGAAACAAATAGATGCCCGAAATTGTTTCTGTTTGCCTTGCCCTGGCCTTTAATTTCAAAAACTATACGTCTGTAACTAAGTATTGTCACCCATTGCCACTTTGTGGGGCGCATTCATAGTAAATTGGGGCTTTTGTAATCGCATAAGGCAAAAGAATGTGTTTTACTGGTTGATAATTGCGCGTAGATGTTCCACGTAGTCGCCTGCCGTTAAATCTCTGCACTCATGTCTCAGTGCCCAACCGGCATCCAGTCCGGAAGGCACGAAGTACAGTTGAGCCATCGTTGGACACCCTGCTTCACTTCTTCATCCATACCGGAATCGGTATGCTTCCACCGGTTTTTGCTGATGCGAAATTACGAATCCTGACTTTCTCTGGTAAAACACTCAGCTCCAACGCAATGCACAACGTTTCGTTCTTCTGTGCTGTTTAAAAGCAGTAAGGTGACTTGATTCTCATCACGAGGTCTTCTGCGTCGATCTGACATCCATAATCGGGCCTTCCAAACTAAACATGTACCACCGCTTGTAGTGCCACCACGGCAGGCAGTCCCTTGATGCCTGCAAAACCAAACGCCCCTTGTGATTCCACTTATTTGACATCAACCACACTTCTTCAATCAGCTGTCTCATCTGGTAAGTCGACTGTTAGCGACTGCTGCACAAAATATGCCTCTAACCTATCCATTCTGGCTTTTGGACAGGTAGCTTTAGTTCACACCCAAAAAAACCGCTTAAAACAATTGGAAAGGTCCCATTAGAGTACGGCAAGAGTTCCGCGGCTAGGCAACTGTCATCAAAGGCGAGCGAGTACTCGTGCATTGATGGCGCTTTTCATTTTATAAGAATGGGGATAAAACCGGTTAAACTAGTGGTAACAAGCAGAACTGGCAGTCCACCGTTATGGTCCACTTGGGACAACCGACTACAAACGGGGACTGCAAAAAAAACAGTAGTTCTTTGACAACCGATGATCGTGGTGTGTTTTTTGCAATTCTCACAAGTGAAGGCAGGTGAAGGGAGGATAATTTGCCTACTCCGTCTCTCCGTGTGTGACATGTTGCTACTTCCGCCTGACAAGTAGTTGAGCACTCCCACTCTGAGGTGAAGACAACTAGAAAACGATTGCGCCAACTGACGCAAGGACAAAAGAACAGTGCCTCGTCGCATACTTGGCATTGGTGACAGAGAGTGTGCGGATGCCGTTGACATGCGTGTTTACTATTGGAGAAGAAAAGCTTTCTCCTCTGTGCCTTCATCCAGGCGTCTGTTCAGGCACCGAGTTAGGGCTATCCTACCTTATTAAGTGGTGTATATTTTGCCTCTGACCTTGTGAGGCCCCTTCATCACTCTAGTCTGCCGCCGGACCTGACAGAGGTAGCATGCTTTACCCTTCATCAAGTGAGGATTCCAAAGCCATGCTAATTCATTTTACCGTTCTTCTGAAATCGGCCCATTCCACTTCCCAGTTCTAGCTATTTGATTGCTGATTAGTCGGCGCCGCTTTCAGCGACACTGTTACGAATTTCATGTGCTGACATTCCCTCTTCACAGGTCACCACCCGAGGCGATTCAGGGCCGTCGTTTTTCTCAGGCGTCCGACGTATGGAGTTGGGGTGTGACGGTGTGGGAGGTGTGGAGTGGGGGGGCGGAGCCTTGGTCCGGTCTCTCCTCTGACGCTGTACTGGCTGAACTTAGGACTGGGCGCCGGTTGGCCTGGCCTCGGACCACCTGCCCTCGACGACTTTACCAACTCTTGTTGGCTACATGGCGCTATAATCTGGCGCATCGACCATCATTTGAGTATCTAGTGGATCGACTCGACAAGGTTTGTTCGGTAATTTGTACTCGTTTAGGGCAACGAAGTGCCCTTAACGTGGCCCATTTCTGATTGATTAAGTAATATCAGGAGTTTTGTAACCTTGTTGGCAATTTAACTAGTTCACCGAATTTTTCTCATAGTAACTAATTGTACTGAATGGGTAGCCTTCTTTTCCTGTCAGACATTTGCTGTTAAAATTGGATCATTTGGGTTGGTTGGGTAGTCTCCGATTTCTAGTTTTCTGGCTGGCGCTTTCGCAACTAAGTTATTTACGACGGAATGGACAAATGAATGGTGATTTCCTCTTTTGTAACTTAATCCAAATTAATGTCCGGCCCTCTAATTGGGCCTTGGAAGAGAGGTCTTGCTTATTGAGCTAAAGTTTATATAAATTTGGTGATCTGGTCGATTGTTGTACTTCTGGACCGATCAAAGCTATAGAAATGGTTACACACTTCATAAGTGAAGTAATTTTTTTTGCCGCGAATTTTGTGAATTCAGTCAAATGCCTCTGCTACAACTGCACGTTAATAGTCGTCTTTTGCTTAAATTGGTTTGACTTCCTGATTATATCCTTAAAGTTTATGCCTCGACAATCTAATTTGTGGACATTCAGTATGCGAATGCGATCATCGCAGCCTTATATGGGTGTATTTTTCCATTTGGCTAAACCTTGAAACTGTCCGTGGTTAAGTTTTGAACATTAACTGTAAACTTTTTAATTCATGTGTCTTATGGACGATCGCATATCCGGTCCCAAAACAGTCTTATTTTTCCAATCGCGAGACCTCATTTACGTTGCATAATCTAGCATCTGTAACACACGGACAGAAAAATATGCAAGTAGGAGTCTTGGTAAAGAATCGACTACCACAGCTCGCAATAGGTGTTTTGTCCAAAGTTTTGCTGGTTAATGATTAAAAGTGCTTTTTTTACATTGACTACACTCATTTGAAATATAATAAATACATTTTTCAAACTGACATAGAGCTCAAATAACATAGTTGTGACCTCGGAACTGGCAGAGATGGTCTGGGCACGGGTAGCAAATGATTGAACAGTTGTTTGGACTCAATCCTAACAAAGGCAAACTTTTCGTTTTGAAAAATTTCTCAAGTTTTGATTATGCGATTGATCATTTTTCATCTAAGCGTCATAACTTGTGCTCTCTTTTTCGAAATCTTTTACAATGTAGTAGTGAGAGTTTTTTATGCGCGAATAGCACTGAAAAGGGTGATCGTGGTTTGTCCGACTTACTTACTTGCCTTTGTCTGGCCAGTCGATTAGGTACGCCATTTCCGGGCTGTATATGTCCATTCGGCAATAAAGCAGAAATTGTTTATAACCACTTTCTAAGCAACACAATTCGTCCACTTCTGTCTATAAACTATTCTATTTCCGCTTTCTACTTGTCCTCTGTTTTTTTCCCCTTTCGCCGAGTTAATTTCCAAACCCACAAGGTGTCAAAATAAAATGTGTTATTATTATTCTTTGTAACGATTGCCGCAGGAAGGAAATTAGGGAGACTTTGGAACATTTTTACTTTCGCTTTGCATAGAAATTTTCTCTAACTCCTTTTAAAAAATCATTATTTTCCATTGAATCAGTTTTAGCATTTTTACATCTCATTGTTGTGATTGTGAGAGTTGGACTGGCTGGGTGCTCCGTACCTGCAACATCAACGTGACCACTTCATTCCCCTCTACCGAGCAAACTTGCCGATTGCGAGTGCTCACAATACTCGACTAAGCGATTTAAGTATAAATTTTCCCGCCCTCTGCTCTAAGGTGAGAAACCGTCTACAACTTACCAGACAGCATTATCCACGTGAATCGTCTAGACCCAGCTAGTAACTACTCCTAACCCAGATACCTTTACTGCTAAAAAAAATGTTTAAAAACTTAAAAGCAATGGACTTCCACATGTGTCCACTGTGCCCATTTTTTCCACTCTTGAAAGCATGCCATGTTTGCAGGGTCGGCCGAAATTTCAACACGGTCACCGCTTTTACTTCTTGGCGAGTTTTGCCCTACAAATCCATATCTGAACCAATTGGATTCTAGTTGCTGGCTCGGTGCAAAATGCCGAATATTTCATTGGCTACCTTTTCGGTGTTTAAATTACTTTTTTTCTGACTGCTGATTCCTCACTTTGACCACTGAGAAGACGACTTTCTAATTAACTCACCTTTCTTTCCTCCCTTTTTTTGTTTATTCACCTCGAAACCTTCAGGCAAAAGAAAACTTACGACAATTTCTGGCAACACTTAGTGGAGATTTTAACTTAAATGGTAATATTACTGCAAGAGATTACTTGAAAGTGCTTTATTCGTCTAGGCAATTCCCATTTATAATCTGCAATCCTTTCTCAATGAAACATTCTTGCAAAGTACTTTGTCCCTAGAGGTCAAGGGAAAAAAATGGAGGACCAATCACTTTCATTTCTACCTGCTTTATTTCCCAAGGGTCTGTTGCATTTCTCGTGCGATTGTCTTGTGTCAATAAAACGCGAAAATCCATTGGGAAAATGCTATCAAAGGGACAACACAAGCTGAGAATGCAACATTACCTTCCTCGTACCTTGAAGGAATCTATTTGGTATGAAGTTTTGCGTTGTTTTGTAAGGCAAAGAATAGGACTCCCTTCCGACTGCCTGATTGACTGGTCCTTGCTGTTTTCGAACAAGTTTTTTTCTTATTCACGCTCGAGCGGTATCGAGTGTGTAGGTCTCGTCCGTAGTTGCTTGATCTTTATTAAATGAATTATTCAAGAGGAGTGATTTCCCAAAACTACGAGGCATCCTTGTTACCAATAAACTCGAAAGAAGAGCAACAAATTGATCATTGAAGCTCATTTTCTATCATTTGGCACCTGGGTGGTTTTCATTTGCTTAGAGGCTTCTACTGTGACCTCTTCCCAGTTGTAAACCGACTGCTTCATCGCTTACCTTTCCCTGGCATCTTATTTGAACCAAGGGTTACATGCAATTCATCATCATTCTCATGAATAGTGGGTCTTTCTTTGAATGATTCATTACGAAATCTGCCTACCGCAGCCTCTCCAAATGTTGTTCAACAAATCCGCAAGCATCTATCTTTTACACCTTTGGAGGCTATAAAGCGGACTGCACTGAATCGCATCCATCACGTTCACTCCGCATTTTATGATATAAAAGTTCAAAATGGAGCAAAAATAGTACACAGCACAATAAATACCACTGTGCTGACAGGCGGATGCATTTATAGAGCTTGCAGTTCAGGCATATAAACTACCGTTATTGTCTTTTGCAAACCCCTGCAAGTTACAACTCATTGCAGCGAGGAACTTCGGTGCCTACACGAATTTCATGGCCACTTGTTGCGTCTATCTTGAACGAAATTTTATCCTGCGTGTACTCGAAACCTACATTTAGGTTCAAAGGATTGTTGCGAATACTCTAGAATCAGTTTATTGAGAGGTGTCTTTGTTACCAAACCGCTTTTATCCATCACGGCTTTTAGATACCCATCCCCATCCCTTTTTTTTCGGGTGGCTTGTATTCATTATCGACCATAGCGCCCATAACGGCAGACATCAATCCGTGGTGTTGACGTTGTAGACATGTTCGCTGTCCCCCCTCTTGACATGACGTTAATGCCTTCGCTATCAAGGTTACATATGCGTGACGCGTTGACTTTACTGCCTGAATCCGTACCTCGAATTGGCATGACATATTCAACTAAGAAACTAAAATTTGGTTGGTAAATAAGAACAAAAGGGAAAGAATTGCGATTAAATGAAAATTAAAACAGTGAGACATATCTGGATAGTAGTAAACGACTGAATGCTTTTCTCAGCTCTCCATTTTTTCATTGAAAAATGGCCGAAAATATTTGCTATATTTACATCCAAATTGTTCGTTCTCTTAGCCACCAAGATAAAGGATACGCAATTCATGTTCACTTGAAGCAAAAATTGATGAGGTTTTGATCTTTCTCACAAAGCCATTCGAAACGTCGGCTGTCAAAGCCTCTCCGTCTCTGCCATTCGTCGGATTGAAATAGAGCACCAGATAATGTTTTTCTTTTTAAAGCGACTTCTTACTTTAAACTAATCAATGTCTACTTAGACTTCCTGATTTATTGTAGAATTTCGTGGCCCATTAACGTCAAATAGTTTCTTTTCCCCGTTCAAATATCACTTCAAGTTACTTATTCGTAGACGTTTTGAAATGACTTTGCCCTGCTAATTCTTACAGACTGGGAGGTCTTTTGTGTTCCACGTGTTGATAGATGTCCATCTCGACTGCATTGAAGCCTTCGTAATGTACCATACTGATATGATGACACAGTGTACTCTGAACATCTGGAAAGCTACCAGTATCTACCACAAGAGTTGAAGAAAGAACCCCGGAAGTGATCTGCAAAAATGCTAGTGCAGGAGGTAAATAGATTGCGGGAAATGTCGAGTCAGAGCATCTTGCAAGTAACTCCGAGCAGAAACCGTGCGGAAACCAGCACTTTTAACGGGGACACCGAAAACCAAAAAGGCAAGCGGTGTTAAGATGACCCTTTTCTAAGTAAAGACTTGAATAGCGAATGCCCTTGCGAAGTTGAAGAGTCAATGCAAGAAAATGTCACCACGGACTTCTAATGAAGGAAGGTCTCAGTGGTGTCTGAAATCCCAGAAAATACTGCTTCAACTCTCTGGAAGTCTTCTTCCTCAAGTCTAGTTCTTGACTGTTTGAGGAAGCCCTGGGATCATCCACAGTCTCGCTCAGTTCCTCGAATTGCCCAATATCGTGTACAGTCAGACTCTGAGTGTGCTAACGATCACTAGGAGGCCGCGGTAAATCAAAATACTGCAAAGCATACGTACGCAGACTCCAGTTCACCTTACATCTGAACTTAACTATTTTTTTGTGCAGCAGGATTCGGCGCAACCGGCTAAGGCATTTGCGAGACCCGGTGGTATAGGTAAGAAAATCGGGCCGTCAAGTGTACTTGGTGCTGGTGGCAAACACTTTAAAGTAAAATATCTCCCACCGGGTGGGAAAAAAGGAATGCCAACCTCTCTTAATTTACTACGCATACGGTAATGGACTAACAGTGCAGTCAAGATCCTTCTTATTGTCGGTTAAATCTGGCCTCCTCTTTTGTTTAAAACCAGGGAACCAAGCACCTATTTTTGATCTCATAATGCGAGGATAGTTGAAGGATTCGTGCATGGCGGATGGAATACCTCACAATACTGTTATGCTAGTTTTATTCCCCTCTTGAAGGAGGTGATTCCAATTGGTCGCCAACTTTTTTTCAGTTCTCTTTTTATCAATCAATGGGGAAGCGCGTATTAAATTTGCCAGTCGTTTTTTTTCTTTCCCCACGAAAGACCTGGACGAACGCCATAGATGCGTCATTCTGGTGTCGGATTTCGTTTTGTTGTTGAATTACTTTTCGAGAGAAATGACGATTGTGCGTGCCTGGATTTGCCGAGGTCTGAGTTTGCACAACTTCTGGGAGGAGGAAGGACTAGCATTACGTGGGTGGTGAATGGATGTAAATTCACCCGCCCCTTAGATACTGTTTTCTTTGGTGAAGATGCCGCCTGTGGGAAACGAAAATTCGGAAGTGTGGAGGGTCGCTACCTTTCAGTTGACTACATCTACATCCGTAAGGAACGATGAAATATTTCTTGGAGAAAAGATGTAGATGGACTAAATGGGAATATTTTTCCTGTTTTTTCAGACCGTTTCAAGTTGCTCAGAGCTGGCAAGCGAATGTAAGGAAGCATTGTGTTAATTGTCTCCATGCATTTGTTTACAAAGCCTTCGAAGTGCCTCCCTGTTCACATCTTTGGGCTGTGACTACACCCTTTGCAATTCACTTTCCCTGCTAAGTGTGAAGCCGCAAATGTTTCCATCATTTGCGTGCGTAGGCGACCAAACTACAAATTTCGTTTTGTGTTTCCTTTGCAATTCATTTGGTATTATGCCATTTTTTCTCACAGTTTGTTTTAAGTCATTCACCCGTGTTTGTTTCTTTGAACTGTTTCCTTTTCTTCCGAGATACTGAATCAAACTGCCAAATTTAATATTTTTTACCATTTGCACTTCAAAAAAGTATGGAATCTCGATTTCTAGGTTGACAATTTGGTCTGTTATTTTTCGATTTGTAGGTTCACCTTGAACAGTCCTGTGTGATTTGTTTCCCCGAGAGTGACTTGAGTAACAATTTTTTCTTCCGCTTCTATTTCGTTTTGTTTTTAATAAGCACGTTTTTCCGTCCAGTTTCGTCCTTGTAGATAATGCTTATTATTTCTGCCTCCTTCTCCTACCCTTCCAACAGGGTGAAATACAAACACAGGCACAAGAGCATTCCACCCGTGTTAGTTGGGTACGTTATTGAGGCGGTGTTCGTGCGCATCCACTCCATCCTATTAGTCACTGTCTAGCATGAATTTAACTGTGAAGGGGTTCAGCAATCAGTTCGCCTTGTCGTTTGGAGTTCTTTTTCCTATTGGCACGATTTCTGTCGCTGAAATCAAGCTGAGCTCACTTAATTTATTGTCTACGTTACTTTTTCCCGCTAATAAAAAATGGTTTGCCAAATTTCTCCTTGGTGTGAATTTTGTACTGAGCAAGCGACGCGTGAACGTTCTTTTTTTCCCTTCTAAATTCCCCTTGTCTTTCTCCCATCAGCCGAACTTTTGCGAGATGATGCGAAGCATGGCTGACGCGTAGTTTTGGCTATTAATTGAAGGGGGTAGAGGAGAAAATACTCAACCTTTTTAATGAAAATATCTTGATTTATCTAAAACAATACTGAACCTACTTTCACGTGTATGTTAGAGTACGGTGTTTCCACCATTCAACCCTTCCTTAAGTAACAGGCCAGTCTGCACTCTTAAGCCTTTGGTGATTGTTGCTTCATCGGCAAGTGGTTGGACACTGTGTTTAACTCAAAGGAGATCTGCTAATCGCATTCAGTTTTTCCGGCACCTCTTTAACTGGCATTCTACCGTCTCTTCGCCTTGCGTTGTTTTTCTTCTGGCTAACTGGAAGATCAGCTCTCTGAGCATCTGCCACACTAGTTCCAGATTCATTTCAGGCCTTCCATCTTCTCTCCTCGGATGTCTGCGTGGGAGAGCACTCTATTTCCACACCGAACGTAATCGCATATTTTCTCTTGAAATCGTCAGTCTTCTGAGTTGTGACAGCTGACCAAGTTTGCTTGATCTGACATTGTTTCTTTTTCCTATTTTCCCAAGTGTAGGATTCTAATTCTTCCTCAAGAGTCGTATAGCACTTTATTAATCCATGCTAGAAAGAACCGGAGGACTGTCTCGTCTAGTGGAATCACGATTAATTGGGTGGCGGCTGAAGGGATAACATAGAAACATAGGATATCTCCGTTAATGTGCACTTAGTTACATCATTTTATGAATTACTCTCTTTTTCCTCAAACACTCAGTAAGCTTTTTTTCGCACTCTCGTGTTAGAAGTTGTTAATATTATAAAAGCCACACGTTCAAACGCGTTATGTAACTATTTGAGCCTGACAATTCGGCTGCTCTCACTAATTCGTTTTATGAGTAGGATGTGTTGCATGAGGGCGAATGTAAAACTTGGGTGCATATGGAATTGAAGGGGCAGAATCAATGTTCTGTGGACTCACTGTGTACATCCGAGGCGCATTATCTATCTTTGCATCGGCGTTGCATATACACAGCTCTCCAGACATCCGGAGACCTTACTTATCCGAAATTTTTGTCTGCAATAAGCTAAACACGTAGTCATTTATTTCTTTTGCCCATTTTATGGGCATATTTAGTGCTTCTGAGTGATTCCATACCTTTATTATATATGAGGGTTTTGTCACTTGTTATTATCTCTATAGAGTATTTCCTTTGAGCACTTAGCGTTTTATAGGCAAAAATACCAATTATTACTCGATAAGTAAGAGTAGTTATCCTCAGACCACGAAAATCCCATGTGTATTCTATTAATTCAGCCTCAGTCGGTCTAGCTGTGACCCCAAATTTAACGTGACCACTTTTCACTTATTTACGAACATGTCGCGTCTGTGCGGTACTAGTGGCGAAGGCGTCGAGGCTGTACGGTCGAAGTGATAGGGTATTAGCATGATTAGTGTGGCAAGATGGAGTGACTGAAGTTTATGTAGACTGCAGAGCCCACAAAAGTAGGTAAACAACCTAAACGAGGATCGTTCTATAGATTCGGCCGACGGAGGTAATTGCGAAGCAAAATTTCGACGAGGCTGACCGCATGGACGTGGTAACCGGAGATCGCATTCTTGTGATCGAGGGACGTGCAGAGAACTTTTGGTGGCGAGGCCAGAATCGACGTACCGGAGAGATAGCCTCTTTTCCCCGTGAGATCGTCCGTCTTCAACGACACCTACAAGGTAAGTTGCCCTTGCGGCTCCCTAGTCGTTCTCAAAGACGTTACTATAGGGCATGAGTTGTTCCATGTTCTGATGACACAATTTCGGTAAAGTATGCCCTGACGACACTCGTGCTTCGGTAGTCAGTCTTTCAGTGTCGACTTTTACCACAACGAGGAGGCTACCTATTTTATCAGTAGCGCTTCATCTTGTGCATTTCAATGAAATTTCTTGTGTGTCATACCAATTGTTAGGCGAGGGATTTCTCTAGGGCATTATTGCTTAAAGTTGGACGGCATTCTTAAGTGGGAGCTGGCTTTGTGTATCAGCTTGGAGTCAGGTAAATTGCAACACTCAAATCCGTTTCTTTTTCTGTATTCCTTCCGTTGTGAATCTTTGTGATTCCGGCAATCCATAGGAGATGGCTTCTTTCAGTAAATTTTTGTATTAGTATCCAACCAACGTGGTCCGGAATTTATTCATTTGAAATTTCTTTACCAAGGCGGACGACAATATAATGTTTCAGTCCCTCCTAAAGACATTATAATGACGCTTCATCATTGACATACCAATCACCGAGCACACCGTTTACACGGATGGTATAAACAGAGCTTTGTGCCATTGTTTTAGCGATTAAATTGTAAGGGAGAGAATAGACGGTCATTAAGGACACATTCCATCACGGGGGTATTGTCAATCAAGCTCCATAAGGTGGGCCTGTCTTTCATCATACACAAAACTTTGATTCGTCGATGTATCTACCCTTTCATACGGTGAAATCATCTTAACACAACATTAGGCAGCTCGCTGCATCAACTAAGGGGCATAATTTTTGACTGCAGAATTTGTGGCTTGGCTAATGGTGCGACTACAGTGCATTCGTCGAAATTTTCGATTGATTGTGTCCAGTCTTTCAAATAATTGCAATCTGTTCACTGCCAGCGTCTCGGAGGCAGTACTTGCGCTAGCGAACTGGCCAACCGGCTTACTATCCAAAAAATAAATGTCACAATTTTTCAGGCCATGACTATCCTGCACCTATTTTCGTGTTTCGAACTCATTCGTTTCATCCATGACATCCCCTATCAGCAGACATTGAGCCCTTGGTAATGTTCTAATGCTTACAGATAAACACCTCAAAGAAATCTTGAGCTACAACGGAAGGAGAGCTATGATGCGTTATGATTCCAGAGATTTTCGGCCACTTTCTTCTGCATCTTATAGGCTTAGTCTTGTCTGAACACCCGTGTAATAATTCGAGCAATCCTCTCGATCCATGGCTTGACAACCTATTACCATTCTCTGGCCGTTGATCCTGCTGCATGGGAATAGAATGCAAGCATGATCAAAATGGATCTCAATAATGACGCTGTTATTGGTTTGTGTTTTAACATTTGATGGGAGAAGTGGTCCAGACAGGAGCCAGAAGCCCCTTTTGGACCTTTAAAATGAACTCCCTGGTAATGATAATCGTGGAATCATTGTGTTTTGGGGCTGTTGAGGTGACGGTATAGGACGACCACAAGCATGTTGCCAATTAATAACTCTGTGTTTTGAATCACTTATTCTTCCCCTCCTTTCACTCGGTTGCAGGTCAAGACATCAGCCGGCCGATTGAAAACTCGTTTGTGCATGTCGGTCACCATGGCTTCGAGGGCAAGGCTTGGGGTCATGTCGATCGCATTGATCCGTGAGTAATATCACTATTTCATTCTCCTTTCCTTTCAACCAATTCTGCATGTCTCGCTTAATTACCTCCTATTTGTTCTTGCATTGCTCAAATACCAGTGTTCGAACTTTTATCAGCCTCCAGCAACATTGCGGCTAATTTCCAGTCTTTTTAATAAACATGAAACAGCTTCGTAAAACTTAGTATTTAAACCAGAGTGGCAAAAAGCTTCCATGTTCCACTCTTAAGCAAAATTTTGTCTCCAGAAGCCAAGTAGAAAGGCATACCCCAGTGGAATCCTTTTCTACCTCACAACTCTAATCCACTTTGTATGTGATCATGCGGTTGCCAAGCTTTGATGTCACGACATGAAACGTGACTGATCGCTGATCCTTGCCCTATGGTGCAATTTATGCGAGGACTTTGGGCCGTATCAAGTCGTACACATTTATGCACGAGGGCAGAAGTAGTCATGTGACCCCGAAATACGATCAAATACTCTTGCCCTTCTCTGCAGGGCACCTTGCCAATGTGGTGATCCGAGGGCATCGCCTTCAACTGTGATGTGTTGGCTGCGTCAACAGACGGAGATGGTGTATGGTGGAGGGGAGCCATAAGCTGAGCGAGAAGTGGGTGGTGCAAGTGCAGACGTGTAGGGTGATAGGGTGAAGTGGTAGAGTGGCGTGGTGAAGGGGAGGTGACGAGGCCAGATGTAAAGAAGAAGGAGACGCCTGGTGCCTTCGTAGCTCAGGGGTTAGAGCACTGGTCTCGTAAACCAGGGGTCGAGAGTTCGATTCTCTCCGAGGGCATGTGCACGCGCCTCTTTGACACCAGCCCTGCCTCGATGCATGACCCGCCACCGACTGGTATTTCACTTCACTGAATCACTTTACGCGTTGTGTGGTGGAGCAGACTGCTGTGGCCAGTAGGAGTGAAGAGGGGCAAGAGTGACTCGACCCGGGTTCGAACCGGGGACCTTCTGCGTGTAAAGCAGACGTGATGACCGCTACACCACCGAGCCGACAACTGCGCTGCACCTCAAGACCTCGCACTCTAATATCCGCCATCTGCTCTCTCTCTCTCTCTCTCTCTCTCTCTCTCTCTTTATCCACCCACCCACCGTACTACNNATTTGCTAGCTTACCCACATCTCCACCTAATCAACCACCCACCCGCCTTATGTTGCAAGCAAGTCTTACCGCAGTGGGAGAGGAGCGCACGACAGTGTCAACGAGAGCAGGTAGGTACACAGATTAGTGACGACGTGTACATAAAGGCTGGAGCACGTTGGGTGGAAACATCGGTGGAGGGGAGTGAAAGAGCCGCCTTGACTCGCGTCCCACCAAGTGCATGCATGGAGCACATCAGCGCGGATGGGGTGAGAGAAGCCGAGATCGGCTGGGGACCGCGCACCGCATGCGCGTGAGTTGGAGATGCCGGGGATCGAACCCGGGGCCTCTCGCATGCGAAGCGAGCGCTCTACCACTGAGCTACATCCCCGACTGCGCGGAGCCACCACATCTACACCACTTGCCCTCTTCTCTTCCACTTCTCCTCTTCCCCTCCTCACACCGTCACCGCGTCTGCGTCGTCGTCACCAATTGCCCACCTCGGCTCCCACCTACTTCGGTGCCAGCGGTGAGGTCAACTGTTTTGCGCATTGTTGGCCACTCCTTCTCCCATTGACGACGAAGCTGCTGACAGCTATGCCAATGCGGGTAGTTACGATGTCATTGCTGCGCATAGGTCCGCTAGACCAGTTGGCCATGCGGACGCGACAAAAGGGAGTGATCACAATGTGTAGGAGAGTAGTCATATTTGGGGGGCTGGGAAGAGTGTCGGGGGAGAAGAAGCGGTGCGCCAGCCGGGATTCGAACCCGGGTCGCATGCGTGGGAGGCATGCATGATACCCCTACACTACTGACGCGCAGCGCATGCTCTAAGGAGTCGCCACCACCAACACACACTGCCGTCTCCCCCGCTACTCCACACCTCACATCCAGCCGCTATAGGTAGAAGCGAGATGTGGTTGTCGGATAAGTGAAGAGGTGAGGTGAGGCAAGGCTAGACAAGACGAAAGGAGGTGTGACGAGGCGCGATGGGAAGGGTTGGGATGTGTGGTTGTTCGCTCCTGCAGTGGCCCACGCAGCGTCAGTGTGGCCGAGCGGTCTAAGGCGCCAGACTCAAGTGAATGCACTTTCTGGGAATTCTGGTCCTCCGATGAGGGCGTGGGTTCGAATCCCACCGCTGACACGATCTTTGCCATCGCCACCATCACCACTGGCAGTGCCAATTTGGCGATAGGAAGAGCATGGCGAGGGCTCTCTTGAGACAGCAGAGAGACAGGGAACGAGAGTTAAGCAGAGAGAAGAGGACACACTGGTTCGATTGCAGATTGCGAGACAGACCACCCGCACCGCTGCTTTTGCTGCTAGCGCCTGCAATGGGGAGTCTACAGTCGGGAGGGGCGCGAGACACGGCACACAAGAGGCGCGACAACGCATGGAGACACCGGGGATCGAACCGGGGACGTCTCGCATCCGAAGCCAGCGCTCTGCCACTGAGCAACATCGCCCACCGTGCCCGGTCACCTCCTTGCTGCACGCTTTCCACCTCCAAATGAATGTGCGTATGACGCCAGCCACAGCTATGCCTGCTTCTCCGCTTTCCCAAGTCTAGACACGCGCTCGTCCATCGCCTTCAACTGTGATGTGTTGGCTGCGTCAACAGACGGAGATGGTGTATGGTGGAGGGGAGCCATAAGCTGAGCGAGAAGTGGGTGGTGCAAGTGCAGACGTGTAGGGTGATAGGGTGAAGTGGTAGAGTGGCGTGGTGAAGGGGAGGTGACGAGGCCAGATGTAAAGAAGAAGGAGACGCCTGGTGCCTTCGTAGCTCAGGGGTTAGAGCACTGGTCTCGTAAACCAGGGGTCGAGAGTTCGATTCTCTCCGAGGGCATGTGCACGCGCCTCTTTGACACCAGCCCTGCCTCGATGCATGACCCGCCACCGACTGGTATTTCACTTCACTGAATCACTTTACGCGTTGTGTGGTGGAGCAGACTGCTGTGGCCAGTAGGAGTGAAGAGGGGCAGGAGTGACTCGACCCGGGTTCGAACCGGGGACCTTCTGCGTGTAAAGCAGACGTGATGACCGCTACACCACCGAGCCGACAACTGCGCTGCACCTCAAGACCTCGCACTCTAATATCCGCCATCTGCTCTCTCTCTCTCTCTCTCTCTCTCTCTCTCTTTATCCACCCACCCACCGTACTACCTATTTGCTAGCTTACCCACATCTCCACCTAATCAACCACCCACCCGCCTTATGTTGCAAGCAAGTCTTACCGCAGTGGGAGAGGAGCGCACGACAGTGTCAACGAGAGCAGGTAGGTACACAGATTAGTGACGACGTGTACATAAAGGCTGGAGCACGTTGGGTGGAAACATCGGTGGAGGGGAGTGAAAGAGCCGCCTTGACTCGCGTCCCACCAAGTGCATGCATGGAGCACATCAGCGCGGATGGGGTGAGAGAAGCCGAGATCGGCTGGGGACCGCGCACCGCATGCGCGTGAGTTGGAGATGCCGGGGATCGAACCCGGGGCCTCTCGCATGCGAAGCGAGCGCTCTACCACTGAGCTACATCCCCGACTGCGCGGAGCCACCACATCTACACCACTTGCCCTCTTCTCTTCCACTTCTCCTCTTCCCCTCCTCACACCGTCACCGCGTCTGCGTCGTCGTCACCAATTGCCCACCTCGGCTCCCACCTACTTCGGTGCCAGCGGTGAGGTCAACTGTTTTGCGCATTGTTGGCCACTCCTTCTCCCATTGACGACGAAGCTGCTGACAGCTATGCCAATGCGGGTAGTTACGATGTCATTGCTGCGCATAGGTCCGCTAGACCAGTTGGCCATGCGGACGCGACAAAAGGGAGTGATCACAATGTGTAGGAGAGTAGTCATATTTGGGGGGCTGGGAAGAGTGTCGGGGGAGAAGAAGCGGTGCGCCAGCCGGGATTCGAACCCGGGTCGCATGCGTGGGAGGCATGCATGATACCCCTACACTACTGACGCGCAGCGCATGCTCTAAGGAGTCGCCACCACCAACACACACTACCGTCTCCCCCGCTACTCCACACCTCACATCCAGCCGCTATAGGTAGAAGCGAGATGTGGTTGTCGGATAAGTGAAGAGGTGAGGTGAGGCAAGGCTAGACAAGACGAAAGGAGGTGTGACGAGGCGCGATGGGAAGGGTTGGGATGTGTGGTTGTTCGCTCCTGCAGTGGCCCACGCAGCGTCAGTGTGGCCGAGCGGTCTAAGGCGCCAGACTCAAGTGAATGCACTTTCTGGGAATTCTGGTCCTCCGATGAGGGCGTGGGTTCGAATCCCACCGCTGACACGATCTTTGCCATCGCCACCATCACCACTGGCAGTGCCAATTTGGCGATAGGAAGAGCATGGCGAGGGCTCTCTTGAGACAGCAGAGAGACAGGGAACGAGAGTTAAGCAGAGAGAAGAGGACACACTGGTTCGATTGCAGATTGCGAGACAGACCACCCGCACCGCTGCTTTTGCTGCTAGCGCCTGCAATGGGGAGTCTACAGTCGGGAGGGGCGCGAGACACGGCACACAAGAGGCGCGACAACGCATGGAGACACCGGGGATCGAACCGGGGACGTCTCGCATCCGAAGCCAGCGCTCTGCCACTGAGCAACATCGCCCACCGTGCCCGGTCACCTCCTTGCTGCACGCTTTCCACCTCCAAATGAATGTGCGTATGACGCCAGCCACAGCTATGCCTGCTTCTCCGCTTTCCCAAGTCTAGACACGCGCTCGTCCATCGCCTTCAACTGTGATGTGTTGGCTGCGTCAACAGACGGAGATGGTGTATGGTGGAGGGGAGCCATAAGCTGAGCGAGAAGTGGGTGGTGCAAGTGCAGACGTGTAGGGTGATAGGGTGAAGTGGTAGAGTGGCGTGGTGAAGGGGAGGTGACGAGGCCAGATGTAAAGAAGAAGGAGACGCCTGGTGCCTTCGTAGCTCAGGGGTTAGAGCACTGGTCTCGTAAACCAGGGGTCGAGAGTTCGATTCTCTCCGAGGGCATGTGCACGCGCCTCTTTGACACCAGCCCTGCCTCGATGCATGACCCGCCACCGACTGGTATTTCACTTCACTGAATCACTTTACGCGTTGTGTGGTGGAGCAGACTGCTGTGGCCAGTAGGAGTGAAGAGGGGCAAGAGTGACTCGACCCGGGTTCGAACCGGGGACCTTCTGCGTGTAAAGCAGACGTGATGACCGCTACACCACCGAGCCGACAACTGCGCTGCACCTCAAGACCTCGCACTCTAATATCCGCCATCTGCTCTCTCTCTCTCTCTCTCTCTCTCTCTCTCTTTATCCACCCACCCACCGTACTACCTATTTGCTAGCTTACCCACATCTCCACCTAATCAACCACCCACCCGCCTTATGTTGCAAGCAAGTCTTACCGCAGTGGGAGAGGAGCGCACGACAGTGTCAACGAGAGCAGGTAGGTACACAGATTAGTGACGACGTGTACATAAAGGCTGGAGCACGTTGGGTGGAAACATCGGTGGAGGGGAGTGAAAGAGCCGCCTTGACTCGCGTCCCACCAAGTGCATGCATGGAGCACATCAGCGCGGATGGGGTGAGAGAAGCCGAGATCGGCTGGGGACCGCGCACCGCATGCGCGTGAGTTGGAGATGCCGGGGATCGAACCCGGGGCCTCTCGCATGCGAAGCGAGCGCTCTACCACTGAGCTACATCCCCGACTGCGCGGAGCCACCACATCTACACCACTTGCCCTCTTCTCTTCCACTTCTCCTCTTCCCCTCCTCACACCGTCACCGCGTCTGCGTCGTCGTCACCAATTGCCCACCTCGGCTCCCACCTACTTCGGTGCCAGCGGTGAGGTCAACTGTTTTGCGCATTGTTGGCCACTCCTTCTCCCATTGACGACGAAGCTGCTGACAGCTATGCCAATGCGGGTAGTTACGATGTCATTGCTGCGCATAGGTCCGCTAGACCAGTTGGCCATGCGGACGCGACAAAAGGGAGTGATCACAATGTGTAGGAGAGTAGTCATATTTGGGGGGCTGGGAAGAGTGTCGGGGGAGAAGAAGCGGTGCGCCAGCCGGGATTCGAACCCGGGTCGCATGCGTGGGAGGCATGCATGATACCCCTACACTACTGACGCGCAGCGCATGCTCTAAGGAGTCGCCACCACCAACACACACTGCCGTCTCCCCCGCTACTCCACACCTCACATCCAGCCGCTATAGGTAGAAGCGAGATGTGGTTGTCGGATAAGTGAAGAGGTGAGGTGAGGCAAGGCTAGACAAGACGAAAGGAGGTGTGACGAGGCGCGATGGGAAGGGTTGGGATGTGTGGTTGTTCGCTCCTGCAGTGGCCCACGCAGCGTCAGTGTGGCCGAGCGGTCTAAGGCGCCAGACTCAAGTGAATGCACTTTCTGGGAATTCTGGTCCTCCGATGAGGGCGTGGGTTCGAATCCCACCGCTGACACGATCTTTGCCATCGCCACCATCACCACTGGCAGTGCCAATTTGGCGATAGGAAGAGCATGGCGAGGGCTCTCTTGAGACAGCAGAGAGACAGGGAACGAGAGTTAAGCAGAGAGAAGAGGACACACTGGTTCGATTGCAGATTGCGAGACAGACCACCCGCACCGCTGCTTTTGCTGCTAGCGCCTGCAATGGGGAGTCTACAGTCGGGAGGGGCGCGAGACACGGCACACAAGAGGCGCGACAACGCATGGAGACACCGGGGATCGAACCGGGGACGTCTCGCATCCGAAGCCAGCGCTCTGCCACTGAGCAACATCGCCCACCGTGCCCGGTCACCTCCTTGCTGCACGCTTTCCACCTCCAAATGAATGTGCGTATGACGCCAGCCACAGCTATGCCTGCTTCTCCGCTTTCCCAAGTCTAGACACGCGCTCGTCCATCGCCTTCAACTGTGATGTGTTGGCTGCGTCAACAGACGGAGATGGTGTATGGTGGAGGGGAGCCATAAGCTGAGCGAGAAGTGGGTGGTGCAAGTGCAGACGTGTAGGGTGATAGGGTGAAGTGGTAGAGTGGCGTGGTGAAGGGGAGGTGACGAGGCCAGATGTAAAGAAGAAGGAGACGCCTGGTGCCTTCGTAGCTCAGGGGTTAGAGCACTGGTCTCGTAAACCAGGGGTCGAGAGTTCGATTCTCTCCGAGGGCATGTGCACGCGCCTCTTTGACACCAGCCCTGCCTCGATGCATGACCCGCCACCGACTGGTATTTCACTTCACTGAATCACTTTACGCGTTGTGTGGTGGAGCAGACTGCTGTGGCCAGTAGGAGTGAAGAGGGGCAAGAGTGACTCGACCCGGGTTCGAACCGGGGACCTTCTGCGTGTAAAGCAGACGTGATGACCGCTACACCACCGAGCCGACAACTGCGCTGCACCTCAAGACCTCGCACTCTAATATCCGCCATCTGCTCTCTCTCTCTCTCTCTCTCTCTCTTTATCCACCCACCCACCGTACTACCTATTTGCTAGCTTACCCACATCTCCACCTAATCAACCACCCACCCGCCTTATGTTGCAAGCAAGTCTTACCGCAGTGGGAGAGGAGCGCACGACAGTGTCAACGAGAGCAGGTAGGTACACAGATTAGTGACGACGTGTACATAAAGGCTGGAGCACGTTGGGTGGAAACATCGGTGGAGGGGAGTGAAAGAGCCGCCTTGACTCGCGTCCCACCAAGTGCATGCATGGAGCACATCAGCGCGGATGGGGTGAGAGAAGCCGAGATCGGCTGGGGACCGCGCACCGCATGCGCGTGAGTTGGAGATGCCGGGGATCGAACCCGGGGCCTCTCGCATGCGAAGCGAGCGCTCTACCACTGAGCTACATCCCCGACTGCGCGGAGCCACCACATCTACACCACTTGCCCTCTTCTCTTCCACTTCTCCTCTTCCCCTCCTCACACCGTCACCGCGTCTGCGTCGTCGTCACCAATTGCCCACCTCGGCTCCCACCTACTTCGGTGCCAGCGGTGAGGTCAACTGTTTTGCGCATTGTTGGCCACTCCTTCTCCCATTGACGACGAAGCTGCTGACAGCTATGCCAATGCGGGTAGTTACGATGTCATTGCTGCGCATAGGTCCGCTAGACCAGTTGGCCATGCGGACGCGACAAAAGGGAGTGATCACAATGTGTAGGAGAGTAGTCATATTTGGGGGGCTGGGAAGAGTGTCGGGGGAGAAGAAGCGGTGCGCCAGCCGGGATTCGAACCCGGGTCGCATGCGTGGGAGGCATGCATGATACCCCTACACTACTGACGCGCAGCGCATGCTCTAAGGAGTCGCCACCACCAACACACACTGCCGTCTCCCCCGCTACTCCACACCTCACATCCAGCCGCTATAGGTAGAAGCGAGATGTGGTTGTCGGATAAGTGAAGAGGTGAGGTGAGGCAAGGCTAGACAAGACGAAAGGAGGTGTGACGAGGCGCGATGGGAAGGGTTGGGATGTGTGGTTGTTCGCTCCTGCAGTGGCCCACGCAGCGTCAGTGTGGCCGAGCGGTCTAAGGCGCCAGACTCAAGTGAATGCACTTTCTGGGAATTCTGGTCCTCCGATGAGGGCGTGGGTTCGAATCCCACCGCTGACACGATCTTTGCCATCGCCACCATCACCACTGGCAGTGCCAATTTGGCGATAGGAAGAGCATGGCGAGGGCTCTCTTGAGACAGCAGAGAGACAGGGAACGAGAGTTAAGCAGAGAGAAGAGGACACACTGGTTCGATTGCAGATTGCGAGACAGACCACCCGCACCGCTGCTTTTGCTGCTAGCGCCTGCAATGGGGAGTCTACAGTCGGGAGGGGCGCGAGACACGGCACACAAGAGGCGCGACAACGCATGGAGACACCGGGGATCGAACCGGGGACGTCTCGCATCCGAAGCCAGCGCTCTGCCACTGAGCAACATCGCCCACCGTGCCCGGTCACCTCCTTGCTGCACGCTTTCCACCTCCAAATGAATGTGCGTATGACGCCAGCCACAGCTATGCCTGCTTCTCCGCTTTCCCAAGTCTAGACACGCGCTCGTCCATCGCCTTCAACTGTGATGTGTTGGCTGCGTCAACAGACGGAGATGGTGTATGGTGGAGGGGAGCCATAAGCTGAGCGAGAAGTGGGTGGTGCAAGTGCAGACGTGTAGGGTGATAGGGTGAAGTGGTAGAGTGGCGTGGTGAAGGGGAGGTGACGAGGCCAGATGTAAAGAAGAAGGAGACGCCTGGTGCCTTCGTAGCTCAGGGGTTAGAGCACTGGTCTCGTAAACCAGGGGTCGAGAGTTCGATTCTCTCCGAGGGCATGTGCACGCGCCTCTTTGACACCAGCCCTGCCTCGATGCATGACCCGCCACCGACTGGTATTTCACTTCACTGAATCACTTTACGCGTTGTGTGGTGGAGCAGACTGCTGTGGCCAGTAGGAGTGAAGAGGGGCAAGAGTGACTCGACCCGGGTTCGAACCGGGGACCTTCTGCGTGTAAAGCAGACGTGATGACCGCTACACCACCGAGCCGACAACTGCGCTGCACCTCAAGACCTCGCACTCTAATATCCGCCATCTGCTCTCTCTCTCTCTCTCTCTCTCTCTCTCTCTTTATCCACCCACCCACCGTACTACCTATTTGCTAGCTTACCCACATCTCCACCTAATCAACCACCCACCCGCCTTATGTTGCAAGCAAGTCTTACCGCAGTGGGAGAGGAGCGCACGACAGTGTCAACGAGAGCAGGTAGGTACACAGATTAGTGACGACGTGTACATAAAGGCTGGAGCACGTTGGGTGGAAACATCGGTGGAGGGGAGTGAAAGAGCCGCCTTGACTCGCGTCCCACCAAGTGCATGCATGGAGCACATCAGCGCGGATGGGGTGAGAGAAGCCGAGATCGGCTGGGGACCGCGCACCGCATGCGCGTGAGTTGGAGATGCCGGGGATCGAACCCGGGGCCTCTCGCATGCGAAGCGAGCGCTCTACCACTGAGCTACATCCCCGACTGCGCGGAGCCACCACATCTACACCACTTGCCCTCTTCTCTTCCACTTCTCCTCTTCCCCTCCTCACACCGTCACCGCGTCTGCGTCGTCGTCACCAATTGCCCACCTCGGCTCCCACCTACTTCGGTGCCAGCGGTGAGGTCAACTGTTTTGCGCATTGTTGGCCACTCCTTCTCCCATTGACGACGAAGCTGCTGACAGCTATGCCAATGCGGGTAGTTACGATGTCATTGCTGCGCATAGGTCCGCTAGACCAGTTGGCCATGCGGACGCGACAAAAGGGAGTGATCACAATGTGTAGGAGAGTAGTCATATTTGGGGGGCTGGGAAGAGTGTCGGGGGAGAAGAAGCGGTGCGCCAGCCGGGATTCGAACCCGGGTCGCATGCGTGGGAGGCATGCATGATACCCCTACACTACTGACGCGCAGCGCATGCTCTAAGGAGTCGCCACCACCAACACACACTGCCGTCTCCCCCGCTACTCCACACCTCACATCCAGCCGCTATAGGTAGAAGCGAGATGTGGTTGTCGGATAAGTGAAGAGGTGAGGTGAGGCAAGGCTAGACAAGACGAAAGGAGGTGTGACGAGGCGCGATGGGAAGGGTTGGGATGTGTGGTTGTTCGCTCCTGCAGTGGCCCACGCAGCGTCAGTGTGGCCGAGCGGTCTAAGGCGCCAGACTCAAGTGAATGCACTTTCTGGGAATTCTGGTCCTCCGATGAGGGCGTGGGTTCGAATCCCACCGCTGACACGATCTTTGCCATCGCCACCATCACCACTGGCAGTGCCAATTTGGCGATAGGAAGAGCATGGCGAGGGCTCTCTTGAGACAGCAGAGAGACAGGGAACGAGAGTTAAGCAGAGAGAAGAGGACACACTGGTTCGATTGCAGATTGCGAGACAGACCACCCGCACCGCTGCTTTTGCTGCTAGCGCCTGCAATGGGGAGTCTACAGTCGGGAGGGGCGCGAGACACGGCACACAAGAGGCGCGACAACGCATGGAGACACCGGGGATCGAACCGGGGACGTCTCGCATCCGAAGCCAGCGCTCTGCCACTGAGCAACATCGCCCACCGTGCCCGGTCACCTCCTTGCTGCACGCTTTCCACCTCCAAATGAATGTGCGTATGACGCCAGCCACAGCTATGCCTGCTTCTCCGCTTTCCCAAGTCTAGACACGCGCTCGTCCATCGCCTTCAACTGTGATGTGTTGGCTGCGTCAACAGACGGAGATGGTGTATGGTGGAGGGGAGCCATAAGCTGAGCGAGAAGTGGGTGGTGCAAGTGCAGACGTGTAGGGTGATAGGGTGAAGTGGTAGAGTGGCGTGGTGAAGGGGAGGTGACGAGGCCAGATGTAAAGAAGAAGGAGACGCCTGGTGCCTTCGTAGCTCAGGGGTTAGAGCACTGGTCTCGTAAACCAGGGGTCGAGAGTTCGATTCTCTCCGAGGGCATGTGCACGCGCCTCTTTGACACCAGCCCTGCCTCGATGCATGACCCGCCACCGACTGGTATTTCACTTCACTGAATCACTTTACGCGTTGTGTGGTGGAGCAGACTGCTGTGGCCAGTAGGAGTGAAGAGGGGCAAGAGTGACTCGACCCGGGTTCGAACCGGGGACCTTCTGCGTGTAAAGCAGACGTGATGACCGCTACACCACCGAGCCGACAACTGCGCTGCACCTCAAGACCTCGCACTCTAATATCCGCCATCTGCTCTCTCTCTCTCTCTCTCTCTCTCTCACCCACCCACCGTACTACCTATTTGCTAGCTTACCCACATCTCCACCTAATCAACCACCCACCCGCCTTATGTTGCAAGCAAGTCTTACCGCAGTGGGAGAGGAGCGCACGACAGTGTCAACGAGAGCAGGTAGGTACACAGATTAGTGACGACGTGTACATAAAGGCTGGAGCACGTTGGGTGGAAACATCGGTGGAGGGGAGTGAAAGAGCCGCCTTGACTCGCGTCCCACCAAGTGCATGCATGGAGCACATCAGCGCGGATGGGGTGAGAGAAGCCGAGATCGGCTGGGGACCGCGCACCGCATGCGCGTGAGTTGGAGATGCCGGGGATCGAACCCGGGGCCTCTCGCATGCGAAGCGAGCGCTCTACCACTGAGCTACATCCCCGACTGCGCGGAGCCACCACATCTACACCACTTGCCCTCTTCTCTTCCACTTCTCCTCTTCCCCTCCTCACACCGTCACCGCGTCTGCGTCGTCGTCACCAATTGCCCACCTCGGCTCCCACCTACTTCGGTGCCAGCGGTGAGGTCAACTGTTTTGCGCATTGTTGGCCACTCCTTCTCCCATTGACGACGAAGCTGCTGACAGCTATGCCAATGCGGGTAGTTACGATGTCATTGCTGCGCATAGGTCCGCTAGACCAGTTGGCCATGCGGACGCGACAAAAGGGAGTGATCACAATGTGTAGGAGAGTAGTCATATTTGGGGGGCTGGGAAGAGTGTCGGGGGAGAAGAAGCGGTGCGCCAGCCGGGATTCGAACCCGGGTCGCATGCGTGGGAGGCATGCATGATACCCCTACACTACTGACGCGCAGCGCATGCTCTAAGGAGTCGCCACCACCAACACACACTGCCGTCTCCCCCGCTACTCCACACCTCACATCCAGCCGCTATAGGTAGAAGCGAGATGTGGTTGTCGGATAAGTGAAGAGGTGAGGTGAGGCAAGGCTAGACAAGACGAAAGGAGGTGTGACGAGGCGCGATGGGAAGGGTTGGGATGTGTGGTTGTTCGCTCCTGCAGTGGCCCACGCAGCGTCAGTGTGGCCGAGCGGTCTAAGGCGCCAGACTCAAGTGAATGCACTTTCTGGGAATTCTGGTCCTCCGATGAGGGCGTGGGTTCGAATCCCACCGCTGACACGATCTTTGCCATCGCCACCATCACCACTGGCAGTGCCAATTTGGCGATAGGAAGAGCATGGCGAGGGCTCTCTTGAGACAGCAGAGAGACAGGGAACGAGAGTTAAGCAGAGAGAAGAGGACACACTGGTTCGATTGCAGATTGCGAGACAGACCACCCGCACCGCTGCTTTTGCTGCTAGCGCCTGCAATGGGGAGTCTACAGTCGGGAGGGGCGCGAGACACGGCACACAAGAGGCGCGACAACGCATGGAGACACCGGGGATCGAACCGGGGACGTCTCGCATCCGAAGCCAGCGCTCTGCCACTGAGCAACATCGCCCACCGTGCCCGGTCACCTCCTTGCTGCACGCTTTCCACCTCCAAATGAATGTGCGTATGACGCCAGCCACAGCTATGCCTGCTTCTCCGCTTTCCCAAGTCTAGACACGCGCTCGTCCATCGCCTTCAACTGTGATGTGTTGGCTGCGTCAACAGACGGAGATGGTGTATGGTGGAGGGGAGCCATAAGCTGAGCGAGAAGTGGGTGGTGCAAGTGCAGACGTGTAGGGTGATAGGGTGAAGTGGTAGAGTGGCGTGGTGAAGGGGAGGTGACGAGGCCAGATGTAAAGAAGAAGGAGACGCCTGGTGCCTTCGTAGCTCAGGGGTTAGAGCACTGGTCTCGTAAACCAGGGGTCGAGAGTTCGATTCTCTCCGAGGGCATGTGCACGCGCCTCTTTGACACCAGCCCTGCCTCGATGCATGACCCGCCACCGACTGGTATTTCACTTCACTGAATCACTTTACGCGTTGTGTGGTGGAGCAGACTGCTGTGGCCAGTAGGAGTGAAGAGGGGCAAGAGTGACTCGACCCGGGTTCGAACCGGGGACCTTCTGCGTGTAAAGCAGACGTGATGACCGCTACACCACCGAGCCGACAACTGCGCTGCACCTCAAGACCTCGCACTCTAATATCCGCCATCTGCTCTCTCTCTCTCTCTCTCTCTCTCTCTCTCTCTCTCTTTATCCACCCACCCACCGTACTACCTATTTGCTAGCTTACCCACATCTCCACCTAATCAACCACCCACCCGCCTTATGTTGCAAGCAAGTCTTACCGCAGTGGGAGAGGAGCGCACGACAGTGTCAACGAGAGCAGGTAGGTACACAGATTAGTGACGACGTGTACATAAAGGCTGGAGCACGTTGGGTGGAAACATCGGTGGAGGGGAGTGAAAGAGCCGCCTTGACTCGCGTCCCACCAAGTGCATGCATGGAGCACATCAGCGCGGATGGGGTGAGAGAAGCCGAGATCGGCTGGGGACCGCGCACCGCATGCGCGTGAGTTGGAGATGCCGGGGATCGAACCCGGGGCCTCTCGCATGCGAAGCGAGCGCTCTACCACTGAGCTACATCCCCGACTGCGCGGAGCCACCACATCTACACCACTTGCCCTCTTCTCTTCCACTTCTCCTCTTCCCCTCCTCACACCGTCACCGCGTCTGCGTCGTCGTCACCAATTGCCCACCTCGGCTCCCACCTACTTCGGTGCCAGCGGTGAGGTCAACTGTTTTGCGCATTGTTGGCCACTCCTTCTCCCATTGACGACGAAGCTGCTGACAGCTATGCCAATGCGGGTAGTTACGATGTCATTGCTGCGCATAGGTCCGCTAGACCAGTTGGCCATGCGGACGCGACAAAAGGGAGTGATCACAATGTGTAGGAGAGTAGTCATATTTGGGGGGCTGGGAAGAGTGTCGGGGGAGAAGAAGCGGTGCGCCAGCCGGGATTCGAACCCGGGTCGCATGCGTGGGAGGCATGCATGATACCCCTACACTACTGACGCGCAGCGCATGCTCTAAGGAGTCGCCACCACCAACACACACTACCGTCTCCCCCGCTACTCCACACCTCACATCCAGCCGCTATAGGTAGAAGCGAGATGTGGTTGTCGGATAAGTGAAGAGGTGAGGTGAGGCAAGGCTAGACAAGACGAAAGGAGGTGTGACGAGGCGCGATGGGAAGGGTTGGGATGTGTGGTTGTTCGCTCCTGCAGTGGCCCACGCAGCGTCAGTGTGGCCGAGCGGTCTAAGGCGCCAGACTCAAGTGAATGCACTTTCTGGGAATTCTGGTCCTCCGATGAGGGCGTGGGTTCGAATCCCACCGCTGACACGATCTTTGCCATCGCCACCATCACCACTGGCAGTGCCAATTTGGCGATAGGAAGAGCATGGCGAGGGCTCTCTTGAGACAGCAGAGAGACAGGGAACGAGAGTTAAGCAGAGAGAAGAGGACACACTGGTTCGATTGCAGATTGCGAGACAGACCACCCGCACCGCTGCTTTTGTTGCTAGCGCCTGCAATGGGGAGTCTACAGTCGGGAGGGGCGCGAGACACGGCACACAAGAGGCGCGACAACGCATGGAGACACCGGGGATCGAACCGGGGACGTCTCGCATCCGAAGCCAGCGCTCTGCCACTGAGCAACATCGCCCACCGTGCCCGGTCACCTCCTTGCTGCACGCTTTCCACCTCCAAATGAATGTGCGTATGACGCCAGCCACAGCTATGCCTGCTTCTCCGCTTTCCCAAGTCTAGACACGCGCTCGTCCATCGCCTTCAACTGTGATGTGTTGGCTGCGTCAACAGACGGAGATGGTGTATGGTGGAGGGGAGCCATAAGCTGAGCGAGAAGTGGGTGGTGCAAGTGCAGACGTGTAGGGTGATAGGGTGAAGTGGTAGAGTGGCGTGGTGAAGGGGAGGTGACGAGGCCAGATGTAAAGAAGAAGGAGACGCCTGGTGCCTTCGTAGCTCAGGGGTTAGAGCACTGGTCTCGTAAACCAGGGGTCGAGAGTTCGATTCTCTCCGAGGGCATGTGCACGCGCCTCTTTGACACCAGCCCTGCCTCGATGCATGACCCGCCACCGACTGGTATTTCACTTCACTGAATCACTTTACGCGTTGTGTGGTGGAGCAGACTGCTGTGGCCAGTAGGAGTGAAGAGGGGCAAGAGTGACTCGACCCGGGTTCGAACCGGGGACCTTCTGCGTGTAAAGCAGACGTGATGACCGCTACACCACCGAGCCGACAACTGCGCTGCACCTCAAGACCTCGCACTCTAATATCCGCCATCTGCTCTCTCTCTCTCTCTCTCTCTCTCTCTCTCTTTATCCACCCACCCACCGTACTACCTATTTGCTAGCTTACCCACATCTCCACCTAATCAACCACCCACCCGCCTTATGTTGCAAGCAAGTCTTACCGCAGTGGGAGAGGAGCGCACGACAGTGTCAACGAGAGCAGGTAGGTACACAGATTAGTGACGACGTGTACATAAAGGCTGGAGCACGTTGGGTGGAAACATCGGTGGAGGGGAGTGAAAGAGCCGCCTTGACTCGCGTCCCACCAAGTGCATGCATGGAGCACATCAGCGCGGATGGGGTGAGAGAAGCCGAGATCGGCTGGGGACCGCGCACCGCATGCGCGTGAGTTGGAGATGCCGGGGATCGAACCCGGGGCCTCTCGCATGCGAAGCGAGCGCTCTACCACTGAGCTACATCCCCGACTGCGCGGAGCCACCACATCTACACCACTTGCCCTCTTCTCTTCCACTTCTCCTCTTCCCCTCCTCACACCGTCACCGCGTCTGCGTCGTCGTCACCAATTGCCCACCTCGGCTCCCACCTACTTCGGTGCCAGCGGTGAGGTCAACTGTTTTGCGCATTGTTGGCCACTCCTTCTCCCATTGACGACGAAGCTGCTGACAGCTATGCCAATGCGGGTAGTTACGATGTCATTGCTGCGCATAGGTCCGCTAGACCAGTTGGCCATGCGGACGCGACAAAAGGGAGTGATCACAATGTGTAGGAGAGTAGTCATATTTGGGGGGCTGGGAAGAGTGTCGGGGGAGAAGAAGCGGTGCGCCAGCCGGGATTCGAACCCGGGTCGCATGCGTGGGAGGCATGCATGATACCCCTACACTACTGACGCGCAGCGCATGCTCTAAGGAGTCGCCACCACCAACACACACTACCGTCTCCCCCGCTACTCCACACCTCACATCCAGCCGCTATAGGTAGAAGCGAGATGTGGTTGTCGGATAAGTGAAGAGGTGAGGTGAGGCAAGGCTAGACAAGACGAAAGGAGGTGTGACGAGGCGCGATGGGAAGGGTTGGGATGTGTGGTTGTTCGCTCCTGCAGTGGCCCACGCAGCGTCAGTGTGGCCGAGCGGTCTAAGGCGCCAGACTCAAGTGAATGCACTTTCTGGGAATTCTGGTCCTCCGATGAGGGCGTGGGTTCGAATCCCACCGCTGACACGATCTTTGCCATCGCCACCATCACCACTGGCAGTGCCAATTTGGCGATAGGAAGAGCATGGCGAGGGCTCTCTTGAGACAGCAGAGAGACAGGGAACGAGAGTTAAGCAGAGAGAAGAGGACACACTGGTTCGATTGCAGATTGCGAGACAGACCACCCGCACCGCTGCTTTTGCTGCTAGCGCCTGCAATGGGGAGTCTACAGTCGGGAGGGGCGCGAGACACGGCACACAAGAGGCGCGACAACGCATGGAGACACCGGGGATCGAACCGGGGACGTCTCGCATCCGAAGCCAGCGCTCTGCCACTGAGCAACATCGCCCACCGTGCCCGGTCACCTCCTTGCTGCACGCTTTCCACCTCCAAATGAATGTGCGTATGACGCCAGCCACAGCTATGCCTGCTTCTCCGCTTTCCCAAGTCTAGACACGCGCTCGTCCATCGCCTTCAACTGTGATGTGTTGGCTGCGTCAACAGACGGAGATGGTGTATGGTGGAGGGGAGCCATAAGCTGAGCGAGAAGTGGGTGGTGCAAGTGCAGACGTGTAGGGTGATAGGGTGAAGTGGTAGAGTGGCGTGGTGAAGGGGAGGTGACGAGGCCAGATGTAAAGAAGAAGGAGACGCCTGGTGCCTTCGTAGCTCAGGGGTTAGAGCACTGGTCTCGTAAACCAGGGGTCGAGAGTTCGATTCTCTCCGAGGGCATGTGCACGCGCCTCTTTGACACCAGCCCTGCCTCGATGCATGACCCGCCACCGACTGGTATTTCACTTCACTGAATCACTTTACGCGTTGTGTGGTGGAGCAGACTGCTGTGGCCAGTAGGAGTGAAGAGGGGCAAGAGTGACTCGACCCGGGTTCGAACCGGGGACCTTCTGCGTGTAAAGCAGACGTGATGACCGCTACACCACCGAGCCGACAACTGCGCTGCACCTCAAGACCTCGCACTCTAATATCCGCCATCTGCTCTCTCTCTCTCCTCTCTCTCTCTCTCTCTCTCTCTTTATCCACCCACCCACCGTACTACCTATTTGCTAGCTTACCCACATCTCCACCTAATCAACCACCCACCCGCCTTATGTTGCAAGCAAGTCTTACCGCAGTGGGAGAGGAGCGCACGACAGTGTCAACGAGAGCAGGTAGGTACACAGATTAGTGACGACGTGTACATAAAGGCTGGAGCACGTTGGGTGGAAACATCGGTGGAGGGGAGTGAAAGAGCCGCCTTGACTCGCGTCCCACCAAGTGCATGCATGGAGCACATCAGCGCGGATGGGGTGAGAGAAGCCGAGATCGGCTGGGGACCGCGCACCGCATGCGCGTGAGTTGGAGATGCCGGGGATCGAACCCGGGGCCTCTCGCATGCGAAGCGAGCGCTCTACCACTGAGCTACATCCCCGACTGCGCGGAGCCACCACATCTACACCACTTGCCCTCTTCTCTTCCACTTCTCCTCTTCCCCTCCTCACACCGTCACCGCGTCTGCGTCGTCGTCACCAATTGCCCACCTCGGCTCCCACCTACTTCGGTGCCAGCGGTGAGGTCAACTGTTTTGCGCATTGTTGGCCACTCCTTCTCCCATTGACGACGAAGCTGCTGACAGCTATGCCAATGCGGGTAGTTACGATGTCATTGCTGCGCATAGGTCCGCTAGACCAGTTGGCCATGCGGACGCGACAAAAGGGAGTGATCACAATGTGTAGGAGAGTAGTCATATTTGGGGGGCTGGGAAGAGTGTCGGGGGAGAAGAAGCGGTGCGCCAGCCGGGATTCGAACCCGGGTCGCATGCGTGGGAGGCATGCATGATACCCCTACACTACTGACGCGCAGCGCATGCTCTAAGGAGTCGCCACCACCAACACACACTACCGTCTCCCCCGCTACTCCACACCTCACATCCAGCCGCTATAGGTAGAAGCGAGATGTGGTTGTCGGATAAGTGAAGAGGTGAGGTGAGGCAAGGCTAGACAAGACGAAAGGAGGTGTGACGAGGCGCGATGGGAAGGGTTGGGATGTGTGGTTGTTCGCTCCTGCAGTGGCCCACGCAGCGTCAGTGTGGCCGAGCGGTCTAAGGCGCCAGACTCAAGTGAATGCACTTTCTGGGAATTCTGGTCCTCCGATGAGGGCGTGGGTTCGAATCCCACCGCTGACACGATCTTTGCCATCGCCACCATCACCACTGGCAGTGCCAATTTGGCGATAGGAAGAGCATGGCGAGGGCTCTCTTGAGACAGCAGAGAGACAGGGAACGAGAGTTAAGCAGAGAGAAGAGGACACACTGGTTCGATTGCAGATTGCGAGACAGACCACCCGCACCGCTGCTTTTGCTGCTAGCGCCTGCAATGGGGAGTCTACAGTCGGGAGGGGCGCGAGACACGGCACACAAGAGGCGCGACAACGCATGGAGACACCGGGGATCGAACCGGGGACGTCTCGCATCCGAAGCCAGCGCTCTGCCACTGAGCAACATCGCCCACCGTGCCCGGTCACCTCCTTGCTGCACGCTTTCCACCTCCAAATGAATGTGCGTATGACGCCAGCCACAGCTATGCCTGCTTCTCCGCTTTCCCAAGTCTAGACACGCGCTCGTCCATCGCCTTCAACTGTGATGTGTTGGCTGCGTCAACAGACGGAGATGGTGTATGGTGGAGGGGAGCCATAAGCTGAGCGAGAAGTGGGTGGTGCAAGTGCAGACGTGTAGGGTGATAGGGTGAAGTGGTAGAGTGGCGTGGTGAAGGGGAGGTGACGAGGCCAGATGTAAAGAAGAAGGAGACGCCTGGTGCCTTCGTAGCTCAGGGGTTAGAGCACTGGTCTCGTAAACCAGGGGTCGAGAGTTCGATTCTCTCCGAGGGCATGTGCACGCGCCTCTTTGACACCAGCCCTGCCTCGATGCATGACCCGCCACCGACTGGTATTTCACTTCACTGAATCACTTTACGCGTTGTGTGGTGGAGCAGACTGCTGTGGCCAGTAGGAGTGAAGAGGGGCAGGAGTGACTCGACCCGGGTTCGAACCGGGGACCTTCTGCGTGTAAAGCAGACGTGATGACCGCTACACCACCGAGCCGACAACTGCGCTGCACCTCAAGACCTCGCACTCTAATATCCGCCATCTGCTCTCTCTCTCTCTCTCTCTCTCTCTCTCTCTCTCTTTATCCACCCACCCACCGTACTACCTATTTGCTAGCTTACCCACATCTCCACCTAATCAACCACCCACCCGCCTTATGTTGCAAGCAAGTCTTACCGCAGTGGGAGAGGAGCGCACGACAGTGTCAACGAGAGCAGGTAGGTACACAGATTAGTGACGACGTGTACATAAAGGCTGGAGCACGTTGGGTGGAAACATCGGTGGAGGGGAGTGAAAGAGCCGCCTTGACTCGCGTCCCACCAAGTGCATGCATGGAGCACATCAGCGCGGATGGGGTGAGAGAAGCCGAGATCGGCTGGGGACCGCGCACCGCATGCGCGTGAGTTGGAGATGCCGGGGATCGAACCCGGGGCCTCTCGCATGCGAAGCGAGCGCTCTACCACTGAGCTACATCCCCGACTGCGCGGAGCCACCACATCTACACCACTTGCCCTCTTCTCTTCCACTTCTCCTCTTCCCCTCCTCACACCGTCACCGCGTCTGCGTCGTCGTCACCAATTGCCCACCTCGGCTCCCACCTACTTCGGTGCCAGCGGTGAGGTCAACTGTTTTGCGCATTGTTGGCCACTCCTTCTCCCATTGACGACGAAGCTGCTGACAGCTATGCCAATGCGGGTAGTTACGATGTCATTGCTGCGCATAGGTCCGCTAGACCAGTTGGCCATGCGGACGCGACAAAAGGGAGTGATCACAATGTGTAGGAGAGTAGTCATATTTGGGGGGCTGGGAAAAGTGTCGTCTAATATAAGTCTTTTTTTTTCTTTCGCGCATTTAGCCTCACTTCCTTGAATGTAGTATCAACGCACTTTTGCATCTTATTCTAGTGAATCCGAAATGCAATTGCTTAAATGAATGTTGTCCGATCATTAGCCAATCGTGTGCCTCTCACACAACTACCCTTTTACAGGAACTTTTTGGAACGCGCACATCTCTTCATCCTCAAACTAGGGAAAGGGCACATTCGTTTTAAATAAAGCACCTCTCTTCTCTAGCTAGTTGTCCATCTTATGCGTCTGATGTAGCACAGCAGGTCTTTGTTGTTTATTAACTGTGTGAATGAAGACCGAGAATGTAGAAAACGAATTAATGGCAAGTTTGCAATGCCATGCAGGAATATGTTGGCTAATGCGTTAATGCCACACCAGCAAGCAGTATGGACTGACATGGAAGCTCCTCACAAATATTAGTGATTTGGATATCTTTGCCACCGTTTACCGTGTTCTCATCGTGGTTAATATAGGAACATTAATCCCATGGATGACAGGCTACAAAGAAATGTTATTGTACCACACGAATGTAGAAGACAGGGCACTTGAATCACACAAGCTGCATGAATTGTGAGACGGTAGAAAAAGCGATGAGGGAAAGTGCAACCAACGCTTTCATGCATGTATGTTTGTTGTTGCCTATTCGTCAAATTTTAATTAAGATTGCTTAGATTGCTACTCCTGTCTACTCCATCAAAGATCTCCCTCCAGACATCTCAAAATGTAATTTCTGGGAAGCGCAAATGTGCAATCATGTCTTTTTATGGTTCAAGAGCACGCGTCTAAGCAAAAGACATGAGTGCGATAGCTCCCATTGCCTCGCAAACTATGTCCATGGAGTCAGTTTCAATAATTTTCTTCAAGAAGTTCAAGGAAAACAATGTGGTAGTCTTTAAAGTGCATTTAAGCAGGACTTCTTTAATCGGCTTTTCAATTTTCTCGGGTTATGTAGTTTTGAGCGAGGAATTTTGCTACCAACATTGACACCTAAATCCTGAGCTAGAAACCCCGTAGATAGCATGTACCGGCGACAAGCAATTTGTCACCAGAGTCCTAACTGAGTAGACCATTTCTGGGTAGAGCGTTTTGCTTTCATCTCCACATCTTCTCGGAATACCCCAGGACAGTTTTTCTGATTGTTGCTACGTCTATGGACCCCAATTATTTTGTTCGTAGAACATACAACAGGCTTAACGAATGCCTCATAATATTAAAATTTCGTAATACTTAGAAAAACGGCAAAGGACACAGAAAATAATTTTGAGAGAAAAGAGTAGATTTATGTTTATGCATTAAAATAAGCTGTTAAAACTCTTTACAGGCGCAGATAAATTTGGACGTTTTCGGAGATAACTTTGCTATTTTAAATTTATAAACAAACCCCATAATTATATAAATATACAAAACTGACCATAAGCATCATTCTATATGTTCAGAGTGTGTTTTACTTTATTACGTTTTTGTTATTGACCTCTGCATAATTATAAGAGGCTGGTGAAATCCACCGCTATAGCAACGCAAGACGTCAGATTTTATGACTAAGCACTCAGCAAACACTGCCTGACCGAACCTTTTTATAAAAAACCCTAAAATTTTGTTTGGTAGGATACACAAGCATACCATACTGGAAATGTGGGTAGGCGGGAGGATTTAAGGTGAGTATGCGAAATACAAACACTAACTTTTGAAAAGCAGGCAACCTTTCAAAGTATAGACAAGATTCTCCATTTCACAGTTGTTTTTGCTTACAGAAGGTAAAATTTTACGTCAAAGTAAGGAAGACACTAAGTAGTTTTCATGTTAACTTGCAGTGAAGTGTGTAGATGGAGTTACTTATTTTACTTAGCACTCTGATATTGCTATAGTGTTAATTACCTGTTTTAGACAAGTGTAGTAAGTCGAATGATAGGTTGATGAGAGAAATGTTAGAACTACATTGTAAGCGGAAATCTTGAATGTGCCTAAGTCATTTTTAGTAAAAGGGAGAAATAGGGGATAAAAGCATCCACAATCATGGCAAAAAGGCTATAACGTAGGACGTAATATGTGTTTTTTTCTGACCAACTACTTGGCAGTTACGAGGTCAACCCTAATACAGTAGCTAATATCATTATCCTTCACAATGGAACAAGACCATGTGAAAGAGCTGGAAGAAGTTGACTTGCCTACCAGTCAGCGTGTCTCTGAGGATGCTGATCATGGTTATGATTCCAAGGCTTTCACAGCACCCCCAGCAGAGGAAGTCAAGAAGACACCTGAAGCCCTTCAGCTGAAGCAACAATTAATCGAACTAAATCCGCTTTACTTACCACACGAATTTCGTTCCTTGCCACAATCTTTTGATCCCAAAGAGTACAACTTCCCACCCTCTTACACCAAGAATAGCGCTCGAGAAACACGCCTCCTTGCCTACGCCGATAATTTTCGTCGACAATACGCCGGTCGCTTCCATGACCGTACTGCACTCTTCCTCACTCCTCACAATGAATGTGATCTCCGCAAATTCGTCTCCACTACCATTCGACCCACAAAACTACCATTTCCCGAGCTTCACGAGGCTTTAGGTGCTGCCGCATTCGTGGCTGACTTTCTGGACTTTGCTCCGCTTCTCCCCTGTACCGAACTACCTCCACGTCTTCTTAGCCCAAGAACAACCCTTTTCCTTCAACTGGGTACCTGTTTCGACTATACCACTCTCCTTTGCTCCCTTCTCACCGGTGTGGGCTACAATGCTTTTGTAGTGAGTGGATATGCAACACGTGAGTGCTGCTACAAGGATGAGTCTCGAAAGCAGTGCCCACTACTTGTAAAACCACCGAAATGTGTAGAAATGTATCAAGAACCACAGGCTGGGAGGTATCAGGTCAAACCTGTGAGGGACTTTCTATCCAAGTACGAAGTGACAATGAGAGTAAAAAGACTTGTCGAAGCAGAAGAAGCGGCAGAAAAGAAGGCAGCGGAGGATAAAAAGGCCCAAGAGAAGGCGGAAAAACCGAAAAAAGACCCTCTTTACGGTTTGCGAGTTCACTCTTGGATCCTAGTGCTCCCTGGAAGCAGAGATGTTCAGGAAGCCTTTTTCATTGAACCTTTTACTGGCGAATCAGTTGCACTTGACACCGATATGTACCTGGGCATCGAAAGCGTATGGAATCACAATAATTACTGGGTGAATATGCAAGACTGTACTAATGGCATCCAGGAAATGCGTTACGATCTAACCAACCTGGAGGACTGGGAATTCGTCCTGCCTTCAGGGCTACTTAATACAATGTTGGTGGAATCTGGAGACCAGTTAACAAATATCTTCAATGCATCGATTAATGTCACGGAGACTCTAGCAAACTATGATTTAGGATTGGATTATGATCTTCAAGTGCACGAAGACGAATTGAATGGAAAGGCGCGAAAGAATGAGAAGAAGAAGATGCAGGCGGATCTCTTGGATACGCTTCTTCTGGTTGATATGCCAATGTCGTGGACTCTGCCGATCACTCTTTCCAACACTCAGTACTTCCAGAGGTATCCCAACTTCCAGAAGGAGATACTCTACAATCGAGCCCGTGTGATCAAGTATACACCTTACTCTCAGGAGTGTGGGATCGTTGTACGGTTGACTATCTACCAAGATCGTGACCTTCAAGACGCAATTGAAGAGAGGGAGTATTTTAAACACCGAAGAGACAGGTTAAATGTACGAGTGACAGATTTAAAGACATTGTGGGTGAAGGAGTCCTTTGATCATGGCCGAATGGGATACCACTTGAAGGAGCATGAGTATATGTCAAAATATTTGGGAGCAGACGCCAATAGATGTATGGAGTTTTACGAAAAGATGAGAGTCGACGGCCTGTTGAAGCGCCAACGAGAGGGTAATATCATGAAGGAATGGTACACCAATCGCGAAGATCGGTTAGTTTATCGTGAAACGCATTTTGGACGGACAGTGAGAAAGTTCGGTCCTCCGGTAATTGTAAAATCGTCTACTCAGCATGGAAGTGCTGATCCAAAAGTAACCAAGAAGAGTTACAAGGAGATTGAAGTGTGAGCATTTTGCATTTACTTTTGAGCCAATCAAATCTAGTCTAATATTGAGCACTGATTGGGCAGTGATTCTTGACATTTGGGACAGCTTTTACAAGGAAACAGTGATTCTTTTAACAAGCCTTTTGGTCAATCACTAAGAAATCAGCTTTTGAGGAAATATCTTTTCAGTGATTTGCATATGTATGGTGTTCAGGCAGAGACGGGACTTTGCAACCTATGGGGGAATAGATTGAAAGGGGTCCAAATGTGACTCATTCTTCTCCATAATCCTTCAGAGTCATATTTATTCACTTGTTATCATTTTCACGAAAAAACTTTTAGTGGCTCAACTACCTTCAGCTCTTTCTGTGTACCCATGCAAACGATTTCACTTCGAAATAGTAAATGGCCGCAGAAGATTACGTTTACCTTTCCGGAGGAAACATTTGTTTAATTATGTCTATGAAAAGAAAAATAGATTTAGATGAGTTACTTGTTTAAATTATTTTCTTGCTATGGCTTTAGCCGAAAATGAAATTAGTGTCACTGGGATCGTTGCTGACAAGTGTGTGCTCATTTTTAGAAATACCCTCTGAGTTTAAACATCTTACTGCAGCCTCTTGTCCTCTCACATTACTCCTGTGCCTTCAGTCCAGATAAATATCTTTTTGCGCTTGCATGACCAGATCTTAGCCTTCGCCTCTGTCAAAAATGTCTGAGCCGACCAAATCATGACATGCAAGGTGGATATTAGCAATTATTGCTCACTACTGCTTGTGACACCTGCGATGGGTTGTTTTTTTTATAAATTAGCCAACTGGTTAAAGTCCTGTTTTAGCTTAAACATTTCTCATATGTGTACCACTTTTCAAGTTGGGCTCAATGCTCACAGAATGTCATAAAGCTAAAAATATGGTATTAAACAACAATTTCTTATTTGACAGTATCATCCCTATTTTATTAATTTTATGGTGTAGCAGTTAATATATACGTCTTTATTTATATTTGTTCCTTTACAAAATGAACACAACTCCTGTAAAATTTATTTGAGAGCAAAAAAGGAAAAAAATAAAGTTTCTAAACTAATCCTCTATTATCGCCTTTTAATCATAGGACCTAGCATGTGGATAGCGGATTAGCAGATTGGATAATTATTCTGGGTGACCTTGGCACAGCCAATCAGGTCTCTCCGGCTCTAAGATGTTTATTCGGATCCCAAAGAGTCTACATTAGTGCAAACCTTGTTTTTTTCTCGCAGAATAAAGGAGCGTTTTGCAAGGAACCCCAAAATTTCAGCAGATGAGGACGTGGAGGAGCGGGTGTTTGACATAGCTGGGGAAAAATATTCCCTCACTTACCATGTCGCTGACGAATGCATCTTCCCTTGCAGACGGGAGTTCAACAAGCCTCCCGACAGTGGCGATCGACGTCAGGTCATTGAACTGCATCCTGACACCCACAACTCATTTCATGTAAGAAATTGCACTTAATTATTTCAGTAGCCACTGCGTTTTAATTGTTCGAAGTTATAGACTCCTTTATCCACTAGGCCTTTTTAAAAATATGGGTATAATGGACGATTAACGTACAGGTAATATAAATAATTTTTTAGCCCAGTCTCAACCCACCTCGTAAGGCCAACGTGGAGATTTACCAGATGCTTCTCGAACTGATTGATCTTGAAAAGGTTGCTAAAGAGACCGTTAGGGCTTCGGAGAGAGAAGTTCAGGCAATCCTGGACAAACGCGCTGCAGAAGAAGCTAAGCCCGAACTAGAAGTTGGTTTGTGGGACACTCAACGCAACTCGGAGATACACAATCTGCGTATAGCACTGGAACAGTACGCCGAACAGGAGCGTCGAAAACAAAAGGAGAAGAATCTCGATTATCTGGCGCCTTACTTCCATATGCATGATATAGACGGAAATAATCTGAGTCAAGAGGATGCTTGCGCTGTTCGAGAGGCCTGTCTACAAGATCTGAAGGAGCGTCTAATTAAGAAGGCCAACATCATACAAGCTCGATTCGAGGCTGAGACGTCTGCGCTACAACGCAAACAGCAGTGGTTCCAGTTGAATCAGATCAACCTCACCAAGGAGGACGAAGCAGCCTACTTGCAGTACTGCAATGACGCCATTTTCAAGATCACCACACTGGAGACCATGCTGCTGAGGCATAAACAGACCGCACCGCAGAAGTATATGCTGCTGGAGAAGCAGTTGCGATCGGATCCGCGATTGGCGGAATACTTGAACATAACTTGACTGAGCTGTCCGCGTGAACCCTTCTCAAGTGGGTGAAGAGTGCTCGATTAATCAAGGGGGAATTAATGTGGCCTCTTGCCGATGAATGCCTGAGTTATGCTCACTGTGCAGTAGATGGTTGATCTGTGCTCATAAATAGGAACCTTTTTTATCGATCCTGTCTGGTACATGCTGCACCTTTTGGTCTCTGTGTGTGTGCGTGTAAGTGTGGTTTATTCTGCGAGGAAGCGAGGTGGTAGTTTCAGGCTCACTTTACAGTATGCTCTGATCATTGTGTTTTTTATCTACCCCAACTGGAACCACCATGTAAATCAGGTCTTGTCAGGTTTCACGCGTTTGTATGGTTGTAATGTTCTGAGATATCGATATGGCCCAATGTCACGAATGCGTGATGTGAGGCTTTTTGTTCAATTATGGTAACCAGTTTGGTGGAGGTAAAATCAAATAAATAGAAGCCAAATACTCTATAATTTTTTAACCTTTTAATAAAAAAAATTTTTGGACAACTAGTTTTTTTCTAATCGACTTCACCTCTGAGCCACCGATAATGAGCGTGCAAATTGGCCAAAGTGGAAGCCGTACTGACAGATAAACAGTATATAGGCCAAAAGATTGCGTGAACATGTGATCACAGTTTAGCCACAAAGTAGACTAACAATCCTTCATTGTGAGCAGCATGCCTTGTGCGACTTTTTTTGATAAACTCACCTCAAATCACGTAAAGGGAAACCGGCTAAAAGTTTTCCCGGTGCATAATTAATATCCACATATGTAAATACAACGCAGCTTGCCAGAAGGTTTCACTTAAAACATCTTAAAACAGTGTTTTAATTGTTTTTCCATCAGCTTTTTAAGGTAGGTCTTTTGTGCTTAGAAGCACCTCTAAAGTGGAGTTTCCCCACCTCCCTCTTTTGCTCTCATAGTTCATTAACTCAGTTGCCAGGCACCACGTCCATTCAGTGCATGTAGAGTAATTGCTGAATGGTGAAAGGCTGTGGTACTTAAAACAAGCCCTTTTTGTTGCGCGTAATCGACCCCTGTAGAGTGGGGGGACACCATAATCTCTAATCTGGAGGTCTTTCAACTTCCAAGAAATCGAAGTCAAAAAGACCTCTTTACAAAGCACTTTCTTCTTACCTTTGAAAAGATAGGCCTTAGTAGTCCACACCAGTTTTAGTACCGACGACGGAAAATTTGCCTCCTTCTTCTTTTATCCCACTAGGAATTTAGCTATTTTTTGGCGATCGCTCACGCACCTGCTTCCGTGAAACCAGAACAATGGGTGCAGTTTAAAGGCTTTATTATTACATAAGCGGGTTTGAAACCATTACCAAAAAGGAAAGAGAAAAGGGACGTTTGCGTTAGTTAATGATCCATGAGGACAGCCGCTCCAAGGGTTGTGGTAACCAATGGTAGGATGACATTCAGGCCTACAGAAGTAAACAGTATGATACAGAGAGAAGGAGAATGGGATTAAAGGGGGTCACTTTCAAACATTCTTAAGGCCAAAACTTACCGAAAGCAGGAGTGTATACGGTCGTGGCCGGTGATGTAGTGGTTGATGTAGTCGGTTCTGTTGAAGTCGTGGAATTGGGAGCTTCAGTAGGAGATTCTGGGTCCTGTGCAAGGCAGATGGCGGCACAGACCAGGCTGATAAGAAGGATCTTCATGTTTGCCAACTGTTATGAGTCTCAAGCATCTTGCTGTGAAATAAATGAAAGGGGTGAGCCAATGACATTCAAGGCATGTGATGATTGGCTCATGTCGTGTATGTGTGTAAATCATGAACTTTGACCACACAACCACGAGTCTGCATACATGCGCACGTGCGTGTGTGCCTACCCGCAACCATTGTTAACACAAACGTCCAATTGCCTTCTCATGTTGCCTAACAATGAATAAAAAACTACAAAGTTGAATCAATGAGTGGAGACCAACTCAGTGCAGTGGGCAAATTAGCAGGGGTATTTGGTTGAGATAATTGTAAGGTCAACAGCTTGGTCCATATGGTTGCTCAAAGTGCAAATAACATTACAGGCTGTTTTGGCAACAATGGGGACATTTTAACCCAGGAATGAAGGAGTCCTTATTTTTCGGCATCTCATTTATGTGAATGAGGTTTGTTTATGCAAAGCCAGGACTTTTTGAGTTTATATGCTTGGAAAATTTTTTCTAATCATTACGGCAGTACACTTTATCCATGTTTATAGCCTATTGTGATAAAAGGTTTTTTTGCAACCACTAAACGCGTAAGATTTTAATCGACAAATATCTACTTCTACATACAGACGACTTGATCGTGGAGACCGGAAGGAAGTAAGAAAATGAGTGAAGGGGATGTGTGGCACAAAAATGCGTTTTCCACTTCCTTGACGGAACCATTTTTTCTCTTCGTTTTAAAGGTTCCTATTTGATATGTATGATCCATGGAAGAAAAATAATGATGAGCCATTTCTTACTCCCTCATCCTCAGCTTAATTTCCTTTCTTCTCTTTTTTTAAAAAATAAAAAATAAAAAAAACGAAACTGTTCATGTTGTGACTTGTCAGTCATGGATGAGAAGTTCCATTTACATGTTGTGACAAAATGTGGATGTGTATTTGTTTGATGTCATTTGATCACCTCGGCCTTGTTACAGAGCAGATTGGTGAACTACAACCCGGCAGTCAGCCATGTTACCTCATTTCACTGCACCCTGCCAGTACCTTTGTCATATTATTCCAAAAAATCCATCGAAGTGACTTGACGATATGTTGGAGAGAATTCACTGTCATTTAGGAGAGCAAAAATTCACAGGTAAAATTGCCACAAGAACACGCGGATTAGGTGAGAGGAGCGCAGTGGTACGAGTTGAGTGGGTGCAAATTACCCACAAACCATCCAAGCAGTGATGTGAAACAGGGGAAACTGAAAAAAGGAGAGAGAGAGATTACAAGCTATTTTTCCAAAAAAAACGGTAATTCTGACAAATTATCAAAACCGTAAACGTGAAAATTTTGACTTAAAGTGCATCGAAAAAAACAAGATCCAATTAGCCATCAGAGTAAATGAATGTCCAATGGAGCTTAACAAAATAATGGCGCAGAATGGTGCACGAATGAAAGGAAGAGTGGGTTGGAGAACGGGAACGCAATAAATAGAGATGGATAGGCGAAGGTATGGAGCTATGGCTGGATTTGTGGCAAAGTTATTGACTCGCAATTTTTTCTCAGATTAAATAAAGTCCATTGAACGAATTTTATTGCCCTACATTGAGCATTTGCTGTTGGGATATTCGTTTCTTTTTTTCTCTTTTCAAGGTCAGAAGTAAATTTTTACCTAATATTGTTGACATTGTTACCTGTTAATGTAACGAGCTTTCACGATGCTTAGCGAGGAGCATTGTAGGCTTCGTAAATACATGCACACATCCACATGACATTTGGGGTGTTGCTTCCAATGCTTACAGTTACTGCACTGCTAGAGCTCATCACTCTAACAGTGGAAACCGTCGAACTCGTTAAATAAAAGAGCTGCTAGGATTGGGGGGAGTGGGAGGAATGTCCATAATCCCGAACAAACTTTCCTTTCTACCATTCTGAAAGTTGTTTTCGATTCCTCAGACTTTCTAGAGCATTTCCCGATCTGCATTCCTGTTGAGTTCATCCTCATCGAACAATACGACGTAGAGATGCACAACCCGTGCATTATTATAACAAGCACTGTGAGGTCAAGGTTTGCTATAGTGCTAAAAATAAATTAGAAGGGCAATCATTAGACACTCCGACGGCCGCGAGAGTGAATACCGCGCTTCAGTTGTGCCCACTATGTTGGCATTTCTTGTTTACTCCAGTTCAGGTACCAATAACGTCCGTGCTCGCGAATCATGAACACATGTACGTAACGGTTGATTTAGGGCTAAGTAGTGGTTGAACTTTTGTGGGAAGCTACCTTCAAACAAGTCACCGCCTATGTATTGAAAATAGGGTAGGCAGATATAAGGCTAGCTCAGAAGCTTCAAATCCGTCCGAGTGTTTCCACATCTTATGCAATATCACTGTGTTCCCTACTGCTTTCCCCTTATTTCAAACCCTCTATGCATATATCATCGTTTAACCCAATGAATGTATTCATGGTTGTCTGCTCGACGAATCTAGATCTGCTTGTTGTGGGGCATTTGAGGAAGACCTAAACACACACAGACTGAGCGGTGGTGCAAGCGGACACGTTCGAGGGTGTGATGGAATTGATCTTGAGAGTAAACAAAGATTGGATGAGTGGTGGCGGACTTTCTGATCTTTATATTTGGTCATGCACATTGGTGTCTGTATAAAATCAGTACCTTTTCAAGCTTGACTTATCAGACAGCTAAGTTATGTGTCGCTTTATTTGGTAGTTTTGATTTCTGTCCACCATGACTGGGCGTCAACACAAACGGTAACAAAGCCGTACACGGTGCGCTACCGTCCGATTTTTGGACTAATAGTCCTTACAGTTCGCAAATATCTTGGGAGCCGCCATCTGCAACATGAAGAAATCGAAGTCCACACTGTTATATTCAACATTTATTATTATTATTATTTATTATTTTCAATGTGGACAGTTGAATCAGATCGCAGTGCAACATTTACTGTTCTTGGATCCCAGTACCGTCGTCGTTGCGCCCGTTAACGCAGCAGTTAAAGAGAGTAAATAATGGGAAGGGACAAGAAGAAAGAACGTCGTACTGGTGATTACAGTAGCTTGAATCAAGTATCATGGGCTATTAGAGCTGCAAAGAGGAATGCCAAAGGATAATCAGGTGGCCCTTAGATATGCAGCAGGGACATAATGCAACGACATCCTCTTCTCCTGAAACCCCAAGTCGATGCATGGCAGGCAAGTTGTGACAACGTTGATACCAGCCTCTACATTTGCACTGCGACAGATACGACGGATGGTGAAGTAGATGCATGTCATGAGGAACTTTAACACGCCAGGTGATGACGATAATGATGGCGATTTTAGGATATGAAATGAAGTTCCTCGCTCCCTCTAACACTCACTCACTAGGCAACCCACACTTCTAAGGCATTAACGAATTCATCGCCAGAAGACTATGCTTGCACTGTGATTTTGTAGGAGAGCTGAACCACAAAATTATTTACTCGCTGAAGGTTAAGCAAATATACCTGAGCATCCTCAACTCCATACAACACAAAACTGTGAAAGACTAACTACTCCAGAAGTACCCACGGTCCAGATTTTCACTTTCGATGTGGAAGAAAGGTAGAGTCCAGCCTCATTCACCGTATTTTTTGGATGGCATTTCTCCAAAGATGCAATAGTCACCTTGGAATTGGCTGATCACATATGTAGCTGCGTAGATAATAGGGAAACAAAAAGAGAAATAGGAGTGGAAGTGGCTAGGTCTAGAATATTTGCCCTAGGTCTGTCTGAAAAACACGATAAGTTGTTGGAAGAAACATCTTCAACTGACCAGCTGACAATGATATGTGTTTACTGTCAAAGTAACACATGGTTATTTGAATAAACCTTATTGGATAGCATGCCGCAGATAGGGTCAACCTCGTGACTGAGACGAAGGGGATAAGGACAAGGGGGCAAACTCTTACTTCCCCGATGAAGCTTTGGTTACTTGTGAAATTCTACATCACTACCACGTAGTCTGTCCATCCTCAAACAATCATCTCAACCCAAGTATTAAAACCGGGGTGTAGAAGGGGACAACTGTCCATTTTGAATCTTCCCCCTTTTAAAACAATCACGGGTGTCCCAATCTCATGATATTGACCACTGAGGTCGACGGCCTCCAGCCCACCCTTGTAGGGGTCACCACCCTGAAGGTACCGACAAAACATGCCTTCAACCTCAGTCAAGGCTGGTGGCAATGAAGTGGGTACACTTGGATTGCTGCCATGAAATGGCCACGAAACACTTGCTATCCTAGTCACGAGGATTCTTATGCTTAATTTCTTGCGTTCACTTAATCCGGTAAATTTACACATTCAGCAAATCTCCCACCTGCATTAAAGTATACCTAACAATTTACGTGGGAACATGGATGTTTCACACAGAAATTTTACACCGCGCGTTCTACAAAGCCAAAGGCAATTTTTTTCCTGTTTTCTCAGAAATATGATACCTTTTTCACAATTCTGCACGTTTACAATTTCAGCGGGATAGAATGCACCTCGAAGGTGAAAATTGCGTTCATTGGAACCTACAGATAACATTATAAAATTGGTTCAGCAGCGAAATTTTGAGACGCAGGTTTGTCGTGTGTGCATCTCCAGTTTGTGGTCACTTGTGGTGTGCCCTTTGACCCGTCTTAAGTGCTAGTTGATAGCAAAGAATCGCCACTTCATTCAAGTGTGCCTCAGTCGATCAGGCAAAAACTGTGGTGCAGAGACGGGCGCATTGGAAACTGCTTGAGGTGCGTGTTCCGACATTCTACGCATCATCAAACTTATTTAAAAAAATTTGGCTTTAAACACACTCGACATGTGATCACAAAATGTATAAAACATCAAGAGTGAGCCACGATTCCAGTGCATTATCCAAAACAAACCTTTGCATAGTAACAATGCTCGTTTGGATAGCATTGTTTGTTTATATAAAATTGTTCGGCTGTTTAATAACAATCGTTGTTCATATGGTAATGTATATTGAAACAATGTTCGTTTATTAACACTACCACCCCGATCACCAAAGCTGGTCCCTACAGTGCTCCCAAATTGTTGACACTTAATCCAACCAACACTATTCCACCCCTCTTCTGATGTTCCAGCTGTTGTGGCTATAAATCTAGATATTGCAGGCGATTACGTTCGTGTGTTGCCTGGAGCTTTAAGTAACTCCGCGAGTAAGCATTCATAAATTCAGGTCACATCCAGCCTTCTCAGCTAAATCATGCTCGGCAAATGGCTATAGCCGCATCATAAGGGCTAAAATCACTAATGCGAGATGCGCTTGGCTTTCTCAACAGTAAATATTTGATCAAAAACACCATTGATGAACCAACGCTGAACCGACTAGCTGATGCAAAAAAAACTAAGCTACCAGCCACTTTATCTAAAAAGGGAACCAGAAATATCCACAGTAGCAAAGAGACACACCTGATATATTCATTGCCATGAACTCCCGTATTTTGGAGAGTCGCGATTGTCGTGCATTGCTCCGAGTATATACCCATCTATTGATCCCCGATTTTCCATTGTATCGTACCTATCTTCCCAAAGAAAATTGACCAAGTCAAGGAGACGACTCTTCGCCACGGCATTTGCTTTAATTATTGTTTTTGTGGTTATCCCAAAAAGCTACCCCATTGCTAAAAACGGACCAATTTGTAGTAGTATAATACACGGTGAGACAATGTACGCTGGATGAGTCTTGGGGAACAAGCGAAGAGACCTGAATGATCACGTAGGCTTTTCAACCTCTTCCGGCATGGGGGGTAAATTGGGTTCCTGCCCCTCCCAAGGCTTTGATTTGCCCTGTTGAGATGAGCACGGAACCTGACCATACACTTCACATATACACTGACGTGGATATCTAAAAGGAGACATTGGGTTTGAAACAAAAGTTGGCCATCATTACTTTGACCCGAAATTCGCCGGATTTACGATTTTCTGATTCTCCACTTCCTCCCTCTTTATGGTGTCGTAGGTTTTGGCGCAAACTAATGCAATATGATCTTGAATACTATCAGCGGTGTGAAATGAGCAGTCAACGTTGAATTCTCTACCGTCAGAAAGGTAGAATTTTATAAAAGGTGTAGGACAAATGTCCCGCAAAGTAACAATCTATAAGTGTGGGCTAGTGGGGATTTGGAAAGTACTTGGACGGAAGGGTTCTTATATTGAAGAGGAGGTAAATGCCACTTGATAAATTCGCGAGCCCCTTCGGATATTTCACCTTTAGACAAGGTGTTGATGGCCATGATTTTTACATTTTCGCGGAAAATAATTCTGCCGGCATCAAGGTACTTTTTTGTTCGAGTAACAGCGTACCGACCTCCCTTTAAAAGCGGCATTGGGCAGACCTGAGTTGACGGGTCCGACGATGCAGGCTAGGCTATCCCTATTCCTCTTTTTTATTGGTTACGAGTGTTTTACACTGAAAATGAATTGAAGTGTCGTGGAGTTAATTACTATATAAAAAATCTAAAAAAAATTTAATGCACTTTTAAAGAGTCAAAAGTTTTTAAGTTTTTCGGCTACACAAGCAACAGCTGTTGATTTGGCCGATGAAGCTATTTTGGGATATTTTACCTGCCGTCATGTCGTAATATTGCGTTTTAACAGTTTCCAAATAAACGAAATAATTATGCGCACGTAATTTTAACATATGAGCAACGACGTATACTAAAGCTGTTCTTTATAAACAGAAAGGCTGAGATATCCTTGGCGTAGACGGAGAGTCGAACTAACGAGCTGAGACACCAACTCCGGGGACTTAGGTTTACTGCCCCGGGACTCTCTGAAGACGAAAGAAGACAAAATACTCGAGCAGAATATGTATCCAGCACAGAGAAGGTGTCTGGGCTATCGGCATGGCCCAAAAGGCCAGCCCACCCATCGAGGAACAAGGGGGCTAATTCAAAGTACAAAAGTGGCGTCTCACCAATGCCGAGGGGTAAAACACTACCGTTTTACATAGGAGTCCAAAGAACCAAAGATGAAGTTAAAGAAGATGTTAATTCTTTAAGTCACAACCCAAAATGATCTCACGGCTTCCATTTTTCGTTAGATTTTTCAAAGAATGTTTTTCTGCCATTACTTTAATCCCTTACTTCCATGTCTATGTGATGCTAGAATGAGGCAAAATTAGAATATGTTTCCTCTTTTGAGAGGCTTTGAATCAGTACAGCGTAATCAGTCACTAAACTACTTATTTCCTTCATGAAATGAGTCACTACTACAGAGTTCACGCTTTCATCCCTGGATAAGCAGCAAGCAACTTCATGGCTTCACTTCCCCACACTCATCACGAGCACACAACGATAACCTCACCCAACTACCCATTGCATATAAACAGGCCGAATTTTGCGACTGTTTTCGGGGCCCCGACCGCCTCTTCAACTACTAGCTCCCAAAACAGTACACACGCAAAACCCAAATACACCATCTTCTCGAGCGTCAGCGCGAACGACTGTCCCCCCCCCCCCCCACTCAAAAATTGCGACTGATGGTTGCATAGAAAGCATCAGCAACCGAACACTAGCTTATCCTAAAACCGTCTGGCCACGTCCGGGGATGTCAAGTAAAACGCGTCCACCCCTTGAAACCACACCCAGAATGCAGAAACGATACAGACCTGCAGAGAGACTCCTACCATTTTTTCACTAAGATAATCAAATTCAACTAAAAAACAGCAAACCCCAAAGGTGGAACGGCAACGTGATTCTCAACCAATAAAGGGGGAAACAATTATAATGACCGGAACGAAAAAAAGAGTAAATCCTCTTATTGAGTCGGAAAAAACTGCATTAACCTGTACAAATACGCCAATTTATTTATATAATACCGATCTTGTTAGCAACATCCAGAGCGTCAAAGTCCGGCGGCAGCTTCACGTAAGCCTTTTTAATGTTTTGGGGGCAGTTGAGAGTATTCACCTTAGCCACCTTAATTTTGTACATTTCTTGAACAGCAGCTTTGATAGCTGGCTTATTTGCCCGACGATCGACAACAAATACAAGCGTATCGTTATCTTCAATTTTCTTCATCGCCGCTTCAGTTGTGACGGGATGACGGATGATGCGAAAAGCGTCCAACCTTTAAGACAGAAGTAAACACACTAATATACATACTTATTGCGCTTGGGAATCTCGAAACGGCGATCCTTGGGGCAGCGTGGAGGCCTATATGTCCTGGGCCGACGGAAACGAATGTTCTTCATGACCTTCTTCTTGCCCCGCGTATGAGCACCGATATTCATAGCCTTCTGAGCTTTCAGAGCCCTAGCGACGATAGTTTTCCCTAAGAGTGACAATAATGAATACTGCAAAATGGACTAAATCTACTGGACTTGGACTTCGCGATCTTGCCACCTTTGACACCGTGAAGCTTCTTTGGGGCATTTTTCGCGACAGTCTTAGACGTCATCTTGGCAGCAGCAGTCCTCTTTGCCGACCGTTTTTTTCCTGAGGTGGACTTCAGAGACTTTGTGGCCTTTGCAGACTTGTCAGGCTTAGTAACTTCTTTCATTGGCCCCATGTGCCAGCTACGACAAACGCACACTGAGGCTACTAAGGACCGCGGGCTGAAAATTACGAACACTTAAAACAAACAAGCTTTAAATTCTTAAAAAAATAAGCAAACAAAAATTTAAAAACAAAAAAGCAAACCAATTTTTTAAAAAGTAAGTTGAAAAAAAGACATGTGCTTTGCGGCAATAAATTGGGCAGTTCTGGAAGTGTCACAGACAGCTGTTGGTTTTGGCACCTGTGCCTAGATCACAATATATGAAATATTCAAAGAAATATATGCAAACAAATGATGCACCAAAATAAACGGAAAGTCTTACAAGGGTACGCGCTTGGGCCACGCATCAAATAAATAACTAATTCTGAAGTATTTTATTTTTAAGATAACAGACCTTGTCTTACTACTTTTGGCGATAAACGTAGGTATGCCGATGTAAATCAAACGCTATTTTATTTGCAAAAGGGCAATGTTGGCATTTTATGGCCAATTTAATTGGAATTTAGTAATAGGCATTAGCTCCATGGCTACTCTGATGTTTTTCATTATCCTAGAGAAAGCTTAGCCGTACATGCTGTTTTGTAGCGTCCCAGGACTCTCCAAAGACAAAAAAGACAATAAACTCGGGCAAAATATACATTATCAGCACGGAGAAGGTGTATGGGCTACTGACATGGCCCAAAAGGCCAGCCCACCCAGCGAGGTACAAGAGGGCTAATTCAAAATACAAAAGGAGCACCTCACCAGGACCGAGGGACAAACCGCCATCGTATTACAATTTCATTGTAAGGAAGGCTTAATTGTGGGTTAGTTTGCCGTGAAATTTAAGCTGCAGGAATGGAATAGGAGATGAATTATTGCAGTCCTCATGTGGTCAAAACATTAATTTACCTCGCCGAGCCCTACCCGAAGACGAAAGGAGACTTAACACTGAGAATGTGCATATATGACATGCCTTAGGACCCAGGGCTACTAGCATGGCCTAGAGAGCAGGCAATCCTGTGAAGTTACAATGGCCTCACCACTAGGAGACCCCAATTCCTTTCTCTTTGGAGCGCCATCCTTGATGCCCCATTCGTGAAAATCTAACATCAACCATTGCATTATAATTGGGGTTTTAAGGGAACACATAAGATGCGACTATGCCAGTCATGGAATGGGACTCCAATTTAGGAGATATTAAGGAGATACTTGACCGCAATGTCATAGAATTCACTTGGCAATTCAAATGGTTCTGTAGTTTGGTCCTATGTAGAAACATAATTAGGGGAAGAAGAATTTAGCTAGCCATCACTTGTGTCTATAGCTAAACGTAGAAAGATTGGCCTTGAAGCAGATTTACATTAAGGAGAATGAGTTTTAACGCAGTTCCGTAGGGGATGGTTTCTAGCCCTTTCCTCTTTTTCACTTTGTTTCAACTACAGAGATGTCCAGTCATATATGTGTAGGTTCTATCCAGCTAGAAGAGAAGTGGATAAGGTATTACCAGTTTACTTTATCGATGTATTTATGCAGACACGGTTGGAAACTACTTAACAAAACCTTTCTCTCATGGTCTACAGCTGGAGCTGCATATAGATTTCCTGCAGAATGAGGGCATTTTCAGCCTTCCGGTATGGATTCGTCACCGACTGTCCTATTTGTACCATACTCATTTCTTTCACCCCTCTGAGGTTTATCATCCAGCATTAGAAGTCAGGACAGATGTCCTTTAAGTTTAGGATCCCCATTCGTTGCCACCAATGTAGCTCTCACATTCATCGTTGAAGACAAAAGAAGAAATAATACTAGGAGCTAGGACTACTAGTGTGGTCCAGAGGCCAGCCCACCTAGCGAAGGTGCGAAGGTCAGGACACTAAGTAGACCTTTTACCACAATCAAATGTAATGCTTATGGTGTTTTAATGCCCCATTCAGAGAGGAGACTGGCAGTGAGCTCGAACCTCCCGACTGAGGCGTCAACCCCCTGCAACCCTGAGAGCGGTTCCGTGTCCACACCTCCCTAAACACTGTACTTGCTTCCTTCATTTGTTTATCCTAATAAACATGTCAGAGTCAAATCAACCTGGGTGTTTGAAGAGTATGAGGACCACGGAAGAGGAGATCTACGAACCTTGTCCCACACTGGTGGCAGCGCCGGCGGACCTCCTCTCTTTCGGGGATGACAGGAACTTCGAAGACTGGCTGAAAACTGCTAAATTTAACCTTCATCTCTATCCTCAGCGCCAAAGAATACCCCTAATTCTTCACGCTCTCCCCCATGATTAATTTTTTGCCACAGCCGACATCATCATCACCACCGATACCCACATTGATTAATGCTGTTATACGTTGGCTCAACTCGTTATCAGTCGGGAAGAATGAATCCTTACCAGCGAATTCTTCCCCCATTTCCAGAAAGCTGATGAGGATGACGAAAAGTACACTAAGATCTTTCAACACCTGGTGGAACATGCTTTCAGTAGCTGTCCTCCAAACAAGATCGCAAACTGGGTAATGGTCCAGTTCAGACACGGAGTCCGACCTGCCACTTAGGTTGAAAAGCTCTATGACATAAAGACCAACTCGCTCGGTCAACTGGTCAAGCTGGCAACCAAGAAGCGGCAGGAACTTTGGGCGACCTTGAACTGCAAGAACTTTGAAAACTGGTCAAATTCAACTCCCTCGCATCGTGATCCCTGGTACTATGCCCCTAGACCAGGTGACCCTTCCTTTTCTCCTTCCTGTCTGCTCTCAAATGGCTTCCATTCTTATATTTGAGTCCCTGATAAGCTTTAAGGACGTTCCTGCAGTTTTCTCGATTCTGGCGTGACTGAGTCAATAGTGAATCTCCACCGCCCACCAAAAGAAGAAACCGAGATATTTTGGTTATGGTAGATTACTTCACAAAAGTGGCTGAGGCAGAAAACATGAAGCCACAAGACGCTAAGACGGTCGCTTCAGTTTTCTTCACTAGATGCATTTGCCAGCATAGAGTGCCTGAATCCGTTCATAAAGATCAAGGCCCTAACTTCGAGAGCCAACTCTTCACTGAGATATGTAAGGTCTGCCAGATCTCAAAAACATGCGCGACACCTGCACATCTGCAAGGCAACGACCAGGTGGGAAGATGGAACTGAACTCTCATTAGGCTGCTGAAGGCCTCCACTCAAGGCGCACAACCAGATGTCTGGTTTTTAAGCCTGAGGCGTGTTCTTCTCGCATACAGAGCCACGGTGCACACGTCAACGGGTGTTTCTCCATTCAAGATGCTCACAGGTCGCGAAATGAGAGTGCCTTCCGACATCCTCCTGCCAACAAGGTTTCAGAGTATATACTGCGCCTAAAGGAAGGCATGCGAAAAACTTTTAACATCGCACGCAAACATTTACGGCTGTCTTATATCAGGCAGAAGAAATGTTATGGCTGACACAGCCGGATGAACGTCTACCGAGAAGCGACTTATTGCAAATCTGCGGACCGGTTCGCCCACCTGGAGTACATCGCAAGCTTCATCACTGTAAAGCAAGGATCCATTGTGGGTGGTGAAGGTGCTCTCTCCTGCAAACTACCTCGTCTGCAACGCACAACTGCGTACCCAGGCAGTAACTGTTCATCACACTAAGATGAAACACTACAAAGGACATACACCAGTCAGATATGATGATGAGATCTATGCCCTGAAAGAAGACAAGGAGCAACCGCTTGGGAACTTCTAGAGGAGCTCGTAAGTGGTAACAGCGGGGGTGGTGCTGAAAGGACGAGGGGGCCACGTAATACTTATATTGTTTTAATGTTCATTTCGGAGATGAGGCAAATGCAATTCGGACCTGATGACAGAAGAGTCATCGTTCTGCAAGCCGGGGAGCGGTTACGTGTCCACATCCCCTTAAACTCTACTTGTTTTCCCCACTTGCCCTAATAAATATGTCAGAATTAAACCATCCTAGATGTTCCAAGAGTACGAAGAAGGGGGAGGAGGAGACCTGAGAGGATCGTCCCACACACGAGTTGAACAATCAAAAGCTCTGCATAAAAGCAAAATATCAAGCAAATGGAATCTGTCTGTTCTCTCAAATGTGTGTTTTGTATCGTATCGATTTCATCAACAGGTGTAATAGAAAGTTTAAAGATTTGTTGTATTAGAAAATGGAAATAGGTTTAAGAATAAAGCGCTCACACAGCCAACTAAGACACAAATTCCTTGTGGTGGATTTTAGTTAAAAGATTACATCCAGCTTGTTTTATTCTAGAATCAGAAAACTCACACATTTTACTTGTGTGGTAATGCAACTGTATTATCCTTATTTAATGCGTTTCTCTTTGGTTGGTTTTGGCATTCTTCGTATCATAATTTGTCAATGTTGACCAGCTGACTCATCTCAGCTGCTCCTTAATGACAAATTTATTGCTATCAAGTGCTGTTTTAATATGCCAATGTAAAGGACAAAAACTGGGGTTGGTCGCTTTATATTTTCACGGGAGCTAGGGTTTGTCGTTGGTGTTTTTTGGATTGCCTCTCTTTATGCTAACTTTTCGCGATTCTGTTACCAGTTCTGTATTTGAATCAAAAGCCCAATGGACGTCATTCTTTTTCGTTTGGTGATATATTACAACATTCTTCTGTTAATTTACCAAGGTTGGAGTTATAAACAGCGTCATTGTTTTTGATGACCCAACTCCCTTTTGTTCGATTTGTGGATTATCCTCTCATAGCACTTGCACAATACATCTGGCGCTATTTCCTGCACGTCAGTGTATAACCGCAGATGGGTCTTGAAAGAAAATCGGTTGTTTACTTTTCATATATTTGCTTTTGAGGAGATGGACGAATACAAAGTTGTTGTTCTCGGTGATGGGGGAGTTGGAAAGAGCGCCCTAACTGTTCGCTTCGTCACAGGGAGATTTGAGGAAAAGTACGACCCCACAATCGAGGACTTCTACCGCAAGGAGATTCTGTGAGTTCGGTATTCTAAGTTTCAAAATTCTGTTCATTGCTTCCTTTGTCCTATACTTTGTTTTCAGATATTTACGGCTAATAGATCTACTTTCATCCTATCAGAAGGTGTAGAAGACCTGCTTGTTATTTGCAATTTGTTCTCCTATTTTTCTTTTTAAATAAATAAAGGGTTTTCAGTGCAGAACTTTGGTGGTAAATTATTCCAAAATTTTTCATCCTGTGGATTTTTTCTCAGTTTTCCGATATGAGCATATGCCCGTTCCAAGTATTACCATTCCCTTCTCTTGAGTCAAAGGAGGCGTAATGTAAACCTTTTCCCTTACCATTATGACACATTAAGCAAGTCCCTAGCATAGTGTGCCGATGGCTGTCGAATTTCTCTAGGCAAAATAGCTTTATTGGAGTGTAAAATACCCCTTTTCGCCATGAATCGGCCACTTTACTTCTCTCTTGAATATATATTTCCGCAATTTTCCCAGTAGATGTTTAGTTTTTCCATCTTCAGTTATCTTACTGTTGCTCTTCTGTCAGTCAGAAACACCTTCCCTATGAGCTTTTATTTATCACCCCCGACTTAATATATTCTAGTTTTTCTTTCCTCATCATTGTTAAAACGTCATTCGTGCCGAAACTAGGCAAACTTTAATCAAAAGGCACATGTCAAAATCCATTTCACATGAATCACGGCCAACATAATTTCATACTTTCTTCGCAAGCGTCTAATCCTTCCTACGTATTTGCAAATAATCACTTTTATCATATTTGTCTTAATCCTTACGTTTGGTACCAAATTTTGACTATGAGGCGTAGCCGCAACTCATCACTGACCTATTCCAAAGTGGCCTGATTTGAGCAGCTCTAAGTCCTTGTCGTATAGCCAGGGTATCTCATGTGGTTATGGTTTTGTATCTTATCAAATGAGTCTTATTCATGCGGGCTTAACCAGTAATTAAGTAGCGAAACGTCTAATTGATTTCTGTTGTAAAATGCATCTTTATAGATTAGGCATCTAGAGCTTTCTAATAAAGTGCTTGTCGTTTAGACCTTGAAAAAAATCCCCCCATTTTTTGAGGAATGCACATTTTTGGTTAGAGAGAACTCGAAAAGGCAACTATGGATGCTGTTGATTAGGTAAAGTTAAGTCCTTGAGTGCTTTTTATTGAATAAACTACCTACAACAACACCTATGATAAATCATTAACTAAGTTATCAAGTTGTAATACTAGATAACCTTTGTTTTTAGGAAAATAAGTAGTACCCACGTATTGACAAGTTTAGTTGCTTTCGGTTGTAAAAATAACTCTTAATCTCAAACATTGAGAACTGCCTAATGCGGTGAGTGCCTTTCAGCAGCAAACCAACTTCATAAGCCAAGCTATTGTTGGGGCTATTAAATAGATGCAATTAGGTCATCCAGGTCCATTCAGTGGAAGCAGTGCCTAGAGTGGCAGAAAGGATAATCACCTCTGCTGCGTTGAAATTATTCATTAATTAAATAATTGACGTGTGTAAATGGGAGTACCTAGTTTTAAGAGAAACCGACACGCAAATACACAAACACAGGCTCTGCCGCAGTTGTAAAAGCAGCAGTATTTGCGCACGAATTTTCCGAATATACAAATACACCGACCCATATGCATATGTTAAGCACAAGAAACTGCATTTTTTCAGAAATTGATTGTACACTATTCCATTTTTCAGTCAGAATTCCATTGAGTTATGGAAGTTGGAGACCTATGAGGGGACTCATAGCATTTTTAAAACTAGCTTGAATTGTGTCACTGTGTCAGTACAGGTTGTTGTGATCAGGTGATAGAACTTAACACCAACTCGCCAGGTGGAGGCGGGGATTGCAATAAAAAGTGGATCAATCCTCTACCTTTGGGTACCTGAATAAAACTGTCTTTGAAGCTGTTGAAACGTTTGGAAGTGTTCAACGATTATAGAGCATAAATACCTTCGTGCTTCATATTTCTCTTATTTTTTTGCCAATTAAAGTATTTGTTTGCTTTGCAGCCTTGGACTTTGTTCTCCCAAGAAATGCGAGAGAAGCGCGATAAATTTTGCGTGCCTGTAAAGAATGAGAATACGTTTGGTGAATATGCTAGAAAACTGAAATCAGTTACTTCGATAAACAGTTATGAGGTGACTTGATGTAGATGCCAAGACCACATTTGGCCATCAACCCAGTGTGGTATGCTTTTGCACCCAATTGAGGAGCTGCTTCCAACTTCTTTACTAAGTTCTCCGTCCAATCTTGGGGTTTTTTAAATGTTTACTATCGGGATCACCGAGAAAAATCATCCAATGCAGCTCATAAATGTTTCGTGATTCTTGATTATCCTTCCCAGACCAAGAGTTGTTGCATATTCAGTCGATCTGTCTCCGGCACGTGATGCGATCGGTAAACTGTCAAAAAAACGTCGCATATCTGGTAGTACATGTGTTGAATAACTATTACACCCTTTTTAAAGTCTCTAATGTAACAATAAAGAAGACGCTAGTTTAATATCCCCAACGGCAAAGCATATTTTCGGGTTGTGTTGATCTTGCATCACCATTTGGTGTCACGGATTGCAAGTCACCTTCATATGAAACCGAGTGAAAAACAATCTCACCAGATGGTGCTTTAAATCAAAACTGTCATTTTGTTTTTCGTTTGTACGATTTACTTTCGACTACGAGTTTTTTTTTCCAGAATTGTTTAAAGCTTTAAATGGCATACAGCCGCCTACCTCGTAGATTGGCATTTCGGCTTAGCTCATTAATTTTTTGTAAAGTAGTTAAAACTAAATTAGTGTACAAACTAGCCTTTTTTATCGGTGCATTAGTTGATTTTGAAGCCTTTTTCCATGTATATAAGCTACGAAGGTCTTAGAAGAAGGCCGATCACCACAGCCAGTGGAGCACCTTCACGTGCACTATACCAAATTGGCCATTTCAAAAGTGTAATTATCCCCTCCAGACGCGGCACTGGCCACGTATTACATACCTATGGACCTCAGACTTGGTAATGAGATCAAGAGGTCATACACGCGAATGCGCTAAACAGTCTGTAAGCAAAGTGACTCTTATGATTGTGAACATTTCACTCAAATTTATTGCTATTAACTTTGGTGTGGTGAATGAAATGGCATCGCGAGTCCTGACAAATGGTTAGTCTTGAATGGATTTCGGGTCAACAATCTTAGGGGAGTGTTCTTTTAAATTTTGTGCGAAATAGTATTGCGTAGTGTCCCCTTTTGGAAAAGGATTTTAAATGTCTACGTCTTATTTAATAAATACGATAGATTCTCGAAAATAAGTACCCCTTGACTTGTCGGATATTTGCTTTAAGCGAATTTTTAATGCCCTCTTGGAAGTAATGGCAATCCTTCCGCTATCCATGCATCGTCATTTTTCCAGTTTTTTTTGGAATCGACTATTAAAGCTGTCACTTTTAATTCACCCTACTTGGCTATCGTCTGGCCTCATTTTTGGGCTTTAGGACTTCCACTGTGTTGATGCCGTAAAGAGACTAAAGCCCCATTAACCAATTACTGAGCAATTTCCATTAATTGATAGCCCACTCTAATTTCTTTCCAAAAATAGAAGCCTTTACAAATGGCAACACTTCTGTTCCAACATTTGTCCCAGGTGTGCTCTTAGTCTGGATTGAATTCATTCCATTTCAGGCACTAAATTGTCACTTACTGAAAAGCGATTGGACATTAAAGTGCCGTCCTTCTTGTACATCTTTAAAATCACTGCTAAAACTCATGATTTAATCAAATATGATGTTTTCCACTTTGTCAGTCGCCTGCTGCCATGTGTTACACTTTGATTGTCCGTTTTCTACCAAAAATACAACCATTTTTATGGACATTTCACGCCTACCTGTGGACAGAGTTGTACTTGTTGCGTGCATATTTTTCCTACACCCTTTATTCTAGATAAGCATTTTTAAGGGTTGATTGTGACAAATTTCTACAAGTGTGATTCCACATCCACTTTGTTGTTGCAGCGGTGTCTCCCTTCCCCTAACCAATTCTTCCACTTTAGACGAATGTTAATTATATGTATTGTATGTGTGAACTTAAGGCACCACATTCCCGTTACTACTCGATCACGCGATAAAACAATTTTTAACCATTAGAAGTTGTGGTGATGCACTTTTCTTATTGGAGATCAAACAAATGAGTGGCATTGCTAAAATACAGTCACTACAGAATGGTTTCGTGGGTTAACATGAGTGCATACCCAACGCGTTTCGGTTAAACCGGGTCATTTAAGTCTAAATGAGGCGGAAAATAATTGCGGGGAGTGGACTCAGTAAATTGTTTTTTTTTTCTTTCCATACAATCTCCTACTACTACTACTACTACTGAACTTGGCATTTATCTTCTGCGGTATACCAGTACTTGGAACGTCATACCAGCATGGCCGAATTATTTTGGCGTAGGATACCTACTTTCTTAACTTTCCGTTTCGGTGCCACAGTGTTAGCCAACTTTTCATAATTTCAAGTGCTTATGAAATGTGTTTTGTTTAACGTTCCCACAGAGGGGTTCATCCCTTGGGACACTTTTATTAGCGTAAAAACGAAACACTGCTGAAGAAGCATCAAAACCTATTGGGACATCTTCTTGAACCAAACGTTTGAGGTTACTCATAAGAACCAAAACGAGGACGATTTCACTGTAATAATACTTGTAAGTGAGGTGACCTTTTCATCACGTCAGTTAATAATTAGGTCATGACTGCGTCACATTCCTGCGTATCAAACTGCGAAATTGTTGGGTGTTTTTTCATCGTGTTTAGTTCCATTTCAACTCAAAAAATTTCATAGTCGAGGACTGGGTAAAAATTTACGTCCTAAACAGGTTGTTATGAATTATTAACCATTTCTGGAGGAGGTAAGGCCAATAGTGTTTAGTTTTGCTTTTTCCTTGACGCAAAATGGTTGCGTTGAAAGAAATGCTGTCTTACTTAGTGAAGACGACTAAATTTTCTGAAAGCGCCATTTTAGTTATTTTGAAAAGTTGCCGCTCAAGAAGGTTACCCGATATCTCAAAACTTGAATTCGACCTTAATTCATACAGGAGTGAGTATTTTGCTCACTTGATGGGGCCTTTACTTATCATGAGCCATTCAAGGAAATACTGAGCGGCTCCGGTAGACTTAAAAGGCGAAAGTGGAAAAAAGTAGATCGAATCAGGTCTCCATCCACCTTGGAGTGGACGATAGTTACCAGACTAAATTGGAAAGGAAAACACGACACAAAGATTAAGTCGATCCATCTGAATCGGGGACAGGAATGAATGCAGCTGTGGCTTGCGGCTCTTCTCGATCACTCTTTAAAGGCCTCGTCCTCACCTATCACTTACTTCTGACTATCGAGGAGCTACTTCTTTGATGTGCGACCTTACCCTTACCTTTCATTATTTGACCACCACACAAAAACGCATCGGTTCCCCAAAACTTCGTCCCTAAGCTATGGTGTGCTCCTTTCACCACTGTTCTGCTGTCATAATGTCCAATGTCTGAAATATCTCGACGCCTGACGTTGCCGTCATAAGTCGTGTGGGTCTAAAGGTGCCTTCACCACGGATGTGCAGAGGGACTGGCAATGTAGTGGCACGGGAGTGACGCGAGTAGAGCTTCCTGCTCCATTCAGTCGTGAAGACTGAATTGGGGGGGACTGGATGAGGTCGCTAAAATGCCCTTCTGCCACTGTAGCCCTCCACGGCTTAACGTGAAGAGAGTCTCGAGAATATCGACATACACGTAGATGTGGACGCAGACGTACACCAGGTGTGAATTGAGCTACGACGAGATTTCATCTAGAGTCTATAACACTCCAACCGCATTACTTGTGTTCCTTTGCAAAAGTTGGTCGCATCTCATCCAAATGCCCAATTTGGAACAGCATCAAAAGCCTATTGTTAGTGTGTGGATGTTTATAATGTACAGTGCGAGTAATCTACCCTGTCATGCAGACAACCCGTCGCAAATGTGTCTCAGCAATGTCACGAAGGTTTCACATCACCAGTGAAGGCACGTATTCAGCATGCGGGAAGGTGAGAGGGAGGGAGGGAGGGGATGTCTCGTCATCCGTACGCACTTCTGTGTGAGAAGAACAGAGTAACCACGACCCAATTTGCATACCTCCCAATGGTACCCCACTTCACACCTCACACTTCACTCCCTGAAGAGCGTTACACCACTTCAATCGCATACGCAGTACAATGCTGTCTTTGCAGTAGTACTGCCCTCCCGGTAATACGTTGCATTGAATGCGTCTTTTGTCTACTCAAATTGCAGACAGTAGAAGCGCTAGTGTAGGTTGAATGATTGTGAGCAGCTGAAATCATGTAGTACACGCGGGCATTGAACTGGAGACGATCGTCGAGTAGGTGTCAAATCGTGTTGCAAGGAAGATCCACTCGAGAGAGATCATACCATTGTTTTGAAGGGACTCAGGTCCCTCACCCGTGGTTGGTGGACTGCCTCAGTGATGCTAAGTTCAACACCGGGCATTGCATGGAAGACAGTTGTCAAGTAGTTGCATCTTTTTTGGGAAAGATATCTACTTAAGCGAAATCATACTTGTGTTTTGACAGGATTCAAGTCCTTCTCATCACAGATAAAGTACCGCCTTGGGGATGCCAACTTGAACTTTTTGTTGAGTGAACTAACGCCCGACTCACTCTTAGTACTGAAGGCACTTATATTTTTGAATATTGGGATCCTTTGAATAAATAACGACCTCTTGAAAAGCCACCTGAGATATTGTTTTAAAAGCTATTAGTCCTTTTTTATGGACGGTATTTTCCTCTGTTTGTGTGGTGCTAAAGCATCATTTTTAGGGCGCTTTGTTTATCATTGACTAGAGCTGTCACACCTTTCATCCTTCTTTTACTCATTAAACCCACCAAGTGACCGTAGGATTGTGTGATTTCCTGCAGTTGATTTCTTTACCTATATATAAAAGATAGGAAAAGATGTTGCATAAAAGTGAGGTTGGCAAGCTTTCGCCTTCATGTTCCACCTCTAAAGCCGTGATATGACATGGCAGCTCTTGACTTCTGCCTCTGATACATCATTACTCTCACTTCTATTTGGGAAAATCAAGGAAAAGTTTTAAGTAGCCTGGTATTTTTGCCCGAACGTTGTTTGGATCGGATCAAATCACTCTCTTTTATGTCCCACATTTGACATTGTGGCATGATCGAGCACTTGATGTCTTCTACACGAGTCGATGCGTGCAAATTTTACTTTTGATTCACAATAAGCTTCATCAGACGCTGTTTCATGCACTAGTTTACTCTGTTGTCTGCTGCCACCTTGGTTAATGTTGTCTAAATCAGAACGGATCATGCACGATATGGGCACACCTGGCACAAACAGGTGCCTTTAATATCGGCCATTGGTAACCTTAAAAGTCTTGGTTTGACTTTAATGCACCTCGCAGTTGGACATGTGCTTATATCCTCGTTTACACAATCTGTCGCTGAAAACCACCACTAAACATCTTAATGCAGACTGTTGTATTGATTAGAGGGTATCACACCTTCCATCCTCCTAGTCTCATTCCTCTTCCTTCCTTTCCTCTCTCCTTCGTCCAGAGTAAATGGTAAAGCGTGCATGTTGGAGATTCTTGACACAGCGGGCAGTGAGCAGTTTTCCTCACTGCAGGACCTTTACATTCGCAACGGCCAGGGTTTTGTGCTCGTATACAGCATTGCCTCATTGCAGAGTCTCCTCGACCTAGAGGCAGTGCATCAACAGATCCTCCGTTTCAAGACTAAGGCGCCTTCCCGGAAGTCCAAAACTTCGAAGTCAGCGCCATCGCCAGTACTACCGCCAATTGTGCTGGCGGGTAATAAGGCGGATCTAACGGCAGTAGGGCACCGCGAGGTCGCCAGGGCCGACGGGGATGCGGCGGCGAGGCGATGGGGTTGCTGTGCTTTTGTAGAGACCTCGGCGAAGACGGGGGAAGGTGTGATGGATGTCTTTCGAGAAGTGGTTATGCAGGTAAGGTTTAGTGGCAATAATTTCTACACGTTTTCTCCTTTACTTCTCAGTCAATTTTCGTACAATGTCCACTTTCATTGTATTCTTTTTTTCCATATATCTAGTTTATTTGGCATGTTATCATGTGGCTGTTAAATATAGGTATCAAGAGAAGGTGATAACCATAACATGGTAAAATATCAACAGGATAATATAGACGTTGAGGTGGTGATAGCCCCCTCCCTACCCTCCATCCAGAAAGTCCTAATCTTCTCGTGACTAATTCTTGTGGTATGGGATGTGAGGTCTTGTTCTGAAAGACTAGGCGAGGGAACTTCTGATTGCTTAAGCATTTCTGGTTGTTCCACAAGTTCTCTTTGGTTCGCGTAGATCTCAAGTGATTGCGTCTGTCCACCATCGTAGACGTACAAGGGAGTCACAGTCTTCGGTTAGACGAAGTGGTAGTTGCCTTAGAAGTTTGGAGTGGGTGAGTAGTAAGTGGATTTTTTGGGGATAATCAGTGCTGTGTTCGTTTGCTTACCGAACGATGCAATAAAAAGAACCACACTTTAAATCACAAATCACTCAGCCAAAACACAGCGCGTTGTTATGACATGGAAGAATGCATACCACTTGCCTGGCAGCTTCACTGCCATCTTCATCACACACGCGTTGCGTTATGAATAGACCGAAAGTTGATCTTGACACGTCATTGTCGAGACTATGCAGTCCTCCTGAAAGTGATGCGCCTTTCTTGAAGCAATTCATCACCAAAGTTAAGCCGTTTAATGTAGGTCATGCCTGGGCGGTAATTTCTGTTACCGCCTACCCTGACAAGAAGCTTGATTCGACAAGTTACAACAAGCCATTGTAGTTTTTTGGCATCCTTGTCCGTAAGAGAAGAATATCATTGTAATTGCTACCAGAATGTTGTGCATTCATCATTTTCAGACCTTCACTAGCTGAAATGATTGATGTACCTAATGAAAGCCTAAAGGTCTTTTAAAATTGTCTGTTTTTAATGGAACAAGATCTTCAATTCCATGTACTGTTTGTCCTTCCTCCTATTGAATGGGTATTGTCATCAATAAAAAATAGCTTTAACCTGCTTTTAATTTTTTTCCTTTTTGCCATCTAAATGTGTGGAATCACCATACTGAGACATGTCAGCGTCAACGATGAGATATGAGAATACTGCTAGAAAAATGGAACTTGTTAAAACCTAGAGTTTACCGGATCTTTGAATGTGCTAGGAGGATTGTTCTCCTGTTTGAAAGAAAGGGCCTAAAGTATTGACGTCGATGTCCTGGGTGTTTTGTCCTCATACTGAATACTCATTTTCATTATTGTAAGACATTTTGGTTCGTCCGAAAGCTTTAAGTGCTTTCATTTCTTTATGCCATCCACCCGAGTGATGTGCCGTAGAAGCATCGTGCTACATTGTCCTGTCAAGCATGTTACAATGCTACCTGTGAAATAGACGAAAACACCGGCGTCGTTGCAGTTGGTGAAGCTTCCACTTAAAGCACCTTTGCTTTCAAGATTGTGTGGTGGAAATGATGAAGAAGTTGATTGAATAAACAATCCTTCTCCCGTAAAGGTGTCCTAGTGCTCTGTGCTCCGGCTGATGCACACGCCGCCAGCATCTCAGAGGTAGGAGCTAGTCAAAAAAGCCCAGATTTTTTATTGTTCCCATGTGAAACTGTCACTGCAAAAGGCATAGCCATCATTCTCACATTGAGAACATCCTACATCTCATTTAGTGCTTTAAAATGTTCCGGTTTTTTGAAAACGCAATTTGGTGTAACCGGTTTGTCATAAACCGATAAAGGACACATGTAAAATGCCTGTGAAATGTGAGCTAGTGTAATATAAATAGGTCGTCACGCATATGTGACACGGGTTTCAGACTTTTTGTTGTGCTCTCCTCGGAAGTGCGACTGGTAGGTGTTTTAGCAATAGTTTGACCAACGCCCTGTGTGACTAACATGTCACGTCGTGCTATGATCCTAACCTTGAGATAGAAAATACCGACAACGAAGTACGATGGCTAATTGTAGCACCTTTGGAGATTGGGAAAACTGTAACACGGGGACTTCTTCATCGCATGATATTGCTAGCCTTGTGACGGTTGAGATGATGAATGTAACCACGAAAATGTTTTAAAAATGTTTGTTGTTAATCCAGTAATTGCATAACACAGGCTTAGTAGGAGAGACCACGATATTTTCTAAATTGTTTCACCTCATTTAGAAAGGCCTCAACAAGAGAACAAGCAGACAATAAACAAATGATATATCATGGATGGTGAAGACAGTGAGTGAATGTGTAATGGAGTCGATTTGTGACGCTGAAGGGGAAAAAATTATAAAGTTTGAAATATTTGGCACAATCAGTGAAGAGCGAGACATTAAACTGGTGTCCGTTACTGTAATACGAAGTTGAATGCTGCAATAGTAGAAACACATTTGTCGAATAGAACAAATATGCATTTTCCAAGTGTAATTTTCGCATTTTGTTTGTAACGGTCTTGGTAGTAGACATCGCCAAACTAGTCCTTGACAGTGTGAACGAAATTGGTGACAGTTCTTTCAAAGAGGTGTTGAACTTAGCATCACTGAGGCAGTCCACCAACCACGGGTGAGGGACCTGAGTCCCTTCAAAACAATGGTATGATCTCTCTCGAGTGGATCTTCCTTGCAACACGATTTGACACCTACTCGACGATCGTCTCCAGTTCAATGCCCGCGTGTACTACATGATTTCAGCTGCTCACAATCATTCAACCTACACTAGCGCTTCTACTGTCTGCAATTTGAGTAGACAAAAGACGCATTCAATGCAACGTATTACCGGGAGGGCAGTACTACTGCAAAGACAGCATTGTACTGCGTATGCGATTGAAGTGGTGTAACGCTCTTCAGGGAGTGAAGTGTGAGGTGTGAAGTGGGGTACCATTGGGAGGTATGCAAATTGGGTCGTGGTTACTCTGTTCTTCTCACACAGAAGTGCGTACGGATGACGAGACATCCCCTCCCTCCCTCCCTCTCACCTTCCCGCATGCTGAATACGTGCCTTCACTGGTGATGTGAAACCTTCGTGACATTGCTGAGACACATTTGCGACGGGTTGTCTACGCGACAGCGTGTGGAGGAGACAATGTGTGTTGCCCCTGTCGTGCATTATGAACTTCCACACGCACACACACATACGTTGTGAGAGCAGCTGCTGCATTTAACGCCTTTTCACTTCTCAAACCTTTAAAGTCTTCAATGAATCCAAGTCATTTTGTGCATTTTCCATAATTTTCCCCAACGAGACGGTGGTTTTCTGCGGAATTCACGTTTACAGACCTTTTCCTTCCTAGAATTTTAGGGAAAACTTCAACGCAGTCTTATTTTCCAATTGCCCACTTTATTTGGAGTGCGATCATGTGATTGTTGAGTGTGCATGAGGGGATGGGGCAGTACCCCTCCTCTGTCCCAGCTTGAAGCATGTTGTAGGGCTTTTAACACTACTAAGTCTTGCAGCATAAAGCACGCGATGAGGTACTGCGTTATGTTACCTTGACAGAACAGGACTTCCTTCCAGCCGATTGACCCATCCTGTCTTTTCTCCCCACAACGTCCCGAGGTTGGGTTTGACCGCCACTTTACAGGTTGAATTGCGCACCGTGGTCATAGTATTTCTAAGGACGAATCCAACACCAATTAGAACAGCCGAAATTTCTTGACACCCGAAGTGGATGAAAACACTTCTTTTGCGATCTTGTAGATGGCTCAGGAGTCTGCAAAGAAGAAGGGCTGCACCACTGGAGCCTGTGCTATCCTCTGACTTGCCGGCCTGCTTCTCACCTCTCCTACCTCTTTCTTGGGGTGTGGGTGTGTGCTGAGTTTGTAAATATTTACCGTTCCTCTCTTTTTTTCGTTATTTTTGCATATTTCCAACTGTGTGTACATATTGCCTCGATGAAGAAGATGAGACGTTTTTCTTTACGATGCCTCCTATCGGTGCTGGATACATCGTCTTTTTTAAAAAAAAAAAAAAAAAAAAAGTAATTTTTGGGGCTATAACAGTTTACTTAATCTTCATAGTTATCTTTCATAATGGTAGAGAAGATCTACGCGACTCCAAGTCTGTTAGTCGAACTAGTGCAGAGGTACAGGTGGAACAAACAGGCTTCTTATTTTACTCGCGACCATTACAACGTCGAGCGAAGGTGATGTGGATGTGAGGTTGTCGAATGGAATAAAAATCGACTCACAGTTGGATCTATCCTGAGAGTGCTTTGTTAGGCGGTACTTTGAGGAGTGAAAATATTTCGAATAATTCTATTGGTGTAGGAACACCTGTCTGAGAGTAGGGCTACCGTCCAACAGACGCGTCTAAAAGGAAAACAGTTCTTATTTCTCACGAGGCCAACTGTTTGAAGTAGCTCTGTGCCCCCTGTTGTAGGTCCAGTCGGTTCACTTAGATGTGAGCTTTCTTAGAAGCTTCAAGTGAATGCAGTTTTAGTCCTCTTGTCGAGTCGGGGAGTCATGTTAGTAGTACTAGTTACCGGATTTGGGGATGTTTTGATCACTAAAGCAGTACGCAAAAACTTTCTGTCAATAGTAGAAATTTTCTTGCAAGGATAGGGGGTTACGCAACCACCGTTTCTAATGACAACAGAGGATTTAATTTTATTGGCTCTTAAAAGGTGTAACTAACAACTCGGGTTCAGGTCACAGAGGGACGGGTTTTACTGTTGTCACTGACTGGCTGCAAATAAAACTGACGGCTAAAAGGGGACCGCTTTGTGAGCCTCTGCATTCTGCCGATGGTTCACCACAAAAATGGGGCTTTCGTGCGTCGCCTAAGTTGACTGTCGTAGCTTTTCTAGGCTTTGTAGAAGTTGCAATAAGCTAAAGTTGTGTTGAATAACAGGCGTAGATTGCATACTGAAGGACTCAAGGGGCTGCAAGTGTGAGTAAAGGGCCGCACTGCGGAGCGGAGTGAGGGTACACCTCACGACGACGCGAACACACATATGGTGATTTGATATATGTTTAACAGTATATATTGTAACAATGTGCTTATTGGGTTAACCCTCCGTTTTGGCTACGTGGGAACTTAAGTCGCCGCCTTTGTGCTTCCTCTAAATGGCATGGCCTCCTAACCAATGGGGGTAGAGATCTCCCTCCCAACCTTTCTGTACGTCGGGAATACGCTTTCTGCTCTGGTATGATGGCTTCGTTAGCCGTTTGGGAGGGTTCGAAGTGCTGCATTATAACAATGTGGACTCTTTGATCCCGTTGGATCGTACCTCCGATTGTGGAGTTTGACGTGGGGTCGTGCCAATGGCCTCCGAACGGTTAATCATACAGCCTCCTCCACACTCAGTATGGCGCTTTAGGAATTTGGGAGGGCTAGAAGCATTTCAAGATTCATTGAAATTGCTAATTGATACCCCCTTCAGAATGGAAGGCCGAAAAGGGGAAGCGAAAAACGGAACACAAATGTAATACAGGTTTGCTTGAATCCACCTCGTTGGCGAAAGGCGGTCAGGGAACAGGAATCTCGTTATGGAATGGACGTCACGCGCCTCCGAGGAGGAAGTATTTCCTGGCATTGGAGTAGAACCGGAAGTTTGAATCGGGCATTAGTAAGGCATCTTAAGAAGTCTTTGTTACTCTCGAAAAGTACGGAAGTCCACTGGCCTTCTGCGTTGGCCTTCATTTTCTTGGAACAAGCAGACTCAAAAGAAGCGGGTATCCTTAGTTGGTATCATTAATAAAGGGTATAGAGTGCACCTCCTCCTCGGCAGAAGTCGACGTCCAATCCGTAAGGAGATTCGTGTTCGCTGTCCGACTCTCCCCTCAAAGGTGTACTCTAATAAAACTATTTGTAATTTTTTGTGCTTACTACATCTCCACTTCTTATGCACTGGTTCGAAAATACATTTGGCAATTGGCGATGAAGCCCGGATTGTTGCAGTGGGATCCGAGTATCACAACTAGTTCATCGTTTGCCTTCTCTTAAAGAAAAGGTTGTTCCCAAAACTCGAAGCAGCCTACAACTGAATCAGTTAAGTTGAGGTCACCGAACTGCCTCCTGCACATTCGTCCAGCATCCTTTGTTTCGTCATCCGCCCCCCCCCCCCTCCCTCCTCACGAGGTCTGACCGGGTTGTTCAACTCTCCAGCCCCTCCGCAACCACTTGAAAAGCGAGCGATCTCTGCTCAGCCCTGCGACTTGCCCGGCTGAGCCGAACTCATAGCAGTTTGTACTTTAGTGGCGGTCATTCAGAGAGGTGATGAGGAAGGAGCAACCCAGTTAACTCCGCATGGGTTTGTGGGGTTACTAAGGTGCACTTTCATTCGTTGAAATTGATTCCCATGCTACAATCGATCAACACTTTCTCAACGAGACAAAGGCCTCCTGAGAAACCCACTTTTATGGAGCTTTTTTGCTTCTAGAAGCCAGAAAAACGCCTATCTCCACTTATACCCCACACTGATTTCCCAAATTCCCCATTCGCCATGTGATCATGCAATTGTTGAGTACTGAGGTCAATAAATGTTGAAAGGATAATATGGAGGATGGGTTAATACCTGCTACCCCGTCCCATCCCATTCTAAAGTACAGTACGGGGTAACGTTTTCTGTTATCTCGATAGAGTCGGACTTTCATCCAGTCGAGCTACTTAGGCTCGACTGTTTCCCACGAGGTTGTCTGGTTGAAAACCATCCATCAAGCGGGTTTGTGGGGCCCTCAACAAGGAATTCGTAGCGAACAAATGGTTTTGCAGTCCACCTCACGCGGGGCAGGTGTAGTCGTCTCAAGATGGAGTGGTGGCCGTCGGTGTAAGGTGGTTAGTGGGAACGGAGAACCGGGGATTCGCTCGCTTTTGTCGCAGGTGGGTCGGCCTGCAAACAGTCCAAGTTGTTGTAACACCAGAAAATTAAAATGCAACGCTCTTGAAGGCTAGCGCGATCGCTTATTGCGTGGGAGCGGAGTCCACTTCCACCACGACCTCACGTTCACCTATTGATGTGGGTGCAGACTAACCATCTCATCCCTCTGGTTAGGCATCAGTGGAAGTTAAAGACAGGTAGATCACCGACTCGCTTAACCAACAGTAGCAGGCAGTTCCATATTATTGAGACCGGGGGCTCAGCGCATACACAACCTCCCTACTGCTGATAGATTCACCACTGGAATAAGGTTGCTTGACCTAAACTACCCCTGGAGGTTACAACCCACAGTCCAACTTGCTCCAATCGTTCTGTTTTGGAGCCTTCAAATAAGACGCCATACCTAGTTTGAGAGTACATAATCAAAACTTGCAGTGGCCAGTAATTCCTCCTTCAAGCAGAGCTTTATAGGTCCCCTTTTAAAGCACCCCGTGGTACCCCGTAGGTGGTACCGCCCTTGGGGATAGTGCGACATGAGCCTCAACCTGTCACTTTCAGACCGCCGTTACTTCCACCAACTTCATTGTTGGCATGACCCCCAATATCAGCATCTGATTGGCTCGAATACAGCCAGTGTGATGAGTGGTTTTACGCTGTCCTTTAAACCAACGAGATCAAGGAATCTCAAAGACCAAACCACTACTCCACATTTGGCATCTTGTACCAAATACCTACCACGCCAACTACGAAAATCACCGGAAGAGTATTTGATGAAACCAATAAGGTGACAAGAATCAAGTCCAAAGGCACCCCCATTCTTCCATAAATTAAGAAACAAGCAAACGAACCCAAAAAATTATTACACTATTTGTACAAAAGAGTGGAATCGTCACCCACATTAATTTGTTCAATAAGATTGCTTCTCACATTCTTCCTTCCCAAAAAATGAAATCAACCGCGAATCATTTGTACCAATAGATGAAGACGGGGAGAATATTGAACAAAACACAGAGGAGGCAGAACTCTATTTACAAAGAGCAGTGAAGTCGTGCTTGGTAGATGGGGACTGTACAGACAAGTTACAAGCAGGCGGTCGGCCGCGATCTAGTCGTTTATCATGCTGGAGAAGTACTAGAAAGACGATAGAAAAGTTTAACATCAGGTCACCAATGGTGAACCAAGTTCTTCAAAATGGGCATACGCTTGCTTTTAGGCTGCCGGGTGTTGAAGTCGATAGGAAAAAGGAAGGCTAATAAAGATTTAAAAACGAGTTCAAGAATAGGATACTTTCAGCTGTCAAACACTGCCCCCTTTCAGCCCACAATCCTCCATCACACTATCAGTGTGTTATCTCATCCCAACACACATCATCAGGTTGTCGCTCGCTAACGAGAGGAAGGGGGGAGAGCCTTCGTTACCAACGCTAGTTACGGAGATAACGGAAACCGCGAAATTTATTCTAACCGGTCAAGTGATAAGGAAAACACCAAAAAGCGGAACGGAAATTTCACCAAAGGGCCGTCAATATAGTGGCATCCGGCTCTACGAAGGAAATTCGTTACCTCTAATAACTTTCTAGATGGACACCGGTAGCCGGAAAAAACAGGACAAATGTTCTTAAATGAATGAGGGTTCTCTACGCACCGCGTCGCGACCTTTGCATCAGTCGAGCACGGACCAGTCCACTCACACAATAGGGAAATGCAGTGGCCACATTTAGCCGGTAATATTAGCAATTTCCTTCGAAGTAATGGACACAAAAACGGCAGGAAAATTCACTACCCACTCTTTTCCAAAGACAAAAAATTTGAGAGTAAACCATGCACCCCAATACCAATCGAGCAGGATGCCTCTACATAGGGAAAATTTCAACCTCAACAGTCTACAGGGTACTTCCTCCTAGAACTCCACTATGCTATGGTCAACATCACGAGCTGGAAATAGAATACCCAGCAATCATTAATAGCAGATTGCACCACCACTTCCACAGCAAGGCCAATATAAATAAATATCTCCCAACTACAAGGTATGTGAAACGAAGAAAATAAAACTGGAAAAGTAAAATAATCCAACAGATGAAATGTGGACATGTGAGGCAAAAAAATTTACGAGTGAAGTTCTCAAAGCTCATATAAGTAGAGGTGATAATAAATATTACCTTTAAACAGTGAAAAACCCATGAAACAATAAAGTTGTCAACACAAAAAATTGGATCACGCTCAACAGATGCCGAAAGTCAAGTATTCCAAACTTGGTTTTAAAGGCAGATTTCGCTAAGTACTAGTAAATTTGGTGAATTACTGACAGAGAGATGGATTTCGGGGATAAACAGGAGCGCACCCCGTGGGAATTAAGTAATGAAGTCTCCCCGATCTAAACCACCAAAGGTAAGATTAAAACAGAGGAAACAATTCACAAGACAAAACGAGTAGCGAATTTGCTGAAGGATAGTAGCCATCTCAGGAGCCACTGACCAAAGATGCAAAAGAATCCACCTAAATTGACAGAATCAAGGAGTGAATCTCGAAGGTCCTGTTAAGTGTCCCATGTCTGATCAACTATGAATATGAAGAGTCGTCTGGACTGCTGAAGCAGTTATCCCAAAAAACGAAAACTGATTAATGTCGTGCCAGTTGTCAGAAGGGCATGATGTAGTGATCTACACCAAGTCGCATGTTCTGAAACATGAGGAAAAATATTGCTGAAGATAAAAAACGTTAAAGTAACCAAGGCCCCCTAAGCTAACCACAGAACCCTAAGCATTACAATCTTGATTGAAAAACTACCGCGAAACCTAAAAAGCATCTCGTACTGGAAATGATAGTCAAGGCTCAGTTAATACTAGAATCCACGATAGCCTCTATTCCGAATCACCAAAAAGTAAGGCCACTTCAACTTATCTCAGGGATACAACCTGTCGAAAAAACCCTATGCTCTTGAAGTAATGATAACAATAATACAGTGAGATGCAAAGATTTTGATTTAACCGACCAAAATAAAACACTATCCAGTAAACTTTCATGAAAAAGTAGAGGTCATAATGGTTGTCGATAATGGCATCTGACACTTTCTCTATTGAGTCAGAGGCACTCAAGAAGGTAGGCAAGACCTTCAGAGATGGAAGAATAGGACGTTCAGTCACCCAAGATTTCATAGCAAGAGTATATTGGCTGTCATGGGAGCAGCAAACAGTGATCAGAACTCGAGCACCAAGATCGACTTAAAAACTTAACACTAAGGAGCTATCTCTCATAACGGAATGAACCACGGTTAAAAGCATAAACTTATGTGAAATACGAATGGATAAATACTGCACCAATGAAGCAGTGTGAAGGTTTTGTTTAACCCACCTTTCCGTACTCTCCATGATCTACACTGATATCGGCTCCATCAAAGACGATTTTCTGTCGATGCCAGGTGTCTCGCGTGGGTACACTCAGCCGGCCCGAGCGCGTTCTCCTTAGGTCCCGCACATCTACGACACCTGTGGAGGAAAGGGAAGGAAAAGCTATTTTACCTCCCTCACATACAAACCAAATAAGCGAAAGGAGAACTCACCCAGCTGCGTTATGAGTTGGTGGCGCCGGTCTAAGGTGTGGTCCTGGTGCCTTCCTTGGCCTTGGTCCCGCTGCTGATATTTATGATGGCTGTTGTGAAGGGACTCGCGACTCCGACTGTGGCTCTTGCGATTTGACGTGGAGGAGGTTGAGGGGGAGGCGCGGGCCTCCTTACTTCTCAAATTCTTTGGTGCCTTCTTTTTAAGGCGATACGGCAGCGAACAAGCAGAATTCTGTAAACACACATTACGATCACCTCAGGCATTAGCAACAAAATTGGTAAAAAACAATTAAGCCTAAATATGGCGAAAACGCCAGTCAGATGACTTTTCGTCTTGCTTAAAGAACAATCCCATATCAAGCGTTTAGGGACCTTACGAAGTGGCATCGTAATAACAGAACCCGAATTCCTCTGCGTTTAGAAGCAGAATAAATCGTCGTGAATAAAGCCAAGCCGCCTTGGTTTAAATCGCATCTAACGCAATTTGTTCACAGTATCGTGAAGATTGAGACCATTATCTTTGCATTGCAGAGAGGCAATAACAAAGGCAAACCAATCACAAATATTCCAACAAGACTGCAGCTAGCTTGAATATGATGTTTAAGTTATAACTACCACCATCGAAAGGTACATATGGCATCGTCAACTACCTTCTTCAGCAGACCTGATGACCAGACGCACCAGCAACTTGAAAAATTTCGGCAGGAAAGGTCACCCCAGTTAAATTTGTTCTTGAATATAAATGGCGTTATCAAAGGACAAATGCATACGAATGTACACAAACCCGTTTTGTAATTTTTACCTTAATGACTGACGATGAAAGTCATATGAAGGCAAAGAAAATATAAATTTCGAGTAGCCACAAGCTGGTGACATATATCCATTTAAGGACAAGACAATCGGACAAAAAGCCCCACAGAATGAAGTAAAACCGAATGCTGCCACAAAAAATATCTGAAGACTACTTTAATACTTTTGAAGAAAACATCAAATCAGAACTCGCACGATGGTTAGTTTCGTAAAAACATCAAGAACATCGCTGGCTCGGAAGGGTAAAAACAGGACAAAATAACCGCTAGCCCCTCCCTAAAATGAGTCAACCTGAAACACGTCAAAGATGGCGGTTATATCTCGATTCCCCATATCAATATCCTCGGATCGTTACCTGTTAGGGCAAGCACCAACACACCTTATGTCGAAAATTAACGGCTAAACATCATGGAATTAATTTCCCCCAGCACTAGTGGCAGTGTTGCGAATATAAAAGCTTGCCTAATGAAGGCGAAAATAAAACCCACTTTGGAAAATTATCAAAATGCGAGAAAATCGCTTAGCTTTTAAGTGAACTAATGGATGAAGGCTTCAAGCCAGAAAAAAATTGAATTTGCCGAGAAGTTGCACAGAACGAAGTCAACAAATTTACGTTAAAAGAAACTAGTTTGCAGTAAAAACACCCGCTTGGCACAATCAGAGGTCAAATGGTTTCATCTGTAGACCTGCTTTACACTAGTTCAAAAATCCAAGTAAATGCCATCCTATTCAATCCCAACAGGCCAGATTTGAGGGACAAGAGCCAAATGGGTACCCACTTTCGGTGTCCTCGATTGATATGAACCCTTCGACTTCTGGGAGGGATAAGGGCAGCACCGAGAGGACTCGGCCACCATATCATCACCACTATTATTATCATCTTCCCGTTCACCAAAAAACACCTGGGCATCCATATCCACGACTGCCGACCCCTTCGCCGAATGACCCGAGGAGAGCACCCCCGCCTCCTTCTCCGACTGTCGCCTACGCAATCCGTGAGAGTGTAGTTTATGTGACGGCAACGTTTGTGATGGTCGCGACAGCAATGGCGTGCGCTCAATGTCCGCGTTCCTCAGGATCATGTTCAACTGGAAGGTTCATAACCACATTGACTCATGGTAAGAAAAAGGGGACTAAAATAAACCAACCCGCAAATCTTCCTCCATCCAATTGGAGACTGGGGTCCGCTCTCTTGTCCTCCGCGTCTCCGTCGCAACATCGCGTCGACCTCCTCTATCAGCTGACGATCCCGTCGACGCCAATCGAGATGGTGAGAAATCGTTGGAAGTTTGCACTCCCGTTTCAACAGTTAGTGGAGTTGAAGAGGAAGCTTTGCCTCCCCAAGTAGGATTTCGCCTACCCCTTGTGAAGTCATTGCTGTCGATCTCATTCAGGACGGACGCGCTAGGAATAGGCTCATTCTCATCCCGTATCGACTCAGTATCAGAGTAGCAACTTTTGTGGGAAATCTGAGAGGACAAAAGGGGGTGCAGATTGGAGGGAACCAAATGAAGACTAGGAGAACAACAGTACATACACACTCCGGTGAATCGGAATGCCTTTTGGAGGATGAACGGCGTTTCCTCCGAGCATAGTGACTGGGCGAATTGAGAACAAGAAATGGCAAGTCTAGTGTGTTATCCGACCTTGGGTCAACATCCAATGGCTCCAAAGTTGTCGCGTCGACATCTCTAATCCCATCCATCGGTGCGGGAGACCTCAGCCTCTGAAACATAACAAGATGATTGAAAAGGGACGGGCAACAGCGAACACAGTTAAAAAATCCGGCTACATCAGTTATCAATACATTAGTACAAATTAAGAAACAGCCTGATTCATTCACATTATTGAAATCCTTAAATCAGGAAAAGGATTGAAATGATTTACAGTTTGTCTGAAACTCGGCTTTTGTTGGGTCAGGTGATAGAGAAAGCGGTACAGAGCCCTCATCCAATTCCGCCTGTTTTTCGGTGGAAACCCATTGGAAAAGGCCTTTCGCAAATGCAGTGTGGGATTAATTTCTCCCACTTGTGGGTGCTGAAGCTTGTATAATTCCCATGAGATTGGTCCGCACAATTTGAACAGCCTTTTTCCATCAGAAGCTATGTCTCCACGATAATTAACAAAAATTATCCTGTCCGAACAGATAAGTTGGCCGGATTTAATATAGCGTCCTGCGATACGACACTCACCATCTTCCTCCAAATTGACAGCTACCCAGTTTTTGATGCTGATAATGGTATCCGTCGGTTCTGGACAGATACTACTGATCTCAGTGACACAATCAGCACGTTCTTGCGCAATAGGCACACTTAGAATATCTGCGTTTGTTGGAGCACTACTCGATCGAAGATGCACGGTATTAGGAACAACGGAAGTAGGCATACTCTGGGGAGTCATGGGGACTGATACAGGCACTTGTGTAGTCAAGTTATCATTCGAAGGAAAGGAATTCGAAAATTGGGGGAGAGAGAGAACAATGGGACGGCCGAAGTAATAGGGCTGACTAGGGAATGTAAATGGAGAAAAGAATTGGTTCATTTGGGGCAGAGGTGGTGTCACAGGTAGTGAAGCTAAAACAGATTATTCAAATGACAGGTTTGCATACATGGAGGCCACGAAGGGGGAGCTTCAATGAAAGCATTTTCCTTCTGCCTACAAACACTAGAAAGATAGAAAACTGCTTACATCCTAAAAACGACAGGCCCAGAACAAACAACTTTACCACGCTTATCGACCGTCTCGGGAGGCACGCAGATATAAACAAGCGTCAAGAGCATTCAACAATTGTGAAAGTGGAATCTAAAAGGTTTAAAATTGCACTTGAATATTAATTTTTGAAAGTTTGATATTCTTTTAAAAATGCTTTGTACAGCACAAGTTGAAAGCTTTTATATGAAATGGTTTGCATAAGCACGAAAATTGAAGTCGATAATTTGAATGTTAAAATAAACCTTTTATGTAAATGGATAAAAAATTAAAAGGGCAACAAAAGTTGCAGCGACGATTAACTATTTCTTACTCTGAACGGTCTCAAAGTTACAAAGTTTTACAGTCGCGAAAGTGATACCTCAGGTTTTATTTTAATTTCTGCTGCACTGGCCTGACTACACGACACTTCCTTAAAGACAGAAAATAATGCCCAGGCAGAATATATACATTTGACAAGTAAAAGATACTTGGGCTACTAATGTAACCTGAAGGCTAGTCCACCCGGTGTGGTACAATGGCCATGACAAGGACCCTTTACCATAACAGACTGTTAAACAGAAAACTAAGGCATTACAAAACCTCTCCCTTCCTTAAAATGAAGTCACTGTAGCCCTTCTTGGCCACTCTTCTGCTGCAATTATCACGACGCCGTTAGCGCCGCAAGGAAATACCCACGGGCCAGTCGCGCCAGTGATCAAATTTCTAAGTCATTAGAGAGATACCTGACTGATTTCTTCTAGTAAACCAACCTGATCTGGAGTTTCCCATAGTTTGAAGACTGGATTCGGGAACGGGCAATTGTAATGGCTCTCGTGCAAGGCGATAGACAGATGAAGGAACTTTGGCCTAGAAGAAAACTAGTGAAAGGGAGAATGAGATCTAACATAGGTCCGTGAAAAGAAAGTTTTCGCGTCTCTTCCTCCTTGCTACTTTGTTCTCACTCCGGGGCTGCCCAGTCCTATCTATCCAGGCTCACTCCATCTAAAAGGGAAATGGAGAGGGTACTGCAGGTTAACTTCAATGACAGTCTCATGCAGATACTGTATGGAGTCTCTGTAGTGTGACTTACGGATAGTTTACTGCCAGTGTGAATTCAGTTGTTAGTAGCTTTCCCACGGAACACAGGGCTGTAGGAGTTGCCGAGGACAGAGGTCAATTTTAGCCCTTCTGTCTGGGGCTATCGCCTATTTTCCTATTCGTAGCGTATACACCTCTTCTCCTCCTCTAAGGTTCACCACCCTCTGATGGAAATCAGGAAAGGCGTCCTCTAAATCAGGTTCTCTTTCCGCTGCCACCAATGTAGCACCCGAAGAATCCCTTGAAGACAAAAGACGACATAATGCCCTGGCAGAATATATGTATTTGCTATGCAGAAGGTATTCGAACTGCTGCTTTGACCAGGAGGCCATCCCACCGGGCGGAGGTACATTGGCCAGGTAAAATTTTTTTTCTTACCAATTCTAGCCGTTAAACAGGCAAGCATCCTAGTACACCCAGGCTTAAGGCTTCCTCATTGCATTTCCGTGCCCCCGGACTGTACCAGTATCCACTCACTCCTTCTGTAGGACCGCAGCATTGTTTCGACATCAGAAAGACTTGGATTTATGTAGTGGTTAATTAGTAGTTCAAACGCTAACAAAGGAATAATAGATACTCAGACTAGGCAAAACCTTTGTTAAATGGCCTCCAATTATGGCAGCAGTTTTTGAACGGCATCAAGTGAAAAACAAACCCATTTGTACAGTATCTGAGGTGGGTATGCAATACTGCAATCAAATGTTCAACTACTAGTTTTGTAAAAGGGTTGCTGAGGCCGATCTCTCCCCCATGTTATACCAGTTCTACCAAGCCAGGATGAACGTTGACAGTACATATTCTAAATGAAACATATTGCAACACGCTAATATTGTGTTTAGGCTTGAAAGGTAATAAAATGAGCTAAATGCCGTGAAATACAGGTGTACTCAGACACTACTCTACTACGATGGTTGTTTAGCTCCCGGTTTTGTTAGTGACACTTTTGACTTGGCCATTGTACTGTACCGGGTGGACTGGCCTTTAAGCCACGTCAGTAGCAAAAATATCGTCTGCATGTCAAATATATATGTCCTTGCAGTGTATTATGTCTTCTTTCTTTTTCGGAGAAGTCTCGGGAGGCTACATTGGTGGTGGCGAAAAGCAAACCCGATTACAAGGGGCATCTACCCTGATTCATACTGCTGGACGATGTAACTTAGCTGGGGAGAAGTACATATGCTGCAGATGGGAGATTCCGCGATAACTTCAGTTAGGTTGGCCGAATTTGATGTCTATCCTCTGCAATTACCCCAATCGCGCTTTCTGCGGAAAAGCTAATTACAACTGAAACGACACTGGCCGTGAACCATTTGCACTAGTTTCATTGCAGTTTCCCTACCGTACCTGCATTAATTTGTCGATAAACTGAACTCATGATACCTCTTCCACTACTCTATTAGATGGCTGGAGCCCTGATAGATACAAATTGGGCACCTCCGGAGTGAGAACAACGAGTCTAGGAGGAACAGACGTGAAACTCTTCCCCACGGACCTGTACAAAATTCCCTCCTTCCTTACACAAACCTACTCTTGGGCCAGTGTTCCTACATCTGTCTATGGGCGCGCATGTTGGCCAGCATAATAATCAGTCTCAGAATCCATTCTCAAACCGGACCAAACTCCAGATGCAGCCAGAGTTGCCAAGAGAGATTAGTGCCGTTAAAATCAAGTATCTCTTAAGCTACATAGCAATTTGCTGACTAACATGGCCGGTTCGTGGACATTTCCTTACAGCACCGACGGCGTTGTGATGGCTAACGCAGGAGGTTGACCAGGGGGAACGCCGGAGACGACGCTTAAAGGAGGCAAGGGGCCATGTAGTACAATAACTCTCTGGCTCTTGGTTTTTGGCGAAAAGCCACCTTGAACTTGGTCACTGCACTCTGCTGGAAGGCCTGGCCTTTAAGCCATGCCAGTGGACAAAATACCTTCTGCATGTGGATTATGTATGTCTCGACCACGTATTGTGTCTTCTTTCGTCTTCGGGAAAGCCCAGACACGCTGCACTACATAAGATCGAATAATCGTATATATTCTACTAGAATCACATGTCTCTTTACGTCTTCAGAAAAGTTTTAAGAAGCAACATTACAATAGATTCATTCTTAAAATCTTCCAGGCAAAATAATTTTACATTAGACGAAAAAAAATTTAAAAAGGCGGTTGTTAAAAATGTTAGCAATTGGCAGACAAATCTTTACAAAAAAAATTAAAAAGAAATGAAATAAAAACCTTATAGACCTTAAAGATCAAAGGTCTATAATTGCTAAGAAGAGCAAGTTTTACAAAGAGCAAAATGAAAAGTGGATAGACACAAATTTTTTCAATTTTCACCTTATTACATGAGTTTTATGATTAGCTACTGCGATTTGATTTGATACAGGCTTTTCACGATGCATTTGCAAAGGCCTCGACTGTCATTGGTCGCAGTTTCGGTTTACAATGGTGGATGTAGTAAGCACTGTTTCATTAATCTCTTTGCCAGCTCTCCTTCTAGGCAGGCTTCTATAGCAGTGTCATTAACGATGTAATCGAGGGCATGAAGGAGACCTTCACTCAGGAGGGTCTCGATTTGGATTTGTTGGAACAGCTGCGAAAGGTACTCCTAATTCTTTCTCTCACTGAACTCTCCATTTCTGCCATCAGCTGTGGTCCTCCAAACTGGCCGAAACTCACGTGGCCGACCCAGAGCCCGTTGTTCAGACCGCGGTTCACTACGCGCAGCGTCTGCAGGCTACGCAATTTCAGGCAGGTTTGAATGCAGTCCGTGCGCAAATGCTGACACATGTTTGTTGGTTTGTTCTTTTACCTTATGTTAGTGTGTTTGTTTACTTGTTGTGCAACTAGTTTGTTGGACGATGGGTTTGTTGGTTAGTACATGTAATGCATTTGCCTGGTGGTGCTTGCAGCAGACGTGCGTGGGTCAGCAGGGAATGCCGATTCCCATTTCGCGGTTGCCCATCCAGCCGAACTCGTTGGCGGGTGTGAGTGGTGGTGGTGGGATGCGTACGCTCGCGCCGATCGCGCGTCCAAATGCGCCCTTGACGATGTCTGCGGCGACGCCGACGACAGGTTTGGTGTTGCGTTCGGCCATTGGCACATCCGTGCAGGCACCCGGAACCACAGCGGGTAGACCACCAATTGTGTTGGCGGCAGCGCTGAACCCACAGGCGGCTGGAGTGCAGCCACGTCTTGCCAACCCTCTTGCCGGCATCGCCATTCGTACGCCGCTAGGGGCCTCTGCACCTGGTCAGCCCGGTACGGCCACCACTGCCACAATAATTGGACAACCCACGATGGCCAGTGTCAATGGTGTTCCCACCATTCCCGGTAAGTACGCGTTTTTCTTTTTGCTCTACACATTTCCCTCCCCCTCTGCTTGTCTGCAGTGCAGTGAGATGAGTGGGTAGCGCGCGCTTCTCCACTGCATGCGTTGTTGATGGGATGTTGCATGCACTGTCGTCTAGGTCACTCCTGTATTTGGCATGATACGTGTTTTAAGCATTGGGAGGTGACACAAACGGTGATGGGCTTGGTGTGGAATTAGGGGGATTAGAGTATCCACGGGTCTGTGGTGTCGGACCTTCGTTGTGGTACGGAGGGTGAGCAGCCATTGACGCTATTGGAGAGTGGAGTCTAAGGAAGGAGATGAGTGGTGAGACAGAGTAATTGCGTCTGTGCGTTCACGGCTTCCCTCGTGACGGTTTTGTGTCCATTGAAGGAGCCAAGCCAACACATCGCGAGGTGAGTAGATGTGGGTGTGTCGCTGCAGTAGCTGGGAGGGGCGAAGTGGGAAGAGGGGGTGTGTATGCACACGAGTGTAAGTGTGATTGTGTGTGTGGGGGTGTGCGTATAGGTGTGTTAGTAATTGCAGCGATGCCTCTCTATTGGCAGGTCAGAATGTGCAGATTCTGCAGGTTGGTCAGCAGACCTTCGTGGTGCCTGTGCAGTTCCGTCAGCCGCTGGGTTCCGCAGCTGCCACAACGCAGCAGTTGCACGACGCTACTGGCGCCACTATCATAGCTGCAGCAGCACCACAGCAGACACAACAGCAGTCCTTCAACCGGGTATGTTTGTTGCCCCTAATCGTCTCTTGCTTTTTCCCTCCGGTGTTGTTGGTCGTGCTTTTGGGTCGTGTGTGCATGTGCATTTCTTTGACGGCGTGTGTGTGTGCTTGCTGGAGGTGTCTCTGACTGGTTGGTGTTAGTGTTATTGGTAAGACTCATTGAGGTGTGTGTGTGCGTGTGTGCGTGAATAAGGTGGAAGGAGTTGGATGGGAGAGAACTGATGAATTAAGTGTTCAGCCATGTAGCAACGTTGGATGATCGAGGTGAGATGTGTGAAGTGGTGTGTGTTGGGGCAATGGGAGGATATGGGGTGGGTGAGGGCGGTTTTTAGTTAATTGATTGGCTGATTGATTGGGTAGTTGAGAGGTGGTTGGTGTTTGTAGACACAAGTGGATGGGGTGGACGACAGCGACTTTGACGATGACGACGATGATGTGGAGGTGGTGGAGCCCTACTCGGTGGATACGCCGTCACTGCGAGCCTCGATGAGCGTGACTACTCCTCAGTCATTGTTCAGTCGCACACCGGGCAGTGCAGTGCAGCCACTGATGGGCGGCAGTAGTACTGGTGTGGGAGGAGGAGGCGGTGGTGGCAGCAGTGGTGGGACCGGTGTAACTGCCACTCCTGGTGGTGGTGCTGGTGGTGATGGTGAGGACGACAGTGACGATGACGACGCGGACATGGTGGTAGCGACTCCTGGTGTGGCTGGGTCGATGCTCACTCCGAATCCTGCTTCTGTGGCTACTGCTGCCTCTACGACTCCTGCTACGCCACACACCATGCCTACCAGTACCACCACTTCTGCAAGTGCAACTACTACTGCATCTGCTGCTGCAAACACCTCTAAACGTGCCCACGACACTGTCACCACTGGTGCTGTTGCCGGTGGTGGCGGTGGTGACCTGTCTCGGCCTCGCGTGGCCAAACGACCTCGTAGTTCTGCACATGGAGATGGCAAGGAGTTTCGCGAGTACGATGACGACCTAGACGATGACCTTGCGGACGATGAGGAGGAGGATGATGAAGAGGATGAGGAGGTAGAGGAGGAGGATGAGGAGGAGGAAGAAGGGGAGTTTGGCTCTGTGGCCACAATGACACCAGCAGGCCAACGGTGAGTGACTTGGATGGCGTGCGCGAATGTCGATTTTGTTGATAAGACTTGTGTGTATGTTTTGGTGTCTATGTGTGGTTGATTGGCCTTGCTTGATTTGTAACAGACTGGAGATGCTGGCGGCAGCGGCAGCAGCGTCGGCAGAGGAGGCGGCGATGGGCGGACGTTTGGCGTCCAGACGGAAGCATAAGATGCCGACATCAGTGGCTAGTGCTGAAAGGCTGGACTTGAAGACTGGTGCTGGTGGCGAGGACGACCATATTCCGGATTTGCCACCGCCGGCGCCTCCGCCACCACAACCATCTGCCAATAGTCGTGACGACAAGTTGAGCGGTGGCGTTGGAACAGAAGGGGATGTGGAAGAGACTGATGGTAAGGGGACGGGATTGGGTGCTGAAGAGGAGGAAGAGGAGGAGCCTCTTAACTCGGGTGATGATGTGAGCGACGAGGAGACCGAGTCCCTCTTTGAGTCGGACAACCTTGTTGTATGCCAGTACGAGAAGGTGGGTGTCCAATTACCTATCACCTTGCTATGATCTATTTGTTGCCTCATTCACCTAGTGGATTTTTGTCGATGTGTGCAGGTCAGTCGGTCCCGAAGCAAGTGGCGTTTCTGGCTTCGTGATGGTATTATGAAAATCCGGGGGCGGGATCATCTCTTTCAGAAGCTGATCGTAGAGGCTGACTGGTAACTTGCTCTTTTGTTCGATGCCCTCAGCTTCCCTCTCCTTTCTCTTTCCTGTGCTGTGTGAATTCTGTGCATTACTGCAGATGTGTATGTGGGAGTTGAATAGGGCATTTGATTTATTACACGTTTGGTAGACTTAATAGCAAGTTGATTGACGGTTGATTGGTTGTCTTTGTAGGTTGATTGTTCCCACCAACAGTGTGCCTGCTCTGTGAGTACTGCAGAGCCGTGTGTTTTATGCCTGCCTTTTGAGGACGTCTTTCATTGAAAGGGGAGGAGGAGAGCGAGAGTGGGTGTCTGAATGGAAGGTGGGCGGTTTGGCGAGAAGAGGCAAGTCGGTGCCTTCGACGCGTCTTTTTCTCCTTGTAAATAGACAGAACTTGCGAATGCTCAGAATTGCAGAGGGAATCATGACATGTACTCGTTTTCTCCCCGCCCTTTTACCCATCCCTTTTACCATTCCACAAAGATCGTGAATTCGGCCTACTCGTCCAAAACGTGCTTCTGTCGCTCCAGCAACTCTTGAATTTTCTGTACGAGATTTAAGCAATGCTATCATTTCTGGTGTTTGTCTATTTCCTTGTTTATGTTGTATTGTTGATGTGGTATGGGGTTTATCAGTCACTCAGCGGTGTGCTTTGTGGTCATGCGTTTACCACGCGATAATCTATGCTGGGCGGATTTGTTTGGAATATTTGCATTTTTTTGCTCTAGCGAAGCGGGTGTGCCTTCTTGGCCTTCTGGACCCCGTTTGGCTTCATTGCATTTACTAACTTTGGGTGTCAATCCTTTAGTTATTGCTCAACCTGTGGGTCTCTATAGTCAGTAATGACCAAAAATTCGAATGTGTCACAATTCTTGGGAGTGTTTACAGAATTTAGTTTCGTTGCTTTGTAGTGACCTATTCACCTTTGCTGATTTATAATCTGCGTTCTCGTTGGTATGATGCCCCTGGGTGCATTTAGCATTTGAGAGTCAATTCGATGCAATCGATCTGTGGTCGGAATATTAATATTTAAACATCATGCAGGCAAAAGTAGCGTCAAATATTTTCGTGGATGCTAATTAATTTCCTGCATTTGTGATTGGCCTAAATAAATTGGACTGACTAGCCTGGGCCGAGTTGTACTTCCTGGCTAGCTGGAACTTTTCCGGGTAATTAGCTGGCATTCAATTCGTAATTGCATATAATACTGTGGGTTTATGCCCGTCTCCCCATTGTGCCAGCATATTTGCCATTTGGGGGCAACAATATTGGTGTTTCAATCACTTTACTAGCAGATTTTCTTGGTGAGGTCTTCTATTGTTGAAAAATGTTTCAACTCAATCTCTGTATGCGAAATAATTGAAACCAAAGCTCTATCATTGGCTATGGTGCATTTCTCCTTATTTACACAGATTGTATGATCATGAGTGTTGCTTCAGCCGCCTCTAACTTTGCTCACCAAATTCCCGGGTGGTTGGGCACTCTGGCAATCGACTTCGACGGTAAAATCGTCTACTCCGCTGGTGATTTATCCGATGACACTGAGTTAGCGCCGAAACTTCTTGAGTTGGCTCGCCACCTTGCTGAGTACATGACTCTGGATGGTCCATCGGCTAGCCAGGAGAACCCCTTCAAGCGTTTATCAAGTAGGCTATCATTGTTTTGATGATTCCCCTCACCCGTTCCTTCCACGGTCTTACGTGCATCTTGGCTCTAGTTATATGCTCTAGATACGCCTATGTTATGACCGTAGTGGGGCATGTCGTGTACGTGGTCAAGAGGCAACTATCCCTTTCGGATTCTTTTGAGGACGGACGGGGTGTGAAATCCTCCCATATCCCCGTTAATGTCTGATTCTTCTTCCCCTTCTCCTGCTTTCATGTACAGCCCTTGCCATCATTTTGCTGTTTTTCACTCTGCAAACAGATTTATTGCAGGCTAGTATTTTGAATGTGTGAAAGTAGGAAGTGGGATTCTCATTTGTGGAATCTTTTGCGTGCTGTAATTTTGATGGATATGCGATTCATTAATAGCGCACAACATGCTTTGCTTTTCCCATTTTGAATTTGACACCACGAAGGGGCATTTTCCGATGCCGTTCATTGTCTGCTGGGGATCATTGCACTCTTTATGTAGATGTGCGATTTCGCTAGTAGATCTTTGCGGAAGTGCTGATAATGGGCGTAATGTGCGGCCTGGTTAAATTTTGCCCATCTGCCAAATCGCGCTAAGTGATATTGATCGGGGGTATCCATGAACGCAAAGTGGTTTTTTTTTCACGCCTTAGAAGTGCTTCCATCGGTCAGCCGTCATCTACGCATGCGTACACTTTACTACCAGCCTGATCCGATCTGTCGGTGCTTCAGACATTCGTATTTAGGTCTCCAACTCCCGTTTACTCATATTTATGAAGCTGTCCAAAAACCTCTCGTGAAATATCGGGGTAGTGATGGATAAATATCACCCAAAACTAGTCAGCTGGATTGAAATACCTAAATGCGTCTATTCGGTCGCCAAAGTCAGTAAAGACAACAAATTAGTGACGAAATTAAGCGAATTTAGGAAAGCGAATGGAATTTATGGTTGTTCTAATCATCTGTCATATTAGTTGAGGGGAAAAGTGGGCTTGTCAACTAGTCAATTATGTGGATTTACTCGTTTATCCGAAAGAATAATTGTCAATTTTTTTACAACGCTTTGCTCCCACTACTTCGTGGTGGGGGAAACTTGTGCGATTTTCGCTGGAACTCGCTGCAGTGGCTTACTTCTACCGATACGGACCCCTTTGGGGGTATGCATAGATAAAATGCGCTATTTCATTAAGATTTCTACCGATTACCTGATATTCTGAAACCTCATACCGAAAAATGCCGATCAAATATGGTATACTTCTATATTGTCCGCTTTACAGATTCCAACTCGGTTGCTATGGTAATCTTCTAGGATAAAATCTGTAGAATACTTGGAGAATGTGTGGCATGCTCCAGCAGAAGGCACCAGCCAGAAATGGTTTAATTATCTTGAATTTGGGGATGACTTGCTGAAGGTTGACACGTATTACCTCCTTCTAAGAAGAAGAAGAATTGAAGTATGAAAAGTTTGCAGTTATCCAGCTACAACTGTAAAAGCTATAAGAGGCGAACCCGAAGGGGGCTTACCCGAATCCCGTGGAGAATGAGCCATGGCAACAAGCTTATAAGTTGGCGATTTCCTTGGTTTTCACATCATAACAACGCGCCATGCCGCTTATCGACTGACTTGTGACTAGGGTGGACTTGATTGGCATTGGCTGTACCTTGTACCACTCGAAGAATACCAAAACACTACAGGTAACATGGATCTACTCTATACAGCTCGAATGTACGCATGGAAGCCTCCCCAAGGGACATTCAGGACTGATGATTTAACCCGGAGAAAGTTTTCAGTATAACAGGATCTCATACTTTATTACTGCAGACCTCACCCATGAGATCTACCACATTTCAGGGTGGGAGGGGGATAATGCTTCAACATTCTCCCTCACACTCCCCTGGTGGTATTCCACAGTCACGCAGGCGATAGGGCGGAATAGACAGGTGGAGAATAAATGCAACATCTAATAATGGGCGGCTAGTGGCATTTCCTTGGAAGGCTTGTGTACCGTCGAGGGGGGGAGGGAATGACCAATTACGCACCGCAGCAGAGATGACTTCACCAAGAAACAAAGGCCTTCAGCAATTAGTTTGGCCCATAAAAATTCGAAGTTTATTTATTTACCCTGTATAACCCTGAGAAACCGACAGAAACCAGAATTACTTGTATACCTGCAGCGATCGTGAACAAGCTGTAGGAAGAATGCTGATGCTCAAGCATATTGGAAGGTTGAAATGACGTAACAGTAGAAGTGGGTATAAGACAAAATCCCCCCAAAGATGATATAGGTGCTTCAGAGTAGCACGTAACACCTTACCAAACTTGCCCTATGCTCCAGACCCAACCGGTTGACGAAAACAAATTTACATAAGTAAACAGGATAGCCAGTAAGGGAAAATGACCGAAGTACATACCACTCGCAGCGCACGCGATCTCCAGTAGATATAGACCAATCCAACTACAACAAGTGGACGGTAAAGACCCAACCGCTAGATAACAATGACACAGAGGGGAATTAACAATGATGATTGTAATTTTCGGAGAGGGCAGAGGGGCACAAAGTAGAGAGCAAACTTCAAGATGGTGGTGAGGAACATGAACGAAAGTAGGTGAGAAAAGTACCATGCGGTTTTTGGCTATATACAAAGAGAAAGAGGAGGTATTAAAGACACTGACTTGTTTAATTTTGCCAAAGCTCCCGCCTTCCATCAGTTAACGCATCCACCCTCGCTCTCCTCCTCCCCTTTCAATGAAAGACGTCTTCTCATGGCAGGCAACAAACACACGGCACTGCAGTACTCACAAAGCAGACACGCTGCTAAGGGGGAAAGATCAACCTGCAAAGACAACCAACCAACCGTCAGTCAACTTACTAATTAGTCCACCAAACGCGCAATAAATCAAATACCCTATTCAACGACCGCAAACAACTGCGGTAACGCATAGAATTCACACAACGGCACAGGAAAGGGAAGGAAAGGGGATAAGAGTGAAAGATACAAAACAAAATAGAGCCAATTACCAGTCAACCTCTGCAAAGAGCTTCTGAAAAAGGTGTTCCCGCCCCCGGATCTTCATAATCCCATCGCGCATCCAGAAACGCCATTTGCTTCGCGAATGACTCACCTGCCGAAAAATACCAACAGGTAAATGAGGCCAAGAAACACACAGATCAACGAAAAATAGCGAGGTAAAATACTGTTGGAAGCCTACCTTCTCATACTGACATACAACAAGGTTATCTGACTCAAAGAGGGAATCTAACTCCTCGTCGGTCACATCGTCGCCCGAATTGAGCGGCTCCTCCTCTCCCTCCTCTTCAGCACCCAATCCCGTCCCCTTACCCTCCGTCCCTTCCATATCTCCTGTTCCACCACTCCCCTTGGCGTCACCATTATTAAAAGGTGTTTGTGGTGACAAAGGCGGCGATGGTGGTAGGTCTGGAATGTGGTCGTCCTCGCCACCAGCACCAGTCTTCAAGTCCAGCCTTTCAGCACTAGCCACTGATGTCGGCATCTTATGCTTCCGTCTGGACGCCAAACGTCCGCCCATCGCCGCCTCCTCTGCCGACGCTGCTGCCGCTGCCGCCAGCATCTCCAGTCTGTTACAAATCAAGCAAGGCCAATCAACCACACATAGACACCAAAACATACACACAAGTCTTATCAACAAAATCGACATTCGCGCACGCCATCCAAGTCACTCACCGTTGGCCTGCTGGTGTCATTGTGGCCACAGAGCCAAACTCCCCTTCTTCCTCCTCCTCATCCTCCTCCTCTACCTCCTCATCCTCTTCATCATCCTCCTCCTCATCGTCCGCAAGGTCATCGTCTAGGTCGTCATCGTACTCGCGAAACTCCTTGCCATCTCCATGTGCAGAACTACGAGGTCGTTTGGCCACGCGAGGCCGAGACAGGTCACCACCGCCACCACCGGCAACAGCACCAGTGGTGACAGTGTCGTGGGCACGTTTAGAGGTGTTTGCAGCAGCAGATGCAGTAGTAGTTGCACTTGCAGAAGTGGTGGTACTGGTAGGCATGGTGTGTGGCGTAGCAGGAGTCGTAGAGGCAGCAGTAGCCACAGAAGCAGGATTCGGAGTGAGCATCGACCCAGCCACACCAGGAGTCGCTACCACCATGTCCGCGTCGTCATCGTCACTGTCGTCCTCACCATCACCACCAGCACCACCACCAGGAGTGGCAGTTACACCGGTCCCACCACTGCTGCCACCACCGCCTCCTCCTCCCACACCAGTACTACTGCCGCCCATCAGTGGCTGCACTGCACTGCCCGGTGTGCGACTGAACAATGACTGAGGAGTAGTCACGCTCATCGAGGCTCGCAGTGACGGCGTATCCACCGAGTAGGGCTCCACCACCTCCACATCATCGTCGTCATCGTCAAAGTCGCTGTCGTCCACCCCATCCACTTGTGTCTACAAACACCAACCACCTCTCAACTACCCAATCAATCAGCCAATCAATTAACTAAAAACCGCCCTCACCCACCCATTCCTCCCCCTTGCCCCAACACACACCACTTCACACATCTCACCTCGATCATCCAACGTTGCTACATGGCTGAACACTTAATTCATCAGTTCTCTCCCATCCAACTCCTTCCACCTTATTCACGCACACACGCACACACACACCTCAATGAGTCTTACCAATAACACTAACACCAACCAGTCAGAGACACCTCCAGCAAGCACACACACACGCCGTCAAAGAAATGCACATGCACACACGACCCAAAAGCACGACCAACAACACCGGAGGGAAAAAGCAAGAGACGATTAGGGGCAACAAACATACCCGGTTGAAGGACTGCTGTTGTGTCTGCTGTGGTGCTGCTGCAGCTATGATAGTGGCGCCAGTAGCGTCGTGCAACTGCTGCGTTGTGGCAGCTGCGGAACCCAGCGGCTGACGGAACTGCACAGGCACCACGAAGGTCTGCTGACCAACCTGCAGAATCTGCACATTCTGACCTGCCAATAGAGAGGCATCGCTGCAATTACTAACACACCTATACGCACACCCCCACACACACAATCACACTTACACTCGTGTGCATACACACCCCCTCTTCCCACTTCGCCCCTCCCAGCTACTGCAGCGACACACCCACATCTACTCACCTCGCGATGTGTTGGCTTGGCTCCTTCAATGGACACAAAACCGTCACGAGGGAAGCCGTGAACGCACAGACGCAATTACTCTGTCTCACCACTCATCTCCTTCCTTAGACTCCACTCTCCAATAGCGTCAATGGCTGCTCACCCTCCGTACCACAACGAAGGTCCGACACCACAGACCCGTGGATACTCTAATCCCCCTAATTCCACACCAAGCCCATCACCGTTTGTGTCACCTCCCAATGCTTAAAACACGTATCATGCCAAATACAGGAGTGACCTAGACGACAGTGCATGCAACATCCCATCAACAACGCATGCAGTGGAGAAGCGCGCGCTACCCACTCATCTCACTGCACTGCAGACAAGCAGAGGGGGAGGGAAATGTGTAGAGCAAAAAGAAAAACGCGTACTTACCGGGAATGGTGGGAACACCATTGACACTGGCCATCGTGGGTTGTCCAATTATTGTGGCAGTGGTGGCCGTACCGGGCTGACCAGGTGCAGAGGCCCCTAGCGGCGTACGAATGGCGATGCCGGCAAGAGGGTTGGCAAGACGTGGCTGCACTCCAGCCGCCTGTGGGTTCAGCGCTGCCGCCAACACAATTGGTGGTCTACCCGCTGTGGTTCCGGGTGCCTGCACGGATGTGCCAATGGCCGAACGCAACACCAAACCTGTCGTCGGCGTCGCCGCAGACATCGTCAAGGGCGCATTTGGACGCGCGATCGGCGCGAGCGTACGCATCCCACCACCACCACTCACACCCGCCAACGAGTTCGGCTGGATGGGCAACCGCGAAATGGGAATCGGCATTCCCTGCTGACCCACGCACGTCTGCTGCAAGCACCACCAGGCAAATGCATTACATGTACTAACCAACAAACCCATCGTCCAACAAACTAGTTGCACAACAAGTAAACAAACACACTAACATAAGGTAAAAGAACAAACCAACAAACATGTGTCAGCATTTGCGCACGGACTGCATTCAAACCTGCCTGAAATTGCGTAGCCTGCAGACGCTGCGCGTAGTGAACCGCGGTCTGAACAACGGGCTCTGGGTCGGCCACGTGAGTTTCGGCCAGTTTGGAGGACCACAGCTGATGGCAGAAATGGAGAGTTCAGTGAGAGAAAGAATTAGGAGTACCTTTCGCAGCTGTTCCAACAAATCCAAATCGAGACCCTCCTGAGTGAAGGTCTCCTTCATGCCCTCGATTACATCGTTAATGACACTGCTATAGAAGCCTGCCTAGAAGGAGAGCTGGCAAAGAGATTTAGAGGAGATTACTTACCACGTTTATCATTATATTGCGATAGAACGAATGATGATTGGGGTCTTTTGACGTTGCCGGGCTGTTTCTTTAAATTTAGTCATCATCAATTATTTCATATTGCCTTTTAGCCTTTGTTTTTTATCTGAATAATTTATTTTAGAAATATTTCTGCACGCAAAATGCACAACTTTTGCAAGCAAAAATCAGCCGGTCAAATGTTTTTGTTTTTGTTTTTTTTTAGCAGGCAAAGGCCTGATTATTATGCTTCGTTTTTGACAGCGTTAATCATTAGCGTTTTGTAGGTTTTTAATGAAATAAAGGCTAAAGTAGTGTGTTTAGGGCTTGCACGTGTTTAAAAAATCAATTTTTGCATCCTTTTTTAGATTTTCTTTGTTTTTGATAGGTTTATCTTGCTCCTAAAACAGCCAATTCGTTTTTAAAATAAAGTTTTGCCTTTAAATTTTAGTAGTGATAAAATTAGTGCCTGATTCTGTTGCTCAAAATGCTGTTCCGATTCAGCACAATTAAACAATTATCTTCAAACAAAGACGGCATAATTTGCACCCACGATTCGTTAACTTTTATTGTAGAAGTATCTTTGACGCAGTAAAATGCTGAAGTGTCAGTGTGAAAGCTCAACAATTAAAGAGAAGTAATTAACTAATGAATAGAGGCAGGAGAAAGAAAGCGGGCTAAGCTCGCAAGGGATAGGGGGCAATTCAGTAATAAAGAGCACTGCATTTTAAAAATCGCCTGTGATTTTTAGATTATATTTGAAATTCATTACTTCTTTTTCCTGTTATTTGCATTTTTAATTAAGGAAGAGTCCGTACGTGTTGACCGTCAGATGCGCTTGGAGTAAATTCAAGCAATTTTTCTCATTTCAAAAGGTGTATTTTCCGCAATTTTGATTGAATTTTGGCATCTGAAGTAGCCATGAGGCCTCTGTAAAACGAAGGATTCAGGAAGTAGCCTTTATTTTAAAGGGGCAGAAAAATTGTTTACATGATGGAATAGGGAGCCCATCCCTAGAGCCGCAGGCTACCAGTGTGGCAACCGAATCGAAGGGGACTGTAACGCGAGATTTAGTTGCATATGCTGGTTGAACGACTTATCAATCCATAGTCTGCCCCCTAACTTAGGACCTTCTGTCTCAACAACTTGTAATATTGCCCCCTGAGAGTTGGCTCGAGGAGTTACTCTGGCTGCAACGTTAGACAGAGTCGATCCCAAGCGGCAGTTATTTTGAGTCCCTTTTCATGACGGCTACAAATGGCTAAATTTGTGAAGACTCATTTCAGAGAGGTCAAAATTGGCCCGTTCTGCGTGAAGATAATTAACAAGTGAAGCAGCACTCTGCCCAAACGTCTTAAATGTATTTGCTGTAAAACTGTCTATGGAGCTTGCTGGAAAGTATGCAAGAAATTATTTAAAAGTTATCTTTTAGACACCTGTTGTTGTGGGTAGCAGTTGGCAAAGAAAATGCTCTCCTTGTCGGGCTTTAATTTGTCTTAATTACCACAATGTTAGTGACGCCTCAATTTCTCAATTCAGTCCACAAATGGGTTGAAATGACAAACACATCATTGACGTCGATACCAAATACCCTCTCAATCCTACTGAAAGCTTTGTGACTGCGATTAAAAAAAATTCACTTCTAGCCCACTTCTGTCTACTACCTGTCCATGCTATTTCGTGCCAGGTCACGTGGCGGTTGTCATATGTCACATATGTCATATGTCACACAAAGAAATATCATCAAGACAGTACGCTGGATGTCGATATGAGTAACAAAGGTGGTGGTAATGCGAGAAAAGAAGAGGAAGAGGAAGAAGAAGAAGTGGAAGGAGAAAAAGGAGGAGCAGGAGGTGGAGGGGGAGGAGGTAGAAGGAAAGGAGGTGGAGGAGGAGGGGGAGGGAGGTCATCCCGTAAATAACTCTGCAGCATGAGATAACAGGTGAGGTGGTGGGTTGTAATGCATAAGTATGAAATTTTTATTCACCGCATTGACCAGTTTTGATCGCTTTTAAACAAGTTACCTGCCATTCCGAGCAAAATTATCCCAGACCAAGTTGTCTACCCGTCACCAGAAGTGTCAGTCAATCACCAATCTGTGCGCATCCGTCCTACAATCTCCCACAAGTAACGACAGACTCTTGAAGTCATCAACACCAAAAACAAACCTAACAAACATTCAGACATGTAACTGTCCTAATTTTTCAGGCGGTTTCCCGAAAAATAAATAAAAAAGGCACAAATAATCTCTGTGCTATAACAAAATAGCTCACAACCCAACACAGGTTGGTAGTTTCCTATCAAAACTGGTAACCACAAAGATAATCAGGGCGGCAAGGCGACGGCATTAAATATAATTTGTCTACTTCTAGTTTTTGTATCACCTAAGTACCACCTAAGCCTAATCCCGCTGTTTATGTAGCCTGAACTTGAGTTATCTCCGCCTGACGGGTGACAGTCGGCTACTGGCAATTTTCTCCCACACTAATTTGATAAGGTTATTCACCAGACCAAAAGTTTGGCTCCTCACGCTCTGCATAGAGTCAAAATATTTGCTCATCAGTAAAGGTAACGTATCCACTAAAGATGCTGGCCTTTTGTGGTGGTTCTGCAATTCATTACCTCCCCTTGAAGAATCTAGGCAAGCGGCCGCTTTCTGTATCACGTGCGGTCCTGATGTAACCTAATTGACAGGGACAGTGTCGCTAAGAGCCGGCCTAAAGGCCTGAATAAGTCAGCAAAATGAAAAGCACTACTTTCTCACCACACTCTTGGAATTGATGATACCTTGGGAAGACGAACAAGGATCTTATTTACGAGATCAGAAAGTTAATTGGGTTAGTTTAGATGGCACAGTCGCATACACTCATGGGAGTCGTCGAGATTAACACAGCCGTGGGTACTGCAAAATGCGTGAGAAGGTTTGGGCTCTTGAATCGTTGTGGTCCACTATTCAGGTGTCTCCATCAGCTCTCCTCAGGACGTCAAGAGTAGATCATGCAAAATGAAACATTAGAAAGATTTACGCTAAAAATTGAAGGAAAGAAGCAGATATTGTACCACAATCATGGCCATTGTCACAACTGTAACGTTCGCCGTAAACTTATAATTTGAAAAAGGTTTTTTTGTGGATTGAGTCTTCGTAAAATTTTGTCTTTTCAAAGGTCGTGGAAAAGAAATTCCCAGGGGATGAGTCACACCGGCGTCTATAAATCTGCATAGTGCGGTGGATTTGGATGATAACGATGGTTGGTGGTGACTATAAGGAAGAAAGAGCAGGAGTGGGTAGCTTTGCCGCATGACGCGTGAGTTGAGGTGGTGGGTCATGTTATGCTGTGCTGTGCACGGATAAAGCTCACCGCTACGCACACTTTTGAACTCTACGGGGTAAGCAGGTCTCAGTCCTGATTGTCTGGCCCTCACCATGTGAATAATCACGTCTACAGCCTGTCACTTGCAACTCAAGCGTAGCATCTTGGGTTTGTTGTCAGGCCAGTTGTTTTCATATGCACGCCGTTCCACTTAGTAATGTCAGGGCTCACTGCACACCAAACCTACAACAACCTTGTCTAAAAAAGAGTATACTATCTTAGTAATATGGCGTAACATACGGAAGACCGCCTGGTGCAGCAATAGCCTGAGGGTCATTGAGGAGGCGAACTTGGTGTAGGTGTATTGAAGTCATTTAAAATTCCACAAATCTTTCCAGCCCTTATAGTTGGTGTTTATGCAGTGATAAAGACACTGAATAATATTGTTGATAAACAGAACAATGAATTTTAGAGTGATGTATAGCCTCTGAAATTGAGCGATAGCGTCTAAATGCTATGATCACGCCATATAAACAATATCACCTTGTGGAGAAGGCAAAGGCACTAAAGCTGGTTGTTTAACTGCATAATTGTGCGGCGCAATGGAGGTATATGCCAAGTGGGCACCACAGACATTGAGATATGAGGCAGATACGCACACATACAGGAGAATGAAGCAAATATCCTTTCTACCTCCCTTCGTGGGAGTTGACACATCCTTTGCTCGGGACCGCTGCACACCCTTGAAAGAATGTGGGGTGATAAACCCAGCGTGGGTCGATTGAACTTCAAACGTGACAACCGAATGTTCACAGGGGTGAGTCACAACGTTCCGTGGCGTCACCGACAGGCGTAGGATAGGCTGCCTTTGAAATATATCCCTCCATTTTCTATCAATTATCAGAAATCTAGGTGCTTACCGCATTATGATGTGCTCACCAGTAGACGCATGTAACCACTCACAGATTCGACTTTCGTGTCATCCTTACGGCTGAGATACCGTGTATTAATCAGTCCCTTCTCCCTATTGTTTCATACATAAGATACCACTACAATTGAACTGGTCCTAGGGACAAGATGTGTGTCAACTACTACAAATGGGGGTAGATGGTATACCCTGCACTCTCCTGGAATGTAGCCTCCCAGTATCTGGAAGGCAGTGAACTCCAAGTTCCCCGCTCAGTTCGTGCCTCCATCGCATTACCAAAGAAGGGGGAATCAAACCAGTCAATCAACACGATTTTATGAAATCACGGTAAATTACCCTAAAATTCGTAATCCAAATCACCAGAGAGTCATTTACTTTTCACCACCTCTCCTGTGACCTTTTGATCTGACAATTAGAGAACCTATGCCTAAACCCGTCTACAGGTTGCGGAACCAGAACCGTTTGATGGCTATCCATTGCCAATACTCATCCTCACTCCTCCCGTTTAACTTTTTGGGAAGCGTACATAAATTTTTGAATCCACTTTTTAAATTACCTGTAGGACCATCTTTTAAGGATACGCCTTTTTTTAAAAAAAAAAAGACCAGAGAACAGACAAAAGATGGAAAAGTTGGAAGTGGTTTCTGTGACCGAAAATGTCCGCGTTACAGAAGGGGTAATTAAAACAACAAATCGATATGATGTAGTAAAGCCCTAATGAATCGAAAATTATAAGCATTAACAAGGGTGATGTAAAAGTCACTGGAATACAGGTTTACAAACTTTAGCAACTCAAGAGATTTTATCTAAATATTTTGGTAAATAAATGATTTATCGACAAAAGACCTCATGAAATGCTTTAAAAATGTGAATAAGAAAAGGATTTTAGCGGCCCCAGACTTTACTTGAGATTTTATCGCTGGGGGCTGCTGCCGCCTGGTATAAATACCAGAAGCTGAGACTGAAATGTCCTTGAAAACAAAACGATAAGTTACAAAATGATGCAAGTACTGCAGGGCAAATTAATTTCCAAATGTTATCTATCTTGATCGCCCACATTATAGACGCATGGAACTTGCACGCGCTTCACTGACTATCTTGACTGTCGCGTAAAGGAATTGTACCATACTCCTGTTGCTTTTGCTATTGTTGCTACTGTAGCCTTGTTATATGACTCCAAAATTGAGAGCATACTTTATCGACATGACCTAAGCTTACCTCTAATCTCATCAGTCGGTTTTGAATGGATTGAAAATAAAATTTAATGAGTTCAAAGGGTCTGACTTTTAGAGTCCCTTCAAGGCTTCGGTTTCACCTAATTATTGGGTCCAATGTCAGTCTTCATAGCATCCAACCATTGGTGAGACAGTGGCATTACTTGAATGCCATTTCACTGAGCTTCTTCTAGCCCTGATTGGTGTGTAATGTTACCAAACCGCGACAATGAGGAATTGACCACACGACCTACCGAAAAAGGCGTCAACTGTCAGCGCGAATCTTTCAAACTGAAGGGGGTGACTGCTGACCATGTCAACTTCCCCTCTTCATCAGCAGGTTGCCCTTGCGTCCACCGACTCGGTCATCCACATGCATCAGCAACAACCTCAAGCATGACATTGATTTAGCTTGGTTTGGGGAGAGAGACGGTACCACCGATTATTACCTATTCAAGTGTCGTGAATCGATTAACAAAGGAGTTTCTTTCTCCAGCAAAGCTAATCTGATGCATTTTTTGCAATTCATTCACCGACAAATGTGCTGAAAAAAAAATTAACCGTGTTTGTGGCTCGTAATGAAAATGGTCCATTTCCCGTGATTCTGGTTACGACCTTGATTTGCCATTGTAAAAAAATGCAGTCATAATTAGGCATTTATTTCAAAAATAAAAGTGAAATACTTGACCTCTTTTACACAAGCCAGATTGATGGACCTCATTATCCTAAACAGGTAGATTTAATTAGTCTAGTTACGTGATCATTATGACATACTGAAACTTTGGACGTAGTTCAAAACTTGGGTTTTTTTTAGAAAAAAATCCATCATGGATTCAAGGAAACATACGAAAACTGACGACGTGCCAGGTGTCAGATCGCCTGACAGTAAAGGCTGGAAGAAAGGTAAACTTACAAGCAGAGTGTGATTGGTTAATCAGACGATTGGAATCTCAAAGGACGAATGATCTTAGCAGTTCAAAATCAACCAAAGAATATGCAACTCAACCTCGCGTCAAGTCGGGTGCAGTTAATATCCAGCTTGTATCTTGGCCTTAACTACCTTACCCAGGCGTGGAGATTTTCCATTTTAATGTTTATTCCGGTGGCCCATCAGTTGGAGTGACAATGACGCCTCATATCTGTTTTGGTTTTCAAAGAAGCATTCAAAATCTCACTACAACCTCACCCGGTCATTGGCCATTGTCATTTGATCGCTTTTCACGCTGTCAATGGGGGATTGGAGTGCGGTAGAGAAATTAGTTCCTGTTTCACCTACAATCTGCAGGTACCACCGCTGATCATGAAAGAGTGTAGAATTCATCTTCAGATAGCCAAAGTTATCTACTTTTCCATAAACCCTTCAGCACTACCATCTGATGAGACAGGTGCGGGGTGTGTGTGGCTGGCATTACATCTCGCCTTGTCTCATGCATTACCACAGCTTTATCATTTCATATGCAAAGAGAGTTTTACCCCATTTTTTCTTGCAGTTTAAAAATCTCGTGTATTCACACTAAATGAAGGGAATAAACAATGGGAGTGAGAAAGAGGGAGAAGCTTCCACCTGAGTGGTACGGCTTAATAAATAGGCAGGAGAAGAGCAGATGTAGAAGGATGAATCCCTCGGAGGATTAGTGATACATTGTACAGTGATCAAAAGGTGTTTTCCATATGGTAGGCATTGTCATTGTCCATGACGCATGACATGGTGGTCCTGAGATGAGTACGCCTCTCCATAACCGGTCGAACATTATGGCAACTACCATTGTCAGACGACTTTAGTCAGTCGTGAGGCTTTGTAATTCTTGGCCCCACACCCGGGCAATACATTCTGCGTGAGGAGGGAGTAGACTCCCACCTAAAATTATCCCTCAAGCAACCTTCTCCAACGTTTAAGTACAGACGAATGGTACTTGCACTTGGTATTTAAGTGTAATAATTTGTCTATTTGATGATATGCCACTTCCAGAAATGTCAATCTCTCCTCCGTCCAAGTAGGATTAATCAAGATAGATATTAAAGGTTCTATTCAAAATGACACCTTAAATACCGCTGAAGACTGGAGCCGGCAGCTAAATATAACTCTAAAGGCAATGTTTCAGGTAGGTGGCACCCTCTACAATCCATCAGATCGGAAGACTGTCAACGGTAACTCCACCTCTAAACAAAAGGTAAAATAGCTACTCTTCCTTTAATCATAATCACCTAATGGAGTGAATACACAAGAAATATCTGTATCTTATCAAGACTGCCCGATGGTTTTTTACATATGGTCTCAAAAAAGAGAGAAAATCTGAATTTTGAGACCCTAGAGTTGGCCTAAGTCCTGTCTGCATTGACCTTAGATGATTTCATTGATATGGCCATACAAAAAACTGAGCATTGTTGAAGAAAACAGGTAAAATAAAGCAAAAAGATATTACCAAAATTTGTAACTTGCAAAAACATTCACTAATGTCATGCCCGTAGGTAGCCAATGAAATTTCAGCCTCTACAGCAAGTAGCCAATAGGAAAACAAGGTTACATATGCTAGAGGTATATAGGTAATTGTATTTACTCCAGATTACTGGTGATAAAAAGGATTTGTGTTGGAGTGAGTCGTCTCGGGTTTGCTTTTTTTTGGATTAGTTTATTGGAGGAATGTATTAGTTTCGGTTTTTGCATTCTTAAGATTGAACGTGTTATCGGCCTCCATTTGTATCTCTCCTCGCTACTCAAGTCTTCTTTTTTTACATAGGGCACAAGTAAAAGTCACTTCATTTCAAATTTTAAAGTAATGCCTTTCCTTTTTGAGTCTCTGCTGTGGAAACATTTATAAGACAATGATTGTATCACAGTCAACATTCCTGAGAATTGGTGGTCAAAAAGTTTAGGTCCTCACGAATTTTCATTAATGTGGAGACCTTGTAAATAATGAATATTTACATCTGCCCTCCAGGATGAAAGGGTGTTTGATAAGTCTTCTGGTTCTGGCTCACCTGAACTCTGCATTAACCACTCACCACTATGATTCCCAACTTGCCTACGGTTTTACAACTACGGACAGCAGAGAGGAAGGGTTTCAAGAGGCCACAGATTCAGTAGAAACTACCTTAGCTAGCGCAACCACCAATAAGTCCACAACTAAAAATTTTGCTACTACTGATACTACTGATAAAGCCCTGATAGAAAGTAGGACGCACAATATCTCAACTCAAGTCCCCACCTCTACTGAAAGTACAATTGGGGTGGAAGAGATGACTACAACAGAATCTCCCGCTACTACGGAAGTTGAGCTAACCGGTGTAGTGACTACGCCGACTGTGGAGGAAGTCTCTGCAACATCGCCTCCTCCGACAGAGGTGGCAACGACTGTGGAAGAGATGACTACAACAGAATCTCCCGCTACTACGGAAGTTGAGCTAACCGGTGTAGTGACTACGCCGACTGTGGAGGAAGTCTCTGCAACATCGCCTCCTCCGACAGAGGTGGCAACGACTGTGGAAGGGGTTGAACTGACAGCAGAATCTCCTGCTACTACGGAAGCTGAGCTAACCGGTGTAGTGACTACGCCGACTGTGGAGGAAGTCTCTGCAACATCGCCTCCTCCGACAGAGGTGGCAACGACTGTGGAAGAGATGACTACAACAGAATCTCTCGCTACTACGGAAGTTGAGCTAACCGGTGTAGTGACTACGCCGACTGTGGAGGAAGTCTCTGCAACATCGCCTCCTCCGACAGAGGTGGCAACGACTGTGGAAGGGGTTGAACTGACAGCAGAATCTCCTGCTACTACGGAAGCTGAGCTAACCACTGTATTGACAACCAATACGACTGCGGGTTTGGCTAAATTTACCACTCAAACCCCTCTTCCAACTAACGTGACTATAGTTGTAGGAACTAGCACAACTGTTGGCATCAGTGAACCTTCCGATTCGAAAATACACACTCCACAAGGTGAGATCATTTTTGAGGAGATGATATTTAATATGCCATGACCGCACGTCTTCCACACCTATGGTACCATCAAAAGTGCTTGATTTACGCATGGATCCCTAACTTGCCAGTGGATGTAGTCGAAACACGCTCGTTTGGCTGGTCATTGTTCCTATTTTAGCCTCCCACCTGCTTGTTGGCGGAGGTGGTCATTTAGGGACAGCAAAGTTCTCATCATCTAAAGGATTTGGAGTTTGGCTGTGTCAAGGCTTGATTAATTTTTTCCTTCCTTCTTTTAGTCACTGAGGCTCTTACAGAGGCCACTGCAACTGAGATGACTCCTCCCACTGATATAATGACAAGTAAGTCTCCCATTTTCCACTTTATGGCAAATATCAGCATAGTTTCTGCCTTTGTTGAGCCTCAAGTTAGAGAGAGAGCAAGTTCGTAAGTTGGAGAGGGGAGGAATATTTTAGCTCAATTAAGTGTCGTCATTTCCACCTTCCAGCAACTGAGTCTTAACCACGCAGTGAGCACTTACAAAGACGCCAAAGCTGCCATGACAACGGAAGTCAACGCGGAGAAAACAATGGAGTTCTGTTAATCCACATTTTTACACATCCAAACAAAAGCTATTGTAGACAGATTCTTTCTCCAATTCAGCCATCGAAGCGGAACCACTTTAAATGCAGCAGGAGGTTTTAAATGCCTGTAGGCTCTATCCTGTTGCGTAATTTTTCTCTTCGACTGAATCATGTTTAACAGAGCTGGTTGGTATATTTAAAGTTCGGTTTATGGAGGCCTCCTTCTTTTCAAGTGGCTATAAACAATTTGCGTTTCTTCTTTCTTCCACTCCCTTAGCTTTTAGCAAAGATCCGATAACCGCTCCAACAACCGATGTGGTTAGATAGACCAAGAAAGGCCATTTTTAGCATAGAAGACATTCCTTGGCGTTTCAAGACTAGGTGATATTTGATCAGCCACTGAAAATCTATCAAATTACATGAAATCGCAGACCTTATTGGTAGCCATAAATAAGCCGGTGGTTAGTAGATTTCACACTGAAATCAAATAGGTGATCAAACTAATGAAGATCTTCTTTTTTCTCCTTTTTATCTCCATATTTAACTTCCTAACCTAGATTACAATCATTTCAACCAGACAATGTCTGGCATTATGCACTCACGTGCTTCTGAACGGGTGATGGGGGGGGAGGTAAATTTGGCTAAGACGGCGAGACAAAGTATGTCCCACCTTTTCTGTCTGGAGTCCGGACGACTTAACCTTGTCTCAACTTTGTGGTACAGTAATCAATAATGTACTATTAGCCAGTGCAAAGTACGTATGCCTTTGTCTCCCTCTTCCTCCCCCCGTCTCACATTTTGACCTTTGCAGCAGCTAGGGTGAAGAATGTGGAGGCCACAGAAGGAAAGCCGAGGGGATTTGCTACTCAATTATTACGCTACTTATTCTAAATCTCTTCGTTTACTTAATCCCAACTAGTAATTAAGCAATTAAGTGCTTTCCCACCAAAAGCAATTGGCATTATAAAACTAAAACACATGATTGTTGAATTGTCATAACGTTTGCTCTTTGTTTTAATTGATTAAAAAAACTCTGAAAACCGAGGCAACCGAAAAACCCTTTATTCGCCGCAATGAATGATATTAGCCGTTGCTTTAGTTAGCTGGAAAAGGAAAAGTCTTAGCAACGAGACAAAAACCAGTCCTCCGATTAATCACAGTGATGGGTGGCAATGCGCCTCTATTAGTTAGCAAATACCCATTCGAATGCGGTAATTAAGCTAATGAAAGAAACTCTCAAAATCAGGACAACGGGTTGCCTTCCAGTCGCCGTGGCATTTTATTTTAGTCATTATTCTATCAGAAGTAATTAATGTCGTTACTTTAATCAGGTGAACAGTAACAAATCACCGTGACTATCACAACAGAAGCTCCTCCAACCGGTCCGGTAGCTGAGATTAGTAGTTAGTTCTCAATCTCTCAAAACAACACATGCTGTTGTACAGTGTTTGCGGTCAGGATACATTAGTCACTTTTAGATTGCAAGTTGTTCCTGTTTTGCCACGACATATACTGAATCATTCTCGCTCTTCCACCTTCTTTAAAACTCATTTGTGTGAGTCATCAGGTAGATGTTCTCTTCGAGAGGAAAGATTAGGTGGGTTGCTGCTGCTGCTGCTTTTGTGTTTTTTGCACAAGAACTGAAAAGAATGGCAGCAGATGTGTTTATCACCAAAGGTAAACAATAAATCCCAGCCAGCATTGCGTCAGTGTGCACGCGACATATCAGTAGTGTCTTCTGTTTTTTTCAGTTCTCCCGTTAACAGTATTGCCCTGCTTAGCATGAGCCTTGCACGCATTCACGCCTGGAGGAAGGCGGTCGCTGCATGGACGTTTAGCGTAGACGTTAGTGAACCTACAAAAAATGCGGAGGCTACAGCTCTATTAATTGACTTTGGGTGATCTCAGTTGACCTTGTATCCGTCCTTTCGGTGAAGGTAGACCGTTGTATTGCAGGGTAGAGATTGCCAGGATAATAAATTATTTTGCTTCTTTCTTTAACAGCCGCGGTAGTCGATTCCGGTCTTTGGATGTTTTTGCTTTCCCAAAATAAGTTTGTCTCGGAGATTTTTAGGAAAAAACACCCGTCGATGGAATTACTAAATTTTTATGTAAAGATGTATATCGCAAGAGATCACCACCTTAAATTTCGCTATTTAAGCCATGATGTAACACCGTACAGTTTATTTTGTTTCAGAAAACATAGGATTTCAAGTAGTCTCCTTTCTGGTGTATTGTCATGTCTTTTAAAAGAATTTTGACATTTATTTCTTGCAGAAGCTCCAAATTTCAGCATTTAGTGAAATTTTTTGGATAAATGTCGTTTTTTGTTGGAGTCTAGCCCATTTTTGAAGTTCTACTCTCACAATGTCAATGTCTACTACCTTCTTCAAATTCTCTCTTTAACTTTGGGGGTCTTCTTCATTGTTACTCGATCTCCCGAAAGGCTGTGTAAATAGGATGTGAACAGTGCAGCTCTCACTTCATTGACACTGCAGCAACGAATATTGAAGACCAAAGAGGGTGCAAAATCCACTCGTATTCGGATCACTTTTATGGTCCTCTCCTCTCTCTCTCTCTATCCGCGTTTCAGGGTTCTACCTAGCAATTGTTGAGTACTGAAATAGAATTGAAAGGGTACAGTTTACTGGTTTAAAATGCATCCTCGCACAAATCGTTTGTGGAATGTGGAGAAAAAATTGACCGGGTAGTACTTTTGGCACTAAAAGGAGAGCCAAAGAAGATCTTCGAGAGAGAGGCGGGAGGAGGGGTGTATTTATTTTCCAACACTATCTGCTGTGACACCGGGTAAGGTGGCCGTTCGAAGAGAGGAAATGAATAAGTCTGCGGTACAAACAAATGATCTAGTGTGCATTAGGGATGTTTAGACATGCCGTAGGCATGTAGAGGTGTGTTCACTTGTATTTTTCGCCTCTCTTCCATGAGTCCTTTTTTAATAGGGAAGCTCAATTGACCTCACTCCCGTGTTTCGAGCATTTAATTTAGATCAACCTGTGTATTCACCTGTCTATCTGTGCATGATGACATCCATTCGTCGATTGGCAAATCTGGTTGTCCAAACCTCTGGCAGTTAGTTTATTCAATTAAATAGCGGTCGATTTATGGAGGCATTCGGTCAGTTAAATAATTTCACGACTGTCTACACATTTACCCACTCCCTTTTTCTATCCCTTCATCTATTTTTACCAATGCTTCACATGTTAATCACGTTTTCCAGATGAGAAGTTAAGTCACAATACACATTGATGGAAACTATGGTTTGCCAAATGCCAAAATACTGATCCACTTGTGAAACTTTTGACCATTGGGACCCATGATCCATTATTGTACTGTGGAGGAATTCTCTAATTACTATTTCATGTTTTGTATCAAATCTTGATACAAGACAAAAGCGATTTGATTTAATGAATAAATTGTGCATACATTGCCTCCTCTTTTGCAGAGGAAAAAAACGGCACGAATTCACCGAATGTGTTATTTCATCTCAGTGAAAGAGAGCTTTGATATCACATACACGTACACGCACACGCATTTAGAGGGTGAAAATGTAAACGTAGAAACACACACACACAGGATAGGTTTTCCGGATTGCCTTAATTTCCTAGAAGCCAAAAAGGCGAAAATTTTTGGAGCACAAAAGTTAACTCTGCGAAGCTGACTTCCGACAGCAACTTTCGTTCAGATTAAGTTAAGGTCGGTTTTATTTTTGTAAAATCTTTATAGCGATATGTCGGCACTGTGGATTAATGATGCACAAAGAAAGGGGAACGCAGTTTTGAAGAGAGTCGAGGTTTCATCTTTTTATCTATTATTTTCTCACCATTACGGGTTCAACTGTGGTGGTTGCTGAGGCTCCTACTACATCAGTGGGAGTATCTGAGATAGCAGTCACTACCACTGTTCCACAGGGTACGTGGAAGGAACCGCACCTCCCTTAATAATTTACCCAAACTCTTAACTAGGGCTGAGGTAAACGAATAGGTCATTTGAATAATATCCTCATTCTAATTTACAGAAAAGCGGAATTACCGTAAGCAATCCTCTTTTTCAAACCAATTTGCCTTTGGTTTTGGACCACTGAGAGTGGGTCTTCTTGGTGCGCAGTTTAACTTAGCTATTCATTCAAAAAGGTATATTAATCTAACGTTGTTTGAGCATCAAGTGTTCAGATGTTACAGTTTTGAACGCCGCAGGTCGAGTTGCTCCGTGCCAGTGTCTAAGTGGTCAAGTGTCTGGAGCCGAAAAGAAGGGGGGGGGGGAGAGAAATTCCAAAAATCTTAAGTATCAGCAAGTGAACTTTCCTGTCGGCTGTAATTTACCCCTAATATAGGATATTAAATTATGGTATACAAGGCGAATTGTTTACGAAGTCCAATTCGTTTGACCTCATGTTAAATTGTATTTTTCGTTTCAGTAACTGTAGATGATGCCTCATCAATTCGATCAAGCCTGCCATTCTCTCTCATCCTCCTATTCTCGCATCTCCTCAATCGTGTGTAAAATCTGGTAACTTGAAGAAGCCAGTTGCGATTGCTTTTTTATGCCTAATGAGATTTCACCCCATCAACATTATTATAGATGCGTAGGAGGGCTGAAAGGCTGATGAAGTGTCTCTGTCACCTTTATCTCTTCATCCGATCCTCGTTTTTTGTCGTTTTTAGCGGTTACTCAACCACTTTGGCTGAAAGAAAGACGGGGTTTTAATGGCGACGCACCCTGTCCACAATTTATACCTTTCATTGATTAGATCGTATTTCATTCATAACAGCCCATCCGTGTATCAAGGCTTGTTTTTCTCGAAACTCAGCCGATAAAGTATTTCTGGGTCCTGCAGCTTGTTCATTATTTTACATGTCTTATGAAGCCATCATACTTTGTTTAGTCCTAGCTCCTACTTCATTACCCGATTTGCTGGTGTGTCTTTCGGAACTACCGACTAACTAGCTAAGTTCATGGCAAAAGTGAGTCAGGAGTAGGATTTTACAGGCTTTTGTGTTACATCATACGGCCAACCGTGTGACACCCCAGTTATGAAGGCCTGTTTTACATTAATTGGAAAAAACCAGGTCATCGTCAGTCAATCACATTTCAACAATGTCATCATCATGCCTGAAGACCACCTTCACACGACTAACTAGGTGCTGATGAATCACTAAACAGTCGTAAGCAAAATTATCACCATTGCAAAACGTGTACTCAGCACGGGTGGGATCTGAATAGGGGCAGGACAAAAAAGGTGGCCGAAAATGACGCCACAATTTCGCTGATTGTGAATGTTTTGCACCTTTTTTTCGTTGCTTTATAGAAGAATAGGAAGAAATTTCTTAATGGCTTAATTAAGATAAACAGAGGATGTAATTAGGACAAATCCTTAATCACAAGTGACTCGTCTAAAATCAAATAGCATTGTAAGTAGTCTGGTTGAAGGAAAAACAAAGGCCTAAGTCTTTCTTGATCGCTTTCAACCACTGTGATGTAGCAGGGTAAAATTTTTTTAACTTCTTTTTAATTTTAAAATAACTTTTGGTTATGCTCTTTTTTGTAGAATCGTGACGTCTCCGAGTTTGTTGCTTCCCAATTTTTTAAGCGTTAATCCCTCCCCCCTTCAAACATTACTTTACCTAGTTGACAGGGTTCCGGGTCCGCGGAACCAAAAAATACCACTTTTTTCTGTGATAGGGGTCAAATTTGAGCTTGTAATACATTCGCGAAGTCAGCTTGCTCCTTCTCCTTTTCTGAGGCTTAATTGACGACCTACTTATTAGAATATCAGCATCCCCTGCAGGAGAAGTTATGGTTGGCACTATTTGCTTTATATGGCTTCTGCGTTCCACCTGAAAGCTTTAAGGATGAGTTATGACAAGCTGTAAACGTGTGAGGGGTAGCTGGTAGGCTGTAAACAGGGATAATGCGACAATGGGTGTCAAAAAAGCAAGTTAATGAGAGGAACGCTAGCGGCCAAAGGTTCCGCGTTAAGCAAACAATATCGTTCCATTACACACTATGGATTCTTCCTTTCTCCTTAAGAGTTATCTTTATGCACTTTGTGCCTGTTCTCCTGCTTCAGCTATCACAGCGTGGTCGGAGTCATGGCAATCGTCCACGAAACAAACGCCATCAGGCACTAGTTGTGCAGATGCATACCCCGTGACAGATCTCATCCTTATATGCGGGCACTGAAGCGAGCATTAGATTTGGTGGGTACTGTTACTGTTGCAGTTCTTTGAGGATGGAGAAGACTTTAGTATGAGCGTAGGGAAAGGGATGATAAAATCTTGCAGGAGATTGCATCAGCGAAACGTCGTGGCATTATAATGGTGAAAACAAATATGGGGCTTAAACATCTTGCCGTGAACTATACGGCTGAGGCGATACAGGTGTCGCGCGGGTCCGAAATGATCAGATTAGGGAGCGGGTACCATCAACAAAAAAACCACTCCTGGCTCTTTCTAATTAAGAGAACATCGTTCGCGTAATGATGAGCTAGAAATGTAGCTAAAATTATTCAGGGCAGTTTAATTTCCCTTGTTCTGAAAGCTAGGTTTAAAACAGAACCGTCAATTTAGTTTGTAATATCTACTTATTTGCCATTCAGTAGGGGATTACGAACGGGGGTAAATTGCTTTAACCAAGTAAATTAAGAGGGCTAGGCAATACATAAACTAGAGCTATCGTCCATGTTATTCATCCTCTTCTATTTGCTATAGAAGGTGTACAGTATGTTATTCCACCTCTTTGTGTTTTCATCTGCACTTTTAGGCAAAAATCTCTCATGTTCTCCACAGCTCAGACTTATATAGATGGCAGATATAAGTGGCCATTAGAAGCACTAAAAGGAGAGTATTTTAGTACCATTTTATGTAGTTCCTATTCAAAATATTGGCATCTATACAACATAGGTTCTGAAGTAAATGGCTGCTTTTTGGTTCTAAAAACAACTAAAACTAAGTAATGAAATCTTAATTACAAAATATCAACCGATGCCACATCTCAAAATGGGACTCTATTCTTTATTCCCAATAAGATAAGAATGCAAAAAAGCGATTAAATAGAAGGTATTTGTCCTCCTCAAGTCCTTCCAGGGGGATTGAGAGCCCAATCGGCGCGTCAGAAAGGCCAAGCTGGGGAACGAAATTCAAACAAGAACAACCAAGGCCACTAGGGCCTAGTGAAGTGCACACTCAAAGAAGTATTAAAGAATGCACAGGGCCCCCCTTCCACCCCTCGTTCCTTTGAGTGCTGCCTTTGCTGACTTCGGCAGTCACTTCTTTGCATAAGTATGTTTAACCATGTACGCAAGTAAAAATAATCAAGCATTTAACAGGTGTCCACGAGTTAAATGTAACTTCAAGACTGCTTGAGATTATTTAAATCACTTGATAATAAGAGAAAGACTGGTAGTACGTCCTAGAGGAAAATTAACCATTTCAGCCTGTCTGTAGGCCAGAAATATTGCACATCTATTTTACACCTCTATTTGTACCCTCTATAATGTGGTCTAGTCAGTTAACGTTAATCGGAAGAAAACACGTGTCACACATGTGTGACGCTGAGATCGGGTAAGAAAATCATCGTCAATGCTAGTGGCGGAAATTATAATCCATTTCGCAGACCAAACGGTGGCCCTCTTGCTGTAATGTTGACTTCAACCACTAGGAAAGGTCGGGAAAGAGGTTGGATGTGTTTCGTCAGTGGCCAGGAGACTCTCCAAAATCGAAAAAAGCACATTTTGATAACTTTTTTTACATGCACGTCTTCCACATCTATAACCTACAGGCCCCTTTTCAGAACATCGTGGGAGACAAAGATGAATTTGTAGTGAAGGCGCTTAAAGGGCAGTAGCCATTCGGAATGGTGAAAAATATTGTTCTTTGTTCTTACCCCATTAGTACCGACAGCATCAACGCAATTGCCGCCTCTAAATTGCCTGTTTACGGGGCCAAAAAGTGGAGAGACAGGCAGCTCGCAAAAGCGTCAAATTAGTCATAGTGTGCTGTGTCGATGAGCCAGGGCAAGAGGAGAAGGCAAATGAAGGAAGGAATATGGAGCAAAGAAAGCATTCAGGAAGGAACAGGAGGAGAAAACGTACGTCCTTTTTACCCTCCTTTGATTTTTTTTCCATAAACCCTAAGTTTCTTTTGCTTCGCTCTTTTGTAACCTCCCTGATTCATGTCTCCCACCTAGTTGGATTTGTGATGAAATGTCAAGACGCTTTTTTTGTACACGTTTTGATGTGATGAGCTGCCAAACCCTACCCTGTCCCCTCCTTACCCCTTCTCTCTCGGTCTGCTAACAGGGCTTTGGTCAGTTGGTTTAAAGTATTGTATGATGTAAAGATTACTTGATGAAGGGCTCCGCAAAAGGAAACACCTTTCTTTTCTCCCGCACTTGTTTTATTAAAGTCAGAAAATGAATGACGAGGTAAATAGATGGTAGTGAATCCCTTAAGTCCTCCCTGAAACTGTCGCAAGCTGCAAATTAGGAGGAAGGTGTTTCTCCACCAGTGTACAGAAAGGCCATACTGGGAGACAAAAAGGAGGATGCGGCAGAGGGAATGGTGTGTCCGTAACAAACCACTACAGGATGTCGACCTCAGCATCCGTCACACCCAATCTTTCTTCTGCTCTGACTGCAATAATTTTGTGAGACAGGATGGGTGACAGTGATGAAATTATTTAGGAAGGAAACTTAATCAATTAATGGTGGAAAATGCCCTTCTTTGAGGCTACCCACGCTTCCTACATTAGTTTTTATTGCGTAAAGCACTAAAAGGTGATTTCTCAAGTGTGGACAGCATTTTTGCCTTGCCTTTGTAACAATGGGCAGAGTTAGCCATCCACCAAGAATACCTCCCTTCTGGATCTTCTATAACTGGTAGCCAGATATGAAAGTCAGGGTTGTTCATCGAGTGGATCGCACTTGCTTATCGGTGCCACTAATGTGAAGGCCCGAGACATTTCCCGGGAGAGTGGTTCAGTGTCGGTGTGCTGAGGGACTAGGAAGAGTATAGGCATGACAGGAAAAGCTATTAACGACTACGACAGCGAGTTGCTCTTCCCTTCGGCAAACCTTCAAAAAGCTTCTAAACTTGGTCTATTCTGTGAAAAAAATTAACAAACTAAATTTTGAAAAATCCAGAACTAGTTTTTTAATTTATCTACGTTAACACTAACTTGTAAAATAAGATATTGTTTAGGTGATTTTTGTGCTACACGGACTGTTCAAACACTGAGGGTTGTACGTCTGGCTTTTGGCTCTACCCCTTAGTCTCTTGGGTTTATCTGGGCATTAATAGAGCATCCCTCACCGTAGTGTTCGCTGACTTAATGGGGGAATCGAGGCACAAACTTGGTAGAATTTGGAAATTGGCTCTCGCCCTCCAAACTTCTATCACTTATCTAACCTTGCCGTCAAAAAAGGGAAGGCATCTACTTTGGAGGGCTGTTGGCGAATGAGGCAACTGCAGGCTTTAAGTACTTGAAGGTATTGGATTAAGGTGACCAAATGAAACGTCTTTGCAGATGATTAGCTAGACAGAAATGATTTGCGACCAAGGCGGCTGTGGGAAATCGGGGCGGGGAATGTATCTGCCCCGACTGACCTACAAAGTGCACGTGTTGTGGAGCCTCGAATGCTGCTAATTCTCACCCACAACGCCCTCCAGTAAGGTTCATGAATGGAAGGACCCTTCGGATACAATGAAATCAAATCACTCAGATACATCTTTGATGTTGACATCAAATGTCTTTTCGCTTGCAGGAAAATGCCAGTGACTAGCGTTTCTGTTTTGTCGATTCAGAAGATTGACAGAGGGGAGTAAAGTGGACGATAAGCAGAGGAAAAGGAAAGCTATGTAGTGATAGGATATGTTCACATGCATGGAATTTTCAGTTACTGCTGCTCTTTTACTTTGCCATGACTCAAGTGAGGACTCGGGACTCTGATATCAACCAGTGTTGTTTAAAATTAACTTGACAGGTGTGAATCCACCTCTTTCTCTGCTTGAAGAGTCATCCTCAATTAAAGCAGTTTCAAAGGTGTCGAAACCTTTTATGGAATCACATCTAACCTTCCGGAGACGGTTCTACAAGTTTGACTTGGAAGATGCGTCGAGTTTAGGTGGATTTCCTTTATTCTATCACAGAGAAGGCAGTAGAGTTTGTATCACTATGGCTTAAAATAATTCATAAATAAGGTGCCGCAAAACTTTCATGAGTGGTGAAATCAGTGGTGCACATCTAAATCAAATATTCTGCACTTTAGCATGAGATATGTGGCAAATGCCACCTCGTCTTCATTTCATTGCCTTCTCTGATATTTCCCTATATGATTAATGCCTTTACATTTGGACAGTGCTCCAATCAAGTACGAAATGGACAGTCATGTGATCAAAGTGCTAGGGGAATGGAGGATTGACAGGGCGCCTAGGTTCGTCTTGCCTTCTACGGAGGGGGGGGGGGATGGGGAATACCTGAAAAAGGTGGAATTCACCGCATCTCTATGTCATGTTGCAGAGGGCGCATGGACTGCAATCTTGATTACTTTCGCAAAAAACGAATAATTTAAGAGGCTTCCCTTAGTTATTCCATGAAGTTCGTGGCCTACATTAAAGACTGGTTTATTCTATTGAAGTTTCTTACAAGTTGGTAGTTAGTAGTACTTTAAAAATTAAATCTTAGCAACAGGATGCTTGAACTTTTCAGTTGACACGGCCCGATCAAGGTGAATGCAAACTAGAGATGTCTCGAAAGATAATGAAATAATAGTTAAAAAAGGCCGCAGCTCAGCTTTGTGCATAATTTCGCTGACCTTCTCAGCCCCTTAAGATCCAATCTCTACTTTGGTGGTAAAGGATTCGACCAGTATCACCCATACTACTTCCAGACTTCATCAGTAGCGTGAGCGCTGCCACTTTTAAAGGGAAGCTAATGCGTGAACTTGACATGCTGACGGTGAAATAGCGGTGGGTGTCCTTCACTTTTGCCACGTCGCTGCTAAACCTAGTACTTGGTACTACAAACTTATTATCAAAAGATTCGCCACTCAAATGGTCAAGAGGTTGAAGAGGACACCACACAACTGCTGCGGTACTGTATGAATATCGAGTTACTTTTCGTCTATAAGAAAAAGAAGGTGGATTTTACTGCAACTTATCAAAAAACCAATCTATTTGCAGTCCAAAATGTCCACTAAATACTATCTGTCGTACTCAAGAATAAAACTGAATGAACATTCAAAGTCTACCTTTGTGATTTCTGGGAAAAAATATGCAAAACATCTTTGAACAGTACTGATGGTATTCAGCCCATAAAGTTATGATCATTCATACAAAGCAATATTGCTAATTAATAACCAGCTTCCAGGGTTGCCCTGAAGGTATAACAAGACAAAGTGCTGAGGAGGGGCCTTGGTTACTGTGGGACAGATCTGGGGAAGCTGCAAGCATGGCTCGAGGTCCATGCCACGGAGCGAAAGAACAGTGTGAGTAGACTGAAGCATCTAAAAGAGTAAGCTACACAGTTAAATTGCCCCAAATTCTGTTCATGTTATCATCGAAATAGATAGCGTTATTGGAAATCACTTACACTCACCAATAGTGGAGGAGTGTGACTTTAAGCGACTTTTCATTGGTCTCCGACTTTTACCAATCATACGCAGGCGTCCCGTGAATAGGCTTCAATAACACGGTGGACACGAGCCAAAGGACCGCATTTTTTGCCTCCGAGGTTCACTCATCAACCCCTTGATTGTGCTTTTTTGTCCATTTGGAATTTTTCGGCCTCCCCTATTCCGTTACTCAGGTTAGTGGTAGGATGGCTTTTTTAAAACCCTTTTTTGCTCATGCTTATCCAATCCCAAAGGTTTCTATTTTTTGAAAAATCCGAAGCCCATTCCTTCATAATGTTGTTTAAAGATCGGTTGGTTAAATGAACTTATTCGAAAATTTAACGGTCAAAAATTAATGCCAATGTAATTTGACTGCATTTAAGTACTTTTGTAATTCACTGAAGAGAAGGTGCTTCTTACCTGTTGGCCTGTTGTATACGCGCAAAAACGAGTCGCTTGGATGTAGGCACCCATTCGAAGCTTTGTTAATGTTCAGCCATTGCTTTACATTCTGGTAGGTATCGTTTGTACGGAAGTACGATTGATAGTGGTAAAGTGAGTCACAAGGAGGCCTCCCTCACAGACCATTTCGATATCCTCCTACACCTTATTAAGGCTCCTCTACCTATTACAAGACGATTTTTCACTCGTTTTTTAATTGGGGTGGCTACATACTGGGCAATTACCTAATTCCAAGGGCATGACTACATAAATGAATCAAAAGTCCATGATCATGCTTGGCGGAGAAAACAACTGCCTAATGACATCATTCCTACTACAGTGATTTGTAGCAAGTGTGGTCTAAACATGATTCCCCCTCTACCTTCTCTCCTACCTCCATTTCTTCTTCCGGTACATAACTGTCGGTGTCTCAGATAGACATGATAACATTGGTTGGGGTGACCTTTTTTCGCGTTTGACCCTATGACCTCGGAAAGTAGTACATTTCAAGCCAAACATGTGCCAGGTGTCACCTTCATGTAGGAACCGGAATTAGGACACAACATTATCCCTTTAGTCCCTGCGAAAGGAGACCTAACTAAGTTAGATAAATAAACATTTTTGGCGCTTTACCCGGATAGAGAAGTACCCATAACAAATAGTTCGATAAAAAACATTGGCTCTGGTCCACCAAATCGACAGCGAAAGTAAGCTCGGAAATGGGGCCGGCACTGCTACAGTGATGAGAAGAACAGTTGTGTTATTCAAAAGAAACGAAAGTCAATTGAAGAACTGACTTGTGATTGACAAAATAACTTGGACTTTTATTTACGGCATTTTGGAATATGGGCGTTGTCTTCGAAAACCAGACCAAAAGGCTTATTCTCCTCCTTATCTCGAGCCAAAATCTTACCTACCAAAAGGCACTGGTGTCTTCTGGAATATCGTACAAAGTTCCGAATACACCAAACATGAAAAAGTCGCTTTGTTTTTTTGTTTTGAGGAGAAAAAGTGACGTTTGTAATGTCATAGGTGAGGTTTATTTAAAGTCTTTGTCGAAAATTAGGCACAAATTTTTTCCCTTCTTTTGATAGCAAATGTAGGTTTTATTCTCTCACTTGCTAACTTGAGGCCTTTACTCTCTTTGGACAGCAATAAAATGTTCTCTTTCTTCCGGTTGTAAAAACAGTGTTGCTTGAGTGGCCTACTTCAAAGGTCAATAATGTGGTCGGTTAACGACATAAAGTGTTGTCATGGTAAACCAATGTCTGTAAATTTACGTCGAGGTGAAAACCATGGCAAGTGAAGGGCCTACTGTTTTCGCATCTTTCTGCTTAAAGTCCATCGCCCTTTTCTGGCTGAGTGTGTATGTCTTAAGTCAGGCCAATTGCAATGATTGGCAGACTTAAAACGTAAAACACCATTATTTACTTCCGAAAAGACAATTTAATCTCCATATAGACAAATGTATGCATACATTTCGTCACTTAGTGGATGAAGACATCCCTAATTGAAGCTGTCATTCCACAAATGCGGTGGAGATCAAAGCAAAACTCTTTTCATTTTTCACATTCAAGCTTAACAGCTCTCTGATTGCGGTTTACTAAAAAAACAAGGACTCATTCTGTACGCGTTGTTCAAATGAAAAGGAGGAAATTCAAAATGATGTAGAATACTTGGATGAATGCGGAATCTCTCTTTTGAATGCTCACATCTCATCTTGGGGTGAATTTACTTCCACTTTGTGCATATCTTTGCGTAATCCTTCCAAATATTAAAACTTGAATTAGTTTTTAATCACTATAGGACCTAATGGATGGCTTTATAATTTGTTTTCTTGAATAGCCCTCCCCTTCATTCCCCCATAAGAAAGTGCTCGCCTCGATAAAATTCAGTAGGGCAGCAGAAGTGACCATTAAAATGTCAGAAAGTGTTATTTTACATACTTGATATTATTTTATAGTCACAAATTTAAATGCACCCCTCAATCTACCCAGTTTTTCCTTCTCTTATTGAATAAGGTGACTTTACCGGAAGCTACAATAGCATTGTCATTTGGAAGGAGACATTAGGGGTATGTGGAAAATTCTAATTTTAATGGAGAATCTTGAAGCGAAAAAACCAGGAAATGATACCAGTAAGACCTTGAGTGTGACCTTGAAGGTGGCCCTTTTGGCAAGGGCTTGCCCCAGTGAATTGTGAGCAGGAGGCTCAATAATGACCTCATGAGAAACATAAAGGAGGACCCATTTTAATGTCAGATAATTAATGGGGGTCTGTGGCATAAACACTTACTCCACATACAGTCATACGTCAGAGCCGTGATATGCGACCTTTCAGGGTAAACACTCATGGTGCCCAAGCTATATTTGTAGGATAGTAGAGTTTCTATCCTACGCCCACTTCATTCTTCTCATCGTTTTCCTCTTCTTCGTCTCATTCTAGCAGAGCACATAACCTTTTTTAACAGGCTTTTGAGTAGCGCACATTAGACTAAAACAGATTACAGCCCCGACTGAGTATTCGCCTTGGTGATGTACGATGTCATGATGAAGATACATGACTTTGGTGGGTTGAAACGCGATCTAGTAGTTAGATTCGCCTAAAAGGAAGTGCCTTTTCTCCCCTTCAGGATTTCCTAATTATCACTTATATCATTTCTTGTGATACCCAATCACCTTCCAAATAGTGGATTTAGGAAACGTGGTACTTTTTTGTCGTAATTAACGGAAAGCGATTAAACAATGCGTTTATTTTCGAGATCGAACAATGAATTAGCTGCGAGGCTAAATTAGCTGCAAAACTTGTAAATACTCATAACCTTCAAAGGAAGGTCAAAATCGGGATTAAAGAAAGGGAGAAATGCCCAATACGGTTTTATTTTTGACGTCTCCACTTTTCCTAACTGTCATGCAGAAGGTGTAAAAGTGGGAAAAGGGGACTTATTTGTTTTTGTCAAGCCTTCGTTATACCGCGAGGTTGACTAAGACCCACATAATTGAGGTTTCACTGGCAGAATATTTATTCGTGACCACAGGTGGGACGATATTTTGGACATGAATCACTTATCAAAGGTACTTCAAAGTCACTCTCTAATGTCTTCTCAAGGATCAAAGAGCTTGGGCTGGAAAATATTAGGAGCTTATAAATGCTATAATTTTCACTATCTGCCTTGTGAATAACAACATATCCTCAGTTTATATGGCGTATTTTCACGTGCAAATGTGTGACAAAGACTTTGGCATTTTAAGGCTTCGTAACACATTCATGTCTACTCCGACGTGAAAAGCTTTAAAGCCGCCCAGCATTGGGCATTCCAAGTAGGCCAGTTTATTGCCAAGACGAAGAAGCGGGATAAATCTCGACTTTTACTCCTGTAGAAAGGGGGCTTAAGTACATTCTGTGTCTTTTCACATTCGGGGTCCCAATTTTTCTTCTGAGGTATTATGATCTACCTCTTAGCACACATTTAAACACACTTAATTGGTTTTGTGAGTGATTTTCTGTAGGATGGAAGCAAAAAAATCCGTCTCTGCCAAGTATGTTTCTTCGAGAAGCAGGAATCTATTAAAGGCATTTCCCCTTATTTTTTACGAGAAATACGAGGCTTTATTTTGCGGAAAAAAAAAGAGGTGGATTCTAACTACTAGATACACATTGGCTGGATGTCTGTTAAAGAAGGCAGAGTGTTTGCCCGCGCGTTTTCCACTGACAAGTTAATCTCATGATGTCTCGATCAAAAAGAGTGTGGAAGAAGGGAACACTTTGTCTTGTTTTCATCATATGTCATTACAGTGCTATTGCCATTCGTCAGAAAGTCCATTAGATTAATCAGAAGGGTAAATGGATGAGGCTTTTGGGCAATCCAGATGTCCTCTTCTGCGCTTAGCGTTTGGAACAGTAAGCAATTCTTCCAAAGGGGGTATTTCTCTTTTCTTTTTGTACACTTCTATTTTTGTAGATAAAACTTGTTGAAAGAAAAGAAAATACTAAATGTCGCATTTTTTATGAACAGATTTTCTCCTTGCATTTCTTCAGTTGAACTCCGCCGGAGTTGCATCGTTTTTCCATTTTTTTCCGAATTGGTCGTACCACAAAAAGGGAAAGTATTAATTTGGAATAAACTATGGAGCCTTACCCTATCCTTCATGGTACAGATATTTCTGTGCCAACTTTAAAATTGTCTACGATTTTTGTTTGAGTTCAATTGGTCTAGTAGGCGGGGGGAGGGGTAGGCTAGGCGAAAGAAGGGCGGGGGATGGGAAGGAAAGGGAGGCCTACTAAAATTCGTTTCGCGCAAAAAACTTACCAAAGTATATCACATAATGAAGAGTGTTTTATTTTTCTTCCACTTAGGAAAATATTTTCTTATTTTACTTTTCTGCAGTATCAAGCTTATTCTGTCAAGTGGTGGTGATGATCTAATGGTCAAATTCAGATATTTGGATGCGATTTTCACAAATCATGCAAACATTAAAAGTTAAGTAACCTAGAGGGTACTATTATTTTTTCTTAAATTTACATCTGCGTAAAGAAATCTGTCTGAATTGTTTGCGGTAGATCTATGATAAGCGTAAACTCATCATGCCTGGGATGATTTACGCACGCTTCAAATCTCTCTGTTCAACAAAAAAAGTCGTAAAAACACTCGGTTTTTACTCATTTGGTCATATTGTATAGTCTTTTAATCGAAAATGTAGGTGGAACTTTCCGCCTCTGGTCCTTGTTTATTGCGTACGATGGTGGTCTGGTAATGAGGAGGAGTGAAATGAGGCGACGTAGCATACATTAAGCTCAGAGACGAGAGGAGGCTCCGGAAATAAATTTTTATGAGAATATAGGCTTTCTATTTGTGTGTGTGTGGTCGTGACGTCAAAAAAACCTGTACCAGTCCATCATCTTAAGAGTGTCATTGTCCATCTGCATTTTCATTTAACCCATTAGGTCTGACTACGCCTAAGGCCCTTACCGATGACCGTCAAAATGGGGTTTTACTGGCATGATGAACGTCACCTTTCTGATGTGTCATATCATTCGAATGAAACTGGCCCAAGAGCGAGTTTTATCAATAATAGGGGTTCCAAATCTTTTGTGATTTTTAGGGATGACAACTTCTTCTTAGAGCTGTCAGCTACTGCATTAGAGAGTTCGAGAAAACTTTTTACAGGATGTAGCATTTATCTACGAGAAAGATCATCCTCAAGTCAATGTTAATCTAATCACGCATCAGTCTATAAATATGCAGCCTTCTGGTTGCCTAAGAAGGTTCTTCTTCTTGCAATCATCTTAAAGCTCTCTAAAGGTTCTCTTCGCCATGCACATGTCAAAAGTGACATCTAATTTTCCTTTTTTATGATAATTGTCGGAGGGAAGGCAGAAAATAATCAAACATGGTCATGCAGTTTATTTTGTAATGAATTAGCTACGGAATGCTTTCTCCGGTATAACAATGCGATTCTTCATTAATTGGAATGCTAGTTAGAGGTGCTTTTCACGTTGGTGGATTTGGCCTTGACTGCTTCCTCACCAGAATCGAAGTTTACGCCAAATAATTTGCAGGCGGAACATCCTCTCACCCCATACTGCAACCTATGTAAATGCTACGTAAATTTTACGGGATGCTTTTAAAGTTTTGAAATCCAATTATCATTGGCAAAGCAGACATTAGTGAGCCTTCAGAAAGCGAAAATTCACAATGAGCATTTGTGTAAGCAGTTCATTGTGCACACAGAACATATAGTCATCTGGGTTAGAGACCTGCCGGTTGATAGCTGACGATGTTTCCGTTTGTTTCACAAATTTTGTGATGCAAAAGTTTATCTTGACATCTTAATCTCATAGTTTCTACATTACAAAGAGTAGGAAGGCTCTTTCCTGATCGTGATGCGCCCAACTTTGAGTTGACTTGGACACTCAAAGTAGACCAGCCCGATTTGTATCCTCCACGTTTAACGCAAATTTAATGCCATGAGGACCTAGAAGTTCTAAGTTATTGACTGGAGAATTTTTATTTATTTATCTCGCCAGTAGCGGCGCATAGTTCTCTGTTGTTATCAGTGATAGAGGGCACATCTTTCGTCGCCAAAATCAAGCTGTTTCAGTCCCACATTCTACTTCTGTATAACTCATCCTCTCCAAATTTTACTTGATACCGGGTTTAAATAGGGAAAGAAGACTAATCCCAGTCATATTGGCTTCGTTTTCCCGACATTTTCTCATATTGAGATTCGAATAGAGAGGGAGGCAAATAGTACTGACCACAGTAAGTAGCACTGGCAGGTTGAAACGCACCTACCTATGGCTTATAATACATTCAGGTAAACAATCGCTGACTTATGCAAGTCCTCACTGGTTGGAGCAAGCCATCTCTACGATCTGTGCCTTAAACCGCATGACCTTTTGAGGACACTTGCTGTCTCCACTGCCCCATCGCGTCTTAGGCTGCTCCTCATCTGGTAAACAGCGTCCAGACTATCGTTTTTGGCCTCCTAGACTCCATATGATTTGCAAGGAATAAGAAAAAATTTCCGAAAAAGGCAAATCTTCCTAAAGAGACTTCTCAAGACTTCTCTTAGTTTGCATACTTCAATGTATTTTTATTACCTCTCAACCGTATAGCCAAGTTGCTTTCAAGTCTTTTGATTCCACTAGTCTTTTTCAGCCATTTCTACAAACTACTCTGATTATTTCAATCAGCGTCTTGTGCTGTGGTAATCCTTACTCTCTAGTTTTGAATACCTGCAGCCTCGTAGGTCCACCATTGAGGCCTTTTGCGTCTTTTACTTCGGGTAGCGACTAGCCAACTTGCCCAGGCAGAGATCCCATACATAAAAAACCGCCAGTTCAGTCCTACTGCTACGAGGAGATCGCCTGAAGGAAAAGTCTGAAGAGTGACAGTATTAGTTAAAGTCTGGTACTTGATCCTTACTGTTCCGAGGATATTTCACTCTACTGTTGATAAATCTGACACTTTTAACGCCTTCAAAGTGTGTGACACTTCATGGAGTGTTTAAGCAGTGCAGTCCTTCAGTTTTTTCATACCCGAAATAAACACGAAACGTCAGTCATGTGCCGTCATGTCTGCGTTAATTGTTCAATTACTCCGTGATAAAAAATGGAGCGTTTTAGGTAGTTTTTTTGCCTGCTATTGTGTGCAGTGAATAGACTGCATTGCAGAGCGACAACTTGGCACTTTAGATGTGTATATGGACGTTATTTAGCACAATGGAGAATGTACAGCGGCTATAGCAGCAGCAGCGGCCGGAGTCGGTGTAATGCGATACCTAGTGAGAGAACATGAAGCATCTGATTGTTGTAGCTCTTCCTGGGTAGCACCTCATCTGACCACTTAGGAAGAAGAGTGAGTGAGTCTTGCTATCTTCTTTGTAAGGAACTGAAGACGCTATCATACCGTCGCTAACCACAAAAGCGTGGAATTAGCTCTCTGACAGGTAGAAGGGTCTGCTATCAGGATAGGGAATACTGTTAAGAGGTTGGGAAAACCTACGCAAATTCTTCTACTTGACCCGTCACTCAAAAGTAAATGAGTAGAGTGAATTCCACCAGGAGGTAAGAATATGGACGAAAAGGTGATTTTTATTACCCAATTTCGATGGCGAACCTTATCAAGTGGGAGCAGGGTTTTATCCACTAATTGGACATTATTCCCCACCAAGGGCATTTCACCTGGGCAACCGCTTTTGTAGGAATATTTGCCTTAAGGTAAAAAAGACTCCAAATGATTTACCTAACCCACAGAGAGGAATTCTATCTTCATTTCTTGGCGCTCTTCCTCCTCCTCCTCCTTCATTATTGTAGATTCAGACTTCTCGTTACAACCGTTAGTAAGGAGAGCCTTCATATTTCCATAGTTTGTTCAGCATCTATTGTTTTTCTCCTTCCTTTGGAATACCGTAAGCAACAGTTTCCTTCCCCATTCGAGTCAAATCTTTTTCTGTTACTTGTTTTGGTGCAGCATTTGGAGTTGTGGACCCGTCAGCCACATAGCTGGTATGGCTTCTCCCGGCTTGCCGTCCACGAGTCTTCACGACTTTTGCTAATACATTTAGGAAAGTGAATAGTTGGGGAGATTAACACAAAAATTGTTTATTTTTAAGAAAAGCTAGAAGTAGTCGGATATCTCTGTAATGCCTGGTCGCTACAAATGACATGCAAGGGTGGACCAACTTGGAGGTGCCTTATTAGAAGCCTGAGGTCATTGCAGGAGATCAGGAACCTACTAGTGGAAGTTCGAAAAGTCCGCAGAAGACCAGAAAATTACTATTAGTTGTTTAAGCGCCAAAAATTTTTTGATTGAACTAAGGGCACCATTATCAAAGAGTGAAGCTGCCAAGTTCTGGCGATTTTCTAAATAATGGATAATGGGGACTAATTTTTTCTTTCATGGCCAAGACACGAAGTAAAGTTGACTGGTGGTCTTACTTGCTCGACATGGGCAGCACGAGTGCCTTTTGATGAAACCTTTGATGGACGGGTTAATCACACTGTCATCTGGCCCGGTATAGTCCCACTGAAGGCAACTGCATAAATCATTTTGTAATGTCAATGGGCGGATCGGTTCATTTGCACCGTCAATTTTCCTCGTGAAACCTCGCCTGCACACGAAATTACTGCGTCAGCCATCTTCACAGATCACAATCTACGCCATATTTTACGTGCTTCGCGCATGACATGTCATAAGGTGTTTTACCACTTATGACGTTTTTGTCAGGTATGATAATTTTAGGTCTTAAGTCGTTGACAAGATCCCATTTTTCATTAATGTTGCCTCACCGCAAATTTAGCTATGTTGTACTTGGCTTTGACCTGTCCAGTAAGTTGACAGAATACCTTATTCGAAGAAAAGACTGTTGAGGAAAAGTCCTTCAGTACGGTTTTGTCTATGTTCTGGTTTAGAATGTTTCGTCTCCTCCAAAATAGAGAAATAAGAACCAAAGTAACAGCTAAGCAGACAGACCGATTTTGGAGCAGAGGGAATCGGGACAAGCAAAACTCCAAAAGTTACAAATCTCAGGGCTACCCTCAGATTTATTACCACTTATTGGACAAATCGTATCCAAAAATAAAAACAAAACTGAACCAACAAAATTAAAGAAGGGTAGTGACGGTGCTGTCGGGGTAGATTAAGGCGAGGGCTTTACCAACGGCCGTGGCCTTTCGGCCTCGCATCAATGCAAGCGCGAGGTGGATTCTGTAGGAAAGGACATCATGAGTACAACCCTGTACCCATTTCTGTACCTACAGACCAACATTTACTCATAGGTCCCGCTTTTTTGGGACCTATGGTGGTGACTGTATCCATACCCATTCATAAGAATATATATTTATTGCTTGAAAAAACATCACTTCGAGAAGATGTCTACCGTGCTTAATTTCTCTCATAATTTTTATTTTTTAACCTAAAATGTACTATTAGATTTGATTTTTTCCTGTCCAAGTTCGCAAATATCAATTTACCACCCTTTTCAAAGGAGAAAAATTCGACTGGTTGATCAATGACAGGTTGACAAAAGTGTCAATCGAAATTGATTGATGATACTCCTTGGCACAAGACCAAAATTAAAGACGTTTCCCCTATCAAAATAGTACATATTTTCCTTTTTCCCATATAATGTTGTACTTCTTTGCAGTTTCGTGCAAGTTCAGCTCGGTTCATAAGTAACCTCATTCACTGGAGGACAGGCGTCTTGAATAATACCTTATCCATTTCCCACATTACAAGTGCCCGCTAAAGACGAATTCCAAGAGACATAATTTGATATGCTTTTTAAAAAGTCCTACTGAAAGGCAACTCTTACACAGAGGCAAAAAAGCCTAGTATATGCCTTTAAAAATCTGCGATGAGTTGGGAGTGGATCATTTTCGGACAACCGATGGCATGTAAGTTATTGCCCTTCCCTCACACCGAGTCAGTCAGGAGGCAATTTTGACAAGAGATACTTATATAATATGTACGTGAAAGAGGCGACGAACAGATTGGTGGTCTCTAACGCTTGCGTCTGTCATCCAATGGGGGATGGCAAGCGGCATGCGAGACGCCCTTGTGCAGTCTTTATCACATCTTTCACCATTTATTTGAGATGTCAGCGCATGAGATGTTCCTGACATGTTAACCTTGAGTGCCTCTAATGGTAACACATAATTCCTCCTAAACACGAGTAACTCATCCATTTGCGTTAGGCTGTTTAAATCAACCTCTATTATGAGGGGTAAGCATTGTTACTTGGGCCAAAAGATATCATATTTCGATTTTGCCTAGGGATATGGCCACTGTTTTACGCTAAAACCATTTTAAAGGTATTGTAAGAAATGGTTTCTTTTTCTAACTGAGTGATACCCCTTGGGTGAGGATCCAAAGTGACTTCTTGGTAAACTGTGCACGAAAGAGGTCGAGTAAGAAGCCTATGTTAGCTTCTCATCAAAAATAAGAAGAAGCCAGGGCCTTTTAAACACAGACTAGCGAAGAAAGTAAAAACTCTCCTGAATTCAGCATGGGAGTGTTATATTTGAAGAATCTTGAAGAAGGCGACTATTCACCCAAGTTGTGTCTAGAGGAATGGTTGTGAGGAGGGTTGGAGTTTTCGAACAGGGTTTCATTGGGGATCACTGAAACAATCTCCTAGCTGGTAACAGATAATGAACTCATTTGGAGGCCCACTCCCGCTCTGTTCCAAATCTCCTTCAAGCTGAGTAGCACCAGCTAGATAAAGTTTAAAAGTGACATCTTCCCTAATTACGTCCAGATAGATTAGTTCCCACTTCGTTTTTCTGCATTGAAAAAGAAAAGATATTGCATTGAGAATTGCATGATTCAGCATCCGAGGTAGTGCGAGGAGCATGCATTTAGCTTCTCATCAAAAAGCAAAAGAGGAAGGAACAGGAAACTCCGGGAAAACAAATACATTTATTCTTCCAATAAAGTAACATTTTGGGCTTAAAAAATGACTAAAATTATCCTCCTTTTTGATGTGAATCATCGTTTCAAGACACCAATAAAGAGAGCCTGCAGCAGATAGCTCTGTTGGGTCTACTGAAGGGATGGGTATGTGCAAATAGCATATAGCCATCTGGCTAAGGAAAAACACTGGCCTTCTGAATCATAAACTTTTGCAGTATGGTAAAACAAACGTAGTTGGTCTTATTTTAAAAATTCTGTCGCATATATTTATTGTCTGCTCGAATTAGGTCTGCTTTCAGATGGGGAAAATGTAAGGTATGAAGTAACACCATTCAACCTTTCCCTGCCTCTTTTTCTTTGCAATTAAAAAAAAACAATTAAGTCCCTCGAATTTTTTTGAGAAATTCAACTTTACATGAGATTGTGGAGAAAAAGCATCCATACCATCTGCCAACTTGCTCGAACAAGCACATAGCGCGAAATTTGAGTGTCAGTATCTTTTCAAACAAGAGTAGATTTTCGTAGCGCAGTAAGATGAAGTTTCGAGTTATACTTTTTCGGAGCCAATTATTCTTGCATTTTTGTCTGAGGAGTCTAGACTACCCTTGGTATGGATTTGTTGCTGTGGCCGCAAAATCATTTGTTTGTTTATTTACCCATCCACTCGCTTGGCCATGAATGCTATTTGGACTTCCGCCGTAGCTAAATACCGACTTTTCTCGTACCGAAAAAGATCAGACCTTGTTGGCAGTGTAACGTCTTCTTCTAGACCCTTTAAAATAGCGAATTAAGGTTACAAGTTAGTCCAAGTAATGGCGGTGAAGTACTTTTATTTTGGGGACCTTAAATCCTCATCTCATTTTGATGAGCTTTAAAGTAAACTAATCGGCAAAACTGGTCGGTCAAAAAGATTTATTTGTTGAACGTTCAGTTGCGTTTATGGGGTAGTTTAACCCTTCATAGTGTCATGATCAACAGCTTAACCGATTGCTTCCCATAGTTGCATTCATCTATGAAACCAGACTCTTTTGACCACGGACAATGGATAAAAACGAAGTTAAACTTAACAAAGATGGCCCGATGTATCATGGGAATGTTGTAATTGAATGATCTCCGAATAGATTATTATTTGCCGAATATCAGAACGGAATGGTGGAGGGATGCCAAGGAGAAAGGGAAGTATTTCTCAGATAGGATTCCCTTGGGGTATCACTGCAACAACGTCCTAACAGGTAATGTATAATGCATTCATTTGGACCCCCATCAAATTCTTAGTAAGTTGATAAATGGGGTTGGCGCGCATCCCACTTCATTACCGCTGGCTCTTAATTTTCCCCCGTAGATAACACTCTCTAGCATTGATGCTGATTAGACAACTTAAGTGGCAGTAAAACGGCAGGGGAGGAGAATTATTGCTCCCATGGCTGCAGGATATGGGCGTAGGTATCATAAAAATGGCCTCGAAAAACTTATCAGTGTACTTAGGTGGAACAATTTTCGGTCATTGGAAATGTGTGCTATCATCCTCAGTTAATCAGATTGCCAATTCTTCACTACTTTCCGCCCTTTCAGAAGCTTCTCCACATCTAATTTGAAGATTCAAATAAATATAAGACAACAACGGGTCTAATCTGCACTGGCACATGTGGAAGCGGAAGGTGAGATGGAAGGGAAAGAAGGAGGGCAGAAAGACAGGAATGAAGGTATCCCTCCTTCTAACCTAAAGGTTAATGCCTCAGCAGATGCTTGTGTGTGTGCGTGTGTATGTAATTGTGGTTTTTTATGGTCGTAATTGTGCTACCGCATTGTGTGTTTTGCAATGTCTGCAGTAAAGGCCGTTGTAGTCAAAAAACGTCCACTGATTTACCCCCAAAAATCATCGGGGAGAATATCGTGCTTGTTGCTCTGTCATTGTCAATCGTTCACAATCCTTGGCGATAGTGGAATTTATTCAAGGATGGCCGCATTTGATCCGTAAACGGTTGCCACTGAAGCGTATCACTCTAAATTGAGAAATATTAGGAAATCTGGAGATGTTACAGTAAGAAATTTACCATCTGTGTAAAAGGGAAATGTAACAGTTAATTTAAGAATAGTAGTGAATTGAAGCATGGTTGTCTAGTTTTTGTTATTCATTTGTGCCTAAATGACTATTTATTTATTTTGCACGTCTATTTGTCTGAGGGAAAATTATTAATCCCCAGTGGCTACTTTCGAGGGATTTGAGCATTTTTGCCACTCGTTCCACTTCAAAGTTGTTTTTTTTGCCCCTTACTTCAACAATTCAATGGTAATAAAATATGTTATACAAAAGTCGAACTGCCAATAAGTTACTTAGAAGTAATGTCTGTTAACTTCTTTTCCTTTTAGTGTTTGTTTTTCATAAAATGGAGTGTTTTTGACAGCATTTCTTATAAAACAATTACTCTCTTTAAGTACCTGCCAATTGCTATGAAGTTTGATCTTCATTAAGTAAAAAACGCGGAATAAAATGCATTTAGAATAAAATATAAGGCTTTATGCAAAAAGTCAACTGGTCGCACATTCCTAAAGTGGATTTCTTTTTTCGAGGAATTTGGTTGACTTTAGAACAAAGTAAAAGAGAGTCACCTAGATGACACATTTCTGTTTACTAACGCGCTGTTACACCGATCCGAGAGTGGGGATGGTACTGACATCAAGTTAACCAACGACTCACCCTTGAAGTGGGAGTTGGATAAAGGACAGCTTTTTAAGTAAGTAACCCGATCCTTTAAGTTGAGCTTTTTGGGTAGAAAATGGGACAAACAAGTATTCAGTGCCAATTTTGCCATTGTAGAACAAAAATGTGTGTTTTGCCATCACGCTTGCTTTATGAGCTCAAGAGCCTTATTTCCTTGTGGGCACAGTACCGCTTGTCATTTTAGAATTAGTTTCATTACCTCATGGCAGTTGGGCTGTCTTTACAATGAAAACTATTGCATTTACTCCTCTCACTTTGTGCTTTAATATTTCGGTGTACCCTAAAGCAGGTTTGAAGAGCCACTATTTGAAACCTTTTGCAAAGCAATAAGTGTAACAAAGAATCAAAGTTGCCTTTGGATTTATCATTTTAATTTTTGGCATATTATGTCATCTTTTATATTCAAAAGGGTTGTTTATAAAAATGAACCGGTAGCTAATTCTTTTAAACCACCTTAAAGGGGGAAGAATCAAAAAATGATTATTTGGCCATTCTTTTAATGCATTGACTACCAAGGTCTCAGGGGGGAGATCGATGCTGCGAATTGAGGTTCATGTGCTAGCGGCCTAGGGCCTGTAGATCTCCAAACCGAATGCTTAGTAAACGAGACCTCAGGACGGATGCCTTTGACGACCGATTCATTCAAGTGAGGAACGGCACACGAGCGCACATAAGTCTGGCAACTAGGTGGCGATTCGGACTGAGTCTGAGTCATTCGTTCGCATTGCTGTGGAGACCAATTGACCTTGGACTTGGGGTGATTATCAGCACACTTAAAAGGCATCCAAACCTGGCCTCAACCAATCTGGCTGGAATGCGTGAAGGGCGATTTCCAGAAAGTCGAAGAGGGATGTTTGTTTTTTGGGGTCACAGACATCTGCAATACACACCTATTAGAATCTAAAGGCTTCATCGTTCCGTTATGAGACTGATTTCATGTTTTAAGCTCACTGGAATATCAATACCTGAGGACGGTTACGGATAATTCCGAGTCATGACTGAGCCAGACACAGTGAAAATGACTCCAGCAAATACGATGATATAAGGTAATAGCAAATTTAAAAAGAAAAAACTTCTACTTGACTTCTACGTTTAGACGTTTAAGGTTTTCACTTGAATGTAATCGAATGTGTAGAAGGGAAGCTGTGGAGGGAGACTCGTTTTTGGACTCATATTCCAACTTTTGACAGTTGAAACGACATTTTGTCCGTGAAACCCAATGGCACACTTTTTAGAAATGCTTCTGTTGTTCATGTGGTGAACTAGGGGGTCTTGTTTGCACGTAAGTGGTCACTTTAGTAATTCTCATCTGCGCAACGTAGCAGCATTAAATGAAGAGTCATTCAATTGCTACACTGCCATTTGTTTTTGAGAAAACCATGAAATTCATTGCATTTTTATCCTTCTTTCAGATGATGTGCTGACGATAGCGGATCGAAAAATCCACGAGCATGAGCATCTTCCTTGTACATATCTTTTCCCTCCTCATATTTACCGTTTCAAGAACGCGGACCACCCAGACAGTAGTGGTGGGTTCCAACACCTCCCACCCCGATTCCAGCCAATCAGAAGAGCGGCGTGAGACACATGAAGTGCAATTCCACTACCGAATTGCGGCTAGTAGAATGGGCCATCTGACGTGCGAGGTGAAGTTGAGCTCGGAAGCAAGTCAAGCACTGGTGAAATCAGGAAATCAAAGCTTGAGCCATGTCTACCTTCGATGTCCACAGGTATATTTTTTCGCATTTACGGTGGTAAGTAATTTGTAACTGTCAATATTAAAACAATGATGGTAGGGAGCCGTTGCTTTAAATAGCAAGGACTATTAAGAAAGAGCAACAAGGTGCTTATTTTAGAATTTTTAAGTAAGGATTCCAACGTGGAAGTAACACAGCATGTGGTAGGCAAGTTTGACGCATGAGGCATGCGTTACGGCGTGGGCACTTAATAATGGCGATTTTTTAATGCATTCCAACCATGCACCATCCACCCAGGATCTTTCCATCTATTTCGCTCGTATGCATCCATTAACCCACCCGTCAATTATTCATCCGTCTATCCATCCAACCTGGGTCCCTCCAACCATCCATCCAGATTTACATAAAAGTTTTCAGTACTTTATTCTTCGAATAGCAATGGAACATTTATATCGACGGCAAATTAAAATAACTGATTTTTGCGTATTCTCCGTAAGCATGCAGCCAACTTACCTGAGTAGAAATAAATGTGTTGTAAAGCCAAATAACCTCTGGGCGTTTCAACTTGCAGTTGCCGGGGTTTGTAATCGTTTTCTATACTATTTCAGACTTGATACCCAAATTGTAGCGGTCTGTATGGGCTAGTAAACAGCATGGAGAAAAATGGTTGAATCTTTCAAATCTTTTGTTGAAAAACGAATTCAACAACCCATTTTTAGGTCGCGACAGAGATCTGCTACGTAGACTGCACACCAGCATGCGTTTTTGACGAAGTCAAAGGCTGCGTGGTGCCCCCTACTCTCTCCACGGTCATTGAGGAATGTCGGTTTGAACAACGGGTGGGAAGTGGCAGTCTTTTGCTTGAATATACCGTGGACATGGAGGCACTCGATCGAACGGGTGACTGGAATTGCGAGTACCAGAGTATTTCTGCACCTCGATCCCTCAAATTGCAGGCTTCACTGTGGTCGACTCCCACGTCGACAAGGTCACCAATGGCCTCCACGACCAGTACGACTACCACGACAATCACAACCACTGCCCTTGCTCCTGCAGCGACGATGAAAGCACTTCTTCCACCCTCGGCTATTAAAGAAGCCAGACCAAAGTCGGGTAAGTCTGTTTCCAAAAGCGTCATGGGACCTTCAAATTCGAAGTGCCTGTGGTGACTGAATTACCAGATGGGATAAATGCACTCAACATTCCTTTTTTCTGCTGCGCTGAAGATTTCGAGAATAGAAAATTGGTTTGAGAATTTTCTGCTGGTGGCTGTAACCTCCAAATATGTTCCTGGTTCGATGCCCTAGCAACTGTCTTTTTCGTGCCCAATCCTCAAACTGTGTGCAATGTCTCAACCTTAGTGCTCTTGTCCAGGTCCCATAATTGACCAATATTGCCCACTACAGGGCTGAGGTCGATTAAAAGGCTGCAAATATGCGCAACTGGTACCACTCCATGACTGCAGTAGTCATCCAGCGGTCACGTACGCTTACGCCGTATCCTCTTCCCCCCTCCCCATACCTGCCGGCGATGAAGACATTCACATTGAGGTCTCCATCTCAGGGAGTACCCTGGTTAGGAAGTTGGCATGAGTAGTTTATAACCCAATGTGCACAAAATCACACACCCTTCTGCTATGAAGATCAATAAGTTGTGGGGCGATATTTGCACCTCTATCACTAAAGCAAGTTAATTTCCGCATGAAAATTTCCTTGTAAAAAACTACAGATAGATACAAAATTAGATTAAGGGCAGTCATAAAATTCCGACATGTGAAGTGGTATTTCCGCATGATTGATAAATTAGAGACGTGGAGAATATCACTGTGCAGTTATTAGCTCATATTTGAGGAAACATTGTCGGCTATTTACACGGTCCGCATGGCGCCTACACCTAAAGGTGATAAGAGATGTCGGGTTCATCAATGTAAACAACTGTTAAAGGAAGGGTAGTTCAAAATTTTATGGATGAAGTTATGGTGAGGAAATGTCGATTGTACAAGTTTTGTCATCGCAATCCATCCGTCCGTTTGGTAATTTACTTCAAGTGGAGAATCTGATGTGCGTAAATTGAAAAAAATTCTACTCTATATATTGCTTAGCTTTGGGCCAATTACCATCGTTTACCATTCTGTTGTGCGGAAAATTTTTTATTATCACTAGTCACGGAACTGGTTGTTTTTTTGGGTGATCTTGATACATTAGTCTTATTTAGTGGTAACGAAGATTCAAAGATTCATTCATTTTATCTTGTAATAAATCCAAGATTTTTGGCAAAGTTATAGCGTCTTTTTTCCATAAAAATTAAATATTTTCTTAAGCAGTGGTATTGTAAAGTCCCTAACTTGTATAACAGAAGGTTTGTTTTAATAGACTCCCAAGTGACATCCAGTTTCTGACATGGCCTTAGTGATTTCAGTTGTCCATTTGTTGTGGGAAGGTTGACTATTTTTTCGTTTTGAGGCGGTGAAACGCTGTGGATATTAGGTTATTAATCTGTCCCATTCTTGCAAGTGGTTTGAATTCTTGCACCGGATTGGAGCCTCTCCGGTTTTAGCACATAATGCTCACTCATTTGATAAAACCCTCTTCTTTTCTGGTGCTACGAGTTGTCCACTTGCAGTTACGCAATTTTTGATCATCTCAAAGCAATAGAATGCGAAAACCTACCCTCTTTAGCATTTTTTTTTTCATTCATAGGCAGAGAGGACTCGTAGGTCTGAAAAGTACTGCTTTTACACCTCAAAATGTGAAATCTTCTCTGTAGCCTATTTTGAGCCCACCTTCTAATGATCCAAACGGCGGCAGTTTGAATGCCCAATTTCTGTCAAACTGGAGACGGCAAATGTAGTTTAAAAACACGGAATTGGGGGCCGAACAACATCGCTCCAGGGGACTGCATTTCACAAAGCCAATTAGCTGATGCCACACATGGGGGTGGTCCTCCTTCCTCCCCCATGTTTCCCATCTATGGCGCCTCCTTTTTGGTGGCTCTGAATGCATCCCAAGTAGTGATTCACAAGGTGCGGACTGAGTTTTTGGATGGTATTTCGTCAAACCGAAGATTTGGGATTTCAGCCCCTTTCGCATGCAACCAGACCTATTTTGTGCACGCTGGTGCTAAGATCTGTAAACGGAAACCACTGGCAAACTGACATCCCTAGGCTAGCAAAAGTGTTTGGACAGGTGATAAGGCGGAGGGGGAGGAGTAGCTGGGGCGGGAAAGAGACACCAGACCAGAGCTGGGACTGCCATTTGAAATGCCCTACAGATTCATGTCTTGAACTTCTTTCAGGCCTTTGTCTCTCCATTGTGTGTGTACTAATCTTTGTGGTCAGTGTAGCATGAAATATATCACCGCAATGTTTATTTTCTGTTTATTCCACAGCGAGAAGGCCAGGCGTCAAATAAATTTCCCTGGATCGTTTACGATGCCTTTAATTATGCTCAATTGAAGTCTATTACACCTTGACTTAGCGCAATATTAGGGGCAGGTAGTCCAAGAACCATGTGGCAGTCCTCACCTTTAATTGCGAGTAGTTTAATTTTTAAATGCAGTGCCATTTTATTTTGCTAAGCATAAGTTTAATTTTTTTGTCTTCGGGTTCCAATCGAACTACCAAATCTTTTATCATCAAAAAGCTTCAAAATGAATTTTAAAATACTCTAAATGGTGACTGAACAAAAATAAGTTGATTATTCTATTGTATCTTTAAGTACAAACAAATTTCCTCTTTACCGATGGGTTAAATTGAACAGCTCGCCATGGATACCTGAACCAGATGTGTTCTGTTAAAAAATCTTCAAAAGTTTTTAGTAAGGATCAAACTTTAAGCTTGTTTTTCCTGTCAAGTCTTTTAATTTGACACAGTTAGATACATTACTTATTTATGCGTTTCGGACATTATCTAATGAGGGATGCAGTCCAAAGTATCACGAGTAAACTCGAATGCAGTTGTAGCTCATTGAGTATTCTCTGTGGTCACAAAAGTCATAGAACTGTGGCGCAAGAGGTGTTTCTGAGGTACGGAAGAGCTGAGGCTATCGGCTAACGGAAGCACAATGGCAGAGCTTTAATTGTCCCCGTAAATCAAATGCAGAGTTAAACAAACAGCTTAAGTCCTACGTTGGCACTCTCTTGAGCATCATCCTTGGTGCTCCACTAGGTCAATCATTCGCTTCGGCCATCACAACGTAATCAGTGCTTCAAGGAAAGAACTCTCGAACCGCATTTGTGTGTGATTGAGGGGACGTTTCACCGCAACCTCACTGATCTACCCTGGCAATTCCCCTGGATCTGGAGATTCATCCAGCTCAAGAACTGTATTGGGTAAAGAAAGATGCTCTGACCATCCAGTATGCCCATCGCTAGTCGTAAAAACACTGCCTTAAAGGGATGGGGATTCGAAGACGCCGTAGGGATAAGGTTCCTTCCCTCCCACCCAAAGTTCGATAAGGGGTCTTCTCATGACCATGTTCTGTGAGATCAAATATGAAAATATTTTCCCTGCAATTACTGACATTCAATTTGTCTCCTTTTGAGCTGATAGATGTCAAGCGTAACTATTTAATTTCCGACAAGAAATTAGCCACAAACAAACTCGTCTACATGGAAAACAGACATGATTAGGTGCGAATGGAATGGCACCTTTGAAGTGTGCAGTAGAGCAATGGAGCGTTGACAACTATGCCTTCGACTACACAAACTTTGTCGGCTACCCCATACATGCATTACTCCAAAAATTTTCGAATTTTTAAATTTTTTTAGTAAATAATGAATTTTATTGCATAGGCTATAATTGATAGAAGTCTCCTTACTCCAAAATGCTTACAAAATGTCTCAACTTTTTAAAGGAGTGGTGAAGGTACGGAAAAAGTTTTATTGAGTGAATAAAAGGGAACAATGGTTTATTCCCTTCTCCTCATGAATTTCCCATCTTTCTTCCCTTCTGTCGTGGGATTCACCTACACGGATTCGCATGCCAAATTTGAAAGGTTTTAGAGCAGCCTGACCTTTTGCTTGTTGACAGTGGACAGTAGAAGGGTGGTGAATGCGGTGTCAATGGTGATACTACCGTAGCCAGGAGCAAGAGGCAGGGAGAGTCTTTCGTGCAATTCTAACATCCTTTTGATTCTACAGCCTATTTAAGCCACTTTAAGGACACTCAATTGCATGAGTTCTACATCTTCCACAAAAAGTGGTAATGATAAAACAGACAGGTAGAACGAAGAGATTTTGCAGTGGATTTGTTGGTCTTCAATGCATTTGTAGCATAGAGTCTGATTCTAAAACCTGCCTTCTTGAGTTCTCAATGCCACCTTGATGAAGCATTAACAAGGCACTTTTCATCGAAGCAGTCAAGTTAGAGGTAGATGTTAATCTAGCCTTGAAATATCTTGTAAGCGCAATAATAAGGTTAACTTATTTCACGTGAAGTGTTTTAAGCTGGTAGACGCTTTTCTCAACAGTCACGGTGTCAGAAAACAAAAATTCTCCGATCCTTTGAACTAACAGAATCAGACAGGCAGAAAAAGAGAGTAGCTTAGTAAGTCCATTCTACTAGTTCTTTTCCGATATATGCAGAGAATATGTGAGAAAGTCTCCTGTGAATCTTTCTTCTGCACTCCATGTACTGTGAGGCTGGAAGCTGAATTGATGATCGGGTCGAACCACAATCCCTAATGGGATTGATATACATGCAGCAGTAAGTGGAGGGTACTGCACTTAAGAATTCCGATTCGACTAAAACGTCATCTACATTAGCCTCTTGCTGTTGCATGAGGTGATAATAATTACGAAATAAGCGTCCCAAACAACTACTTTTTCTTCTCCCTGTGATTAAAACAGGGAAAAGCTTGAACTGTCTGAGGGAAGAAAATTATCATTAATAGAACAAAAAGATTTGACTCTCGAAGATCGGAACAATTTTAAATGGGAGGGGTTCGGTTTTTCTGCTAATAAATCCTTTTTATGCCTTTAATAAACATCGATTTCTACTACCAAGGGGAGATGAAAACGATGTCCCCTTTTCTTGTGGGACAGGTTTTCCCAACTCATTTTGGCTTTGTGTCTAGATAGTAGAGTAAAAAGACTGCTTCAACCCCTCCACAATCGCTGAGACCACATTTTGTCGTGCCAGACGGCCTGGTAACAAACTAATCTTCTGATTACAAATGGCATATTACTCTTGCAGGTTTTTGTTTTTTCGTGTAGTTATTCAAAATTTATTTCCCTGAAATGTGGTTAGGCACCCGAAAATAACTACATCAGTTGTGAAATAATGCCTATCACCGAGCCCTTTCGTCCTAGGCCTCAATTTGAATCGTTTTTGTAGAGAGCAAAAAAGAGGATTGCTTAAGAGTAGACTTAAAAACTTTCCACTTCTTGCTACTTATGTCACGAAAAGCAAAATGCGTTTGAAGGCTGAAGGCATGGAGTTCAATTGGGGCCCATAATGCGGCCCAAACTACTCGAATGTTATCCCGAGTCGTTACTGAAGTCGAACTAAGTAGTATGGAAGAAAATACTACTCTCTAATGCATAGAAGAATTGGGAGACTACTAACATGGTCCAAAGGTTGTGCTGCAGAACGGAGATACAACCTGGTTAAACACGCAGTTAAACAGTATCAGATTGCTGCTCTGAACCAAATTCTTTTTTTAATTTCCAAATCTTTTTTGATTTTGCAGATTCTGTAAATCTGTTATAATGATTATTGTAATCATAATCTACTGCAATAAAGCCCAGGAAAGTAGTTTTTTCAAGTAAGCTAATGCAGGTTAGAAAGGATGTAAGAATCCAAAAACTACTTTTAGGTGTCTTAACCACTGAGATAACACTCATCTACTTTGTCACTAACCAGGAAATCAAAATCGGTCTCACGGACTAGAATTTCGAAAAAATGCTAATTTTGAATAAGTACTTCATTTTTTCCCATCCTAACACTGCTTCAACATCCACCTTATCTCCTCTGCTTCTTAATAGTATAGGTAGGCACGAAAGCTGGAAAGTTTTCGCTTGTTACTTACTATTTCTTAAAAGATAACATGATCCACTTAATGCAAATCTCGAACGGGCCTCTCTAGCCTTTGCTGCCATGGTCGCTTCATCAGGAATGAGATGGTCATGAGCAAGGCAATTCTCAGACCCCACCAAAGTCGGATACCTGCACTGCATGTAGGCTCGAAATTGGTGGTCCCATTGAAAAGTATATGGTATGAGGTCAACTTCAACGATTATTTGCAATCCCTCGATTTTGAATGACAAAGGGTACATTGAAAGGGTCTCATTTTAATACTTCATTTGCGGGTCAAGGTGGACAACAGCTTTCTATCGTAAACTGAGGCTTAAGTGCGCTAGCTTGTACACCTCATGTCGAACTTCTTACCGGAGTGCTCAATCGACAAGACTTCGTGATAGATGCCTTTATTTGCTAATGCGTGCGTATTTGATAGCTGACAGGTTAGTGGAGTATACCAAAGACCGCGGCCAAGGGGTAGTTTCACACCTCCCTACCTATAGCTTTTGATTGGCCTTGATCTCGAGGTGGGCATTAACACATTCAAGGTACATCCATTTGTGATACCAAATACTGAGGCGAAGAGCGATTTATGCGAAGATGGGCGCTTCTAGAAACTGCCAGCAAAAACGTTTTCTGGGGATTCAGACAACTCCAACACTTTTTCGCAAGTGCGTGGGTTTACTGTAATATATCTCTCTAATGCTATATTTCGGTGAAATTTGATGACGAGTCATGAAAACATTTGGTGCATTTGAGCTGGCACCGCATTTACTACCTGTACTAACCGTTGATAAACTACCTTTCTTCTAGTTGAATAGAATCACGAAAGTACACTTATAATGGCTAGCATTCCAACAGTCTAATCACTCTACAAAGGTTAGGATTCATTATATCAAGTTAATATCACCTTTTCACAGTTCCTGAGTGCTGCGTTTCAGAATGTAGTCTTGGGGTTTGAAAGACCAGAAGCCACACAAATTGTCGACGAATATCTTAATTACTTTTTAATTCACTTTAAAGAGTGAAAAATTGTTGAAGTCTACTTTGGTCATCCTTATGAAGCGAGGAGTCATGAATTTGAGTTAAATTATATTGCACAACTTGCAGATCCAATTCCTGAAATTTGTTGATCACAATGGAGAGTATTAATTTGGAAAATTGGGTAAACCAATTCCCCAGCCTAAATGCCAGTTCTATTGGCGGTGATAAGAGGGGTTTTGGGGTGACATTTACAGTCTTTGAAAAGCAATGGATGCGTTTCGCGCATCTTGATTTTCGTCTCCCTACTTTCTATTTAAGATAGGCCAATAGGTGGGGAAAATTTCCCTTTTTTCCATCTAGCATTAGAAAATTCCCCTTGAGACCTGTTGGAACACTTATACTAGTGTTTCCTCCTAATGCATATGGACAGTAGTCAATAATAACCGAGGTGGGGAGGGATTGAAACCCTCCCCTGGACAAGAAAGAAGTCATAACATTCACCGCGGAGAGATAAAGATAAATGAGGCCTCTGGGATAGGTCCCTGTAATATTCTGAATAACCAAAATCGTGGCTATTTTACAGCGCAGTTGCCATCCATCTTGACGTTTACATTGACCACCCGTCAGAAACAATTGACAACGCTTTTGGGATGAATTTGGATTGTCCACTAAACGTATTCTGGGATTATGCTACTGTCATTTCATGGTGAAAAAATAACTTAGAAAGTTCTCGGTTGTTGGCGGATTTGTATTTAACAACGAATGCTAGTTAAAAACGCCTGCTTAGTTGCTTAACTTTATCTCCTATCCAGGGCTGTGAAAGCTCCTCATCAAATTTAAAGCTGAGTTGAACAGAAGGCACCGTCCGGAAGACAGTCTGCTTTGGGTCAGGAATAACTTGTAGGTAGATGCATCACCTCCAGGATGACCCTCTGTCGGTGTTAGGATCAGCAAAGAATTACATTTGCATCTATTTTAATAGGCAGAAGAAGAGGAAGCCGTGGTGAGAGACAACTAGATTAGTCTTGCCCAAATAACGATACATTGACAAATGACGATAGGTTTCGAAGACTTTTCATTTTACTGAGCTATAGAGGGGATCATTCACCTCTATTTTTTTGTTGAAGGTCAAACAATAATAGGTAAGATCTATATCTTACAATCCAGCATGACGCGAACATGTGCAAGAGGAACACGCACAGAAGCGGAAGTGATAACTCAAAACCTCACATTGCAAAACTTATTGTAAAGCAATTTGGACCTTAGGATTTGGAGGGAGGAAGTAAGATACAATCTCACTTCTGAAAATGATGCTGGCACTGGTTGTCGCTCCTCTCAAGTGTTTATTGTTGCTTTTTCTTGGCACTGTCATTAGGCAATCACAATCGCATGCGAAACAGCCTGTTTGGGTGTAAACGTAGGTGGTAGAAATGGCATCGAGAGGCGAAACGTCTACATATAGGTGTAATTTACAGTGAGCTTTTGTCTCATTTGGAGAAGACTAGATAATAGATTGCAATGGCGACTATTTTATTAAATACCACGTTACTGGAAGTGCTTCATTTTAATGGGTTAACTTAGGCACTGAAGAGGTTGAATTATAAGGTACTCCTCAGGGCTGGAGGATGTCGTGTATAAGGCATTTGGCACAGCAAGCACTGTCCAAAAGCGAAGCACCTTTGATAAATTACTTTCCCAGGCTTTCATATTCAGCTAATTAGGACGGATATCAAAAAGTAAGAGCAGTTTCCCTGGCCTCTCTTTTTTCTTTTAAGTCCCCCCACATTCAATTATTTCCAACACCTATGGTTTCCGCCAATGTCACTTCTTTTGTACCAACCGGCGGATGCATCTAGACACAGGAATTTTTTGAGGTAGGTATGAAAGCTGTTAGATTTCTGGAGGAGCACCAAATTCATCTCACCTCAAGGTGGCGGAACATTTAACTCATCTTAGGACAAGAGCGATCACCACGGCATGCGACCACCTTCGAAATGTTCCATTTCAGAATGTGCTGCCTTAAAATCAAAATAAAGGGGACAGACTAATAGCATTTAAAATATTTCCTGTCAGGTTAATTTCAGTCAACCTGTTTGCAGCACAGTCCGATGGTATGAACTGAGAAATAAAATGCGTCACATATTTGTGACGCTGGCACGGAGCGTGTCAAGCAAGGCTGCAACTTACTCCTCATAAAGCGCCGATGAATGTGCAAATAAAATAGACGGAAAAGCATGATTTTTTATGTTTGGCAGAAGTACTTTAAAGTTTACGCAGCAATAACTGCTTGGACCTGGTTTTAACAAGGCAGAAACGGAGCATCTAGGATCGCATTTTCTCATACACTAGCGAGGAAAATGAATCGAAAGTGGGAGAATGTTTCTGGTCTCTCTCACTAAAATGCTTTTATCATGGTAAATGACCTCTTAGCCTTCTAGATATTTTAATGACCCACTTCAATTAGTACAAAGTATCTGCCTCTAAACCAAACAGCGACGTAATTTTACTAATCAGTGAGTTTATCTGGAGGGTAACCTATTCTCATTTTTCAACAGGTCGAATGGTAATAATAGAGGATACCTCACATCGAGAGGGTGAGGAGTCCAACGGTGGTATTTTTTGGAGTAAGTTTTATTTTCTGAATTGAATGCCGCCGTATTTGACCACTTTTAAGGACACCTCAAATGAGCGATTTTTTCTTTTCAACTCCTCTTTTTAGTGCTTTCACAAGTGCGTCCAGAAATCGTGTTGGCGTTAATTGCACTCGCTGTGGTCGCCATTCTCCTTAGCATTGCTCTTTCCATTCGATGCGCTATGACAAAATGTTATTTTGGTGAGTGCTTTTCATCGTTTCTAGTTTTTTCTTCAGAAATTTCTATTTCAATTCAATTTTCTACCATTATACTGGTCCTTGGTGTAAAGTAGAATGAGGAATCAGGATGCGAGGCTCGTCACCTTTCTGATGTGGAGGAAATTAATCACGACACGTTCACTACTAGAGGTTCAGAGGAACATTGACCAGCACCATTTAGATGCTCCACTAACACTTACCCCGTCAAAATGAATAATTCACCAGCTGATTGAGAGATGAAAAAAAGGAGCAGTTTTTCCCAGGTTGGAAAGATTATGCGGCTTTTTGCTCTAAAACTTCCAGAAGGGATGGAAGGTTACTAATATTGGCCGGAAGCCACACCGACGAGCAGAGGTACAGTCCGCAGTGTTGTAAATGCCCGCCTAGTCAAAGGTCCAAGACATAACACTTATATATTTCACCAATATACCAAAAATTTTAATCTGTCAAATTTTGCAGTACACACCAGTTAAAGTTGTTTGTTAAAACGAAGTTAAATCCACTATTTGAATTCCACAGAAGTATATTTCAGCCTAATTTGCTGTAACTAACTTCCATAAATAACCACCTGTTTAACTAACCGTTGTTTTGATGATTTGTGCAATGATCAGGTGTTAATCAAAAGGATCAAATGTGGTATTGAATAAAAGTGCTGAATTCGTCCAGTAGAAGAGAAGGCACGCCAAACAGGTGATGCTCGTAAAAATCAGTTGTGCTGCCAAAAGCGCACCATAATTAAGCGACTGCTTCCGCCATTACTTTGATGCTAGCTTGTCTAAAATCAACGACTTTCTACCTCTTTGTATTTGCTACCTTGGTTTTTCACGAATTAGTTAAGCCTGATCGACGTCTGCCCTGTTGCCGACTGGCTGAGCTCATGCACGACAAACTACAACTTTCAAGCTGGTTTAGCGACTATGTCATCAGCACCATCTCTGAATTGAGCCGACATCTCAGTCTCTAGTCCATCTTCTCTACCCAAATAAACGTGGGACTTTTGTCCATAATTTTCAGCCCCTTCTGTCTCACTTTCTCTCCTAACGCCGAAGCCATTAGTGGTCAACAGCAGTAATTCGCCCCCTATTTTTGCTTCAGAGAAAGGTAAGTCGCGTACTGGCGCACAAAAGAAAGCATTTGCTTTTGGCATTAGTCATCATGCGTGTTTGTGGAAGAAACGAGTAATTTTAACCAACTTCTCAATCATCACGCAGAGGCAGGCCTTGCTTTATTTTAGGTATTTGCTTCGAAATATTCCTAAAATCTGCAGTTTTGGCGCCCCTTTGAACTCTCCTTTATGACGTGAATGATCTCGCTGCTCAAACCCGCATAGTGTTTAGATAAGCGCGCTTTAATGTTCCCAGGATCGTAAGAAATTGAGGTAATTGTAGTTTTTGCACTCTATTTGAAAAAAAATAAAGTTTCTTAAAAATGGAGGAATCAACCACTTAATCCATACCAACATCACTCATGTCGACTTATGCAGTTATCAGTAGTAGGAACAATTTAATTTCACCTAATTATGTACTACACGCATAATTCAGCTTTATTCAATGCTACATCATCAAAAATTCGGAAAGAAGATAAAAATAGCGTGCACTCATAACGATGAAGTCCATGGACAAGAAGTGCTTTTAGTCAATATGAGAATGTCTTCACTATATCCATTCCACGACAATCAAACTGACAAATGGGGAGGTGAATGTGCCGAAACCTCGGATGAGTCATCGAATAAAAAGCGTTCTTTCATCAACAACTAGACTTAACTTTACTGGAAAATTCTTGGTGCTTTTGATATCATTGCTTCATTTAGCAAATAACACCCTTCTATCCGTCGAAGTCCTGACTGCTACTGAAACCCCTTCTAAGTGGCAAGCAAAGTAGCTTTTGAGGCCCATTTTCCAAATCATCGTCTACGTCTTTGACACTTGCCTGGGTTAATGTGAAGTCTGAGTACTTAATAGCTCAGCACTACTCCCATTGATTGTTAGTAGTATAGGTGCGGCAATGATCGGTACTACTCAATTGGGATCAAGACCATGCCTCTCGCGCAGCCCATTCTAAGAGCCCACTCATAGTCAATCGTTCTTCGATCATATTAGCTAAATTACTACTAGCCGTAATGTACTACTCGTGGGCCTCCATAAGTAACACAAAGATTCGCTTAAGTGACAATGCACCCTTCACTGGTCAAAAAAGTAACTTTACTACTTATATGCGATATAAGCATCACTAGAACTATTCCCCAAAATGATGAAGACCTTTAAAATTCAATCGAAAAAACAGAATCGGAACCATCTGCCTTTTTGTGACCCCGGTCAATGTCAACTTCTGTTTAATTTTCTGCTTGTATGCAATTTCACAAATATTGCTATTACCCATTGAGAGAAGCGCACTCCTGATCGCTCTTCTTCCTCGTAGGGGCAAAACATTATTTACTGCATTCGCATTGATCAGAACCCGTGTCTCCTTCCAGACTCTCTCCAACAGGAAAACCCCGACCACTGCCTGGGTCGTTGCCTCTGTTTCGAGCCTGCCTCGGGTAATTCACTCATCGCTAAGTGCCACAATCACAGCCACGTGCCTCAAAGTCACGTTCCCTACGGCTTGATGTTACCACCACCTCCACCACCACCGCCAACGTTCTTCACCCCCTATCAGGTAGACCAGCAGTCAGATGGCGGCGGATTGCCGGCCTACACGCGAAATATCTCCCTTGGCGAGGCAACAAATGCCAAGCTGTTAGCACAACAACCACCTGGAACATTGTCAACTGCGTCGTCTTCGGACACTGGAACGTCGAATCCTTTTCCTGTCTCCCTTTCGGGTGGGTCAAAAAATTTTGAAGCGACCAGCGTTAGATTGCTTTTGCGACAGTAGTTTTTTACTGCAGCACAGCAGTACTTCAGTTAATACTGTGCTATCCAGTCGGGTGAGAACGTTATTCTTGAAAAAAAAACATTGGATTAATCGAGATAAAGCTCCGCGAGTTAAACAATAGACTGGCTTGGGTGTCAGCTAAAAACCCATTGAAGGGCTTACGGTGATGAAATGTTAAAAAACTTGGGAGCGACTGTCAGTAAGTGGCGTTCTCTTTCAAAATGTACCTTGGGTTGATTACACAGTAGGGCTGAGAGTTTGCTGGCACAAAGGAACTGAGAAGGATATTGTTTAAAGGTCCCAAATAGTCGTTCCTAATAATCACCACTTGGCCACGCAGTTTCAGCGCTGCTTTAAGCGGTGCCATGGCAGCTCCTATTGACCTCAACCGCCATAGCGATTTCTTACCACTCGCGTTGAGTAACAGACAGTTATGGACGTCGAAACGGGCTTTTGTATGTGCAGAGATTCAATCCTTCATGGTGCAACAACACTTAATCCACTTGGACACAAATCTTAAATTAAATGGGCCAACAAACTCCCATTTTGTCATGCAGCGTAACAAAATAATTTCATGCTCACACTTTCCTTGAATAAAATATTAAATAATACCAAAGAGCTCTCTACAATAACTCATTAGTTAAAACAATCACCGAGGCGGCACGAGCATCCAAACTCCACCTCTATAAATCGCCTTCTCTTTAAAAGCCAGGGAAAACTTGGTCCCAAGATGTTCCTACTACCTCATTGTTTCATTTCAACGAGGATGATTGGTTAAACTAACCACTTAACACCTTTGAATCACTTCTCAAGACGATAACAAGGGGTTCCAGTGGGAATTTGCTGTTAACGAATGGAACGAAAGTTGTGGCCATTGACGGAACGTTAAGATGTCAATAAGGAAACTGAAATCGGAGAGATTTCAGGGTCCAAGTTGTTGAATATTCACTTGAAGCTAATATTCTTGCACTGGAAGTACTTGCCAGAATAAAGGCAAAGCGATAATAGCGTAGCTGGATTATATGAGGAGAGTAAAAGCGTGTCTATAGACTACAAAAAGGAGATTTCAGGGGTAAATGAGACCTAGAAAGGGGACTAACATGAGGTTAATGTCCCCTTAGTAGATGCACCAGATGTGCATCATGTCACCATTATTTATGGCCTTTTCTCCTTAGGGACCCTACCAGTCTATTATCAGGGCAAACGAGACAGCATCGAGATCGGTTCTGTGGCGAGCGATCCTTACAACCAGACCAAAGTCTACCTCATCAAGATGGTAGACTCAAGTGGAGACCAACACCAACAGCACCACCACCAACAGCAACAACCACAGAAGACGCAGATCGGCAACACCATAAATAACACCGTCTACGATGAGGAGGTGCTGAACAGTGGAAGTAGAGGAAATTTCCACACCATCAATCCAACACTGGTTCGATTTTCCAGTTCAACAGAAGCTGCTGAACTGATTCTCTGTCATCGACTAGCAGATGACGGTTCGAGTTTATCAAAGACTCAATCCGAAGCAGATTTTGCGGCAGCTAGACGACTGCCATCTCCGCCACAGACACAGTCCTACATCCTGCTCTCATCCCCGCCACCGCCACAGCCTAGTAATGTAGATGTTAACTGACCATGTCCTGGCCCGGCCAAACCTGACATCCCTTCCCTCAACCATTGTCATGACGCCTAACGCACACAAACACGGACGCATGCGAGCAACATTGATGATATTGATGACATTGAAATTAGCGAACCACGGTTAAAAAGCACAAGGAGAAGCACAAATGCGCCTATGAAAAGTTCGACAATTAAATGGATTTTATGGTGTAAATAGAATTTCATTGATTGCACCGGAGTCGATGTTGAATGGTCGTGGTGTGCGGAATTAAACAAAAGTTTCAGAATCAGTAAAAAATTAATCTCTGACGCGAGGCGGCATGAGGAATGGAAGCCTATCAATAGCCAAGTAAGATGATAGCACGTAAAACAATAGCAAAGGTGTTTATTCGACTGACATAAGAGATACAATGATCCTCCTCAGAGAACACCCTAGGTCTATTCCATTGTCTTAAACTCAGCCAATCTGCCCGTAATTTGTACTGCAACGTGCGACCGCAGGCTGATCGTATGGGGAGCCGCGGCACGGGTACACACGAGTCTCCTGTGACTGAACAACTAAGGCCATCTGCACGAAAGAATAGTCAAGATCTGATTGTTCCCTGATTAGTGGTTAGTGCATGCATAAGTCATTTAGGGGTCAGATAAGTGACTACATTTGGTTACGTGTGTCTGTTTAAAAGCCAGTACTTTTCCAAGCATCTTCTGCCAGATATATAGAGCACCATTTCGGTTAACAGTTTTGTTATTTTGTATCATAATCAGGACTCATCAGCGTAAATTAGCTTGGCGCAACCGGTTACTCACAAGTCAGTGAAGAAAATGCCATACTTGCGACGATAAAAGCAGGTAAGAAAGCCAGATTACATGCATGTGACGATGGTAGCGTACACATAAGGGCTGGATGACGTCTTACAGGAGGAGTAACATGTGTTTTCTATCAGTTTATTGTAAGTGGATGCACCAAGTCACCCATCGCAAACAGGTTAAGTCAAGACAAGAGACCAGATGTTCTTAACCTGCAAATAACCATAGCTGTCTGATTTTTGATTCTGTTGGAAAGTTGATGAAGACTGGATTTATACTGATACAATAAAATTGTTAAACTGCGGTGCCCCACTCCTTCGAGATTCTGACAATGAACGCGTTAACCATGGGAAATACCCTACAGACGTGGAAAACTCACCACGAAGTGGTTGGTTGAGGCTCAGGTATTTTATTTGTACCACTAATATACACCAACTGGAGTGGCAGATTAAATTCCACTATTCGCGAGAGAATTTTTTTCCAAACTTCAGTTTATCGGATTACCATGCATTCATCAGGAAAAAAATATTTAACTTACAATGGCAAAAGAACAATAAAAACCAATGCAAGATACTGATCTTGGTCATATTTATTAAAATCATGCATTGAACGTTCATCGACAAGGCAATCAAAGCAAAACTGAAGGCGCCGTATGGGAGGCGGACTTACTGCTACTGATTAAATTAAAGTAGACACTTAGCTTCCCTGCTCCGAATGGACAGCCAAGGCGCAGAGAAGAACAAAATATATTTACTCAAGGAAAACATATATATTTATATATACACACACAAGCAGACTCACAAATACCCCTTCATTCGCCTTATACTCAAACTAGCTTGTTGCAACTCCACCGCCGTCATCTGAGAGCATAGATCTATCCCAAACTTCTGCCTATTAGCGAGAGCCAGGTCAATAACGTCTCTCAGACACAGAGTGACTAAATAGGCCAAAATCGGGACGACCTCAGATCCACCCGCTCCACGTTGAATTGGGAGTCCAGCACGCGCCAACCAGATGTCAAAAGGCTGCCCTAGAAGGCGTGCTCTCTGCCGGAGTCGAGTGAACTCCAAATACTGTTCCGTAGTGGCCAAATTGGTTGCAAAACCGTCAATTCTTTGCATACGAATGTGCTGACCGGTGACTAAGAGGCAAAGAGGGGCGAAAGTAGCAGGGTTTTCTAAATGGATATTGAGTTTTTCGCATTCGGCGTGGAAGACGGAGAGTGATTTGGAGGAGGGGTCAAAGACTGCAAGGGAGTCAGGATTCTCTGGGTCGTTGGAAGCGAGAGCATAGGTAGAGAGGTAGGTTAGGATGCGAGAGAGGTGAAGCTTGCAATCTGAGAGAGAGGCGATAAGACGGGGAAGAGTGAGGGGAGAGACGGAGTTGCCCAAGAGGGAGCGAAATGCCCCAGCCAGGTATTCGCAATGCTGCTGAAGAGCTTCTACGACGACGTCAGAGACGGTTCCTGTGAGGATGAAGTAGTCACCTGAAGCAAGAACGATTAGACGAAGAGCTTTGGTAAATGCATCTGTCTCGTCCGATGAAGGTTCCTTGCCGGGCATCTAGAAGAATGTGTAGTACCTTTGCTATCTGTTTTGGAACGCAGTGAATCAAAGAGATTCAGGATAGTTTAGCGAATAAAGATGCGTTTCCTTCATTTATGGAGGTAAGTACAGAGATTAAGTTTGCCTGCTCATCTTTCAAAATACCACATGAAAGTTGATCACTGAGATGTTCCATTTGCAGCCTACGGGTTTTCAAAGATGGATATAAATAATTTGCATACAAAAAAGCAAAGTTCAGCAGCATTATCTGTAAAAGATGTAGCCACACTTATGCATATAATTGCATATTACCACGTATATAAGGTGTGCCGTGTTTTATCAAAAAAATTAGAAGGCAAATCTGCACATAAAAACTTTTCACTTTTCAAATTTTGGCTAAAAAATTCAACTAAATGCATTCAATGATAGGAAACTACTTAAAGCAAACGCGCCAACGCAAGAAGCTTGCACTGATAATTTCGAAGAACTCAACACCCAAGTAATACGAAAACATAACAGGCATTACGAGAGATAACAAGGAACTAATTTAAGCTCGAAGCTATCATGAAAAGCAACCATTTTGCATTAAGTTGCGATAAAAACAATGAAAAGACGTCAATAAAAAAGGTACGTAGTCGCCGACAAACTTACTATCCTTCGTTATATTTTTGGTTATACATATACGCACAAAAAGGCACAATAATTAACTATTTGCATAGCATACATACGATCATGTTTCGACAAAAAGCGCGGGTGAGAAACTCCACACGGAGCCCCATAACCCACCTTAAACCCAAAAAAAGGTGTGCTCATAAGGTTGGGTTAATTTCGGCTTGATTAAAACATAGAACTATTTTTGATATTCTTAGTTAACGAGTTTCAGCAGTTCCTATTCATAGAACTATCTGAAAAGCATAGTATTTTAACTAATTTGGGACCTAATATTAGAATAATCAGCAAATTGTCCTACTTTCAACCACAAAATGCCCGACGCTCATTCTTCTCAGACATAACCAACTAGCTATGCTATTTGGTTGCCCAAAATCTGTTTATTGACGTGTTTTTTCTGCGCATCTACGATTTGCATCAAAGCAGTTCCTTTTTATTTACTTATTTACTACCGTCTGATAAAATATTGGACTCTTACAAGAACACCTTTTTATCTCATTCCTATTAAGCATTGTATCACATACTATTAAAGCAATTTAATGAAATAAAAAAGCACGTGAAGTTATTAGAACTTTTGTGCGTATTTACAATTTTTATGTGTTAATGGTGAATTCATGATATACCGTGATACGCTGATTATCATGCACCTTTTGTAGCAATAAATAACCATACATTATTCGCAAATAAATCTCACGTCTATTATGGGTGCATCCAGTAATTACTTCCGAAATAAAGCTATGTAATACGACAGTGGTTTATTCCTCGGTACTGGTGAGGCGCCACTTTTGTGCTTTGAATTAGCCCCCTTGTACCCCGCTGGGTGGGCTGGCCTTTTGGGCCATGCCAATACTCCAGACACCTTCTCTGCGCTGAATATATAAACTGCCAAAGTATTTTGTCTTCTTTCGTCTTCAGGGAGTCTCGGGACGCTACCACTATCCCTAAAATTCTTCTTCATCACCTATTTTATTAGTCGTTTTCCTAAATCTTCGTAGAAGCAGTGGCGACATTAATACTGTCCGAGCTACCACCGCCGCTGCATTGCCTTTCTGTCGTATTATCCAAACACTACCCTTATTAAAGGGATACCCAATGGGTGCTCACTTTATAGACATCGCAGTTTCACCCTCCTATAGGGCCCACATTCTTGTAGTTTTTCACTTTCGTCAACAAATGAAAGAGGAAGTAAAACGCACTAAATCAGTGAGATGTTTTCAATATAATGTTATTCCTTTTCACCGCCGAGGTGGTTACTACCATCTCCTAAATGTTCTAACTTCGAGGTGAGATATTAAATCGGCCGAAAAATTTCTAACAATACTAAATGATTAAAAAATGGCCAATCATACCTTGTAGTCTCCGTGCTAATTGTAGCCAGATGAAATATTTTGCCATTTATCGTCTCCTCTAAAGCATTTATTTATTCAACTGTCGGTTTTTTTGGAATTTGCATGCAGCCATGTTGGTGTATAAATCAGCAAATATGAGGTCATAAAATTTTGATAATAAAAGAGAATTCCTAACGCTATATCCTAGAAATATGATCACTTTTTCCTTAAATGTAAATCATAACAAAAGCATGTAAAAAAAGGAATTGAAAAATTGTTTCAGGCTGTCTTGCTCCAAACCAATTATTTGTAAGTTTTCTGTATTGACGACTACTTTTAGATTTAATACCCAAAACAATAGCTATTAAAAATTACTATATCAGTGGGACAGTAGACAAACAACAACAGATGGGTAGATTAATGGATAGATGTTTGGACGGATGGATAAGGGGTGAATGAATTGATGAACGGATACAGGATAGAGGGTTGGGTGGATGGACAGGTTGAGTGATACTAGATGGGTGAATTGGATATATGAATGGATTGAGCGATATGGGAAAGATAGGGGAATGAACAGATACAGCATGAATGGTTGGATATGGGTGGACGGACGGATAGCTAAATAGAGGCATGGAAGAAATGGTTAAGGATGGCTGGAAGAGTTAACCTGGATGGTCGGATGCTTAAGTCCTGAATAGGCCAAGTTACACTGCCATAAAGATGTTCAGGTAGATAAATTAGTGTATGGACGTATTACACACAGATGGAATGATGATGTGACAAATTGCTGCGCCTTCCAACTGAATTCCACCAACAATTACCTTCACATTATTCTTTTTAAGCAGCTATTAATTCTAAAGAAAAGGAAATTTACTATTGAAGATTTCCGATTAAGGTCGACTATCACCACGCATTTCTTTGGTATTAACACAATTGAGCTTTATTTTTACTGATTAACCTTTACAGCCAAATTCAAATCCAAATATACTAGGACCTCAGTTCTTCATGAGTTTATTTAATAATCGGTGTACATTTGCCAATGCTTCTACTGCTCACATATACTCACCAATGCATGTATATTTTCTCTACTCTAATAAGACATAAATGACGCGTTTTATTTAGTCAATAGAAAAAGAGGTTTTGTTTTAGTGGCAATTGCCGACAGTCGCAGGCAGAAAATGTGGATATTAAAAGAGATGTGAATCCCTTGCATTGTAGAAACCCCGGAAGTAATGATGATGAAGGAGGATGATGAGGAAGCTAGTCTCAACAAGGGGGTGCGTAGAAGTACTCCGAGAGGTATATCCGGAAGTAGGAATTGAGAAATCTGCGCAGAAGATCACGCACCTCCTCAGCGTTCTTGGTCTCGGGCATTTGAAGCTCGGAGCGTTGAGTCATACTGCATCGAGCCACTCGTTCAATGTGAACCTTAAAGAGGTAGGGGAATACAATTGGCTCCTTGCGCCAAGTGGATTCACAGCACTCCACCATGGCTCCCTTTAGCAAGCCTTGAAGTTGACGGTAGCGAATCATTTCCTTGTTCTCCAAGCTCACACGAAAGTTTCCCCATTCTAGTGGTCGCTGCACAGAAAAAAAATTTTTGCTTTAGTTGTACATTTAACCATCCAGGCTCTTCCATCATTATCACAGATTTCGGAGACCACCTAGACGGTATAGGATTATCCCTAGGTCATGTCTGCAAACGGTCCCTTCAGCCTTCAAAGAAGACTCCGAGCATACCCACTTTGGATGGACTCCAACTATTAACCTCCACATTTTTGAGTGGATGGTTTTGTCTGCAAAGACCTATAACAGAAGGGTTATCGAAGTCACATTTATTCGCGCCTACCGGACTTGAAAGTGTCCACTTTAAGGCAGTTTGAGGTGCTACATAAAAAAGATACTGAATTTAGAATTTCACTAATCACATAAAACTCGGACAGATGGTGGAAGAGAAGAAGACGAATAAGGAGAAGTGGATACAAAATATCAGCCCTGCAGAGCCACATCCGGTTAGGTATTCTTTTTAATGGCTCAGCCTTTCAACAACTGTTTCTCTGACTGCCAACTAGTGAACAAGATAAAGACATTTTGAGCCTCGCCTTGCCTTGGATAGTACGACGCCAGTCCAAGAAGAGGGCACAATCCCAAGTTATTAGAATCGAAATTTCCTAAAAACTTTATAGAAAATCAACGAACCATCGTGACAATATCTTCGAATACCAGTCTACTCCAGCTTCTGTCTAGGTAGACTCAAGTCTCTTTGAAATGATGCAACGTCATAGGGGATTGTGGGAGAATTTGGAATAGCACAATTATGGTGCACGAGACGGAGGTACTGCTACTAACAACTTTGTGAGTAGTTTATGTCAATATATAGTGCAGTGCAGTGCAGTACGAAACAAGACAAGGTAGACAAAAGCTCCAAACATCAAAGGATGAACAAAGTATATGCCGAGACGACGGATGCAACTGGCTGCTAATGGGCACATTCACGCGCACACACAAGACACACGACGCGTAAACGCCTACAAAGGTACATTACGATGGTGGGTGATTTAGGCCACCTTCCCTCCTTCTCCTATGGTGGCATTTTTATTAGTCAAAAGTGATTCATCAGTGCAGAAGGTCTGAGTAGAAGTAGTCGGAGAATTGGAGAGGATTATTAATCCTGAGTTTGGGAAGTAACTGTAGAAATGCAAACAAGGCAAGGGGACTTGACAGATGGAGAAGTAGACGGAAGGATGAATAAATTTGTGTCAATAGGTGAATGGATGGAGGAGCATATAAACATGTGGAGGGTCGTCGAAATGAAATACCATGTACCGGATGTCAAGACTGCTTGATGCCTGATAGAATGTCTGGAGTAGATAAGAATAAGTATAGAGCATACCAGTGACGAGAGAGATGGAGAAAAATGAATAAGGAGGGAAAGAAAAAGGATGAATATGTATCTGGATAAGTGGATGATTCAAAGATTTACAAGGTAAGTGAATGGACGGTTAACTACAACAAAACAATGGCTCCATAGGTTAAATAAACCCACATAGGACGGACAGTCTCGAAAGAGACGAACTGAGGATTGGCGGCATGAAAGACCGTTGATTAGATCACGAGGTTGAAGATGATACAGGTGTTGAAGTACACGAAAGGAATGTGTGGAGGGCTACACGTATCCGAAGGTGAAGAGTAGTTAGTCTAATAACTGTATGCATGACTGGATAAATGAATGGATACGGGATAGATGAAGGACTGGATTGTAACAGAGTAAAGGGTATTATCTAGAATCATTGTATGGGTAACTGGTGCGTCAGATATTTCAACGGTTAACAAAATAGATGAGTGGTAGAAGAATTAGGCACGTACTAACCGACGAGAAGTTCGCTGACGGATTGAGAAACTTGGTAATTAAATTAGCGTGTGGTTTGGATGCTAGGATCATCTGCAACTGGAGGGAAGTCTGTATATACAAGCACGCAGCTGTGGATGGACAGGTCCCCATGATGGATTGGTAGGTTAGTTGGAAAAAAGCCACTACCAACCAAAAGGCTTGCTCTCTAGCCCTAACATAATCCCCAGCATCTTTAAGCTACAAGCCAATTGGAGTTACCAAGTATCTGGAAGGTGGTTGATGCAAGCCTTTCAGGCCTAATTAGGGAATGCGAAAACTTTACCTACGAGAAAGCTCCTTCGCCTCCACCAGTTTATCGTCTTTTGCTCTAATTTTAAAACCACCGTTCCCAAACTCCTAACAACCACGACATGAGACAAAACTTACGTGCTGGAGCAGTTGGGCATCAAACATGCGCGAAGTGAAGGCGCATTCAAAGTGAATGCTTCCCTTGGCAGGGCAGTTGGGATTGGATGCAACCCAATGACGGCATTTCTGCAAATTCACCGGATGAATGGACTCAAGTTTGAGGGAAATATAGTGCGGCTCTGGTAGCACCTGAATTGTCTCATTGATGCGCAGAATGCTATCCGCGAGAGAGAGAAAACGTTGCCATGTGCCTTGCGTAATCTTCGGTGCTTTGGGTTTTGCAAAACCTGCCAAATCAGCCCACGGGAAGTAAAAAAGGGCGTTATAACCTACCCGTTCACAATCAAGTTGAGTTATTTATAAGGCCTTATAAAACGAGGGCTTTTAATCTGTTCTAGCAACAATAAGCAACATTAAAGTCGCCGGATTTTATGAAATTGATCAGGTTTAGGTGATTCTTTACTAATTCAGTCCCAGAATATTTAAAAATGGAAGAATTTAACGATGTGGTTAAATAACGCTCAACACCGGATGGTAATTTTCACACCTAAAGCCAGTCAGTTAAAGAGCCTAAGGAAGAGTGCAGGAGATTTCATGCGTTTTAAAGGCTTTCTATTATACTAACTCAATAAAAATACGGTGCCAATCAAGTTACCTGTGTACGACACTTATTTCAGTCATAAACTGCTTGAACATAAAATAAATAGAATAGCGATAAGAGCATGAAGGTCGGGTTGGACGGATTGGCGGATGTTTGGATGAATTAGTAAATGTGTAAACAAATCGACATTTATGCTGACGGCAGATGGAAAACAAGGCGGACAAAGGGGTGAGTGGGTCGACGAAATAGAAAAACGGGCATGAATGATTGCTGTACGCAAACGACATCGTTTTGTTGTCTAGTCCACAAACACTGACACTCACCCCAAGAAGGTGCGTGTGCAACAAGGAGTAATGCAAGAAGGAGAAGAAATATTATCGGTCCTGGAAATCGCATGCCTCTAATTCTGATGAACTCGCATTCCCCTGCCCTGCCATTTAAATAGTCCGCCCATAATGTGGTTCTCAATTCCTATTGGCTACTTATTTGTGTTGTGGGTGTGTAAATATGCATGTGTACGGGCTTCCACAACAATGCACATAAGCACAGACTTTTCAAGGTGTTCCCTTTGTACTATCCACATGGTACACAAACCACGACTGTCCTCTAGCTAATTCAAAGCCTATTCGACACAGACATTCGGCCATTGGGCAGTTAGGTCAAAAAACGCTTCTCCTAGTGGGGTTGGAATCTCATTCAGGTAAGCAGTTTTTCTCGACGACTGAATAATGTCTCAAAGCACACCAAACGAGTATAATGATCGGTTGCCAGGGTGTAAAATAAAATGCTTCGATAGCAGCAACAAAAGATAGACTATCGTCAAGGTTGCTAAGTATCAGGCCAGAATGGGCAAATATTAAACCAAGTTGGAATGCACTTCAGCCTCATTTTTTCCGCAAAAAGCCTCCACATAAATTCATGTCGAATGAGGGGGAGGGACAGAGGGTCTGAAATATAGTCGCACTTATTTTACACCAATAAGGAAGCGGATGCGAACGGCATTCCAAAAAAGCGGCGCGAGGTAATTTGTTAAGACGAGCCATTTCCCTCCCCCACCTTTCACTTTTTATTTGGTAGTGAGTGTCTGCAATGGCAATGATGTTTTGTTTTAGGCAAGTACCACGGTCCCACGAATGACATGCCGGCACTTCCCTTGGGAATCACACAAAGTTTGGAAATGCTTTAGGCAAATTTAAGCATTCCTTAGTTCCAAGTTTTCCTTTTTTGAAGTTTCATTTATATTTCATAAAGTCAAGCATCAATCAAGTGGCAAAGACTGAAGTGACAACTACTTGACAGGCCACCCCATCTAACAGGATCGATAGTATCGCACAGACTGTGAAGAGGTCATAAAAGGTCAAAGTACTAGCAGGTTTGGGTCAAAAGAATGAGGCGCAAGAAGAGATTTTGGAAGAAGGATACTTTACCTTCGTAATGATCGGATTTGTGGTGAGCGAGTTCAGTTTCTCGTACCATTTTTTGTCTAGCCATTGGAGATGTAGTGGCAAAACGAAGGTCGCTAGGCAGTGGCGTAGGGACTGGATTCTGGTGACGAACAGCCAGAGTTTGACAAGTCGTGTTGAGGCAGTTCTTCTGTTGTTCATCGTGAAGATTGGCGATCTGCTATTGCTTAATATATTCCGATGCTAACACGCCAAGTGGAACTTTATCGCCTGTTAGAACGAAAAATGCCACTAAGGTGCATTACTAGATAACAATAGGTTTCAAAGCCCGTCGAGTTTTCCTCCATTTCCTCTCCTCGTTGCAGATTGCCCACCATTTGGCCGTCAAACTTGGTATGAGTAGCTTTTTCGAAATCTGTTCAAAGGATAGACAAACAATCCACCTACTACCTACTCCACGCTTCTAAGGTCCCGGTTATTCTCCAGAACTCTAATCCCCACTGGTGTACTCTTGACAGAAGGGTTAATTGTAGTCTTACTGCTGAAGGTCAAATAATTACTGCTAAGGCCTACTCTATACAATCCGGCGCATCTCAAATGAGTGCAAGATAACCTCCTGGAAAAAGGACGACATGAGCCCTTAGGGTAGGAGGAGGGGAGAGAGACACCATCCCATTCTCGCTCTCATCCTTCTCTGTCCAAGTAGAGGTTAAGGCTTCCGGAGAGGGAAGATACTCCATAAAAGTATGATTCGATGCAGTGACAGCTCATTTTCCCGGAGGACGACTACAGGTCCCAAGTGGGACGAGTTTAATAGAAAAACACTCCAAAAAGTTCTCTGTATTTACCTTACTTACACTAAAGAATGCACAAGCACGTTTGCCCATTCTAAACGGCGCTTCCTCCAAATTGTTTATCACTCCATCGTATGTTGATAATTGAGTTACATTTCTGCATACAATGCTCTTTCGTATTCACTACCCATATTCGAACTGTAAAATAAAGTCTAATTTCCGGGCGATTATCAACAAAAGCCGAGGCAGGAAGCGTGTAATGATTCACAAAAAAGTACATTTTTTGTGACAAATGCGGAAGTAGCAATGAGAATTTAAATCAGTGTTGCACACAATAAAACATTGGCATGCTTCTACAATGCAAAAGACCAACTTGCCCAACTAATAAGATTTGGTATCAATCGACACCCCAAACTACTTATGCGCTTTTAAGTAACATGTCTTGACCTGATTCCCTGAAAAAACTTGGTTACGCAGGTATGCGTAATACGAATCACGAACTTCCATGTTAAAGAACGCATATATAAACACAAGCGATCTTTTTTGCATTTTAATTCCTTTTTTGTTTCACTTTTAGTCATCTTCTTGATAGAATCACTCGAAATTACAGTGGAACAATTAAGGCAAATATTTTCAAAAAATTACTCATGTTATTTAAAAAAACTTCACTGCTTATTACTCATAAGTAGTGTTTAACGAGTACTAATGTTCCGTTTCATATGAAACAATAGGAAATGAATAACCATACTGATATAATGTGTATGCTGCAAGAGTTGAAAACAAGTCTTTTACATCGTGAACTCAGGGGAGGGGGGAATCTTACCTTTTGCGAACAAAGTCGTCCACCCTAGCCCGGAGACCCGCAATTTCCTTACCACAGTTTACCTAAATTAGCTAAACATTCAAACATCGGGGGCCTGAAATATACAAAGGAACCCAGATGCCTTTTTCGTATCATACCTGGTGGTAGGATTTTGAATTTTTATGGCGTTTAAAGGGATAAGTCATCACTTTACGTCCAAGGCAATAGAAGCATTGGTCAGAGGTGAACACCAAAAGGGTAGTTGACACATTGCGGCAGCCAAGTAGTAGTGGTCGAGACATCTTTCAATGGTTGCATAGCACGAGACCCCACAGATGACATGGATGCAAAGTGGTGACGCAACAGTTAACAGCAGTCAGTCCTCTAACAGTAACGAGGTGGTTACAGCATCAGCACCCGCTTTTTAGTTTGGGTAGGAGTGAGGGCCGGGGGGGGTGAAGAAAGAGAGGAGTCAAAACACTTACGGATGAGCTTTAACCTCACAGAAACGGAAGCAGTTAAGTCCAAATGTCCAAAAGCGGGTGATTTAGATGAGGGCTCTTAGTCTTCAGCAGAAATTTAACGAATCCGAGGGTGCATAGAAACCATAAGCGTTAAGACGGTTGAACTACCAAAGCAGGAAGCATTTTTTCCATGTCATCTCATGGACCACCACATAGCGAAGGAATAAAACTGAAGATATTGCAGGGAGATACTCTCCACAAATTTTTTACTAGCAACTCGAGGAGGTGAGGCACGTTCAGGTAATAACTCCACCATTTTACCAACATTGTGGAGCATTTACTACGCCCCGCTTCAGCAAATGCAAATAACGCAAAGTCCCTGATCTGTCATAAAATTTAAAGTTCATTTAACCTTAACGACTAAGCTGAGAAGATGAGGGTCCCACCGACAAACCACACCGGAGACGTATTATCTAGTCTCATGAACCAGAGAATAAGTGATCTGGGGGTATTAAAAGCACTTAGTTACTAGTACATTGAGCCATAAAACTGCCACAAAGAAGTTGCAAAGAAAATTCCAGTAGAGTTCAATAAGCAAAAGTTACCCAGTTCCTATTCGCTCACTGATGGGGTAGGTTTCCAAAACAAGTATGCATAGAACACATCTCCACAGCAGATCTGCGCTGGTGAGCACACGATGTTACCATCGCAAACAATACTACGGTCTAGCTAGAAACTGGAAAAGAAAGCAAAGCTCCGAGATCCACCAAGCGCAAAGTTACACCGCAGATGGGTCAGTGAAATTGGGAGGGCAGAAAGTAACCATAAGTGACCCTGAAACTGCTGCTTTGTTGAATAAAGCATTTTCGTCTATACAGAAAACCGCTGAGGAATTACCAGCTTATGCGATGGGACTTCGAGAAGTGATCAAGGAGAGGGAGAGAGAGCTTTGGAGTCAGGCCCGTGTGATCGCGTCGGCCTCTACCGAAATAAAAACAGACAATAAAACTAATGGAAATTACCGAGGTCAGTAAAGAATGACTTTCATGCAATCTTCCGTTTACTAGGGCATCAGTTTCGTACCTGCCAAAGTATTCAAAAGTGGTTGTAAGTTGGAAGAGAAAAGCAGAAGTGAACCAGCCAAAGTATTGGCACTTAAATAAGGAAAAGGAGATTTTGGTGAAAAAAAAAGTTATTTTTACCATTCCTGAAACCAGACAGCCGCCTGCTAAGCGGAACAGCAAGAAATCAGCAATTAGGTTGACCAAGCCGTGCTCAGAATCCTTGAAACCACTCTAGCCCCCATTTCTCCATACTTGATAGGGAAATGAAGATTGTTCAGAAGGCTAAACTCTACCCAAGCGAAAACAAATTAGTACTAAGAAAGGATGTGGAAGTAAACAGGTAAAAGGGGTAAAACAAAACACAAAAACCCTTCCAATAACCACTGAAGCTGAAGCGAATAACTAAAAAGGAGTGAAAATGTAGTCAAAAACAGTGCTAACACTTCGTGAAACAAAGGAACCAACAATAATTGCTGCCAGCCAAACTGTCAAGAAGGAGAAAAAGAATAAGATGAAGCGCCATAGATGCTCCCTTTATCCCACATTCATAACGGCCAAAAAGGAGCAAATGCAAATCCAACAATTGTGAATGTGACCCCATTCATTCATAAACAGCACGGCAACCTTGAGATCACAGGATTTGGGAAATTGTTTAGGGTTCATCAACATTTTCCAGAATAAAAGGGCCGAAATACAACCGCTCTTTCAGGCGAAAAGGATAAACCAAAAGTAATTGATTTTAAAGGAAATGATGGCCTGCACCAGTAAAACACGACAAATAAGGAGACGACGAGGTGACAATCAGCTCAAGGCGGGGGACTACGCGTTTTCGGAGCATCCACTAATCAGACGGTAAAAAGTAAATTCATCTAAGTAAGACCTTTGCACCACCACCACAATTGCGCCCCCAAAGAAGATTACACTGACAGCATCTACCTTTCCAGACGAGAAACCACATACGACAAGACGATCAGCAAGATTACACAACCTGATCGGTTCATTTAATAAATACTTGGCAATACTAATTAAACATCTAAAACAAATAGACACATTACTGTTGAAAAGGCAGTTTAGCTAAGTCATCCGCAGGTTCGGTTGCGATTACATCAAATAGGGTATCAAAGGCATAATCATCGAGATCTCCCCCACCAGTGCAACCAATTATGTCAGCATCCTCCAAATTTGACTCGGCATTCACTGTAGACGCGAAGAACTCGTCTACAATCTCCTGATCCACTGAAGGCACCGCCCTATCTTCTCGAGACATGGGAGAACTGTAAGCTTCACCGTTAAGCACTGGATAGACATTTGGAAGTTGGACGTAGCTGGACGGGGAGGATGTGGAGGACACCAGGGCAAAACGCCGCTGATGGGGGTTGGGGAATTCAAAATCGTCTTGGTCCAATGGATAAGAAGAATTATGGAGGAGGGGGAGGGGAGAAACAAAGTTAGGTAGAGGAAGGTTTCGAAGAGAGTGTTTCCGTGTTATTTTACGATTGCTGCGACGCGTAGGCCGTCGAGAACTCCCACAAGAACGAAACTCACGGGGTTCATAGACTGTAGTGAATGAGCTAGCTGATGGTACACATGTTGGTGGATGCGACTCATCTCCCAGCAACTCGGTGAGCTTTCGATGCGCTTCCAGAGCACGCTCCCGCTGAGATATTGCGTAGTCACCATCACGATTCCGAGACCTAGCGTAGATTTTAAAATATTAGTGTAAATGAGGCTTACGCCTTGTCTTCTTTCAACACAGCCTCAACCACACCTGCAACGATTTCGTGACGCCGCATAGGTGGGATGATATGAGGTTTGTCAGTTAGGGGGATACCAAGTTTGAGACATTCGGTTTCGAGGATAGCAATTTCTTTTACAAGGCGATCATAAATAGCCATATCATGGATTTCATCCTCAATCATGCCACAGGATATCTGCAGGAGTTGGGGATAAGAAAGCTTCTCTGGGCACTTTCCAGCACCATCAAGATGTCGACGAATGTCCTCTTCCGTGATACAAGTACGAATCATCTCATAAATGATCGCCAATTCACGTCGACGACCACGCTCCTGCTCGTTGTGATCCATTTGAGCTTGTCGGTCTCTAGCGTCGGACACCTTCCGAGACCCATTGATGAAGCGAACAGTCTTCTTTGGAGGCGCACCTTCAAAAACCTCCTTGGTTTCGTAATCTGCTTCAATATCTGTGCTCGGTTGTAGAAAAGTGGTCATATTTTGCTCGCAAGGAAGTCGCTGCTTTCGCGACCGCGAAGACAGCTGGCGATTCATAATCAAAAACCCAAAAAGAAGCAATAATATTGGGAATACCAACTCTAAAAGGCCGAAACACGACAGAAGACAGGAACTCTTACGACTTACGCAGAAGCACGCAAAGCCCACGCAAAAGAGCCGGAGGACCGCTCGACGGACCATTTAAACAAACAAAAATTATAATGGCTAACATTATACTCCTTTGTGATTAAATTATTTGCGCCCGTGATTCCTTTTACAAAAAATGTTGTTATAAATGCAGCTTTGTGGCGCATTACTAAAAGCGCAAACTAAGCTTCCAATCTGTAAAAATATGCAAGATTGAATATCTCCGATTACAATTGTTGGTTCTTGTTAAGACAAAGCAATTTAAATTAAAAGCATGTTTTACTTCAATTTGGTTTAATTACGATTGCGAGGGACATGGAGCAAAGCTCACCATACTCATGTTAATATCCTTGCATTGAGGTAAAATTCGGAGAAAGCAAGACTAATTACAGTAGTGCATTAAAGTGTTTTTGCCTTTTTACACCCCTCAGTTAGTGCCTGCTGTGAGCTCAACCAATTACCTGACCGTCAGCAAGCAGTGGTGAAACATGATCTCTGAGGATACCAAATTTTGTCGCATAATTTCCTTTTAGTTCAAGATATCTTCAATTTACCACAATCTACGCAAAGACAGTTGCTAACAATGCTTATCTATTTCTTATCTAAATACACCAAAAAGCACAGGTGGTTAGTAAAATATTGTCAAATATTGACAAGTGGCAAGTGTCCACATTAATGGCATCACTTTCTGCTGTCGAGAGTTGAAAAAAAGATTCCGTCTAAGTGTGCCAATCTACATTGGTTGATGGCGTTAAAAGTGAACAGGTAAAGAGATCCGCAGTTGCTTTATTATCTGCAACGCCTTCGTGTCCCAACATTTCATGCCATTGATGATCCAAGAACCGGGTAGATCGAAGAAACGTTGATCTCCACCGCTCAGGATGTTTCAAGGTGGTTATTGAGCGTGTGAGACAATGAGCTGTTTAACTGCTCACCTATTATCTCATCCGTCGTTTATCGGCAATTGGCGAATCCGTATATCTCCCTTCTACCTTTTCATTCATCCACTTGGAATGAATGCAAGTACGTGTGTCCAACCAAGCAACGACGTCCAGTGAAAAGCTTAATTTTCCAAACTGGTTCGCCTAATTGTGTTGCAAATGTACCAAGGTAAATCCGAGCATTTCCTTTTCTATGTATGAGCGACAAATTGCAAAACTAAATGTTTATTCTCATTAAACACGACAGTAAAGAACATTAATTTGATACAATTGCTTTACTTCTAATATGCGAATATTTAGCGCAAAGTCTCTTTGCAAAAAGTAATGTTATAAGGAAGTTAGGAGATGGTGAGATAAATGTGACGGATCTACTGCCTTCGGTTTACTAATCGTATTAAGGTTTTTACTGCTGCCCAATCTTAGGAAGTTAAGATGGTGTTATAAAGTTCGAAATATTTAATTCTTCGACATAAATCGCTTAATTAGTAAAAAACGATGAAGTTCGTATGTCAGCAATCGCCTTATGCAAGGTTCACTTTCCTCTTGGTTCGGAGACAAAACTACCACCTGCGCATGAGGTCTAATGAATACGACAAACGCCCGACTATCTTCGGGTCACTTATCTGGGTTCCAGATCATTTAAAATATGTTTCACATTCCTCTTCAAACTATCGCCGAACATTTAAATATTAGCAGGTGAGTATCATTTCTGTAACGAAACCGATAAACTTCAAAATTCAACTTTAACAACCAAAGCAGTTTGTAAAATTGGAAAAATACGCTGGATGTTGCCCACGATTTCAGGTATTCGTGTTTTCTCATGCGTCCTTTAGCCTGGTTATTCCATAGTTTAGTTTTATGACGGCGTAGCACATTTACAAAAACTCATTAAAACTAGGTCGGTAACCACTCATTCAAAGGATGTTAGGAGAAAAAAAGCGTTGGTCTTTATTAAAAGGAATTTTGCTTTAAAATTTCACTTAGCGAGTTACTCGACTATCGTTGAATAGTGATTAAACCTGATATCGCAGGATCCGCAATTATAGCCTTATGTTTCATCCCAAGTCAAAGCATCTTTCAATGTGACTGCCATCAGAGTAAAGCTGTAAATTGGATTATGTGTCCCTTTATAGCGAAGTAAGTTTATTTTTAGTAGAAGTTACCAAAACAGTGCTACAAAATAAAGACAATTTCTTTTTGCCATTTGGGTACAGCTAACTCCATTTACTGCACGAAACGTGAAAGTACTTGTAAAATACGTTGGTCCATTTGTGACGCATGCATTTCAAATGGTAGATAGACCTCAGTCTCCAGGTATGCTGCTATTTACCATGCTGTTTATCAGTTTCTTTCCAGTTGACGCCCTACTTTAAATCTAATGGACGTGAGTCATCAATGCTGCACATTGACACAGCTACACAAAACGGAATGCTCAGAGCATATTTACAAAAAAATGTTTTTACATGTATTGTGTTTAAGAGGCAATAGCACAGGGGACAACGGCTATTGATGTAACAGCAGAACCGACTTCTCACCTCACTCCCGCTAAGGGAAGTGCTGTAAACAAAACGATGGGACATAATATGGTTAATGGACTATAACTCATCGCTTTTTGAGGTGCTTTTGGAAGTAGCTGGTAACAGAACCTTGATTTTTAGTTGCACAAGTTTCATGAATGCATGACAGACTGGTAAGCTGATTTAGAATTATCATTTGCATTTCGTAGCATGCATTTAAGGCCATGTCAATAGAAATGACTTAAAGTAGGGGGTATACATATATAGATAAAGGACCTTTACGGCCGATATTGGGGTCACAGCATTTTCAGCAAAAGACAAGGCAGATTGTGCCAATAAAGCCAAATCAAATTAGGCTGCATAGTATGAATACGTTCAAATTTGGTTCTTACGAATACCTTATCATCACTAACAGCTCCTTTTAAGATGCCGCCACCAGAGGGAAGATCAAAATCAGCCATGGAAATTGAACTTCATTGGTTAGAACCAGACATTTTGAAAGGGACCCTCGAACCTTATCGCCTGACCTGTTTGAATGCGACGTGAAAGGGCGCAGCCATAAGTGTCCTTACCAAAAGTAAAACGACGACCTCAAGCACTGTTGAAAATTTACATCTAGATACACCTCATCGATGCCTCGTGGAAGTCAGCACGATTCTAGCAAATGCACAGGATCCGGTAAAATGTGAAAAACACTCCAAGTCATTGTCTCACATACAGAGTATGCCCGCAAGTGATTTGGAATCGTCGTACTATATCTTTACACTTAATGGCATTGTTGTTTCAGGACTTACCTATGGCATGATGCAGTAGGGAATTCAAATGAATATGTGAATGCCCTGTCCATGTAGTTCAACAAAATGCATTCACACCCATTTGTATGGAAACTTGGATAAATAAGAACACTTGTGTTGAAGATTTGAAACTATCTATGCGCAGGTAATAATTCCGTAACCGTGACGAGGCTTGCAAATAATCTGCTATACCGCCCTTTTGTTAATATGATATCAGACACCCTGCAAATGTGTCTCAAACTGGTCAAGGTGGAGTGAGATAGCTGAAGTCTGTCAACACCCCCAATATAGCCATTGCAAGGACTTTTATTAGGTCACCTTCGGAATTCATAGGGTCACTTCCCATTTGCTATCAAGAATGAACAGACCGCAGTCAAAAAAAATGACGTCGAGTGAAGTCAGTTAGAAATTACGGAATCGGATTTTGAATTTCTCACGTCATAACATGAGAGTATGATGTTGAGTTTATCAATATGAGGCAGTTGATAATGTTTGTTACTGTGCAGTCCACGACTATGCGATATGTGCGTGCTACATGATATTACTACCAGCGGCTCCGCCATAACTTCCATAATCTCTGGCGTGGCACTTGCCTGCATGGCGGTGGCCCATGCTCGAACTATACCGTAAATAGGTAGAAATGTGCAATTATTTCAGCTATGCGCGAAATCACGTCCCACAATTTGCATTTATTCAGTCAATCCTCTTCCACTTCAGGCTCCTATGAAGCGGGGATGGCAGCAGTTGCAATTTGTTTGTGTTCAATTATCAATAATGTCGCCTCTTCTAGTTCTTTCATATTTCGCACTGCTTAATCACTTGAAGTTATATCGCAATGACACAAAATAGGTCATAATTTATTAGTAAGTCCTTATTTCGCATGAGCTAGATATCGTAACCCATAATTAATTCAACTCTAACTCTAATGAACTGACCCGCTAAATGAATGATCATCATATAAAATGAATGGGAAACCTGTTGTATTTAAGCATAAGATGAGTTCGATTTCTTTACGTTGCACAGACGATTTTGCCAAGCCACGTGTTTTCATATTAAGGTGCGTTGGCAAAATTGTGGAATGATCCATGATCAGGATACCAGGATGTATCTTTTTGCTGAAACAAATTTTTTCACTACGTAGGAGGCCGGTGTGATTGGGCTTTTAGCTTTGAGGCCACAGTTGTGGTGTCAGTGAGGCATGCGCCCTATATTCTTTTAACCCGTACTCACAAATACCCTAGTTACTTTAAGCCAAATTGATCTCTACTTCCTCAGCTCAAGTAGAAATGGACTATTACATGCTCACAACCCCTTTATAATGGGCACTTTGCACAGTGAATTTGGAATGAATGAAGCTGCCTAAGCAGCGTCTGTTTGGTATGTAGCTCTGAAAATTGGCTAATCAAAGAAGGAAGTGGCGTATGGAATTTGCCTCACAGATGGCAAATGTTGTGTACGAAGGGATGACACTGCCAATCATTTGCACCACCTGCTTTGGTCGATCTCTCAACCAAAGTCAGCAAAGTAACTGCTTTTAGTCATGAATTTGCTCTAACAATTGGTGATAGCACAAAGTAAAATGGTAAATTGCTCTGCAACTGCGATCGTTCTTGTGTAAATAAGACCTTTATCGCGGTGTGTCTATCGTTTGTGTAATCGTATCCATGTGTGGGTGTGGCCACTGGCCGGTACTCAACAAGCATCCAGAAAAGCAACAATCTGTTAAAAATTGTTCAGAGTACGGGGACTACTTAAAAATGGGGTGCAGTAACGGAAACATCGACAGCTCATACACACATCAAAGAAGCACTAAAAGATTAATACAACAATGCGAAGTATAAAAATAACCTAAAAACGATGAAAACTTGCACACAGCCTTCTTGCAAACCAATAAACACAATCCGACTGCACACGCCTAGAACTTGAATCAGTATTATTAAGCAGAAAGACATGGGGTCAAATCCAAACAAGTCGCTAAGCCCTTCCCTAACAACTGACCAAGGCCATTTTACACCACTATTCAAAACTTCAACCTTGAAAAGACTAATAAAACAACTTAAAGCAACAAATTTTAATAAGGACGAGCATCCGCAAACCCGTGTCAATACCGCCAATCCCACAATTGCTTCTACTGTAGAAATAGCCATTAAAGACATAAAAATCATATGGATATCTAATGATAAAGACAATAAACAGAGCAAGAGAATCGAAACTCCAAAATTCTCTAAAATTATTGAAATATTCAAAAACCGCGTAGTCGTCAAAAAACCTACCATAAATACATGGATAAAAACCAAAAACTTTGTAATCATCATGAATAAATGTTACCATGAATATAGCCTTAAAATAAACACTAAAGTAATTAGCGCTTTCAGACTCAGGAGCCTGTAATAACAAAAGGATTCGTTACAGAAAACAGCTTTGGCACAAAATTAAACCGCAAACATCAACTCTAACAACATAAAATGCGTCCAGCCTGAAACAAGCGAATTTCGGAACGACAAGACAACGTAATATAACTATACTAAAACAAAAACATTTAACAAACATCAGTTACCTCAATCGCAATCGTCATTACTCCATGATTAACTCTGCATAATTCAGCAATAAAACCTTACAAGGAGCCAGATTGTGAAGGGCAAAAAACACTTGTTTAACCGACTTGGAATAGCAACCGTCTTTAATTGTACCAAAGGCACAGAAAACGAATGACTTACATCTGGAGATGTCACAGCTGGATGATATTGCACCCCTACATCTTACGCAGGATTGTCTACTAAACACAATTTTGACAGGAGAGCAAACATGATCCTCATTAGGATGCTTATAACTCCAATAGCATTGGTGCCTACCAGGATGAGTGTGGGTGAAGCCTTCAGTGCTCGTGAAATCCCTCTGCACCTTTGTCCTTCTTGGTAAATCAACCGTCAGTTCATTTTGCGAGAACACATCGTTCGCACCAAGGCAGCGCCAAGAGGGATGTGCGAGGTAAAATGCTCATTTAGCAGGCGGACATAAGCCTATAATGCCTGATCTACAGCTCGTGGGGGTGACAAGTAAGGAGGTGGACTAAAGACGTGCATTGGCTTATGTTTTGATAGGGTAGAGGATGTGGCAACTACGTAAATTACTTTTCTTATGGGACAATGCGTATGCCAATGTATTTACATCTTCAGTAAGTGATTGAGGAATGACTAACTGGAGCAACCTGCAATCAGTCTACCAGGGGGCCTTTAACTACCCTTGGAAAATTACATGAGTCCAGGCACTGCTTGGGATGCTGAAAATGCCCTTTTTCTCCAAATTTGCTCCTGAGTTGGTACAACTGCACAAGGAATATGCTGTTCTACCCACGCAAGTGCTTTTTTGTTTCTTGTTAATTAACTTTGTACTGCTATAAGGCGATTTCCTCCCTCCTCATTGCAGATGTTTCCGCTGTCACCTCATGCATACCTCGACCTATAATAATTGAAGACAGCTGGAATTGCATCAATTCCTGTATTGTGTAAAGGCTGCATTGATTTAAAACAGCAAAACTAATAAAGGATAGCAGTATTTGCTAGTTGTCAAGAAAAAATTAAGCCGATCGAAACAATTAGTCCCAATCGGTGTGATTATGCAAACAATGCTATGACTGGGGCGCCGTGAAGATTTCTGTCAGACAAACAGACCTTCGTTGTGAACGCAACACAGCACTTTCGTTGCTACCATCTCGAATAAAATCCTTGAGAGCTTTGGGTAGGTTATCAGAACTCACGTTCCTAGGGCTCATGTTCGTTTATTTGGCTTTAATATAACTAATAGCCTATCAAACCTGCGATAATGAGTTGTCGTCTTAAATTAATCTAAGTGAAAATGTTAAATACATTCTGCTTCACAAATATTTAACTGGGACATTGTACTGTTGGTCTGTTTAAGAGCCCTGGTCTTTTTGCTGTCATGCCTTGAATTGCCTTAGAGATGCAATGTGCTTTAATTCTTAGCTGGAGTTTATTTTGCATCGTCTCATGCAATTCATCTCTTGCATTTCATGCTTGGCTGCTTAAATTCGTGTGCAAACGGAGAGTAAGTGCCAGGACTTCAATGAAAGCCTTGTCCCATGTTTTATTTGGGCTTCTTGCATGGGCTGCTTTTAATGTGTTTCCACAACTTCAAGAGAAGATGTGACATTTCCTGTCACTAGCCCACAGCATGCTAAAGCACTAGTCTATCTCGGAGATGGAAGTACGATTATTGAAGAGGTGCCATAGGAGTAATGTGCAAAGGTCCTTTTTGGTACATGACGACATTCTTCTCGAATCCATCTATCCTGTGAATGCCACTGCAGTTTTTGGCCTCGATATCTTTCCACGCTGTGAAAACCATTATTATTATTATTTTTATTATCTAAACGTGTCCTTGCTAGTAAAATCTTAAAGAGTTCCCTGATTGTTGTATTGACAGTGAGCTGAGAGCTTCGGCACTAATGGCAGTAGTAAGCTGCGCGGCGATGTTGTGTAAGTTCATGAAGTATACCCACAATCGTGAGAATGAGATCTTTACACGCCATCAATGATGCGTCTAATTTACCCATGTGGTATCAGTATGATTTTATGAACTGTGAGAAGCCCCCGTCTCTATGTAGTCCACCTACGTGGACAAATTGCTTTAAGCCTTAGTAGTGTCGAAATTAGAGATGAAACTCCTCACAAAGTGCTAGGCACAACGAAAATCAGAGGTGGAGAAGAAGTAGAAGGACAGTTTTTGTCACATGCAAGTCGAAGTCGGGTAATTGCCTATTAGCAATACAGGGAATTGAAAGCAAAGCAACCTTGGCTGATGGTTTACTTTGAAGAGAGGAACACAGAGAAGCACTGACAGCTATTGGATGGACGTAGTGAGGGAGGCGAGGGAGGAGGTGTGGGTGGATTCTATTGCTACATGTTCCAACAGTCTTCAACGGTCTCCTAACTTGTTGAATTTTTCTGATACGGGACGTAAGTAGATGTGCTTATTCATTAGGATGGGTTCTATCACCTGTTGGCATATGGTCGGCCTCTTGGAGCGAGTTGTCTTTCGCATGGACAGGTTTACCTACTAACGTTGAAGTTCACTTTTGTATTAGCCAATTGCATGCAGGTTGCAGCCCGTGTATTTCGTATTTCTTGAAGAACTTCTAGCAAAGGCCGTGTTTTCACGACGAAGAATAATTGCACGTATTTGAAGCATCTACTTCACAAAACTTTTATGCTAGGTTTCTCCACTTGAGATTCCTTCACTCTTCAACCCAACATTAACAGGTGTGACAGTAAGAGGTAAAATGGTTAACAAAACACAACATGTAATACCTTGCAGTGTGCAGAAGCAGATGTAGTTTTGCAGGTCAGGGAGAAGATATCTTGTAGGACAACATAAATGTGAGCACTCCCATCAATACTCCATAAATTGAACACGCCACTCATTTCTGCATTGAAAATGGCGTTCCGGTTGTGCTTCATTTTGCTGGCGACCTCCGTTTTGGTGTGGGGACAAAGAGGAGACCATGGTAACATGCGCCTTTATATTCAACTCTAATCACAACATGTGAGGAAGAATATTTTATATCAGTGAATCTTCCTCATTGCTTGCCGAATCTAACTTCCTCTATGTTATAGGCTGTTCCATTTCACTGCACTTTACCACTCAATAATTCTCATATTCTTCATGTCAATAACAATTGCGAGAGCCCACGCTATTGTCTACTGCGACTTGATACAGAATGACTTGCATGTAGAAACCACTTAAGGTAGAGAATGTGCATCAACATGTAAAAGCTCTCGATTAAAGCATCTACTAATGATTATATAGCTTAGTGCAGCTTCACCTTCAACCTCAGCCTCGACCCTAATTACACTGTATAAATCATCACAAATGTTTTCTACAACGATTTCAACGTGCCTAAGCCATTCACTTACGGTCATGCTTGTTATCGAGTGGATAGGATTTGCTCACTACTACACTCTCCACTTCAAATCTCTACCAATTTGAGGCTAAGTGGACATTGAATTAGTAAACAAACTTCAGATATCAGCCACTGGGTGGGATCGCATGAGGTACTTCCCCATGAGGGTGACTCGAGTACGCAAAGTAGTGTCGCCAATCATATAAGCGACTTACTTCTTAAAAATCCTTTGTACAAATGCATATGACTATAATGCTCATTGCGTTTCAGATGAGGTGGTACAGAAGACAATAGTTGCAGGGAAGTCACTCCTGACATACTTTTATATGAGTCGCGTCAACTCTACATTCCCTCAATTACATTGGAATATCGAGGAAATGGTTAAGGCCGGAGTGGAAGAAATTAAAGCAACAATAGAAGAGGCTTCTGCTCACACTTCTCCTAAGCAAAAGGCTGCAAGCGTGACGAATGGACAGGTTTCACTTGATGATTTGCAGACCAACACTCTATACAAAGTGCATTTGCAGGCAATTGGTAACGGAATCTTGCTTTTGAGTTACGTAGGTTATGTGGATCCATGGCCGACTGGTAAGCTTATTGCGCTTTTTGCATTGCATTTCGTAGCATGCGTTTAGAGACGGGTCAATGGGATGGCTTAAGGTAGGGGGTATGCACGCATAGGTAAAGTAAATTTGCAGCCAATTTTGAGGTTACGGCATCTTAAACAAAATCCGCTTTGCAGATTGCGCCATTGAAGCCAAATCAAATTGAGCCACCTCGTATCAAGACATCCAAATTTATTTTTTTGCAAATAATTTATCATTGTTAATAGCTCCTTCTACGATCCCTCCACCCGAGGGCAGAGCAATATCACCCACGGAAACTGAGCTTCATTGGTTAGAACCATCCATCTTGAACGGGATCCCCAAACCTTATCGCTTGACTTGTTTGGATGCCGCATCGAAGGACGTTGTCGCAAGTGTCCTTACCGAAAGCAACACGACAACCTCTGGCACTGTTGGAGCTTTACATCTAGATACACTGTATCAATGCTTTGTGAAAGCCAGCACGATTCCAGCAGATGGACAGAACCCAGCTGAATGTGAAAGCGACTCCAATTTATCGTCTCCCATACGGACCATGCCTGCAGGTGAGTTAGAGTGGTCGTACCAAATGCTGACACCAACGATGGCATTAATGATTTAGGACGCGCCTATGGCGTGATGCAGAGGAAAATTTAATACCATTATGCAAATACCCTTACCATGCAGCCGAACAAATTGCATTTCTACTCATTTACATGAAAACTTGGATAAATAAGAACATTTGCGTTGAAAGTTTGAACCTATCTACGCGCAGGTGATTGTTTCGCAATATTGACGGGGTGGAGAGAGATAGCTGAACTCCACCAACACCTCCCAATGCATCCACAGTATTGCCTCTTACATGACCATTCTCAGAACCCATTAAATCACTTCCCCTTTGTTGCCAGGATTGAACATTCTGCAGTCAGTTATGTCATCAAACGAAGTCAGAAAAAATCACCAGACGCAATTTTGGATTACTCGGGTCATAACATCCGAGAATGATATTGATTTCATCCATATGAGGCTGTCGTTAATGCTTGTTACTGCACAGTCCGCAGTTATGCGATGTGCTGTATTGCGTGATGTCAATGACAGAATGATTTTTTTGTAGAGGGGAGAAAGGAGGCAATGCCACAACTAGTGGCTCCGCCATAACTTCCATAATCTCTGGAGTTGCATTTGCCTGCATGGTGGTGGTCCTTGCTTGAAATCTACCGTGAGTCAGTGCTAATGTGCAATTATTTCAGCCTTGCGCAAAATCATGTCCCATAATTTTCACTTATCCAGTCAATCCTTTTCCACTTCAGGCTCCTATGAGGAGGGGATGGCACCAGTTGCAACTCGTTTGTTTAATTAATAGTAATGTGACCTCATCTAGTGAGTAATTCCTGAATTACAAATAAAGGTCTTTTCATATTCTGCTCCCTTTTGTCATCTGGATTTAAATTTTACTAAATCGAAATGGATTTGTTCTAAGAAGGTAAATAAAGCCCAATTTTTTTTAAGTTCGTCTGTCATGATTCATTGGTGAGCTCTTACTTTACATCCATAATACGTCAAGACCCTACACATAAATTTAGTTCTCCCAATACTTAAGGCAATAATAGGGCCAATCAATCGAACTACTGAATGCTGGACCATAATGTACAATAAGTAGGAAATTTAGACTATTTGAGCATAAGTGTAATTTGTCATGCTGCTGTCAGGCTCTTATTGCACAAACATAATCTGCTTATGATCAGTCTAATTAAGCGGTTCGGTCAAGTTAGGTGATTACATAATGTGTTGTACTTAGCCAAAGTGTGGGGTGGACTATGATTAAGCATTCTCATCTCGGGATAGAAGGATGTGTCTTTTCGCAAAAATCTCTATTGTACTTCGTAGGGAACTGTCGTGGTCGAAGGTTCAGCTTTAGAGCAATAGATCCGGTATTAAAGAGGCATGCAGGCTATAGTCTTTCTAATCCTGTACGCATTATTGTTTTGGTTGTATTAAACAAACTGATCTCTACTTTAGCGACTGAAGTGGGTTAAACTGGTACAGACCCCTAACACTATTGTCATGAGCATTGGTCACCAAATTTACCATTTTTCTGCCACTGATCATCCTTTTGTCATTCTAAGTTTATTCAAGTGAAGAACACATGACAACAGCATGGTGGAGATGAACGTCAACGTTACTTCACACAGGAACTTGGAATGAATGGAGCAGCTTAATATTTGGCTTAGAAAATGGCTAATCTACGAGGGAAGTGGTGCATGAAATTTGACTTGAGGGTTGTAAATGGTGCGCATGAAGGAATGACGCTGCCGATCATTCTCATCACACGCTTCAATTCATCTCTCAGCCAAAGTCAGTGAAATAACATACTTTGATCGTGAATTTGTGTTGACAAAATATATTAGCACAAAATTTAAAAGCAGTAATACTCTCTTAATGCGATTGTCCTTGTACAAATATGACTAACACAGTGTGTTCATTGTGGAGTGGAGGCCACGTTCAGTGCCAGTGCGTTTCGTCTTTGGGTAAGGGTATACACTTGTGGGTGAGGCTACTGGCACACGTTCCCCATGACAGGGCGTATAACTAAAACTACTCTTCCTTGGGTCCACGCTTAGAGAAAGCCAATAAACGCGAACCATCTCATCAATCTAAAGTTGCCTAAGCCAATGGTAATCCATTACTGCCATTGATTGGAATAGACTTTATTTAAATAGACATCTATCCGTCCGCAGGTCTATGTCATCACTGTTACACCTGCCTACAGGGTAACAGGGCTAAATTGCCCACGAATGTTTTGCTTGTATCAAAGTGCATCAATTTAACGGAGGTCAAGTGATGCAACACATACCACTCTTATATTGGTGCCCTGCATCCGAAAGTCTGCTGATGTAATGGCAAGTCTACTTATGTGGAATTTAGCCTATCAGAAGGGCAAAGTACCTAATAATAATGTGTCCTATACCCAGTAATTCCTGCAGTCTGATATTTAAAAGAAGCTCCATCTAACTAGACTTCGGTCCATTTCATCAAAATATTAAATTAAATTTTAGGGGTCGCATGCCGCCTGCTGATTAAAATAAGGCATATTTAAATAGACATCAGTCTATCCGATGTTCTCTGTCATCAATATTAACTCCATTTAAATGGATTAAGGACTTAGATTTTTTTTCGAACATCATGCAGTAATCTGAGCAAATGGATTTGACGGAGGCCAAGTTACGCAACGCATGGGCCATCTATATTGACTTTAGGCAAATGTGATGTCGACTGATAAATTACTACGTCTACATATCTGCTTCTCAGGATTTCTTGGGTCGGCTGGTTGAATGAAGCTCTACTTGAGGAGATACCAGTATATCTGCAGAGCTACGTCTATTTTGATGTCAAAAAGCATGTTTACGTCTAAGAGATTTGATTTCACGGAGGTTGTGTAGCAGCTCATTGGACATTTATATCAAATTGATGCAATGCAGATGTCAACTGATGCAATTAATATGTGTGCCTCTCAGGATTGCTTGCAAGCGGTTGGTTGGATGAAACTCTACTTAAATAGATTTCAGTCTAGCCATTCCTAGAGAGTTTGCCCTACTAAAACAAATGACCCCCACTGCTTAGACCAGTTGTGCAAAAGCCAATGGGTGGAATTTCGAATGCCATTTATTCAGTTTCATTGTTCACTATTAATGGATCCAAAAATAGGTAGTTGTGAGGAAGTCAATGCATCATACGACGGCTGCTATATTTCGGTGGTGTTGGAATCAATTTATTACGAGTTTAATGATAGCTGACCGATGGGCGTATAGTTGAGGCGTCTAAGTGAGGCAGGGAACTAAGCATTGTGCCTCAACAGCGGCCGGCAGTCGGAGTGAGTCCATTGCATATTTCATTGCAAAATCTAAAAAGTTACATTTGAAATGCTCTGTTACTCTTTCTTATTTAAACGCATCTCTGCATACTGTTTTTCGTGAGGCTGCATCGACATCCCGCAGCAGCGCCAATCGTGCGCATTTTAAGGGATGCATCACGTACGTGAACATTTGTTAATTGCTTCAAGAGAATTACATACTACCTTCTATGTGCAAAATGCAGAGTACAGTATTTGTTGGAAGCTTGATGAAAGAGCTAGCATTGTTTGATTTGCCTTTCACCGATTCCCCTCTGCAGGTATTCATATAAGATTTGGCCGCTCATAGTGAATGACTCCTCTCCGTGGCTTCAAGGTTGTTTTTGAATTAAAGGCCCTTTTAAAACTTGCCTTTGTACTATTGAAATTCTTTAAGCCTGTATTTAATTTTTGTTCAGCTTAATAGTTTTTCATTTATTTGTGTTAAAGCTTAAGAACTGAACTTCAGCATGCCCAGCGATTTGAAACATCTCTTAGATCAATCCTTTGTAATAGCAAAGGAATTTCTGGAACATTATTACAGTTTATGTATTTCTGCATTTAAGCCCTTAGATTAGGAAGTGTGCATAGCAGTAGATATTACGTTTTGTAGGCCAATTAAGTTGTTGGGAGGCCATGGATTCAACTTGGTTGGGAAGTTTGCATGTTCTGTCCACTTGTCCCCAAATGTTGTATTCAAGTCTACATATTGTGCACAGTCCGCATACATATGTGCGTTTTAAGCACCATTTTCGGTTTTCTTTCGCATCTGTTTTTGATAGCGTATTTTTTTACTTTGTCACTATCCAGCATCTACATTTATATCAGACCCTCGGTGCTCCTTTGTAAGTGCATGTTTCACTATGATGGACTGCAGTTAGTCGCGCGCGGATCTGTGTGTTGATTCCCAAATAACTCATTGAAGAGATGGTACCACTCAAATTGAACCACTGACGAAATCTATGGCGTACTCCGAGTGGAGGAACGGACCCATGGAGCTGCATCAGCCATCTTTTCAAACAGATGTTAGAACGACACTTTCTGTTGCCTTAGTCACGCCGCTCAGTTCTGCTGGGTTTTTCTTTTGTCGCAGACAAAACTAAGGCCTTAATCTGGTATGCTCGAGTCGCTTGTTGAGGTCTGTGTCCGCTGTGAAGGGTTGAAGGTCTGCCATCGGTGCAAATTTATGCTGTTCTTCCCCTCTACCTCTAGTCTTAGATCCCTGCGTCGTCGGTTAGTGTAAAACATGAAGCATTTTGGAAACGCATGATTGTGCAAACCATTTGGTTTTGTAGCGAATTGTAGTGCCTCCTTCCTATGGATCAATTGCCTTCTCTACAACACGGATTAGGTCGCCTTGTCCGTTTCCCATCTAATATGCGTAATTTAGCATTCACATGGTTCATTACATCATCTGAATTGCATATTCGACCACCTTCAGAGATAGCGTTGTCCTTTACGATTGTTGATTGCCATAATTTCTTTAAAAGGCTTATTTTGACATTTTTATTAAACGGCTACAATTCTTTTCTAGTAGTGGTCCTCTCCTCTTGCAATTAACATTGAACAATGGCTTGAAGGCCTCTCACGGGTTCAATAACGTTTGGCGTGGAATCGGCGCCTCTTACTCCGCTTTGCATGCTGTTGCTACAGCCGTGCGTTATTTGTCCTTCACTAAGTCTTACTTAGTTAAAATTGCAGTCTTGTGTGTTTGGTCTTAGTGGTTTCCGAATCACAGATCTATCAGTATTGGAAGCATTGCCTCAGGGCTGGGCATGGGTGCTCTAGCTTTGGCACCCATTCAAACTGCGGTTATCAATCCGAACAACTTGCACAACTGCACTCAGTATGCATCCATTTTCTCTAGCCCCGAGGTTGGAGCAACTCATCCAAAAGCTTTTTCTGTTCTGAGTAAATTTATTCCATGCCTTCAAATAATCGGGTTAGCTTTACCCCGGGAAAAGCAATCTGATGTAAGTTTGCCTGTTATTATCCTGGTTTCTTCTCCCAGACAACAACGTCAAAAACTTTTTGTTATTTAGGTTGAACTTTTCATTGAGGCGCCTTCGATTGCGTAGGTGCAACATACATTCGGACAAAGAACGTGACAGACCATCGGCTAATTTTTTTTGTTTTACCAATTCTTGAACTCATATAAGGTGAGCTTTGTAGGCACTAACTCCCCATCTCAGTTTACATGTCCTCTCCTCTTCATGACACGTAATGGCTCTCCATTTCTCCTGCTCCAAGGTCCATTAAGCATTCCTCAAATTGAATGGGCCCCTCTGTGGTTCGCGTACGGTTTTGTTGCGCATGTGGATGGTACTGCAGCCAAAGCTCTTTTTGCGGTTTGGACTAACTTTTTTATACACCTCTTCGGCTGCCAACTTCGTCTTCATTCCCGATCTAGCAACTTAAATTTTTGAACCCAAAAGCATGCCAGTCATATTTGGCCTATGTTTCGTTGCAATGGTCCGTGACTTGCAAACTTAGATCTCAGTTCAAAATTCTTTTTCAATCCACTTTATTTTCACCATTTTTCTCCGCTTCCATCACCGTTAAATTGCCTACTTTCTTCTTAAAATTTGTGCGCATTTTTGAAGGATGAGATTGCTGTTGCACCTTGCTTCAGGAAGGTGTCTGCCCTTTCAGGAGCCCAGTATTCTCATCCTATGGGGAGCGATTGCGCATACTGTTCTGGAGCAGGTTTTGCAGTTATCGGTGGGTCATGGCCGATGGCTGTTCAATGGATTTGCTTGTAAGTCTTATCCTCGTCCTCTTCTTACGGAATCCAAATTGAGCGTGCACTGCATGGACAAATTCCTGTGCCAGCGTTTGCGATTGCTGCCGTAGCGACGCCAGGGAGGAAGATGCTTGGAAAAAGCCAGACATACCTGGCAAAACGGATTTCATCCGAACCAACCGTTAGCAAAATATTCCTACTCAAAGCCTGAGTTTGCCATTGAACGAGTTTCCTGCAAGATGGAGCTCCTGTTTGCAGAACTCCTTGGAATTTAAACATCTTCCCAAGAGTTTTTGTTAGGAATAGGTCTTTTTTGCTTCAAAGTTAAATATTACCTTTGCTCAACTACTGGGGAGTTGGATCACTTGCGTGGGTGCCGGTTGGTGGTTAGCCTAGTTGAATCAGGTCAAGTGAAACCGCGATACCTAACATGGTGAATTCAAGTTATCCTTTATAAACATGCACACACGTATTCCGTCATGTGTTTCAATGGAACATGTGGTATCCATTGCTTGTGACTCTCTTTTCACCACTTCTTTCATGAACCGTGCACATCACATTCGGAGGGTCCTTGCAGAAATTGAGGGCTAAACTGCAACGCTTCAGGCCGCCCGGTAGATAGTGGAAACCTGCTATCAAAATGCATAAGCCTGGCAAGGTGTAGCCATGAACGGACAATGGATAAGACCAATCAGGGAATCGAAACCTGGGAGACTGAAAACTGCATGGCTTAAATAATAACCAGTCTACTGAAAGGTGCTGATCGCAATAATTTCCGCGTATTTCACCCTCCTTTTCATCATCATCAGAGTTATTATCAAGCAAAAGGAAAATAAAAATGTTGCTCCTTTTCCACTTCACAGTGCTAGACGCCGTTAATCCTTAGGACCAATTGCCCGAACGAGAAGTTGGTTCTTTTATCCACCTCATTTCCTTTCCTTAGTAATCAAACACATCTAAAAGGCACATAAAAATGTCCCAAAAGAGCAAGCAGTGATCAAGTGAGACTACTGCTTTTAATTCTTTGCCTGTACTTTAAGAAATCATGTTTCTGTTGCAGTATGACACGCATCAATAAGTAGTGTCCGATTGCAATCCGACCTTAGGAGATTGTGTCGCTGATTCGCCACTTGCAGCATAGATTTTGTAAAATGCCTAAACAAGTTTTAGGCTTGTAAACGAAACTAGGGCATTTTTTCGACATTCTTTCGAGGTGTTAACCTCTAGGTTACAGTAACTAGGGTTTAAAAGTCACCACTACGAAAGGTCTGTGGTACTGAAAAGGTATAACTCCCGTTTTTTCCGTAAATTTTGACTTTTGCAGTCAATTGAGCACTCCGTTTTATCCCCTTGATGAGAATTGCAGGCAAAATTAGGAAATAATTTGTGTGGCCTAATTACTTCATTTTGAGCATTTCATATGCCCTTAACAGTAAAAGAAGTACATTTCCCCCACCATCATTAAAATGGGTGAGATTTGAACACCGGCAGGTCAGATCACTAATGAAAACTGCGGTAGTTTAAAATAGAATTTTATTTGATATCCGGGTGTGAACGGAAAAACGCCACCATGAGGTAGATTGGAAGACAAGGTATTTTACTCAGCTACTCGCTTTAGCAGGGCTTAGGACCACAGGTGCTTTAGAAGCTATTCACTTAATTACTGAACAGACAGATGGAAAGCAAATGGTTTGTAAAAATATTTCACTGAATAAACTTTGCACGTGGTTTTCTTCACGTTTCACATTGCACAATTCATCCAAACGCATTAAATTACAAGGTGGGTCTGCTAGTTTGAATATTTACTTTCGCTTCCTCGTTACTGCTGAACACACTTAAAGGAGTGTTGAATTTTATTTAAACAGCAATTCATCTCAAAATGAGGAGGATTTTTAGCTTTTGCCACTGTTTATGCCAACTATGGCATCGAGGTACACTTCTTCATTACAAGTTCGTGCATCTTATAAAAACACTTGCAAATTTTAACACATAAACATAAAAAGGTTGGTTGAGCCAATAAAATTAAGGATGGTGAATGTGGTTTTATTGCTGTCATATTGTATTTCAGATATTTCATCGACCTAATAACTTGTGCCCAAAATTTCAGACCTCATGACAACATTAATTTGAAAAGTTTTGATTTACATTTGCGTTGAATAATATGGTGTTTGAAACCAACTTCATATATTTGTTTAGTCAATGTGGCTAAGTTGTCCCAAGGTCAGCGCGCACTTATCTCACTTCGCTCCCTCATTAGGATGACGAACTACTTTAAAAAAAGATGGCAAGAGCACCAATTAAAAAAGGAATTTGCGGATCATGAGAAAAGCATTGTTAAGGAAATATATAAGAAGGTAAGAACCAATTTTATTTCAATACGGTGATGGACTCGATTCTTGCTTGCAGCATGATTAGTCAGAATTAAAATAATTGTAATTTTGGGAGATGTTATCTCTTACTTAAGGACAAACATGCCTTTAAGTAGGTTTTACACCTTTTTGCAAATTGCTGTATCTGTGTGTACTGCTATTCTTATATGGCAGTGCGGACCCATTGCTATATACAGACGATTACAGCTTAGTGTAACACGTGGTGAGGCATTTGTTTAGTCTTTCGATAGATTCAGTGTTGCTATAAGTTGGCTTAAGGTTGCTTATTGTAGCCAAAGTACTTTGGTTGGTCTGCAAATATTGTTTTTTTTTTGACCATTAGCTACAATTTTCACTTTTCAGTTCTTTGGTCGGAAACTTGCTAAGAATTTTTTGCTTGATGCATTAAAAGAATATATACATTTGAATATATATATAAATTCAAATAACATCTAATTGAATTTATGACCACGAGTGGAATGGAATTTGAGTCATTTACTGAGATTATAAATATTCCAATAAACTTTGCTGCTATTGTGCAAAGAGGAGTCTCAACGATTAATTAGAGACGTGTGTTTTAACCTTGCTTTAATATTTAGTGCAACTACGATGCCGTGAAATGTCGTGTGGCAATGACAAACATTATAGTAGACAATGGTTTGGTGAGTATGCATTTTTAGTGCTCTCAAATACTATAAACACATTTGAATACATGCTTTCTACCAGGTTTACCGTAAGATTATGCGAGTTCTTCCAGATTGCAAAAAAGATTACAAATCTGGCGAATAATTGGAACCATTTTCAAGCCAAAAATGTTTTCTACCCACCAGAAATTCCTTCCTTATTTGTACTAAAATACTTTTCTAAAAGTAAGTTGGTTGACTGGTTTGCCTCGTGTACTAAGTGCAAAACGCTTTTAACATGCAGTGCCTTCCCTATTTTCCCTAGCAACCTGGCTTTTAAAATTTGGCTTGTCTAGTATCTACACTTTGAAATACGTGACGAACTAATGCAGCGACAGTAATTCATCCCGATTTTTCATTGTTTCTCGACCACTTTTTGTTTCGTTTCTAGTGTATTTTATGTCGAGTTTTACACCCTGTTATTTTCTACAAAAACGTGAATGTTTTAACAAATAGGACATAGTAATTTGTTTTTGTTTTGCCTTATATTTAAAGGCCATGTTGCGTGAAGGATGTCGAGTGGCCACAAACCGTTGTGTCGCAGACACTTTGCCACCTAGAAACATGGGAGACGTAAGTTACAATTAAATTAATTTTGCATATTTGGTAGCGCTTGCAGTGGATAATGTCCCACAGTTTTGAGGTTGAACTGAATGAGAATAGTGAGTACATAATGGCGGGAGACAGGCATTTGAATAAACGGCTTCACATTTGTTGCCGCGAAGGCATTTCAATCACTAAGCCTTGCAGAATCATGAATAACATTGCTGACTTACTCGAAAGAATATAAATGCTTCTGAGTGATAGTGTGTGGTTTCAATTTGTGACGTTCCCTCTTCCATGTACTTACTTTCTTTTAGCATGTTATTTACGATATACCATGCTATCAAGAAACATCCAATTCAGGTATCTCAGCCATATCAACCTCCTCCATTCCATTAGTATTAAAACCTTCTTTACACTAAAAACCTATCTGCCTCAGATTACTAACCTTTTAACTAAGCAATTGGCAGTCCGCTAAGTGTCGAAAAATGTTAATGTTGCTTCTTCAGTTGTCAGTAAGCATTTCTCTGTGCACTGTTTCAGATGATCTCAGCTACGCAAATGCAACAAATGTCAATACGACAGATCGTCAAAAACTTCGGTCTGAAGATGTGGGTCTGCCTTTTTAATTTCTCAATGATCTAATGGAGGTCCTAATTCAGCAGATGTTCAAACAATTTTTGTAATTTATGAAGTACCTGGGCGTGAAGAGTTGAAACTTTTTGGGATGTCAAATATGCATTTGATTGCATGTATGTAGCCATAGATCGGCATGCATCAGTAGAATGGTATGGTACACTTCAGAAACACTCTTCAAATTGTCCCTCAGTTTGAAACCTGATATCCTCAAAAATCGGCTGAAGTGAACGTGTGCAAGATCCGAGATTATGACTTACACGGTTTGAGTATGTCTGGAGTCACGTTCAAAAGGCGTAGTTTTGCAGACGTAAGTAAACTTCAAATAACGATTGCGATTTAGAGGATTACGGTACGAGTGGGCATGCTTTGGCATGATCCTTGACACGAAGTAGCGCTAGCGCATCCGAGGGCCTCAATCAGTGTAGTGGAGTGTATCCCGGTTGTTAAAATCGAGTAATCTGGCAGTGGTACTGCAACAGCATGCTATATTAGTTGCGACCGAAGTGAACTAATCCCTCCAAGCACTACCTAATGGTAGCTTCCAAGGTGGCATTTCACTGATAGACGCTTTTGACGAGGCATTTGGCTTGGGCATTCAAAGCGCTTCTCCTCATATTTTCGCAGCCCTATCGTAGAAGTACATCATATCGTGAGTCTTGAATTTTTGCATGTCCAAAATGTTGACTTCGTTTTATTATGAACGAAACAACTCGTAGTCTCTACTGTTGATTTTTTGCTGTTAGCTTCATGCTCTTAGGACCGTGAATTTATGTCTCGTTATTTTCTAGAAAGACCAGGCGCATCGTAAGTGGATGGCACTCACAATGCTCGCTGTGGTGACTACCGCCTGTTCTTCGAACACAGCTTTTGCTCTTCATTTTATTTTTGTTTCAGAGGAGTGGAGTTTCGGGCCTGTGGATCGTGCGACCATGAGGTTCGTAATGTGGCTGTATTGCGTGTCTGACATCCGAGCCCTGTACTGTATCGTCAGGAAAACCACTTGCCGCAGGCATATATTGCCAATGGCAGTAAATGTTTACGTATGGTGCATCGAATTTTGGATGATTGTAAAAAGTTGAACAGGCATGAAGAAGTTCTAAAATAAGGGGTTGCTTTTCACAAAGTGAAATGCAGTGAGACAGATATTAGTAAAGTGGGTTGCATTCGCTAAGACGATTCGACTGAAATTTTAAGTTCAGACAACACTATTTTAGTTTATTGATAGGTTACGATTGTGTTGTGGGAGGATATGGTTAAAATCTTGTCGCGGTGAAACGCGTTTGCCCTAATACCGTAACCACCAGCCATTTGCTTACCTTTAGCGTGATGCCTTTGACGAGGACGACATACCACCGAATGATATAGGATCACCCGAACCAGGATGTAAGTTGACAATTCAGGATCGTTATGCTTACCAGGCAAACTCAATGGATTACATTGGTACTTGGTACCTCCTCGTCAGGGTAAAGATAAATAATCTTTTATTAATTGATCCTTTCCTCAAAGTGTTGATATTCTTTTTACTATGTTGACATTGTATATTTTACTCTGTGCTTCCTTCAAGACGATGTCCCCGGTGAGCGTATCGCTACTTCGGATTTGCCAGAGCATCTGTTGATCCTGTCACCAAGGGCATGTCTGTTATTTTATTTATCCCTCAGTTTAATGAAGATCCCACATCTGTCAGATGATTAACTAAGTTTCTGTTGTATAAATGCACTTGGCGGCGAATATTTACAACTTGTAGAGATGTATAAGATGTGTGCGATTGCATGTATGTTGGCATAGGCAGATATGCGTCGGTAAATCGGTGTGGTAGAAGTCACTTGAAGGCTAGCGATACAAGTCCAACACAACCCACTTTCGAAATTAGTTTTATTTAGTCTCTCTTATAAAGTGAGGTGCCTGTCCTTATAAGCTGTTCCGTGTACGCGCGAATATCTCGAATCACGTCAAACCCATCAACTTGATAAAAATGCCAGGCAACAACTTCAGTACCGCTATCTTTATGCCTGACGTAAAGAGTAGAGGGAGGGTGATAATGTCGATAAGTACGAGGTGGACGGCTACTGAAAAGCGACTGCTGTGAGTGCCTCTGTCTCGGTGCCTATTGCTATGCTTACGTATAATAGCTAATTGGCCTTGACCCTCCAGTGCATAGCCAACGCTTAGGGTGCACCAGGAAGGGCAGAGGAAGTAAGGTTTTGCCGAATGACAGGAGATTAGTCTACATTTGTGGCTACTAGAAAATCAAACAAGAGATTTTGTCCAGGACTGCAGGAATAACTAGCATTTTCTAGGGCTCCAAATCGCTTAATAAAATTAGCGCAATGGTATTTTGAGTTGGTGTGTTTCTGATAACGAATTCACTCCCCGTTAGGTTTGTTGCCTGCAAGAAAATTTTTACCTTTCATGTTGAAGTAACTTGTCACTGTGGGTACGAGATTTGGGCATCTAGAGTACTTCCGCCTACGCAATGCAAGCGATGAAAGAATTGGAAAGGTCGTGAAGGCCACAGAGTAAATGGATACCTCCAAAGGCACAGTTCAGGAGATGGCAGATGTCGTTCTTTGCCTCTTTTTTCCTTATCCATAAAACGTGGCGAAAGCATATGACAGTATTTATTCACAATCAATTCCGCCTTAGACTTCGAAGTCACCGACCACTCCATGCTCAAGGGACCATACTTGCCCTGTAAACTTACAGATAACTGTAAAGTAGCAAATGCGTCTGAGAGAGATCGACATACGACTTGTTACAGAAAGACAAGTTGTGACAGGAATCATGACACCAAATGGCACAAAGTTACTTGAGGGTCTTAATGTGTGATGGAGTGTGTTTCGGTTTAGTTAATCAAATAACTGACAGAGCTGACGACTTGCGGCCATGGAGATATTGCAACGGGACATTATGTAGTTTCCATCGCAGAAAAACTGAATAGTGGTAGATTTGAAGAGTCATTGAAAATCATCAAAGTTTCCACTCGTAAAGTGAAGCAATGCCTTCAGATACTGCTTAATGGTAGCTTTTAAGGTGGCATTTTACTGATAATATGTCATGAACTAGTCGTTTCGCTTCGACTTTTGATGGTGTTCCTCATTTTTTAGCCCCTTCACAGAATCACGGTCGTTCGTAAGTCTTGAGTACAAAGTGTTTACCCATAGTCTCTACTGTTGATTTCAGGCCTTTATTATTTACTACTGGCTTCATTCACTTAGGGCCTTAGCTTTATGTCTCGTTATTTTCTAGAAAGACCAGGCGCATCGTAAGTGGATGGCACTCACAATGCTCGCTGTGGTGACTACCGCCTGTTCTTCGAACACAGCTTTTGCTCTTCATTTTATTTTTGTTTCAGAGGAGTGGAGTTTCGGGCCTGTGGATCGTGCGACCATGAGGTTCGTAATGTGGCTGTATTGCGTGTCTGACATCCGAGCCCTGTACTGTATCGTCAGGAAAACCACTTGCCGCAGGCATATATTGCCAATGGCAGTAAATGTTTACGTATGGTGCATCGAATTTTGGATGATTGTAAAAAGTTGAACAGGCATGAAGAAGTTCTAAAATAAGGGGTTGCTTTTCACAAAGTGAAATGCAGTGAGACAGATATTAGTAAAGTGGGTTGCATTCGCTAAGACGATTCGACTGAAATTTTAAGTTCAGACAACACTATTTTAGTTTATTGATAGGTTACGATTGTGTTGTGGGAGGATATGGTTAAAATCTTGTCGCGGTGAAACGCGTTTGCCCTAATACCGTAACCACCAGCCATTTGCTTACCTTTAGCGTGATGCCTTTGACGAGGACGACATACCACCGAATGATATAGGATCACCCGAACCAGGATGTAAGTTGACAATTCAGGATCGTTATGCTTACCAGGCAAACTCAATGGATTACATTGGTACTTGGTACCTCCTCGTCAGGGTAAAGATAAATAATCTTTTATTAATTGATCCTTTCCTCAAAGTGTTGATATTCTTTTTACTATGTTGACATTGTATATTTTACTCTGTGCTTCCTTCAAGACGATGTCCCCGGTGAGCGTATCGCTACTTCGGATTTGCCAGAGCATCTGTTGATCCTGTCACCAAGGGCATGTCTGTTATTTTATTTATCCCTCAGTTTAATGAAGATCCCACATCTGTCAGATGATTAACTAAGTTTCTGTTGTATAAATGCACTTGGCGGCGAATATTTACAACTTGTAGAGATGTATAAGATGTGTGCGATTGCATGTATGTTGGCATAGGCAGATATGCGTCGGTAAATCGGTGTGGTAGAAGTCACTTGAAGGCTAGCGATACAAGTCCAACACAACCCACTTTCGAAATTAGTTTTATTTAGTCTCTCTTATAAAGTGAGGTGCCTGTCCTTATAAGCTGTTCCGTGTACGCGCGAATATCTCGAATCACGTCAAACCCATCAACTTGATAAAAATGCCAGGCAACAACTTCAGTACCGCTATCTTTATGCCTGACGTAAAGAGTAGAGGGAGGGTGATAATGTCGATAAGTACGAGGTGGACGGCTACTGAAAAGCGACTGCTGTGAGTGCCTCTGTCTCGGTGCCTATTGCTATGCTTACGTATAATAGCTAATTGGCCTTGACCCTCCAGTGCATAGCCAACGCTTAGGGTGCACCAGGAAGGGCAGAGGAAGTAAGGTTTTGCCGAATGACAGGAGATTAGTCTACATTTGTGGCTACTAGAAAATCAAACAAGAGATTTTGTCCAGGACTGCAGGAATAACTAGCATTTTCTAGGGCTCCAAATCGCTTAATAAAATTAGCGCAATGGTATTTTGAGTTGGTGTGTTTCTGATAACGAATTCACTCCCCGTTAGGTTTGTTGCCTGCAAGAAAATTTTTACCTTTCATGTTGAAGTAACTTGTCACTGTGGGTACGAGATTTGGGCATCTAGAGTACTTCCGCCTACGCAATGCAAGCGATGAAAGAATTGGAAAGGTCGTGAAGGCCACAGAGTAAATGGATACCTCCAAAGGCACAGTTCAGGAGATGGCAGATGTCGTTCTTTGCCTCTTTTTTCCTTATCCATAAAACGTGGCGAAAGCATATGACAGTATTTATTCACAATCAATTCCGCCTTAGACTTCGAAGTCACCGACCACTCCATGCTCAAGGGACCATACTTGCCCTGTAAACTTACAGATAACTGTAAAGTAGCAAATGCGTCTGAGAGAGATCGACATACGACTTGTTACAGAAAGACAAGTTGTGACAGGAATCATGACACCAAATGGCACAAAGTTACTTGAGGGTCTTAATGTGTGATGGAGTGTGTTTCGGTTTAGTTAATCAAATAACTGACAGAGCTGACGACTTGCGGCCATGGAGATATTGCAACGGGACATTATGTAGTTTCCATCGCAGAAAAACTGAATAGTGGTAGATTTGAAGAGTCATTGAAAATCATCAAAGTTTCCACTCGTAAAGTGAAGCAATGCCTTCAGATACTGCTTAATGGTAGCTTTTAAGGTGGCATTTTACTGATAATATGTCATGAACTAGTCGTTTCGCTTCGACTTTTGATGGTGTTCCTCATTTTTTAGCCCCTTCACAGAATCACGGTCGTTCGTAAGTCTTGAGTACAAAGTGTTTACCCATAGTCTCTACTGTTGATTTCAGGCCTTTATTATTTACTACTGGCTTCATTCACTTAGGGCCTTAGCTTTATGTCTCGTTATTTTCTAGAAAGACCAGGCGCATCGTAAGTGGATGGCACTCACAATGCTCGCTGTGGTGACTACCGCCTGTTCTTCGAACACAGCTTTTGCTCTTCATTTTATTTTTGTTTCAGAGGAGTGGAGTTTCGGGCCTGTGGATCGTGCGACCATGAGGTTCGTAATGTGGCTGTATTGCGTGTCTGACATCCGAGCCCTGTACTGTATCGTCAGGAAAACCACTTGCCGCAGGCATATATTGCCAATGGCAGTAAATGTTTACGTATGGTGCATCGAATTTTGGATGATTGTAAAAAGTTGAACAGGCATGAAGAAGTTCTAAAATAAGGGGTTGCTTTTCACAAAGTGAAATGCAGTGAGACAGATATTAGTAAAGTGGGTTGCATTCGCTAAGACGATTCGACTGAAATTTTAAGTTCAGACAACACTATTTTAGTTTATTGATAGGTTACGATTGTGTTGTGGGAGGATATGGTTAAAATCTTGTCGCGGTGAAACGCGTTTGCCCTAATACCGTAACCACCAGCCATTTGCTTACCTTTAGCGTGATGCCTTTGACGAGGACGACATACCACCGAATGATATAGGATCACCCGAACCAGGATGTAAGTTGACAATTCAGGATCGTTATGCTTACCAGGCAAACTCAATGGATTACATTGGTATTTGGTACCTCCTCGTCAGGGTAAAGATAAATAATCTTTTATTAATTGATCCTTTCCTCAAAGTGTTGATATTCTTTTTACTATGTTGACATTGTATATTTTACTCTGTGCTTCCTTCAAGACGATGTCCCCGGTGAGCGTATCGCTACTTCGGATTTGCCAGAGCATCTGTTGATCCTGTCACCAAGGGCATGTCTGTTATTTTATTTATCCCTCAGTTTAATGAAGATCCCACATCTGTCAGATGATTAACTAAGTTTCTGTTGTATAAATGCACTTGGCGGCGAATATTTACAACTTGTAGAGATGTATAAGATGTGTGCGATTGCATGTATGTTGGCATAGGCAGATATGCGTCGGTAAATCGGTGTGGTAGAAGTCACTTGAAGGCTAGCGATACAAGTCCAACACAACCCACTTTCGAAATTAGTTTTATTTAGTCTCTCTTATAAAGTGAGGTGCCTGTCCTTATAAGCTGTTCCGTGTACGCGCGAATATCTCGAATCACGTCAAACCCATCAACTTGATAAAAATGCCAGGCAACAACTTCAGTACCGCTATCTTTATGCCTGACGTAAAGAGTAGAGGGAGGGTGATAATGTCGATAAGTACGAGGTGGACGGCTACTGAAAAGCGACTGCTGTGAGTGCCTCTGTCTCGGTGCCTATTGCTATGCTTACGTATAATAGCTAATTGGCCTTGACCCTCCAGTGCATAGCCAACGCTTAGGGTGCACCAGGAAGGGCAGAGGAAGTAAGGTTTTGCCGAATGACAGGAGATTAGTCTACATTTGTGGCTACTAGAAAATCAAACAAGAGATTTTGTCCAGGACTGCAGGAATAACTAGCATTTTCTAGGGCTCCAAATCGCTTAATAAAATTAGCGCAATGGTATTTTGAGTTGGTGTGTTTCTGATAACGAATTCACTCCCCGTTAGGTTTGTTGCCTGCAAGAAAATTTTTACCTTTCATGTTGAAGTAACTTGTCACTGTGGGTACGAGATTTGGGCATCTAGAGTACTTCCGCCTACGCAATGCAAGCGATGAAAGAATTGGAAAGGTCGTGAAGGCCACAGAGTAAATGGATACCTCCAAAGGCACAGTTCAGGAGATGGCAGATGTCGTTCTTTGCCTCTTTTTTCCTTATCCATAAAACGTGGCGAAAGCATATGACAGTATTTATTCACAATCAATTCCGCCTTAGACTTCGAAGTCACCGACCACTCCATGCTCAAGGGACCATACTTGCCCTGTAAACTTACAGATAACTGTAAAGTAGCAAATGCGTCTGAGAGAGATCGACATACGACTTGTTACAGAAAGACAAGTTGTGACAGGAATCATGACACCAAATGGCACAAAGTTACTTGAGGGTCTTAATGTGTGATGGAGTGTGTTTCGGTTTAGTTAATCAAATAACTGACAGAGCTGACGACTTGCGGCCATGGAGATATTGCAACGGGACATTATGTAGTTTCCATCGCAGAAAAACTGAATAGTGGTAGATTTGAAGAGTCATTGAAAATCATCAAAGTTTCCACTCGTAAAGTGAAGCAATGCCTTCAGATACTGCTTAATGGTAGCTTTTAAGGTGGCATTTTACTGATAATATGTCATGAACTAGTCGTTTCGCTTCGACTTTTGATGGTGTTCCTCATTTTTTAGCCCCTTCACAGAATCACGGTCGTTCGTAAGTCTTGAGTACAAAGTGTTTACCCATAGTCTCTACTGTTGATTTCAGGCCTTTATTATTTACTACTGGCTTCATTCACTTAGGGCCTTAGCTTTATGTCTCGTTATTTTCTAGAAAGACCAGGCGCATCGTAAGTGGATGGCACTCACAATGCTCGCTGTGGTGACTACCGCCTGTTCTTCGAACACAGCTTTTGCTCTTCATTTTATTTTTGTTTCAGAGGAGTGGAGTTTCGGGCCTGTGGATCGTGCGACCATGAGGTTCGTAATGTGGCTGTATTGCGTGTCTGACATCCGAGCCCTGTACTGTATCGTCAGGAAAACCACTTGCCGCAGGCATATATTGCCAATGGCAGTAAATGTTTACGTATGGTGCATCGAATTGTGCGTCAGGCATTAGTGAAGTAGGTTGCATTTGTTAAGGCAGAACGATTGTGCATTCCATGGAAGGCAGCAATATTTTTAGCTTATCAATCAATTTTGATTGTCTTATGGGTAGAAATGGGAGTATTTTGATATAATAGGATGCCTTGTGTCTTTGCAATATAACCATCACCCCGCCAATTTGCTTACCTTTAGGTTAACGAAGGCACTCTATATGCTCCAGAACGGCCTAAACTAAGTAGTAAGTTGGTGGTTCAGAATCCTAATTTGAACCAAATTATTTCGCTGGATTGCATTATCACTTGATAATTCTAAAAGAAATCAAAATTAAATAGGATTTTTTGTTATAATAAATAGCCTGTCACTTTGTCATTTCACATTCCCCCTACACTTTCTTTAAGATGGCGCCGCTAATGTGTATGCTTCTACGTTGTTTCTACCGAGGTCTTCAGTTCACAGAAGGGAAGTGGTATGTCAGATGGATTTAGCCTATCCCTCGGTTCGATAAAGTTCCCAATTAATCAGATAGTCTTACAGTTTTGGTGGTGTTCAGCTTATTTGGTCGAGAATATTTGAAACTTGTAGGGACGTTTAAGATTCATCCGAATGTATGTATGTAGGCATTGATCGACATGCGCCCATGATTCGGCACCTCCTATCCCCGAAGACCAGCTGAATCAGACGCACACAAGTAAAATGATTCAATTTTTAAGTAGCCTTTTGTTCGACGGGTATTACAAACGGCACTTGTGCGCACGATGTAACGATATTAGTGGAGATATCTTTGACGTAATGCGTGAAGTGAGGGTGTGAGGTTAGCAAATGCGCCACCGATGCCTAGAGACTGCTTTGAGTGCCTCCACCTAAGCGATTTCACTTACGCGCACTTGTAGCATCTATTTGGCTTTTGAGCGTTTATCTGTACCGATTGGAAAGGGCTAGGGAAAAGCCAGACTCTCCAGAATGTTAGGAAATTAGTCAACAATTGAAACTTCTGGACTACAGTGATCCCGAAAAATTCTGAAGGCGTGAAATCTTCTCTCTATATTTGTGCTCTAGTTCCGATCCACCTTCATTGGTGAAAGTAGCTCTATTCTAGCTTTGACATTCAAGTGATCTTTACTCTTCGTTATTCACCATCGTCCATCTACTTTTAATTGGATTACTACCTTCCTAAGAATAATGACTGTGGACGTGTTCTTCACAATCTATTATGTACAGCTGAACCTCAAACGCCATGCTTTTTATGTCTTGCAAAATTTGTGAATCCGTTTGGCTTTTTTAACTGTTATTATTTTTTAGCAAGATGCACGTCGTCAAATTAGTACCTCAGCACCACGTGAGTTGACACTTAATGCACACATTTTCACAAAAGTTATCACTCAGGCCATTTAAAATGTCTACCATTTTGCCCAGCAGAGTCAAATTCCGCCGATCGGTATGTTAATTACCCACCTTTATAGTTATTAATGCCTTTGTAATTCATCAGCAAATTTCCGGTGAAACAATGCCGACTTGAGATTTGCTTACTGTCCTATTATCCTCCTCTTTTTAGTAACTCTAAGCCTCATGAGAGCTTTTACTTCACTAGCGGACCTGCTAGTTCGAACTCGAATTTGCAGGTAAATTTTCTTGAGGATCTCCACTTTGACCCTGCTGCCCGTGTAGGCTCTTTTTAAAGCAATTCCTTGTACACCTCATTTTTGTGACGTATTACCATGTTCAAATGCACAAGAAAGGTACACAAAGTAATGAAACCACAAAGTGCCACTAACATCTGCAGAATTCCATCCAAAATTTACCGGCGATATTATTTCATCCAGTCGTAATCGTAATTAAGAATGCTAGGTACAACTCCCCAATCTCTTTCCTCTATTATGAAGTAAATCACTTAACCCACCAAGGGAAACTAGTGATAGACCCAACTCGCATTCTCTCTATGTTGGTCTCTGTTGGTAGTAGTAAATCAAAGTGCGTAAGCAACTCCTTCTGCTAGAGCTTCAATGAGGATGCACCCCTTGTGAAGACACATTTTTGCTGTTCTGATTTAAGGGGAGTAAAGTGAATATTTCTCTGCTTTCATTTACAGTCTTTGCCGGATTTGCTGTAGGTACTTCTCTTTTCAGCAGCACTAATAATCATTACCAACCGCCTCTTATTTTATAACCATTTTCACCTGTTCCTCACTTCATGCATGCACGGCCTTGCTTAAACCAACCTAGTGGATGCTTTATGTCATGATATGATATACATTTTTTGTTCTGGTACCCACCTTTTCTTCAGACAAAGTGTTTGTTGAGGCTGGACACTCAAATTTTACCTCCTTGAAGCTAATGTTGTAGATTACATGATATGACACACTTTGGCAACACGCCGTGCTATCATGCACTGGTCTTGGAGCATTCTACCACTGATCAGTCAGTGTAGGGTAGTCATGGCAATCCTGTGCCGTGAAGCCGTTAACGATGAAAGAGCGCTTGCTCCAGTGGCATGGCACAGAACGGAGCGACTGCGCTTTGTGGTAATTCGTCAGTCAAGTTACAGCATGCTACTCACTCTTTTTTTTCCTCTGGATTTGCGAAACTGCATGTGGGCGGCTCATCTAATCCGCCATGTGTTAATGTGACTTCTTTTAGTTTTTTTCATGCTAAGCATCAGTGAAGCACTGACCCTCTGTTAGCATTCTTTTTTATCCGGTTAAATAAGATGTTGGTAACACTTTCTGCTCACCCTACGTTGTCAAAGCTTCCACCTTCAGTTGCACATCCGACATTTACTGATTAACCACATTTTACACCCGCCTTTGAATGATTGGGCTGACGAGAAGTGGTTTTCTTTTATGGGAAGTTCCCCTGGACCAGCACAGTCTACCAAGCCTTCTGCCCAATCCCGTACCCGGTAAATGTTGTGATTCCACACATGAAGTTTGTGTTGTATCCATTGTTGATATTTTACTATTACTCTTTACTGGTTGTGGGATTGCATACTTTCTACTACCCTTCTCCTACCATTTTAGTGCAAACGCTTTATCGTCTAGCACCAAGCAGTCAACTAGTCGTTTAATGCCTCCTCCCCATATATCGAACAAAGATCAGTAACCTGGCGTCAGGTCTACCTTCCATGACTGGGCACTCGGAACCAGCAAACGTTTGATTTGACATCTATTTTGAATTTACCTTTGAAATCCGTGTGGCCATGCAACTTCTATTGCAGTAAAGTGGTGTACTATGCAAGTACTGCATAAGCGACTTACATTTCTGTCTACTTCTGTCCCACCCTTCCTTTGGATATTTTTCTTTATTAAATAACAATACCGGAGGCGAGGAGTTCGCCGTTTGCCATGGGCGATGTTGCTTTGTTGTAGAAGTCTTTGTATAGCGATTTATTACTGCCAAACGCATCGGTTCCTTGTAAAATACAAAATGTTTGTTCAGAAGTGCATCGCTTGGCAGTGTGCATTTAGACCTTTATTCCATCCTGATATTTTAAGTCATCCCTATGAAATAACACAGAATTTCCACCAAATCGAACCATGCGTCGGTGCGTTTAGATTCCATGCATTCCCTGATGCCTGTGGTGGATGTCAAGGTGTTCCAGCTATAAGTAAACATATGCTTTTCGTCTCGCAGTGCGATGACTCTTATTCTCAAGCTTGAAGCATTACAGTTGTCAAATCGCACACGAGCCAAAATGTGCTGATGTCGGAGCTTCCGAATTTTTAGCTGCATTCCTCCAATGTCCTTTGCCTAAAACGGTGAAAAGGGGAGGGGTCATAAGTAAAGCGATTGCAATGCAGTCTCCATCTGTGCGGATTGATACTCGAGATGTCACCATTCGAAATTTAGAATGAGTTGCATTGAAAGGCAACATAGACAGACACACAAACCCTACATGAGCATCAAAATGTCATTTTCATATGGGTCAATCGAAATCTCCACCAGGCATCACGAGGAATGGACTGCAATAGGTCAGCGCGTGGGAGAAGGAAGCAAAAACTTACCGAAGGGAAATCACGATTTGTTCCAAAGTTCTCTGCACACCTGTCTAATGCGTCCGGTGGAGTGGCCAGTCGTTCTACTCCATTCGACTTATCACCTAATTTGAGTTGCAAGTTGTCGGTTTGTACTTTTCGTTCCTTCAAAACGGGAGGCGTATAATGAGGAAGGGATTTGAAGCACTTCCAATCATTCATGCATTTTCGGATGTGCAAACGTTAATTCCTTGACATAGCATGATGGAATAGAATATCAATCAGCTTAATTATGGACGAAATCAGAAATGCAGTGACACACATTTTGACGTGAAATTGTTTTGGACAATTCCCAAGTGAATTCCATCGGTAATTACAGCAGTTACTTGCTTTCAGCATTAGTTATTTATGGATTGTGAGATTATGGACCTTCAGTTAATGCCTTTAATCTACCTGTTTATACTGTCACCCGAGGGTGTTACATTTAACAATCCTACTGGTAACAAAGGAATTAAGGATGATATGGTCAAAGCTAATCTCCTCTACTTTCGCCATTACTCTTGAGCTGTTTAGTAATGGACTGCTGCCCATTTTGTGGTATTGGGGAAGAACCGCATTATAACGGTAAGGGCTGTGCTGCAACTCTAAAGAACATGCAAATTCACCAGATCGCGTGGTTTCTTTTATCTCTGTTAAATAAAGGCAACTGACTACCTTCGTATTTGTACATATGTATGGGCAAACCAGTTTTGACTGACATCGTGATGGAAAGACAACAACACAATGAAAACGCTACATTACGATAAAGTAAAACCTACAAATCCACTATATTTCGCCATTCGTGCTTTCTCTACAAAGTGCAAGGCTCTTTAATAAAATACTAATATAACGTCGTCAGTAATTCTAACCGACTAGTTTCAATTTGTCAGTCGCCTCCCTTCCAAAACTTTATGCGTCGCCTCTAATATACCTGAAAATTCGAAGGCAGTGATGGTGCCACGAAGACCACTCCTAGGCGTCATTTTAACACGTTCAACCCCGAATTACGCCATGCTGCGGCAATTTCACCACGATGGCAATCAACGTTCTGTGGTTGTGTGAATAGGCAGTCTTAAATAACCGAGCTATTGAACGTGAAAGACAGCACTAAAGTTATATCGGCTTGCTAAGTGCAATCGCCACACAAATTGAATTCACATGCTTAAGACCACAGTATTGCAGAGCAATCGGAAATGGTTACAAGTGGCTACCCATGCGTTAGTATGCTCAAAGAAAGTACGGGTTCCCCAGCTGCTGGAATTATTGCATTATAGGTGGTTGCAAATAAGCTTAAATGTCAATTTTACATATAATTATAAACGTGTTAGAAATGAGATTTAAGGAATGTCATCGAAATGGGCAACTAAAGTCATTTTTGACGCATAGCTACGATCATTTTACAGCGAAGTATTCCACCCATTTTAATATTTTGAGGCTTTTTAAGGTTGGTAAAATCATTCATTAAAGATTACGCCTCAAACATTTGCGCACGACAGCCCTGGGTTAACTGCCATGCGAAAGAATACGTAGGCAATAAAACATACCTGTATACCCATTTTCGCGTGTGCAAATGGGGCTAAAATTAAGCACTATTTTTTTGTCGAACATGGTAGTGGCAACCTAGGGAAGATGGTGGCGCTTAAAGACATGACAAGAATTCAATTACGCAGTGCTCCAGCAAATGCAATTTGCCTGTAGCTTGTCATACCTTTCGTAAAAATTCCACTATGCGATATTGCACAATTGAAAAAAATATTTATGCACATAGTGGATAAGACTAATTTTAGACAATTACTTACATCTATTGAGTGGCACAACAGATGGAGGTGTAGCCCTCTGACCTCTTTCTGAGGTCGCGACGAGTTTAACCAGTAAGTTGTTGGACATTTAGCATACAGGGGGATGGAGCGGCCGTGGACAAAGCCTAACACTACCGCCATAGAAGCATTGTGATGCATAGATTTCTCCGACGCTTTATTCCACTTTGTTTATGCTCATTATTTGTTTGGGCGACTTTAGGCTATAAGAATTGTGAAGGGAGCGTAATTTGTTGGCACAGTTTGTCCTTCTTCGTGTAAACATCATGCCGTCCACATCACTTGTGAAGTACTTTCAAGCAGCATAACCAACACCATTATTCAGAGTATAATAATGACACCTCTAAATAAGTTCCTTTCTAGTTGCTTTCGGTTTGAGGAATAAGGTTCAGTCAAGTTTGCTTCAACACACCTTATTTTTGCAATAAATAGGCAAGTTTTCCGTGTTTTGGAGAGATTCCGCATGCCAAGTTTGTTGAGTTGCCACGCTCTTGCTTGCAGCAGCGGAGAATTACGTGTACCTACTTACCCTCGTGGCAGGCAAATGGCACTGGTGATTTGCATTTGCGTCAATGAATAATTAAATGACAGAAAAAAGGCACGTCACCACTTATAGCAGGAGGCATCTGTCACGAACATTTGTCGCATTGCAACTTAGGGACTTTGGATCGGATGAAACAACGAGTTGGTCATAAATTTTATCTTTACAAACTTTCACAATATCGCTCTCTCAAGTGTTCTGGGGAAAAGTCTATACGGACAAGGAAAGGGAATTAATAAATTCAATCACATTTAGAACTGAAGCTCTAGTCCTGCTCTCTCTATGCAGGCACCCTGTTGCACCGACACATTAGACGCTCGGCTCCACAGCACCCTCGCCTACCCTACCCTAAATCTTCAGAAGCAGCGTGCCCTTTTGGGTTTGGAATTCATACCACTGCACAATGATGTGGGATCTGACACTTGCCTTCCACCTCAATCACGACACTCTTTCCCATGTGACAGATGATTTTGAAGTGCCTAAGATTCTGGGTCTGGAACGCTTTGGGTGATTCAGCTTCGCTCAATCATCCTAGACCATGATACCACTTAACTTAACCAAAGCGAATGCAGAAATGCATGAATGAGTTGGTCGAGTTGTTATTCCTCTGCAAATGTTTTGAAGCAGTCTGCAAGTTTGGTTGTGTACTCGAGAAATTGGGGTTTTCGCATGACAATTAGAACTCCAGGCATCACTGTCTAGACAGCTTTGTATGAAAACAAAGTGATGTTCTTCGACAGATGTATAAGTGCAAATCTAATTTTAGAAATACTTTCGTTTAGCTTAATTAACTCGCTATCCACCCAGTTTCTTGGCGGGGGACTGTCGTCGAGGTTGAGGCATATAGTTGATCAAGCATGCTCCCCAGGCATCACAGTTTCCTCGACCAACCCATCCTCTGCTCAAAAGCTCAATGAATGTTAGTAGTATCAGAGCGATTGATTTTTATATCAATTAACGTTTGTCAAAATTCCTTGTAACGCACCCATATGCTGCACCGGTCACAGGACAGCCCAATCGCCTTTGCGTGATACGGCTCTCCTGTCCACAGCACTAGAATGAGGACAAAAAGTAACTTTGTGGTCAAAACGCCAGAGCGCCATTCTGGATAGTGAGTTATACATCCGAAGGGTGTTAGGCAAGCCTCTCTTATTTACTCCATGCGTGACTCAATCATCACAGAATATGCCTCAGATAAAACGCAGCAATTTGTAGCAAGGAAATTTCGCGCCTTCTATAAATGCATCTGCTACGAGATATATTTCCATGCTATATACGACGAAGAAGTCGGCGTGTACTCCAATAACGCCTACTATCCTAGACGGATAAATTCAACATAATACCTCATGTGTACATCACTCAGATTTTGGCATAGTTTACAAATGTCGACTGATCTTTCGTTCTGCAATTCTTGTGTGCGTGACACCTCGGTTTAGATTCTGTATTATTCTACCAATGTAAACCTTATCTAAAAGCAAATGAGCTTTTATTTCTGAAGCAGCCGCTGTCAGCACCGGATCTAGGTCTACGCGGATCTAGACTGGATCCACGCCATCCAAGGCGACTCGTTTTGATGTAGGCATTCCAGCTGCAGTCAGTTGTAAACCATTACATTGTCAGCATTGAAGCAAATGATATTTTAATTCAACTCGGAAGAGTAGATAAATTCCATTCAATTTCTAGCATTAGCTAAAAATTTGGCATGATTTGCTTTAGTCAAGTCAATGCTGTGATTGTTGCGCTAGTCAATTCACCGCTAGCAACTCGGCTTGAATAGCCAGCTCTTTTGAGGCGAAATGAGATTTTAGGCGGGAAGGTAACATTTCCCACGTCCAAATCCTAAATATTACTAATGCTGAATTCCAATTTCAATATGAGGGAAAGGGAACTCCACCTTATACACCAATTTGTCCTACACAGATGCGCGATTTGCGTAATAGTGTCTACTTCCCCACCTCTCACTTAAACCGCCTGTTGGTAAAGACGAGATTTTAATTATATTCGCCAATGCTAAACCACACGTTTTCTCCCAATGCGTTGCTTTTCTGTTACTTTTTGAGCCACGGCATATTCTTCTGTTGTGATTCAGGTTTGTGTACCACATTTTTGATCGCCGTCTGATAAAATAGAGAAGCCTCAGGTAAAGGCTGTTGCAATTCTTTTCCTACTCATGGTATCGCACAGTACAAGTTTCCATGCTTAGACGATTAGCTTCTTGCTACCTAAATAATTTAAGTAACCTACGAGTGTACCTGCAGGGGAAACTGTTGCAATGGCGAATCGAGACGGTAGTAATTGCCGCCCACTTGGCCTCTTCAGTGGCATTTGTGGCATTTGACGATAGTGTACATTTACTAAATTTTTTCATCATGCGTTCTCACCAATTTCGCAGACATTCACGGACATATGCGCGCGTTCGTGTAGGTGGAATAGTCGGTAACGAGGACTCAACACATCTACCAGCTTTACCAGTTTCGATTCCGCACGCTCTCCGATTTTAATTCCAATTCGGTAAAATGCAATATTGGCCATTTGTGTAAAAAGACAGTAGTGTATTGATAGGCTCTACTTCTCTGCAACAAATTGACTAGTGTGATTTGTGCAAACCACCCACGTGCAGTACGTTGTTATCTTTCGTTCTTCTAAGTTGGCTGCGTTCTTTTGCTCACATTTGCCACCTTTTCTTGCTCAAGCGCCCTTTAAGAATAAGTTTCGCGCCCTTTTTTAATCTTTTTATCATACTGTAACAGGGGTTCCCTTCCATTGGTCAAAAAATCGGCAAGTAATGTCTGCCATGCACCGAAAAGACATCAAACTAGACATTCTGTCCATAAGTGCGTTCAACCATCTCCTCCGTTGTTTTAACCTTTATCTCCTTCTTATCAGCGCTTGATGGATCCAGTCACTTGCATTTCGTTTGTTTTGATCACGTTGTGAAACACCAACCTTTTGTAGACAGCAAATCAACCATACAAATGGTTTGTTACGAACCAAAGGTACTATTTCCAGTCTTGAGACCGATGCGCCGCGTGGTGGCATAAAACCAGGATGTTCACTCGTGTATAATGCTGTCCGGAAAACATGCTGTTGGTGATCGCGTCGTGCTCGCCCCACCCACCGCCCTGACCTGAATCAAATATCCAGGACAAGTTTAGTTGAGCTGTCAAGTCTGCTGCATTCCTTGTAAGACGCTTTACCTTGACTTAATTTATGTGAAGCAAATGCATGAATGAGTTGGTCGAGTTGTTATTCCTCTGCAAATGTTTTGAAGCAGTCTGCAAGTTTGGTTGTGTACTCGAGAAATTGGGGTTTTCGCATGACAATTAGAACTCCAGGCATCACTGTCTAGACAGCTTTGTATGAAAACAAAGTGATGTTCTTCGACAGATGTATAAGTGCAAATCTAATTTTAGAAATACTTTCGTTTAGCTTAATTAACTCGCTATCCACCCAGTTTCTTGGCGGGGGACTGTCGTCGAGGTTGAGGCATATAGTTGATCAAGCATGCTCCCCAGGCATCACAGTTTCCTCGACCAACCCATCCTCTGCTCAAAAGCTCAATGAATGTTAGTAGTATCAGAGCGATTGATTTTTATATCAATTAACGTTTGTCAAAATTCCTTGTAACGCACCCATATGCTGCACCGGTCACAGGACAGCCCAATCGCCTTTGCGTGATACGGCTCTCCTGTCCACAGCACTAGAATGAGGACAAAAAGTAACTTTGTGGTCAAAACGCCAGAGCGCCATTCTGGATAGTGAGTTATACATCCGAAGGGTGTTAGGCAAGCCTCTCTTATTTACTCCATGCGTGACTCAATCATCACAGAATATGCCTCAGATAAAACGCAGCAATTTGTAGCAAGGAAATTTCGCGCCTTCTATAAATGCATCTGCTACGAGATATATTTCCATGCTATATACGACGAAGAAGTCGGCGTGTACTCCAATAACGCCTACTATCCTAGACGGATAAATTCAACATAATACCTCATGTGTACATCACTCAGATTTTGGCATAGTTTACAAATGTCGACTGATCTTTCGTTCTGCAATTCTTGTGTGCGTGACACCTCGGTTTAGATTCTGTATTATTCTACCAATGTAAACCTTATCTAAAAGCAAATGAGCTTTTATTTCTGAAGCAGCCGCTGTCAGCACCGGATCTAGGTCTACGCGGATCTAGACTGGATCCACGCCATCCAAGGCGACTCGTTTTGATGTAGGCATTCCAGCTGCAGTCAGTTGTAAACCATTACATTGTCAGCATTGAAGCAAATGATATTTTAATTCAACTCGGAAGAGTAGATAAATTCCATTCAATTTCTAGCATTAGCTAAAAATTTGGCATGATTTGCTTTAGTCAAGTCAATGCTGTGATTGTTGCGCTAGTCAATTCACCGCTAGCAACTCGGCTTGAATAGCCAGCTCTTTTGAGGCGAAATGAGATTTTAGGCGGGAAGGTAACATTTCCCACGTCCAAATCCTAAATATTACTAATGCTGAATTCCAATTTCAATATGAGGGAAAGGGAACTCCACCTTATACACCAATTTGTCCTACACAGATGCGCGATTTGCGTAATAGTGTCTACTTCCCCACCTCTCACTTAAACCGCCTGTTGGTAAAGACGAGATTTTAATTATATTCGCCAATGCTAAACCACACGTTTTCTCCCAATGCGTTGCTTTTCTGTTACTTTTTGAGCCACGGCATATTCTTCTGTTGTGATTCAGGTTTGTGTACCACATTTTTGATCGCCGTCTGATAAAATAGAGAAGCCTCAGGTAAAGGCTGTTGCAATTCTTTTCCTACTCATGGTATCGCACAGTACAAGTTTCCATGCTTAGACGATTAGCTTCTTGCTACCTAAATAATTTAAGTAACCTACGAGTGTACCTGCAGGGGAAACTGTTGCAATGGCGAATCGAGACGGTAGTAATTGCCGCCCACTTGGCCTCTTCAGTGGCATTTGTGGCATTTGACGATAGTGTACATTTACTAAATTTTTTCATCATGCGTTCTCACCAATTTCGCAGACATTCACGGACATATGCGCGCGTTCGTGTAGGTGGAATAGTCGGTAACGAGGACTCAACACATCTACCAGCTTTACCAGTTTCGATTCCGCACGCTCTCCGATTTTAATTCCAATTCGGTAAAATGCAATATTGGCCATTTGTGTAAAAAGACAGTAGTGTATTGATAGGCTCTACTTCTCTGCAACAAATTGACTAGTGTGATTTGTGCAAACCACCCACGTGCAGTACGTTGTTATCTTTCGTTCTTCTAAGTTGGCTGCGTTCTTTTGCTCACATTTGCCACCTTTTCTTGCTCAAGCGCCCTTTAAGAATAAGTTTCGCGCCCTTTTTTAATCTTTTTATCATACTGTAACAGGGGTTCCCTTCCATTGGTCAAAAAATCGGCAAGTAATGTCTGCCATGCACCGAAAAGACATCAAACTAGACATTCTGTCCATAAGTGCGTTCAACCATCTCCTCCGTTGTTTTAACCTTTATCTCCTTCTTATCAGCGCTTGATGGATCCAGTCACTTGCATTTCGTTTGTTTTGATCACGTTGTGAAACACCAACCTTTTGTAGACAGCAAATCAACCATACAAATGGTTTGTTACGAACCAAAGGTACTATTTCCAGTCTTGAGACCGATGCGCCGCGTGGTGGCATAAAACCAGGATGTTCACTCGTGTATAATGCTGTCCGGAAAACATGCTGTTGGTGATCGCGTCGTGCTCGCCCCACCCACCGCCCTGACCTGAATCAAATATCCAGGACAAGTTTAGTTGAGCTGTCAAGTCTGCTGCATTCCTTGTAAGACGCTTTACCTTGACTTAATTTATGTGAAGCAAATGCATGAATGAGTTGGTCGAGTTGTTATTCCTCTGCAAATGTTTTGAAGCAGTCTGCAAGTTTGGTTGTGTACTCGAGAAATTGGGGTTTTCGCATGACAATTAGAACTCCAGGCATCACTGTCTAGACAGCTTTGTATGAAAACAAAGTGATGTTCTTCGACAGATGTATAAGTGCAAATCTAATTTTAGAAATACTTTCGTTTAGCTTAATTAACTCGCTATCCACCCAGTTTCTTGGCGGGGGACTGTCGTCGAGGTTGAGGCATATAGTTGATCAAGCATGCTCCCCAGGCATCACAGTTTCCTCGACCAACCCATCCTCTGCTCAAAAGCTCAATGAATGTTAGTAGTATCAGAGCGATTGATTTTTATATCAATTAACGTTTGTCAAAATTCCTTGTAACGCACCCATATGCTGCACCGGTCACAGGACAGCCCAATCGCCTTTGCGTGATACGGCTCTCCTGTCCACAGCACTAGAATGAGGACAAAAAGTAACTTTGTGGTCAAAACGCCAGAGCGCCATTCTGGATAGTGAGTTATACATCCGAAGGGTGTTAGGCAAGCCTCTCTTATTTACTCCATGCGTGACTCAATCATCACAGAATATGCCTCAGATAAAACGCAGCAATTTGTAGCAAGGAAATTTCGCGCCTTCTATAAATGCATCTGCTACGAGATATATTTCCATGCTATATACGACGAAGAAGTCGGCGTGTACTCCAATAACGCCTACTATCCTAGACGGATAAATTCAACATAATACCTCATGTGTACATCACTCAGATTTTGGCATAGTTTACAAATGTCGACTGATCTTTCGTTCTGCAATTCTTGTGTGCGTGACACCTCGGTTTAGATTCTGTATTATTCTACCAATGTAAACCTTATCTAAAAGCAAATGAGCTTTTATTTCTGAAGCAGCCGCTGTCAGCACCGGATCTAGGTCTACGCGGATCTAGACTGGATCCACGCCATCCAAGGCGACTCGTTTTGATGTAGGCATTCCAGCTGCAGTCAGTTGTAAACCATTACATTGTCAGCATTGAAGCAAATGATATTTTAATTCAACTCGGAAGAGTAGATAAATTCCATTCAATTTCTAGCATTAGCTAAAAATTTGGCATGATTTGCTTTAGTCAAGTCAATGCTGTGATTGTTGCGCTAGTCAATTCACCGCTAGCAACTCGGCTTGAATAGCCAGCTCTTTTGAGGCGAAATGAGATTTTAGGCGGGAAGGTAACATTTCCTACGTCCAAATCCTAAATATTACTAATGCTGAATTCCAATTTCAATATGAGGGAAAGGGAACTCCACCTTATACACCAATTTGTCCTACACAGATGCGCGATTTGCGTAATAGTGTCTACTTCCCCACCTCTCACTTAAACCGCCTGTTGGTAAAGACGAGATTTTAATTATATTCGCCAATGCTAAACCACACGTTTTCTCCCAATGCGTTGCTTTTCTGTTACTTTTTGAGCCACGGCATATTCTTCTGTTGTGATTCAGGTTTGTGTACCACATTTTTGATCGCCGTCTGATAAAATAGAGAAGCCTCAGGTAAAGGCTGTTGCAATTCTTTTCCTACTCATGGTATCGCACAGTACAAGTTTCCATGCTTAGACGATTAGCTTCTTGCTACCTAAATAATTTAAGTAACCTACGAGTGTACCTGCAGGGGAAACTGTTGCAATGGCGAATCGAGACGGTAGTAATTGCCGCCCACTTGGCCTCTTCAGTGGCATTTGTGGCATTTGACGATAGTGTACATTTACTAAATTTTTTCATCATGCGTTCTCACCAATTTCGCAGACATTCACGGACATATGCGCGCGTTCGTGTAGGTGGAATAGTCGGTAACGAGGACTCAACACATCTACCAGCTTTACCAGTTTCGATTCCGCACGCTCTCCGATTTTAATTCCAATTCGGTAAAATGCAATATTGGCCATTTGTGTAAAAAGACAGTAGTGTATTGATAGGCTCTACTTCTCTGCAACAAATTGACTAGTGTGATTTGTGCAAACCACCCACGTGCAGTACGTTGTTATCTTTCGTTCTTCTAAGTTGGCTGCGTTCTTTTGCTCACATTTGCCACCTTTTCTTGCTCAAGCGCCCTTTAAGAATAAGTTTCGCGCCCTTTTTTAATCTTTTTATCATACTGTAACAGGGGTTCCCTTCCATTGGTCAAAAAATCGGCAAGTAATGTCTGCCATGCACCGAAAAGACATCAAACTAGACATTCTGTCCATAAGTGCGTTCAACCATCTCCTCCGTTGTTTTAACCTTTATCTCCTTCTTATCAGCGCTTGATGGATCCAGTCACTTGCATTTCGTTTGTTTTGATCACGTTGTGAAACACCAACCTTTTGTAGACAGCAAATCAACCATACAAATGGTTTGTTACGAACCAAAGGTACTATTTCCAGTCTTGAGACCGATGCGCCGCGTGGTGGCATAAAACCAGGATGTTCACTCGTGTATAATGCTGTCCGGAAAACATGCTGTTGGTGATCGCGTCGTGCTCGCCCCACCCACCGCCCTGACCTGAATCAAATATCCAGGACAAGTTTAGTTGAGCTGTCAAGTCTGCTGCATTCCTTGTAAGACGCTCTACCTCACCGAGATTTTACGTCTGACATGGCATTAACCCCACTGCATGCCCTTTCAGTAGGCCGTTTACTTTGAGACCTGGAAGGTCCCGACTTCACGATCATATCAGATAATGGAAAACCATCGGAGTCATTTAATTCGACTTGCCAACTAGACATCGGTAAGTGAAGCAGCAATCAATTAATCTGTGACAGCAGTTTAGCTCACAGGTTTTTTTAACTATTTTACGAGTTACTGTAAACACCTCATTGGTAAACAACAGTTATTTACTATCTGGACGTGGCACCTTTTTCTTTTCTTCCCACATGTAGGTTTCCTTGCCCCTTGCTTTGCTCAGTATCGGCCACGTTTCCACCATTACGTATATAACTTCTGACATTACACTGCTTTCAGTGTTGGCAACTTCAGCGTGTGAGGAAGTCTGGAAAGGGCCAGGCGACAAGTAGCATAAGTTCTCTGTGAAGTGTCATACCACCAGCGTGACCATGCTGCGAAAGTGTACAAGCAATTACTTTTGTGCTGCTTAATTGACTCTGACTCATTTGTTTCACTGTAAATAAATAATTACATTTCATTCTAAGAGAGATAAGCAATCAGTGGCGTAAACCTATGAGGACTAAGAACCACGGTAGATGGAATGTTTGAATCTAATCAAACATGGTAGTGGAAAACGTTGTTTAACCAACAGTCAAGGCTCATGAGTTTTACAATTTAGAATGAACTATGAGAATGTGCATTTGTTGGCTGTCTTGATAAACGATACTAAAGGAAATAAGAAAGTTTAAAAGGCCACGCACATTATCTTAGGGTCCTTTTGTCAAAAGAAGTGCGAGTCGTGGAGACTAATGATGCCAGACAAACTAGCTCACTTCATTAATTAGAGGTGAGAATTTAGCCCCACGTAAAAGGAAAGTTAGTTCTACGCTGCAACACATTTTTGCAATTGAGGACTGCATGATATGAGGGGAAAACTTAGAGACACTGAGTACTTGTGTAATTGCGCATTTAACTGCTTCTGTTGAGTTTCCACTATTATCGTGTCATCAGGTTCTCTGCTACAGAATCACGCACCTAAATGTGCTTTTAAAGTTGAATGTGCACGAATCTTCTCGACACCCAGCATTGGAGAAAATGTTTTGTCCTCCGAAGGCGTGTTTTGATTGGTGCAATGTAGGGCTCCAGTATTGGTTAGCGCTGGCGAATCTAATAAGTTTTTACATCATTAAACGACCTATCCTGACATTGGATTAAGGCTATCCAATTAGAGGCCAATTCATTCCACCTCAGTATGAAGGGATATGCATGAGGAAGAAATTCAGTTTTACATTCTGCATAAAGGTGAACGAAGATACGATAAATAGTGTACATATGTGTGTTCACAATAGGGAACATGACTCCCTACCCTGTCCTGTATGTCGCGAAGTATATTGACCTCCACTTTTGTAATGGATTGGTTGTTTGGATCTCTGCCGCAGCTTTGGCATCTCAGGGTCCTTTATGCCCTTTGGTGGTATTTAATCACCAAAACTTGGCCTCAAACTGATTATTATACTTGGTTAGAATTATTAACAGTTTTGTCTCTATAAAGTCGGTAGACTTCATTTACTTATGTTTCCTGCTTATGTTACAACAATATTTGAATGTCTGCCTCTGCTTTTGCTACTTCTTTGCTTTCCTAATAGTAGCGGCTTTATGCTAGCTTGTATTTCCTTACGGTATAGATTCGTTTGGGTCCTGGCAACCATCTCCTTTTGCTTGGTTTGTATGTTGTATTTGCTTAGTTCGTTGTTATGCAAGCTACCACCAGCGTACGTATGTCTCTTGACTTACTTATTCACATAAAGATGTAAACAAGAGAATTTGATAGAAAAATCTGACGCTTTTATTGACAGTCTTGCCCAAGTTGATCCTGCTTATAAGTTTGCGGAAGCTATTTTATTGAGGTAATGCGTGGACTGTGAAGGGAAGATGTGACACACAGCATTTGCAAGTCTGCGCTAAAAAATATCTTTACTAACGCTTATCATGTCCGTGGTAACGTTTGCGTAGTTTCGGAATATAAGACAAGCGTAAAGCCAAAAAATTATTGGTTTTGGGAAATCACTTATATGGCAGATATTGACACTTGATATATCACATTAATAAAGCCGGACTGTTTCCAATTAATGTGTTTGCATTCATATTATTAGACGCCATTTCTATTGTAATACGATAGTGGTTTATCCCTCGGTACTAGCGAGACGCCACTTTTGTACTTTGATAAGCCCCCTTGTACCCCGCTGGGCATGCTGGCCTTTTGGGCCATGCCAACAGCCCAGACACCTTGCCTGTGCTGAATATATTTTCTGAGCTAGTATTGTGTCTTCTTTCGTCTTCAGAGAGTCTCTGAACGCTACAATGGTGGTGACATTTGTGCGTATTTGTAAGGTTACATCTAGCTAAGCCTGTTTATTAGCAAACTTCATAGTCTCTGGTCCTCTCTCCTTTAATGGAGCAGTAAAAATCTTTGGGTAAAAGTCATCTAAAGTATAAACTTTGGCAAACTGTTTGTTTCTCTCACACTTGAAGTATATGTGTGTAATAACCTGATATTAAAAGCTCATCTAATAAGCATCCAGGTGTGGGAACTCTCATATAAACTATTAAGTTGGGCTTCCGAGAACAGGCCCTTCTTCTGTGAGGAAAGCTAAATATTTTGCTCATGGTCCTGTGCCACGGTTGACTGTGGTCTACCTAATTACTTGTGGCATCTAACTAAAAGGGACAAGCCCATTGATGGGAGAGAGAAATTAAGGCTAAGGACGTCGACTAACCCCTATTGAATAATTTGGAGCCAATTTCTCCACATTTCACTACTGTTTTTACCTGCATGTACCTTCTGCAATTCTTCTTCAGCGTGTTATCAAGCTGTGTACCTGCCAACTATGCTACTGATATTCATCCTTCTAATCCGCATGACGTCTTCAAATGTAAATCAGGTGTAATCTCAGCCGAGAGCTGATGTTTAAGCGCGTCTGGCCATGTCTAGACACGGTAACTAAGGAAATAATGGGCAAATTCGAACTTATTAATGTAGTTTACAAATAATTGTGTGTGCCTATTCCTAGTAAATCTTGTTGAATGAATTTCGCATGCACATTTTCAGTGGAACGCTGCTCCTACTAACCATAGCAGAAGTTAGTCAGGCACAAATCCGATAAAGCACAAGTTGATTATGTCAGGAGAAGTGTTCTGAAAAGGCGACTGCAGGAACCCGTTTGAAGATATATGGTCCTAAAGCCCGCCACAAGCATTACCTTTTTCATGGTGGATATCAGAGAGATGCGCCTAAGATAGATTGACCTCCACATTTGGGCCAGACAGCGCTATTCCATAGTTCACCCGCTCTATGATACCCATTGTTGTTATGAAAGGCAGATTGCCTATCAGTAGCACTAGACAGATCTGCTGCCCTTGTCAGTTTAGGGCAAAATGGTTGAAATGGGAATGATTACTTGACTGCATAAAATAATGAGCATTCATCTTGTGAAAGATAGAAGCAACGACCAAAAGGTAGCTTAAATTTATTAGGATTTTGAGAATTAATTACATTACATGATTCGAAATGACAACTAAGTAAAATTCAAATTCCACTTTGTCTTGGTAAATATTGAACTTAGAAGGGTATTTTAGCCGCTTCAGGATAGACACAGGCCAACCTAAAATAGGCAAAGTTATAAATTGTATGTGAGGCAATATCATGTCATGTTGGTCAGGTTACGAGACAGTTTGTCTGTACGGTTGTTGCTATGGACTGACATTTGCGCGGATGTGCTTCTGTTCTGTCCAGTGCTAAATCAGAATATGTGAGTGATGGACATTCTTCAGTGCAGAAGTCTTCCATGCTAGTCGACTTAGATGAGCTAAATGTACGACCACTGTGGACGTGAATACTGCTTTAATTAGGACCAAAACATGGTCAAATTGTAATATTCCTAGTCATGCAGGACCATTAGCACATTTAATGTCTACCTGAGTGCAATATTAACTAACTGGTGGGACTTCTAGGGGGCACAAATCCAAAACTTTTACGAATGCCTCGAATTTAGGCAGGAAAACAACTAGACAACCGTGAAGCAGCATACTTTGTGGTTGTAAACAGCCCAGCAGTGCTCACCTGTGTCACATACCATGAAGGGTTCATTACAACCAAGGGATTTTGCTTACTTAACGAAGCGAACTCAAATCAGTTGCTGGTAAAATATCATGCTACAACTTGCTGCGATTCACAAATTTGAATTTTGACGATACATTTCCAATATCAATGATGTATTGGGGCCAGGAATACTCCTTATTCTCATCATAATATTTTGCAAACTCCCATTTACGCCCTCAATCAAAGAGGCAATAACCTGTGAAGAGCAGCATTAACCAATGGAAAACTTGGTGACGATGATGATGTTTTTTGTCAAAATCTACATTCATCGGGAATAAACGGTCGTGAAAACAACTAAAGAAATGCATCAAACCTGTTTGCTGTGAATTAGCGAATGACAAGGGGAACATTCAAAGACTAGTAATTCGACACGCCTTACTTCCCCAACCAATACTAGAAGGTCTAGAAGGCTAAAGATAGTCTAGGCACCAACATCTGACGGCACCACAGACTAGTAATGAGAAATAGGCTTTGCACTGCTGCATCGTTCAGCGAACAGATAGAATGGTTATTATTGGAAGGTTGTATTAACTACACTATGATTCGCACTAAACTGTGAATTCCTTGTGTTAACAGTTGTGTGCATGTGGGGTGTGATGTTGGCGACAAACCCTAAGTTGCGCTTTAAACTGATCTAATCGATGCAACCAGTATATGTTCAAAAGTGTTCTATTTCTAAGAAGCAGAAGGCACCAGCACGACTGGTAGATCAGTCCCATTATTGGTGTCACTAGCCAATGCAGGATCGCGTGCCCCACCCCACACGACTGACATGCTACACCTACAGTGGAGGAAGAGAAAAAGGAAAGGTGATACTGCCTTGTTCACATTCCCATCCTCCTTTTTCCTGTGATGCTTATTCTTCGGGTGATTAAAGGCGCGTTTTCTTGGCATTTGTATTGGACGGTTGAACGACCACAGGCTAAATATCGGGCACAGGGTCAGGAAAGATGGGTAAGTTGTAGATGAAGATGGACTGAGCTAGGTCTGTTCCAAGCTTCCAGAGACGGTTGGAGGAATTAATTAATACCAGTCCTGCCCCGTCACGTGTAAAGACACGATATAGTCATCGAAGCCATGTTTTCTGCAGAGTGTAGGGGATGGAAAGGTGACTTTTCAGTAATTTTTTGAAAAATTCCTGCACTCAAACTGAGGCTTCATAACAAGAATTACCGCTGGGATAGAGGGGGAAGGACGCAAACCCAAAATAGTGAAAAATTATTGACTTACCCGTGGGTTCCTCCACTGCAAGACAGAAAGAATGCATACATAACATTACGGTGTGTTGATCGGCTATAATCGTAGGTCACAATTTTTTTAGCCTTGCATAAGAATTTTCAAAATATGTTCAAAATAGAGAACAACTGTACGCATCACTACCTTGACTTGCCTCCAGATAATTGCAATTGGAATAATTTTAAAGCCTACGCTATTTAAAATGGGTGTTTGGAATATTCTAATGGATACAAACTATTCTTGGGTAAGCAATTTAACGTTTCGCTCTCAATATCTAACTTTACATTTTGCATTTTATTTTACACCTAATATTTTTCAGCTTTACATTAGCATTTCTTACATGCTCAATTCATCTTATCAAATTTTTCACACCCACCTTATCAACTCTCTGATATTGGACCTTCTGTTAATTAACAAATCTACTTTGTTTCCATCAGTACAGGCAAAGACTTCAAAGGGTCAGAAGTGGGCTGCATACAAGTATCACATTTTAACACTCTCTATCAACTGGCATTCTACTATGGTCATTCTACACCCATTAGTCCCATTTAGGCGGGTCAACTCAACGGACGGGATATTCAAGTCATCAGACAGCAGTTTTACATCCAGTCCTAGTGACTGTGGGTAATGGAATGCTCTGCCATTTCGCTGCAACTAATTGCTTCCCTTCCTGGCTACATTCAAAGCTAAAGTAACAAACTTTACACAACTAATTAAGTGACACATCCAGAAATGTCTCGCCATTAATAATAAATCGCAGGAGGATCAAATGAAAGCCATTTCAACAGGTTAGCAACTAAAAATACTTACCTGATTAGTGGAGGTGGCTCAGGTAAAGGCCTGTAAAAATTGTCGCTATTAATGAGCCAATAGCTCGTTATCTCCATACCACCTTCAAATTCGATTAAACCGCGATACTCAACATGGTAGCCCCCGATTTCATCCAATATTTCCTTTATGTGCTCGCTGATGTGTATTCTGAAGGCTAGGGCAATAACAACTGACGTTGAGATTATGCCGAACGGTAAGCAGAAGAAGCAAGGGCTCACTAACCAGCTCCAGAAGACTCCATTTTTAGTGCTTGATTAACGGTATCACCAAAGAGACAATAACGAGGCATAGTGAGCCCCACGACACCAGCAACACAAGGTCCTAAATGCAAGCAAGACATCTTCCCATTACAATTATGCGTGTAAAGTCATAGATTTGATCATTTCACTTCAAGGTGGTAATTGAGCCACTTCGCTTAAACTGTTTATCCCTCGAAGCACTTTGCCTGCTAATTTGTCGGTAATTCGAAATTGCTTAAAAAATATTAACATGTATCAGGTGTTTAATGATGCATCAATGGCAACAAAATGAAATCACTGTTAAAGTTTGATTCTTGAGAGGAAAGTTGGGATCATTACACTTGTGTGACCTAAGTAGTATAGTAATGGGCACTGCTGCAAAGCCATTCTGTGCAGGCCCGATTACTAGCTACGGTGACACCTTAAAGCCCATCCACAGAATTTCTCTTGCATCAGGGGTCTTGAGCCAAATCCGTTGGCCTTCATTTGCACGCCTCAATATGGATCTTGGATGTATGAGTTGGGATAGAAGTAGCTCAGGTATGAATATAACTAACCGCTGTGTAGACCGATGCGTAGCCTCAAGGGCACCTCCGGTAGGTGCTTAATGGTGAATGTGCCACAGGCACTAAGGAGGTCGAGAGCCATTGTGGCCACCTCACCCGCGTGGCGTCGTCCATTCCGAAGTGGCAGTCCCGAAGCCACCATGTAGGCGTCTCCTATTGTTTCTACCTACACGGTGCAAAATACTAACGTGGAATAGTGTAAATTGCAAGCGCGAGAGAGAGAGATGCAGGTGGGTCATTAGAAGTGAAGAATAACTAGAAGGATGAATAGACACTTTAATGCTGCAGGAAAACAATCCGACTCATAGCATTTCCTGTGCAGTTTGGCAGAAATTCCTCTACTTTAATCAACCATTCGTTCAATGAGCTATTTAAAGCAGTAGACAAAGCTGACGTCAACTTTGCCTGAACAAGTAAACAAGTGATTAAAAATGATACTCCTTTTACCTTAGTGGGTCTGGGCAAGTCAAAAGCATCCTTTTTATGGTTTGCGCCAATAGTTGGCATGCCGTGTTTTCAGACAATGTTACCGATCTCATCAAAACCATTAAGCAAAGAAAAACCGCTCGTATCTGATCAACAATTGCGAAAAATCAACGTCTAAGATATTGCAGTGGCAACCAAAAATCGCCCTTAAAGATCTAATGCGGCGTCTTCGATCAAACCCACCTTGTAGACGTCGTAGTTTGCGATTGTCTTGTCAAACAGCGTATACAAGTCGTTTAGAAAATCAACAACCTGTAGTGGAGTGGATATTGCAGAAATGGTCGTAAATCCAACGATGTCACTGATGTAGATGGACGCCTCATCGTAGGTCTCAGGCGCCACTGCAGCACCTGCCTTCAGCGCCTCTGCAACAACTCTACAATTCCAAATTTAGGCCAGCTTTCCGCTCAGCGACTTTTCAAAGCTCAAAGATGTGTGATTCCGCACCAATAATGCAAACATCTCGGCTCCTAACAGCTAACCCTTCCAACCAGGGAGTATACAGTGAATGTCGCGAAGTTTCCTGATCTGGCTGGTAAAAAACGAGTTGTCTGGGGACTTACGGAGGCAGCATGCGGCAGATGAGAAGTTCCTTTTTCTTCTTCTCCATCTCCAGTTCATTCATGCGAGATCTTACTTGTTCTTCCAGCTGACTTGAGTAGCTCTCCATCATTTTGAACATGTGCTCTACGACATTCATTTTTCTTGCGAAAGTGGACAACAGGGTAACATATCTCTCAAACCTACTTTTTCTTAGTCATTCGTTGAATCTCTTCATTCAGCTCCGTGAACGTTGGTCTTAGACTAGGATTTTCCAACCATGCTCGTTCAAGAATGTTTCTGTAAGCCAGTGGCACGTCTGTTTCGAGAAGCTGAAGTGTAAAAGAGAGCAGTGATAACAGGGAAATTCGCCATCAAGAGAGGCGTGGATCAACATGGGGTTTTACGAGTCCTTGCGGGCTCTCGCAAACAGGCCTTCATGTTGGAACTGCCAACCTCAATTCACGTCACATGGGTTAATTGTTTTTGAGCATCTTCGATAAATCTACGCTGCACTGCTGACTCAGACGGCAAATTTACTTTGAAAAATTTAGTCTATGAGTTCAACCCGATCGCGAGAGGAGGCATCATCACTTTGTGCCTTCCCTAAGCTTGACATAAGTGCTGCTGAAATGCCAACTATATCTGATCAATCTAAGTGAAGGCTGTGAATAACTTGCTTCTTCCTGCCTGCGCGATATCACTCTGTTAAAGTGGTGACATGTTGCAGTGGGAAGATATAATCACCTGTGGGCGAAAAGGAGGCTTTTCTTCACCCAAGACGCGTTCTAGAATTTTAGCCGCTGGAATGTCTTCGAGTCCATATGGTTTCGTCTGATAGAAGACTTCGTGCATTATTATGGCGAATGCATAGACGTCTCCTTGCCTGGTTCCAAACAAAGCCGCTGTCTCATCGCGTAGCAGCTCCGGCGATGTCCACAATTTGTCTAGGCATACGGAATAGTTGCAGAATGCACTAAATGCAGCACACCTTCGAGTTTGATTGTAGGACAATTGCCTGTTAAGTTGTAGATATTGGGAATGCCAAAATCGGTGATCTTCAAGACCCATCGACCACTGACAACACAATTGGTCGATTTCAGCCTTCCGTGGGCTTTAAGACTCGTGCTGTGCAGATATTCCATCCCCTTATGCATCCAATTGAATGGGTATACACATTAAATCAGAAGACGGTTTTAATGATATGAGGCAATGTTTACTCACCCGAACAAAGTCTGTCATGAGGGAGAGCTTGAAATCCCAGTCAAAGGGGATGCTTTTGTTGTTTATCACATCCTGTATATAAAAAACAGTAATCAATGAGCCCGCACAATGCCCTTTTTAGGCCCTTGCAAAACATCTTTTCAAAAAGGCATCATCGGTAATGTCGAAATAAAGAAAGTGAGGTTACCTGTGCATGCAGCATGGAACATGCAATGTATCATTGCATATGATGTGTCGTGAGGATATTAACTGACGCATATGGTTGGAACACATCTGATTTAAGAGCAAATAGTTACTCAATTACAGAGCAAAGAAGCCCAGTTTGCGTCTAGTCTCCTGTGCAGCATTTGGAAGCGTGAGATGGAAACATGAAACTAATCGGGATAAATTTAAGCAGTTCAATTCTGGCAAAATATTAGCAGATTCCGAGATGCACCTATTTTTGTTAGAATTAGCATTTTCGCTATTAAAGTGAAGCTTTACGTGGCTGTTTACCACTAGAAAATACGGCATTAATATTCACCTACTTGAATACACATTAAGCTAGTCGCTTCATAAGAAACAGCCAGGACAATCAATGATAGGAAAGAAGGGTCTAGTGTTATTTCTCTACGATAAAGGAAGACGGTATTACCATACACCCTATTTTAAATGGCAGACAGGTAAAATGCCACGCATTAGAGGAGGGTGAGTGGGAATGAAGGGAAGAGGACACTGCTTCGTCTATTTCCTCTAATAATACTCCTCCGATTGGTGAACGTCACCATTAGAGGAATCTGGTTTAGGCAATCACATGAGCACTCACCTCCAATATTCTGCAGCAGAGAATAAACACAGCAATCCTGCGCGTCGTTGGAAAGCTCATTTATGAGAATATCGAGGGCATCAGAAAAAGTTCCTATTTTAGTTCTTTAAAGACCTTCTCATTTCCATGCCTAATATTATATCACCGCTGGATAGACTTTAAGTGTGCTACATGCCTATCGAATACTGTAAATTCACCTAGCAGTCACGCCCTCTCACCTCCTGCTCCGGTCTGCTCAAATGTGTCGGCAAATCGTTGATATTAATATTGTTTTGAGAGACTAAGCTGTGAATAAGAGCAATCATCTGGATGGGTACTTCATGCAGAATAAATTAAAGCAGCCGTGTGTTATCACCTGAAGGCATCCACGATGGCAGTATTCAAAAACGAGGCTAAAAGAGTCCGATGTCACACAGCATCCCATGAAAGCGTTGATGTTTTCGTGTCTAATTTCTCGCAGTCCTGCAAGGTACTCAATTAACTTGGAGCGCAGTACAATGCGAGGTAGGCCCAATTGCTTAACGTAGACTTGAACACCCTAGAGCACAAGAAAAGCAAAAGAATTACCTAAAACTATTAGAACTTATCTTCAAAGGGGGCAGTATTCGAGCATTGCAGTGATACTTGCAGTTGGCAACTACACAGTTACTTAGCATTGGATCTGCTATTTTGGAGTAGATCACGACTGCGGTGGAATGAGCAGTACTTACTGCACAGATGACACTTTCCATACACTGTATAAGAAGTGGGGAAAGATAAGTTGATTGTCATTAAATAACCTTTAAAGATCGAGGAGAATGAAGCTACTTTCCCATAAACATTTAGGCAAAAGGTCGTTTTTATGGGCAACTTCCATTAAGCAAACGCAGATAGCTATTATCATGCTTGGGCGATGAACTCATCGCCCATCCAGCACTCCCAAGTTCCTCCTAATCACTCAACACTTACCTGACTATCCTTTCCTTGCCTGGTGTGTGGGTGCTTGTGTGCAAATGTGAGTATATGATAGACTGCAAGATCTAGAGTTCACATACTGAAAATCAAACAATAACTACGGCTAAGGTCCATCTGATCGATTCGGTTGAAAGGTGGGCCCGAAAACAGAGTAGTCAAAATGTTTGCATTGGAAGAAGGGCAGAATCTATGCACTGCCTATTCCTCATTGTAAGAGTCAAATGAGTTCTTTCGGTGCTGGAATATAATTGTTTAACTGTTATTCACGTATGAAAATAGGAGGAGGGGAGCCTGTGTCAGTAGTGGAGTGCTTAGATGTCGTTCGTAAACTGTGTAACCCGGTTTTACACAAGACGACTTCTGCATAGTAGAATGCTTACGCGCCTGCAGTGTAAACCTATACCTTTTGCAGGCAAAACAGTTTGTTCCTGGGACTACTCAAATATCTTGGATAACCAAATATTTCTCCCGTTAAAGTGCGACATAATATATCTCTTTTATTTAATACTTAATAGCATTTGTCCCCTTTGTGGGGCTTAACTAGGCTTAAAGCAATTAGACTTTGCATAGCAGCCTTCATTGTTGATATGGACAAAACGTACGTTCAGCCAAGCAGTGCTTCTCTTCTTTACGCTTGGCAAAGCCTCTTCATTTAAACTCGATGCTGCAAGTGGAACTTGAGCAGTAGATATTAGTGCATGGAAAGAAGTGAGTGCATCCAAATTCGGTACCATATCCGCCTGTGACTGAGTGTTCCGCCGTGACTGAAGGTCATGGGGAGAGAGAAAAATGATATTTGCAGCTGCAAAAGTTTGTATACTACTTATTTTTGCCAAAAAAACAATCTCACGGTATTGCTGCTCTCAGCTGCCACATTTCCATCATTATCTTCAAATACGAATTCGTTCTTCAGAAAAACTAGTTTGAAGGAAATGGGGCGTTTCTTCTTGCATATAATTCCTCTAAAATAACTTCATTAACGAGGATGCACAATTTGGCCTACCTGTTGATGAGCAGAATGCACAAATATATGAGACCAGCATTGATCACTCCAAGTAAATTTATCAGTAAAATAGCTTTTATTAGATCTAAAAGAAGGGGCAGAAAAATTTAACACAGGGTTAAATTTGCTCTTATCACATACCAAATTCACAAGTCGCAACTAAGCAGTATGCGCGTCGAGGTCCCATTCCATCTCCTGGCCAATCCATCCTACCCCTCCATTGAGGCAGCAGCTGTGGATAATGAATGATATCAATGAGATTGAAGATATCGGCATATCTTCCCAATTTGTTTACAATATCAGCTGACTCGGTGAGGTTAGGCTTGGGGGAGAAGAGAAAGAGATCAAATATGCCTTGCGAGATATCACCATTGTGAGTTTGGTAGTGAAAAGTAATGGAGGGCAGTGTGGGTATGTGGATGTGTGCGAGGGTGCTCAATGGTAGAAAGAGATTACTGGAGGAGCCAATATTGCCGCCACCCTCTTGAAGGTGCATTTGAACCAATTGCATTGCAAGTGCTGCCGCGCTGGCCACCGATAGATTTATTTGCTGCAGAAAAGAAAATGTAACAATCACTGCACTAAAAATCCCGTATATATATTTAAGGTTTATGCATTTATGTATACGTGTAGGCCGTGTGAAATTTTGGGTATTTGTAGACTTGCATTCCCTCTAAACCGAGAATGGCCCCCACTTGCGCCTAAGGGTGTACCAGTACGACCGCAGTGGGAGCACATTGAGGTCACAGAAGAAGATGCCATTTGTGGGTTCATACTTGTCAGAAAACAAATTCTGAAATTGCTGAACTTCATCTACTCAAACAGGGATTTCACTCCTTTTGATCTGTTCTGAAATCATCTAAGTTATGCTCATCTATAAGGCGTGCTTTAGCAATTCTTGATAAACTTCGCACACAAAAGCTAGCTATAAAGAAGGACAGAAAACAGCTCCATTAATAATCCATTCCAGTGGGTGCTTCTAACACATTAGTCGGGACGGTGGGGAAGTCTATAACAACAAAACAAGATTATCTCCCCAAATATGGGTACAATCATCTAATGAATGTATGACTAGTGTCAACTGCGGTACAAATTACCTCCTTATATGTTATTGATTCCTCGTTGTATACTGTTCCCTTAGGTAATGCGGTAAGAATGATGAGCGAACGACCGGCAGCCATTGTGGGTGCAGTTTTGGACAACAGAGATCTCCATACGCGCAAAGAATCGTAGGTGAGCATATCCATGGGGTCCACCTGGATGAGTGCTATCCTCCCTTGTTTAATTTTCGTCAAATTTTGTATGCTGACTACGAATTCTACTGCCAGTGACGGCCTGGCTAGTATCAGTGCAGCTTAAGAGGAAGATTTATAAAGTCAATGACTAGAATAATCCGCTCAATACATTGAAAAGAATTTGCTTACCGTCTAAATCATCTTCTAATGGCTCTAATAAACTGGTAAAATTTGTCGATGGTGTAATGCCTTCACTAGTTATCAAATGAAGCACTTTTTTCCTACTTCGTGAGAGAGGAAGTGATAACGGAGTCGTAGCCAACATCTCGGGAATGTCGAAGTTGGTGGCACGCATATCATAGAAGAGTGCAATGCGTTTCCAGCCCTTATTGAGGAGATAGGCAATCATGCCTTGCAGAATGGCCCTGTGCTGGACTGTCACAGAGACCGCAGCGACAGGTGGAGTGGGTGAATGGCAACTATTGTTGGCAAGGCGATTTGAAAAGGTAGAATAGGAGGAAAATATGTGGCAGTAGTAGGAGATTTGGTAGAGTTGAACTCGTTGTATTGCATTCGGATCCCCAAGATTGATCCACTCGTTCACCAAATTGCAGTCGCTAGCTAGTGGCGGTCCTAATAACACGCTGAATCCTGTTGAATTCGATGCAGTTTTCTAAAGTTTTAACGACGCTTCTTTCTAGTTGTTTTAAATGCACTTCATCAGCGACTTTGTGTAGGATTTTTCTAATTCATTATCTCTGCTATTTGTTGCAGTGACACGATTTTCTGTCGCCATGGCAAGAAGACATGAGCACAAGATGTGTCCCACAAAATAAATTTAACAAACTTTGTGAGAATAAAGCTGTCGAAAGTGGGTTAATAGTGCATCAATGCCAAAAATCCACGAATGAAGGCATAAACATCTCATATAACAAAGATGATTTTGTTTGACATAAAAATGACAAAATTAACTGCACATTCTAATGCTTTGTCTCACTCATATCACAAATCGTGAGTAAAATTTGGATGTAAAGGATTTGCGCTTGCCTACTCTAAAGGTTCACACGTAAATCCAATTCACAAGTGTAGTAGAAATGTCATTCTCAGCCTGTTTTGTGCATTCCGTTTGGAGGAGTAGTCGCATGCATCCCCACTTTTGCAACAATGCACTGTCATGAACTGGGTGAAATCGGATGATACATCTCGTTTACGTTGCCACCGGCCACGCACTTTAAATCGTTTGCCGCTGTTGACACAACCAGAGTGACTGGAAAGGCAGCTGGGAGACAACACATTAAGCACAGGGCTGTTTACATTGAGTGGTGATGAAAATCCATGCTTACTGTTAACAGCCGCAATGTGCCAGTTGGGAACAAAGTTTGAGTTGGGAAGGCAAAAAGACCATGCATTATATCCATGATACACATGTCTTGCATTAACAAATGACGATGGAGGAGCTACGAACACTACCAAATCAATTTGACGCGCGATTGAGGTGGGGTTGTTTACTATGATTGACGACCAACTGACTGAGCTACAGAGTTGTTTTAAGATATGATCATTGCTCCGACACATTTGCTAAGCAAGCCCACATGGGAACGCTAGTTCTCAAAAGGTGCACCTTTCGAAGGTCGAGCAACAGGTACGGTTGAGTTTTAGCCCCCTAGATGCATGCATGAAACACTGAATCCTCCTGTGAAAAGGAGCAGACCTCCCACTCTCCCACAAGACATCATAATTTATGATGCCTGGGAGAAACTGACACTCGAAAGGATTTCTACTAAAAAGAGGAAAGGAGGAAAGGGCTATAACTAAGGATGCTGTCTCACCCATATCCACAGCCATACTATGCCTCAGATGGTAATGCATATAAGCTTTTCTTGATTTGCAGCATTTGACAATGCTATACAAAGGCGTTAGAAATAAGGCAAACTCAAATTATTAATGTGTAGCCTCCTCTGAATCTAAGCAGTGCATGTGGTTTTATTGCATTGCTGCTATGAGCATGGCGAAATTGAAGGAATTTGCGGTCTGCCAGCACAATACTTTTGTAAACAAGATGTTAGTCTATTCCTCTTAAAAAATTCATGCAACATGCACCTATACTGAATTATATGAGCATGGGTTTCAACTTTGCACGAGAAAGTTAAAGTGTGTTACAACCAACCTGTAAATTTTGCAGGAGTCGGTACATTTTGCTTGCTCTCGATGCCTCCTGCATCGAGCAGCCAGGCACCCATTCATGCTTCCGAACAGCACCGAAAAGTGTCTCGTTGTTCGCTGACATCACTGAGTGCGCGTAGCGTACAGCTGCAGCAACACTGTGAGTAAAGTTGAAGAGAATCATCTCGGGCGAACAGACACGCTCAGAAGTGAGAGTATAGATGGTGAGGAGATCCCGTCTATTTGACAGATCCCCATTTTCCGCACTGAAGACGTCACAGATAGTCAAGGTGATCAGGAAGGCGACTAGTAGCATAGCTCTTTGTAAAAAATTCACTAAGAAATGAAGAAGTGTCAAGGCGTGTGCAACTTAATGAAAGTAATGTTAACGCCTCTTTTTGATGTACAAATTTGATTGGATTGGACGTTGACGAATGTGGTGATTGCGTGACAACTTTGCATTGAAAGCGTTGTGGAGCATAAAACAGAAAAGTTGTTTAGATTATTTATGAAGTTAATGGGTTAGACCATTTGCTGTTGCGATAGTGGGAGAAGTTGGTTTGATTTCGATGCATGAGAGGCATTTATTATTTTAGTGAATTTACTCTTCCACATTTGATTGTCACACAGCCACTTTAAGACTTCTGAAGTATTTTAACCTCAGTAAACAACACAAATTAACTCAACTGAACCCCAGACCACATGAGTAGAGGCGTATCCTCCTACTCTTGTAAATGCTAATGGGGGAAAAGCACGTCACATGTCTTCTCCTACTTTCGCATGACCCCTCCAACCCCTCCGTGTTGACTGCTTCCTCTTTCTTCCACTACGCTCTTTGCATTCTCAAGTATTGCGTCCTGCATTAGGTCACATGCATTCCGCGCGCGATTTCAATCACAAAGTGGACACGTAGAAGTCAACAGAGGCTCTATGACACTTATTTTCTGAACATGTCGCCAGCAGCTAATCTGAAGTACGACTTCTATTCTTTGCAAGAGAATTTGTAGACTCAACAACGAGGGATTATTGTTGCATTTAAAAGTGTAGCGCCGCCTTGGGCAATTTTTGCTGCTGCCCTGAAAATCGGACCCTAACCCTAGCGATTTAAGTAAAGCACGTCTCGCTGCACTCCACTAGGGCTAAAACACCGTTTGGACCACAGACACTCATATTTCGGGATATTATGTGAGCATATTTTCTTCTGCATCATTTCGCTAACATCTTTCATGTCTCTATACCTTTGCAGGCAAATCTACTTAGGTCAATTTAAATAAGGAAAGTGAATTCAGACACCTTTTCAAATACCCGCTTTATTTTCCCTAAGCCAGGATTGGGCTTTATTAACAAAGTTGTCATGAAGCTTACGTGGTTTGACTTCATCTCAGCATGTTATGACTTCTGCTAGTGAATGCCGTTAGTTGGAGGGGCGTGTCTAGTGCGAAATTGGAGTCAAAAACTGCATTACAATCTAATGAAGACTTTATCTACATGTTTGATATTTTTTATTAATCTGAGGCAGTAAATGATCTGGGATGATGCTGCAAATCTTTCCTTAAAAAGAGGACTTGAATGCGCAATTCATTTTTATTACAAAAAATGGAGAAGTCAAACTTTTAAATGCGCAAGTCAGCAACATTTGCATATCCATTGCAAAAGTGCTCAGTGAGTCAGTCGCTGAGACCGTAATTTGGCCTGGCATTATGGCCATTATTTGTCATGAACACGTATAATGAAGTCACTTTGAAACCTGACGTTGATGTATTCCATTTTACAAAGTGGCAGGGCAGTATTAGTAAGGCATTTGTTTTGTATGTACAGTGATATTGTGAGGTATCGAGCTAGCATTCGGCAGTCATGACAAAGTTTGCCCATTTTACCACTCATCGACCATCTGAAAGGCACAAAGGAGGTGCGCAGGCAGCGGATGCAACAGATTATATCACTCGTCTCTATCAAAGTTGACTTTGATTTTGCAGAAAATAGCCTCCAAAATCTTTTCCAATTTAATGGGTGCTGACACGTGGTTAATCATTTTTAAATTTGAGCGCCTGGATTTAAAAATAAAAGTAGCTTATGGAGATGCGTGCCCTTAGCTTGACCTACAGCAAGGACGCCTTTGAACATTTACTTTTGTCTGCTAACATTGATGTGTTTGATTCTAGATTAAACAAATTGCCTTTGTGAGGCTTAATTCCAAATCCAGGCTGAATTCTGTTATTATAACACCCCAGCCAAACAGTCCAAGAGGCTTATAACCCAGTGTTTTTCTTTGAAGGGTATTGGTTAAAAGAAAAGATTAGCAAGGCCACCAGTGCTCTTCGCAATGCCCACTTTCGTTTTGATAGTGAAAATTCAACCCTTCTGGGTGTAAAATGCATAGCTGGCTTTGGAGATAACAGACTTCGTAAAGGTACGACTTATTCATCTACCCATCAGTTTATATATCTGCTCACCTAGCATTTACCAGCCTTGAGTATCTACTTTGGCTAGAATAAGGCGAATTACTGCCCAGGCACAATATTTGACGACTATTTCTGCAAATCGGTAACTAAAATTATGCAGTCCATATTGTTAATACATCCGATAATCGTAGCTGATATTAAAGACAAAAATTTGAGCTAGTTTTAAGCAACTAATATGCCTTATGAAATCTCAGATGATTATAGAGGATGTGTTCTTCAATTTAGATCGACTTACTAAATGCAATTACAAATTTATTGCAGCTTTAAAACAAATAATTGTGCCGATAAGTTTAAGAAACAGGCACGAGTAATCCATGCTGCTGGCCTGAAACACAAGCCAGCATTTACACCCTTTCATCATTTTGCTCCGTGGTTAAACAAAAATAATATCTTGAATTCAGCTAGAAAACTTAACATACAGCACTACACGTAATAGAATTCAAATAGACTGAAATGCCTTCGATAGAGTACACACGAAGGCACGACATTAGGCACGTAGACAAGGTTCCGCTGTTGTTAAGTACAACTCAATAGTCTGCACAATGGGAATGTTTACGTGATGGTTTAGGAATGAATGCGCTTATGCAAAGCGTCGCAAGTCATCTTTTCCATCAGCATCCGAAGTATGATTTTGAGCAACTTGATAATAGAATTCTGCGATTTAACTTGTCTCAAAATTTACTTTTTTGAGGTACTGGTGTACATATGCTCATGGGCTGCATAAATTGCAAGCTCAGTACTACATTTCACAATGAGCCACCCGCCACGCAGGTCATTGTAGTATATTCAACATGTGTGCTTAGTTTAAAATATATTTCTCCTTACAATGCATTGGACAATAACGTAGCGGTTATGCATTGTTGCATATTTGTGTTAAGAAGTGTAGTTACCAATAAATTCATTAAACTTTATGCCCAAAAGAAAATGACGGTGATGCCTAGGAATTTTAATCGCTAAAGATCGGTTGGCAAGTTTTGACTGAAATTACTGATACTTCACAAGGTCTTGAACGTTAAAATCTAGCTCACCGTTAACACGGAAACAAGCAATCAACACTAACTGTAGCTACTTTTTTATCGCGTCAGGCTATGACATTCAGGACTAGGTTAGTGAATGAGACTACCATTTGATCGTGCTAGGTCAATGAGTTTTAAACAAACTACGGATTTATATGATCACCTGATCACGGTAAACTAAATAAGCCCTTGTGTGGCAGTGGACAGCGCCACCCACCACTCCCCACAAACGTTTGCCAGACTAATTGGCGAATGGGGGGGACTGGGTTCAGTCAGTATCTACACCCAAACTGCCTATCCAAATTCCGAGTACATAACAGTTGGTCACATTGGCCAGCCATCACTTTTGTACAGGTAAGCAAAACAATTTTGTGGATCTAGCCATTCGGAAGCCCTCTCGAAGCTGTGGTCTGTAATGTGGTTTCAATGAGGTCAAAAGTTTTGCTCCAAGAGTCAGCACGGCGTTAGCAAAGGCATATATTACAGGATTAAGCATATCGACTTTCCCCTAGCTTCTTAAAAAAATAAGAAAGATTTGATTTAGCGAAAATGAACGGTAAAGTCACGAAAGCTGTACCAGTGATCGAACTACATGGCCAAAACAAAGTTCGTGTGGGTGATTGCCAACTCTTCACACAACCTAAAATAATTTGTTAAACTTAGCGCTGAAAATTTGCGGATGGAATAATTGAATATTTATGAAATGAAGGCTAGAAGATACTCGAGACCTAAATTTTAACCTAGTTACCACTCTATCGGCAGACTTTACTATATCGCTGCAATAACGATGGCATGATAATTGTGAGACCCTACGCGCATAATGTTTGGGACTTTTGGGAGTAATGTACTCCTCCTTTTTCGATTCTCTCATAATACCCCTCGAACAATGGTGTTTGTAGAATTTTATGTTTTGATGCTTGAACTTCAGATTATGGAGGAAATTCCCATGGGTAGCAAATATATACTTAGGCTGGTACTGAGTACGGGTATTATACTCTGTAAAAATTGGTAAATAAACCCTATGAACAGAGTAAGAAGCCGAGACCTCGTCTAAACTTGTTGTTGTGCCCATTATTTTATGCATGACTTCTAAAATGTAGACGTGGGATGACAATAAAATTGGTGGAAACCACCATCCACATTTTAAAATGCCTATGATGACAATGTGATTTAGGCGTAACAATATTGTTGACAATTTTGGGTGTACAGAGAAATGAACCCAGTTAATGATGACACCTTGACGCAGAAGGTGTTTCTGGAGACTGGGAAGCAAACTGATCTGACTCTGCATTCAGACATAATTGCAAATGCTTCAATTTTCAGTATCCACGAATGGTATTTTGTTCCTTATTATGGAGGGACTGTAAAATTACCCAAATTCTGCTCCACTTGCATTTTATTTTTTTTCCCTATTTCAGAGAAGAGAAACGTACCGCAATGCTCTACTTTAATCAGTAGAATTTTTCTGCTACTTAAATTGAATTTCAGGCAGATGGATTAAAGCAGAGGGAAAGAAAAAAGCTCAAAGCTGTTAATGAATTTTGATTTTACAGTGCATGCATTTTAAAATTTATGTAGCGGCTTCTTGGCCACAGACTTTTTAGCCATGGCTTAAAAAGTTAAATCACTTTTACCCCTTGCTCCTCCACTAATTTGTCTTGAAACTTCACAGTCCCCTTTGTGCTCAATAATAGATATAATGCATAATAGGGTTAGTGAAATTACAGGGAGATTAGGTGAGAAGTGCTTTATAAGCCACTAACTATGCTCGGTTTGCATTGACTTTACATGCGAAAGCCAAGTTGTGCATTTATGGTGTCTAAATGTACAGTAATGGTATCAGACAGGCTAATAAACCTCAAAGGAATATGAAAGGGTGCAGAAGATCAGGAGTACTCACTTGGTTAAATTTTCACAAACACTGCCTGAACTTACTCCACAAGCAGTTCATCACGCCCCATTTGATTTGTTGAGGATGCTGGAGCAAAATCATAGATGCCAAATGTCACTCAATGGCCTCATGACCCCGGGGCCTTAGAGCGCTCAGGTAAAATCGCATTCCTCATATTATTATGAACACCATTTTGGAGGCAACAAATAATAACCCCAGTAAATTTAATTTGAATTTTTTATTTATCTGCTTTGACACTTTCAGTCTCTTAACAAAGTTATCAGCGTTGGGTGACAGAGGCCATTGTTGGAAATTTGTCCGACTCTGTTTATTCCCTTGATGGTTCAAGGAGTTAGTAACATCAATCTGTTAAATATGTCCCAAATTTAAGGCTGATTTAGAATTCGCAACCATTTGCAGCAATGCGCTTGGCAGGAATTTGAAATACGGCATCTGTTCAATTATCAGTAATGGCGGGAATAATTTTACCCAGATATGTGTTTCAGTATAGCGTGAAGAACAGCGAATGTAATGCTAAAAGCATTGGAGACGATTTGCCTTTTTGAGAGAAAGTTGATAGCATAAAAATACAGCAAGGGCGGTATTAGTAACCATTTAGATTTGCGGACCCCTTTAGTTTGTACTCATCCCAACAACTTCCCAGCGCATCTTTGGGGAATTGAAACCAACAGTATATTTTATTAACTTTAATCGTGCAAAATTTTGTGTTCAGATAGTAAATGCTGTTAGTTTCTCGAGTAAATAACAACGTCCTTAGCACTTTCGCTATCTCAGCGCTGTTAGTTTTGTGAATTTCACAGTCAGTTTCGCATGTGGCTGAAATGTCTCCTGCATACTGACGCACGTTATTATGCCTGTAGTTAATTCTCAGACCATTTAAACTTAAAATTTTATTGTGAATTCCTACAACACTTTACTTTCGCTACCTCCTAAGTGCAATTAACCACCCACCTCATCCATATTTGGTACTAAGACGCGTATCGAGCTTTTAAATAGGTAATGGTAAAATTAGCACAAACGCCAGTAGGACATGGACAATCAGGCAATAAGTCTTTAAAAGTTCAAGGTTAGATTAGCTGTTAGTTGAAATTTTTGATAAGTCAAATGAGAACGTATTTTAGGGGATGCAGGCACCTTAGAACCAATTCATAGCAAACAAATGGTGAGAGCAATCAGTTTTATTAACTGAAAATAACAGCCTCTGCACTGCATTTAATTGTATTCAGGGTATTGCAGCCTTGCAGCCTTAATTGCCTGATGTACAAAGAGTTGAAGGGTTGCACCATAAGTGCTATCCTATCAAGAGCAGCACCAATACATCTCGGCATTTTATCTTTAGTAGTATCACTACCGTCCAATCTGGTTAGAGCTGTAGGAAAAATCATTCCACCGAGATGTATCAATTTTAGTCTATATCTACGCATATAAATTTGTTTACAGTTTTGGCTAGCATATATTTAGTTTTGTCAACATTGATTGAAAAGTCTAACATTTGTGTTTATTTGAGTATCTACTTCCACATTTCTGTTATCGGGGCTTGCCCTTACATTTTTTTCTTCTAGTTTTACATGCCCAATTCTTTACCATGAGACTTATATCAATGCTAATTGGACTCAAGTGGAATTATCAGGTGACTCAAAATCTATTTGTGGTCTTGGGGTTCTTTACCAACTCACTTTATACTTAAATTTAAGTGGGCCTCCTTCCCTAATATCCACTTTCTATTAGTGGCAATTCCCTACTTCTGAATAATGTTCAGCGCTCACTCAGCCAAAGGATTATGCTGCAGCAGCAAGATTGTTATGAGGTTCAATCCATTTTGCTTAAGCTACTTCTATAACCAAGCATTATCCTACAATAATGTCAAAGTGAATTGCTCTACTTTAATAAGTTTCTTCAGTGGTTTCGCATTTGTCCAACTCTAAAATTAACACAATCACGGAGTTCAAATTTTAACACAAATACAATTAAGTCATATTTGTGAATTTCGCTGCGGCAAAAGCGGTCTTTACAAAAGGGTGATTGGTAAGAAGGTGAACACAAAGATCATGTTTAAACAGTTGTAAGAAGTCGAAAAAGAAACCACTTGATAAAATTTGACCATTTGTAATTAATATTACTTTACGGAAATATTTCTAAGAGAGCGCTTCTTAACTAAAGCAAAAAGCCATCATAATGATGCGCGATTGGCATTTCTGCAAGTTGGGCTACCAAATTCTGCTTTCGGTTTCATTTGAACTCTATGAAGTGCCGATATAAAGGACAACTGTGGGACTATTTTCTGTCACGATAGAGGAGAAATGCGGGCAGTTGGGTAATGCATAAGCCAAAGCTGAGTACTGAGTCACTATTTTCACAAACCGATGGTTAGTACGGTTCCTACGAAACTTAACTGAACACTTGACCAAAGAATTTGTTTTAATCAATCTGTCTGCAGTGCTCGCCTACAAATTTTGGTAAAAATGGCGCAAATCAAACTTATTTAGGAGTTTTTAAGCTAAAGCAATTATGAATTACACTTTAAGGATGACTTACGTTGAACAAAGTTACACTACAGAGTGTCTCATTATCCTAAAAATTCATTTAAAATTCGTATGTAATGCTGGCCAATATAATGTGTCGTGTAATAAATAGGTTTTGAATATGAATTTTCGTGGCAGGTTGGTTTGATCTGTGCCTACTTCTGCACCATCTTATAAAATTACAGAATTTCCAATTCTAAGAAATTTCAAAAGTGCTGGAAATCAAACCTTTTACCTGTTTAATTTAAAAGTGCGGTATATGTGAATATAATCCGGAAACACAGTAATCATCAGTGGTATTATTGCTGACGTTGTTTTTCTACGCATTAAGCATGAGTTGGTTATTCAAATGAATAGACGAATAAAGGAGGAAAATGCCAAAACACCGTGGTAAATGCTTGCATCTGAGCATAGAGATGAGACATCAAAAATACTAATTATTTCTACACGCGGCAGATAGAACTTTTCGCATTACGCATATGACCAACATTTAATCTGCAACAGCGACACAATTAAGGTTTGAGTAAAGAAATGGGATTACTTGTCTCAAATTTTTTTAGTGTGACAAAAGTATCGGTAAATATATGGCAAGATCCAAAGTTAGGAAAGGAGATCGACTAGTCCATCTTTTGATCGTCTAGCCGATAATTTGTGAATTTGTTAAAAAAGCTGTGCTTTATTTGAAGAGCTTATTTGCTTCGTCAAACACCTCTACCTTTGTGCATCCACTCGTCAACTTGGTTAAGGTTATATTTAATGGTTTTGGATGTAATCCACCCAAAATTATCTATCATAATCTGACAATCCTGCTTGCATATGAGCTGCAGTTAATAATTTCAGCGCAGAAAATATTTATTTTTATTAGAATCACATGTATCTCATGTATACTCGTAGTGGTGAGTACCGAGCGTGCAGGCATGGTTACTCTGCATTCCTCATTAATGCCATCATTGCATAGCTCTCACTGCCGATGTGATTTTATTTGTGCTGATGGGTTGTGAGACCATGCAACCCACGATGACGGCCCCCAGTTAATTTATCAGTTGCTGTAATTATTACGTCGGCAATGCACTGAAACACCAGAAATTTTGGGTATCATTTGTTAAATAATAAAAAGAGCTGGAAGGCGGCAGATGGCAGTATTCAGCTGCCTTTTATACGGTCAAGGGTGTTTATAGGGACAAAAGTAAATTAGAAGGAACTCGGGTAAATTGGCCACCATGGTAATAGTGAGGACATGGGTGGACACGATTGTAAAACACAATAAAGTCAAATTACTTCCAATATGTGTCACCCATCAGTTTGTTCCTCAGGTGTTTACGGTTTTACTAAGTGATGTTCGCACATTGCACTTTTGCTCATGCAAGCAACGATTGCAAACTACAACTAAAACATCTCAGAATATGCAGCCAAATATGCATGTGAAAACGTCTGTCCAAATGCCCCCTAGTTACTCAGTTAATTACACTGTTACCCATCGCAAAATGTCAAGTACCTGCCATTTAGGTTGGTCGATTTCATGGACCACTTGAAGTTTCTTTGAGTATTGTGGTGAATACTAATGCATAAGGCTACATTTAGCAGTGTATGAATTTATGTACGCCATTCTCTTTTCATTGTATCCACTCTAGTGCTTGCAAGAAAACCACTGTCGCATATGTGGTGCTACCAACGGTCACATCGTACCCAAGATTGGAGGTAGAAACAAGCATCGACAAATGGAAGAGCGATTCATATTGCCTTTTGTGATAATGAGGTCATATTGATAATAATGCAGTTGTAACATCAACTGTGTCTTATGGAACCAGTTTAGTGCAATACAAGACGGAGCTACGCAAAAGGCGCCGAATTAGCACATTTAGGTCCATTTTTTTTAGGAAGAATCTCTAATCCCAATCAATTCTCTTTAATTTCAAAATTTGATGAATAACTGAGAACTTAGTGTTGGAATGTGAATTGTGAAAGTTATAACAACGGATTTGAGCTATACTTGACGAATATTTAAGCAAATTTGGCACAAGAGTGGCCATCATCGAATTTGGAATTATGCATTTCCCTTTATGAGCAGAGTTAGAGAGCAGTCGCGGCTAATATTTTGAAGGGGCAAAGGACTCTGAACCTCTTTAGTATTGTTACCTGCAAACATTTACGACACACATAGATTATATTCTTCTCTAATCATTGTTCTGGTTTCAAGGATATGAATGGAGATGTAAAAGAGAGATTCGCTGAACCTGTTGCAGTATTGGTACCATGGAGCTTTGAAGTATATCGCCATTCTGACAATTTCAGCTAAGACAGAATTTAACGCAAGGGCTGACTTCTGTCTGACAACAAAACAAATTTCCCTCAACCGACTGACATTTTTCAAAGGGTGAAATTGCAATGATGGTGAGCAGCGAAATTTTCCGGACAGTAGTAAAATGGTAACAAATTGTACATTGTCAATAACAGAAATATGCCTCAATTTTGACATGTTTAACTAAGATCACTGCATGTGTGAAATAATTTACGCATGGTCTTATTCGTGACATCGTTTATTCTTTTTCCAACCTGCTACACTTATGGTCATGAAGAGCACTTAGCCATTTCTGTAACGTGCACTCCCTTTCACACTATTGTAGCCTTCAGCACAATATTGATGTGTAACAGGGCCATTCATTGTGGACACTTATCGAGACAAAATATTCCTGAGAGCTTGACCCGTTGGAATCAGAGGAGAAACTCAGCCTAATTTCTGATTTGCTGCCAAACATATCACCTCATTTTGAAGCATTGAAGGAAGTAGTCACATGTCAGGATTATAACAGATTCTGAGTGAGGACAGTTCGAATGCTTGCTAATTCATAATTCAACAAAGTTTAAATGCATTTTGCAGCACAACTTTTGTGGTTCATTTACAAACATTCCATTCCCTTTCTGAGTGGGCAAGATGGGTTGACTGCACTTTAATTACATTAGCTTTCAGTGTAGGTCCAATGTCAACCAGTCACTATAAGTAAGCGTTGCTAAGCCGATCGAGTGGTTAATGCTCTGATGCATCTTCGAGCAGTCTGCACTAGTCCACCGCTACGCTAGGCTCATGCATGCACGTCGCGTCCCTAAGTTGGCTTACCAATGTCAAGAGGCACAACTCCGTTGTCTCAATAGGATCCGGGCCACTAGTCAACGTGAAAACTACCAGCTCTGACCATTGGTGACATAGGCTGTAACAACTCGATAGCGGAAGCCACAGTAGCCGGCGCAAGACAGGCCATCAAGGAAATGCTCATTGCATTGATGGGTGCCTTTATTGCTTCTGCCGTTGGTGTGCGATAGTGATATTGGCATTTGGTTTGGTTATCACCGCAACCGCGATGACAGTTCGATGCTTTGCTGTATTTTCCATTTCTAACATCTCTAATGGCAGCTGTGCTAATTGTTTCTCTAGTTACTATTCTGTCCTCTATTTCGTGGGTTGGTTAGGTGGATTGACAATGACATTTAGTTGAATTACAATAGATAAAATAAAGTTCTTTTGCGTGTAAACCACACTAAGCTGTTCAAAAGGCTGCAAATTTTGCCCTGCAAGCTTAAACCTATTAATCTTTTATCCATTCTATTAGCAAACAGATGTCCTCCATCCCTTAACAAGATCGACACAACATCAAGCCCTCTTCCAATCTCAGCTAATTTATGACATTACATTTGTCGCACCAAAATGATAACTCACTTAAATATGGATCACTGACGTGAAGCTAAATGCACTGGCACGATATTCCTATCACGTCGCTGCTTTTAACAATATGCATCGCGAATAGAATTGTAAATTCCAAAAGCCCTAAAATCAACTAGGTTTAGAATTTGGGAGTTCACTGGCTGTTATTTGTAGCCTTGTCTTTTATGTCAATAAAACGGACTACCAACCGAGCTTAAATTGAAATACAATGCCACAACGACTACTTCAGTAAAAAGCCTCTAAATGGGGGTGCGTAATAATGGGAATATGGGAAATGTAATTTTTATTAAAAGATGTCTTTTTCAAAACAAAGTTGACTTAATGTGGATCGGTGTGCGTGAACCGGCACCAAAATGAAGATGAGTAAATTTAAGCACTGCCATTAACTCAGATCTACTACTTTTGGGAGATATTTTTTGCCTGCAAAGCACATTATGGCCGGTTTTAATGATTTAACTCTAATTCGACAAATGATAAATAACAAAAAATGTGATAACCAACACAGAAATTTTAGGAGAACACTCTAAGTCATGGCTCATTATCCCTAAGTTATGCTTTGGTAATTATGTTGCAAATTAGTTAAATGTTTGGCTGTTTAATGGCATTAGCACTGATACTAAATCACCACATAATACTACACAGCGAGTTGTTTTTGTAAAATTGGTGATTTGGAGGTACTGCACTTTGCAATTTACTATTAATGACTGCTGCAATTATTTATTACCCATCACTCCTTCTAGCGTGCTTACAGCGAAACGCGTGGAACTTATGTGGAGTAAAATACGGAAAAGCAAACTGAATAACCTGGCTTTTGCAATATTTCATCTGGTGTAGGGTAAGAGACGTGTCTATGTCATGATGGCGTATATCTTGTGTAAAGTTCTGTCCAGAACTATCTTTCTTACGGGAATTTTAGTACTTGGCTTCATTAGTATTCCGGTGTACCAACTGATGGTGGTCATCAAAGTGTATGTAAAAGTCGCAACAGTATTTACAAAGTTTGCTTGTCTCCTAAATCTCCAAACGCTAATGACGCACATGCACTTGCATGTCAATTGCCTAGTAAGTGTAGGCATAGGAGTGTATTTTGGAACAACAAAATTCACATAAATATGCAAGATGGATAGGTCTAGCGCAGGTCGTAGTAAATCAGAAAAGGGTTGTGTCCTATGCCTAGAAAGTGCCTCAGTAAAGGGGTAGGCAGAGTGCATCTTAGTGCTCTTCGTAACCAAAAATAACGCCCTGTAATACGATGGAGTGGCATAAATATGCCTCTGGTATGGCATCAACCCAAACGGCTTTTTAAAGCAATAAAAGGTATTTTGTGATGCTTCAACCGTGAGATGTACTTTGCGGAATTGCTGCAAACAGAGCAATGCAATTAGAGTGACAATGATATCAGCAGTGACGACGATTTCTAACCGTGCTACTATTTGGAAACTATGCTACCTCAATTATAGTCAACTAACTCGCATAAAGTTCGGTTTTGAATAAATACGCTTTTGCATCATGAGCAGAAATCCTTAGAATCCATGAAATGAATGTCAAATATTGCAATCTTGAATGCTGCTAGCACAAATAACATCATGGTGAAGGTGTAAGTGGTAGAATTTCCTAAAGGTTAGTGGAAAGGCATTTGTTAATAGTGAAAAATCTGTTTTAATTTCAGATAAAGAACCTAACGACCCACTCACAAAATAACGTTGTCACCCATATTTTAATTTTCCTTTCAATTGAATTCGTCTTCCTGAATCATCATTAGACCTAATATATTAAACCGTTTTGAGATGGACTCATAATTCTGGGAATTCTAAACTTCTGCGGAAGCACTATAATGACCTGTGCGTTAGTTGAACAAAATAATGGTTTTAGGATTAGTCTCGTACTTTGACCTTAAAAAACTGCTCTATGTCGTTTTTAAACACAACCCGTGGGGAACTGCAGACCTACTTGCGCTGACCTCGTCCTCGCTTTGGCCGGCGATTTGCCTCCTTTGCCTCTGCCAATCATTGTCCCCTTCTCCAAGTAACCATCCAACCGTTTTCAGCGCAATATCAACGCGTGACTCACCGCCCCTTCTTTTGGCCACGGCCCATCACACTGAGGCACGCGCCCTATTGGCTACACAGCAGCCTAACCGCTTTGCACATCTGATTCGCCCGCTACCGCTAACGCCTCCTGCTACTGATTCTGCCATTCCTCCTGCAGTCTCAGACCAAAAACTGCATCTTATTTGACTGGATCACACCTAAACAAAGCCTAGGAAGCATTCATCTCTAATGTAGGCCGTGCCGATCGATCCTCTCCTGTGCTGAGTAGCATATTGTTGATGACAATTGTAGTGCACCATTGAGTTCAACAATTCCCTTCTTCTCCATACTTCACTCAGATAGTCGCTTGTCCATATGCCTACGCCCACATACAAGAGAAATCTGACTAGTTTTTCCTTTGACTCCTGTCTACCCATATGGAAGAGAGTAGATATACAAAGTCTATGTACATACGTAGGAAATCCGCACTAATATCAAATAACATAGTTGTTTGTTATATCTTGGAGAAGATCCTCCATCCTAGATAGTAATGCAATCTAAATTGCCTTGATTGGGCCTCCAAAGGATAGAGATCATAGTGCCAGATAATCTGCATAGTACACTCTGCAGGTACACTCGTAGGTTACTTAAATTATTTAGGTAGCAAGAAGCTAATCGTCTAAGCATGGAAACTTGTACTGTGCGATACCATGAGTAGGAAAAGAATTGCAACAGCCTTTACCTGAGGCTTCTCTATTTTATCAGACGGCGATCAAAAATGTGGTACACAAACCTGAATCACAACAGAAGAATATGCCGTGGCTCAAAAAGTAACAGAAAAGCAACGCATTGGGAGAAAACGTGTGGTTTAGCATTGGCGAATATAATTAAAATCTCGTCTTTACCAACAGGCGGTTTAAGTGAGAGGTGGGGAAGTAGACACTATTACGCAAATCGCGCATCTGTGTAGGACAAATTGGTGTATAAGGTGGAGTTCCCTTTCCCTCATATTGAAATTGGAATTCAGCATTAGTAATATTTAGGATTTGGACGTGGGAAATGTTACCTTCCCGCCTAAAATCTCATTTCGCCTCAAAAGAGCTGGCTATTCAAGCCGAGTTGCTAGCGGTGAATTGACTAGCGCAACAATCACAGCATTGACTTGACTAAAGCAAATCATGCCAAATTTTTAGCTAATGCTAGAAATTGAATGGAATTTATCTACTCTTCCGAGTTGAATTAAAATATCATTTGCTTCAATGCTGACAATGTAATGGTTTACAACTGACTGCAGCTGGAATGCCTACATCAAAACGAGTCGCCTTGGATGGCGTGGATCCAGTCTAGATCCGCGTAGACCTAGATCCGGTGCTGACAGCGGCTGCTTCAGAAATAAAAGCTCATTTGCTTTTAGATAAGGTTTACATTGGTAGAATAATACAGAATCTAAACCGAGGTGTCACGCACACAAGAATTGCAGAACGAAAGATCAGTCGACATTTGTAAACTATGCCAAAATCTGAGTGATGTACACATGAGGTATTATGTTGAATTTATCCGTCTAGGATAGTAGGCGTTATTGGAGTACACGCCGACTTCTTCGTCGTATATAGCATGGAAATATATCTCGTAGCAGATGCATTTATAGAAGGCGCGAAATTTCCTTGCTACAAATTGCTGCGTTTTATCTGAGGCATATTCTGTGATGATTGAGTCACGCATGGAGTAAATAAGAGAGGCTTGCCTAACACCCTTCGGATGTATAACTCACTATCCAGAATGGCGCTCTGGCGTTTTGACCACAAAGTTACTTTTTGTCCTCATTCTAGTGCTGTGGACAGGAGAGCCGTATCACGCAAAGGCGATTGGGCTGTCCTGTGACCGGTGCAGCATATGGGTGCGTTACAAGGAATTTTGACAAACGTTAATTGATATAAAAATCAATCGCTCTGATACTACTAACATTCATTGAGCTTTTGAGCAGAGGATGGGTTGGTCGAGGAAACTGTGATGCCTGGGGAGCATGCTTGATCAACTATATGCCTCAACCTCGACGACAGTCCCCCGCCAAGAAACTGGGTGGATAGCGAGTTAATTAAGCTAAACGAAAGTATTTCTAAAATTAGATTTGCACTTATACATCTGTCGAAGAACATCACTTTGTTTTCATACAAAGCTGTCTAGACAGTGATGCCTGGAGTTCTAATTGTCATGCGAAAACCCCAATTTCTCGAGTACACAACCAAACTTGCAGACTGCTTCAAAACATTTGCAGAGGAATAACAACTCGACCAACTCATTCATGCATTTATGCATTCGCTTTGCATAAGTTAAGTGGTATCATGGTCTAGGATGATTGAGCGAAGCTGAATCACCCAAAGCGTTCCAGACCCAGAATCTTAGGCACTTCAAAATCATCTGTCACATGGGAAAGAGTGTCGTGATTGAGGTGGAAGGCAAGTGTCAGATCCCACATCATTGTGCAGTGGTATGAATTCCAAACCCAAAAGGGCACGCTGCTTCTGAAGATTTAGGGTAGGGTAGGCGAGGGTGCTGTGGAGCCGAGCGTCTAATGTGTCGGTGCAACAGGGTGCCTGCATAGAGAGAGCAGGACTAGAGCTTCAGTTCTAAATGTGATTGAATTTATTAATTCCCTTTCCTTGTCCGTATAGACTTTTCCCCAGAACACTTGAGAGAGCGATATTGTGAAAGTTTGTAAAGATAAAATTTATGACCAACTCGTTGTTTCATCCGATCCAAAGTCCCTAAGTTGCAATGCGACAAATGTTCGTGACAGATGCCTCCTGCTATAAGTGGTGACGTGCCTTTTTTCTGTCATTTAATTATTCATTGACGCAAATGCAAATCACCAGTGCCATTTGCCTGCCACGAGGGTAAGTAGGTACACGTAATTCTCCGCTGCTGCAAGCAAGAGCGTGGCAACTCAACAAACTTGGCATGCGGAATCTCTCCAAAACACGGAAAACTTGCCTATTTATTGCAAAAATAAGGTGTGTTGAAGCAAACTTGACTGAACCTTATTCCTCAAACCGAAAGCAACTAGAAAGGAACTTATTTAGAGGTGTCATTATTATACTCTGAATAATGGTGTTGGTTATGCTGCTTGAAAGTACTTCACAAGTGATGTGGACGGCATGATGTTTACACGAAGAAGGACAAACTGTGCCAACAAATTACGCTCCCTTCACAATTCTTATAGCCTAAAGTCGCCCAAACAAATAATGAGCATAAACAAAGTGGAATAAAGCGTCGGAGAAATCTATGCATCACAATGCTTCTATGGCGGTAGTGTTAGGCTTTGTCCACGGCCGCTCCATCCCCCTGTATGCTAAATGTCCAACAACTTACTGGTTAAACTCGTCGCGACCTCAGAAAGAGGTCAGAGGGCTACACCTCCATCTGTTGTGCCACTCAATAGATGTAAGTAATTGTCTAAAATTAGTCTTATCCACTATGTGCATAAATATTTTTTTCAATTGTGCAATATCGCATAGTGGAATTTTTACGAAAGGTATGACAAGCTACAGGCAAATTGCATTTGCTGGAGCACTGCGTAATTGAATTCTTGTCATGTCTTTAAGCGCCACCATCTTCCCTAGGTTGCCACTACCATGTTCGACAAAAAAATAGTGCTTAATTTTAGCCCCATTTGCACACGCGAAAATGGGTATACAGGTATGTTTTATTGCCTACGTATTCTTTCGCATGGCAGTTAACCCAGGGCTGTCGTGCGCAAATGTTTGAGGCGTAATCTTTAATGAATGATTTTACCAACCTTAAAAAGCCTCAAAATATTAAAATGGGTGGAATACTTCGCTGTAAAATGATCGTAGCTATGCGTCAAAAATGACTTTAGTTGCCCATTTCGATGACATTCCTTAAATCTCATTTCTAACACGTTTATAATTATATGTAAAATTGACATTTAAGCTTATTTGCAACCACCTATAATGCAATAATTCCAGCAGCTGGGGAACCCGTACTTTCTTTGAGCATACTAACGCATGGGTAGCCACTTGTAACCATTTCCGATTGCTCTGCAATACTGTGGTCTTAAGCATGTGAATTCAATTTGTGTGGCGATTGCACTTAGCAAGCCGATATAACTTTAGTGCTGTCTTTCACGTTCAATAGCTCGGTTATTTAAGACTGCCTATTCACACAACCACAGAACGTTGATTGCCATCGTGGTGAAATTGCCGCAGCATGGCGTAATTCGGGGTTGAACGTGTTAAAATGACGCCTAGGAGTGGTCTTCGTGGCACCATCACTGCCTTCGAATTTTCAGGTATATTAGAGGCGACGCATAAAGTTTTGGAAGGGAGGCGACTGACAAATTGAAACTAGTCGGTTAGAATTACTGACGACGTTATATTAGTATTTTATTAAAGAGCCTTGCACTTTGTAGAGAAAGCACGAATGGCGAAATATAGTGGATTTGTAGGTTTTACTTTATCGTAATGTAGCGTTTTCATTGTGTTGTTGTCTTTCCATCACGATGTCAGTCAAAACTGGTTTGCCCATACATATGTACAAATACGAAGGTAGTCAGTTGCCTTTATTTAACAGAGATAAAAGAAACCACGCGATCTGGTGAATTTGCATGTTCTTTAGAGTTGCAGCACAGCCCTTACCGTTATAATGCGGTTCTTCCCCAATACCACAAAATGGGCAGCAGTCCATTACTAAACAGCTCAAGAGTAATGGCGAAAGTAGAGGAGATTAGCTTTGACCATATCATCCTTAATTCCTTTGTTACCAGTAGGATTGTTAAATGTAACACCCTCGGGTGACAGTATAAACAGGTAGATTAAAGGCATTAACTGAAGGTCCATAATCTCACAATCCATAAATAACTAATGCTGAAAGCAAGTAACTGCTGTAATTACCGATGGAATTCACTTGGGAATTGTCCAAAACAATTTCACGTCAAAATGTGTGTCACTGCATTTCTGATTTCGTCCATAATTAAGCTGATTGATATTCTATTCCATCATGCTATGTCAAGGAATTAACGTTTGCACATCCGAAAATGCATGAATGATTGGAAGTGCTTCAAATCCCTTCCTCATTATACGCCTCCCGTTTTGAAGGAACGAAAAGTACAAACCGACAACTTGCAACTCAAATTAGGTGATAAGTCGAATGGAGTAGAACGACTGGCCACTCCACCGGACGCATTAGACAGGTGTGCAGAGAACTTTGGAACAAATCGTGATTTCCCTTCGGTAAGTTTTTGCTTCCTTCTCCCACGCGCTGACCTATTGCAGTCCATTCCTCGTGATGCCTGGTGGAGATTTCGATTGACCCATATGAAAATGACATTTTGATGCTCATGTAGGGTTTGTGTGTCTGTCTATGTTGCCTTTCAATGCAACTCATTCTAAATTTCGAATGGTGACATCTCGAGTATCAATCCGCACAGATGGAGACTGCATTGCAATCGCTTTACTTATGACCCCTCCCCTTTTCACCGTTTTAGGCAAAGGACATTGGAGGAATGCAGCTAAAAATTCGGAAGCTCCGACATCAGCACATTTTGGCTCGTGTGCGATTTGACAACTGTAATGCTTCAAGCTTGAGAATAAGAGTCATCGCACTGCGAGACGAAAAGCATATGTTTACTTATAGCTGGAACACCTTGACATCCACCACAGGCATCAGGGAATGCATGGAATCTAAACGCACCGACGCATGGTTCGATTTGGTGGAAATTCTGTGTTATTTCATAGGGATGACTTAAAATATCAGGATGGAATAAAGGTCTAAATGCACACTGCCAAGCGATGCACTTCTGAACAAACATTTTGTATTTTACAAGGAACCGATGCGTTTGGCAGTAATAAATCGCTATACAAAGACTTCTACAACAAAGCAACATCGCCCATGGCAAACGGCGAACTCCTCGCCTCCGGTATTGTTATTTAATAAAGAAAAATATCCAAAGGAAGGGTGGGACAGAAGTAGACAGAAATGTAAGTCGCTTATGCAGTACTTGCATAGTACACCACTTTACTGCAATAGAAGTTGCATGGCCACACGGATTTCAAAGGTAAATTCAAAATAGATGTCAAATCAAACGTTTGCTGGTTCCGAGTGCCCAGTCATGGAAGGTAGACCTGACGCCAGGTTACTGATCTTTGTTCGATATATGGGGAGGAGGCATTAAACGACTAGTTGACTGCTTGGTGCTAGACGATAAAGCGTTTGCACTAAAATGGTAGGAGAAGGGTAGTAGAAAGTATGCAATCCCACAACCAGTAAAGAGTAATAGTAAAATATCAACAATGGATACAACACAAACTTCATGTGTGGAATCACAACATTTACCGGGTACGGGATTGGGCAGAAGGCTTGGTAGACTGTGCTGGTCCAGGGGAACTTCCCATAAAAGAAAACCACTTCTCGTCAGCCCAATCATTCAAAGGCGGGTGTAAAATGTGGTGTTATCAGTAAATGTCGGATGTGCAACTGAAGGTGGAAGCTTTGACAACGTAGGGTGAGCAGAAAGTGTTACCAACATCTTATTTAACCGGATAAAAAAGAATGCTAACAGAGGGTCAGTGCTTCACTGATGCTTAGCATGAAAAAAACTAAAAGAAGTCACATTAACACATGGCGGATTAGATGAGCCGCCCACATGCAGTTTCGCAAATCCAGAGGAAAAAAAAGAGTGAGTAGCATGCTGTAACTTGACTGACGAATTACCACAAAGCGCAGTCGCTCCGTTCTGTGCCATGCCACTGGAGCAAGCGCTCTTTCATCGTTAACGGCTTCACGGCACAGGATTGCCATGACTACCCTACACTGACTGATCAGTGGTAGAATGCTCCAAGACCAGTGCATGATAGCACGGCGTGTTGCCAAAGTGTGTCATATCATGTAATCTACAACATTAGCTTCAAGGAGGTAAAATTTGAGTGTCCAGCCTCAACAAACACTTTGTCTGAAGAAAAGGTGGGTACCAGAACAAAAAATGTATATCATATCATGACATAAAGCATCCACTAGGTTGGTTTAAGCAAGGCCGTGCATGCATGAAGTGAGGAACAGGTGAAAATGGTTATAAAATAAGAGGCGGTTGGTAATGATTATTAGTGCTGCTGAAAAGAGAAGTACCTACAGCAAATCCGGCAAAGACTGTAAATGAAAGCAGAGAAATATTCACTTTACTCCCCTTAAATCAGAACAGCAAAAATGTGTCTTCACAAGGGGTGCATCCTCATTGAAGCTCTAGCAGAAGGAGTTGCTTACGCACTTTGATTTACTACTACCAACAGAGACCAACATAGAGAGAATGCGAGTTGGGTCTATCACTAGTTTCCCTTGGTGGGTTAAGTGATTTACTTCATAATAGAGGAAAGAGATTGGGGAGTTGTACCTAGCATTCTTAATTACGATTACGACTGGATGAAATAATATCGCCGGTAAATTTTGGATGGAATTCTGCAGATGTTAGTGGCACTTTGTGGTTTCATTACTTTGTGTACCTTTCTTGTGCATTTGAACATGGTAATACGTCACAAAAATGAGGTGTACAAGGAATTGCTTTAAAAAGAGCCTACACGGGCAGCAGGGTCAAAGTGGAGATCCTCAAGAAAATTTACCTGCAAATTCGAGTTCGAACTAGCAGGTCCGCTAGTGAAGTAAAAGCTCTCATGAGGCTTAGAGTTACTAAAAAGAGGAGGATAATAGGACAGTAAGCAAATCTCAAGTCGGCATTGTTTCACCGGAAATTTGCTGATGAATTACAAAGGCGTTAATAACTATAAAGGTGGGTAATTAACATACCGATCGGCGGAATTTGACTCTGCTGGGCAAAATGGTAGACATTTTAAATGGCCTGAGTGATAACTTTTGTGAAAATGTGTGCATTAAGTGTCAACTCACGTGGTGCTGAGGTACTAATTTGACGACGTGCATCTTGCTAAAAAATAATAACAGTTAAAAAAGCCAAACGGATTCACAAATTTTGCAAGACATAAAAAGCATGGCGTTTGAGGTTCAGCTGTACATAATAGATTGTGAAGAACACGTCCACAGTCATTATTCTTAGGAAGGTAGTAATCCAATTAAAAGTAGATGGACGATGGTGAATAACGAAGAGTAAAGATCACTTGAATGTCAAAGCTAGAATAGAGCTACTTTCACCAATGAAGGTGGATCGGAACTAGAGCACAAATATAGAGAGAAGATTTCACGCCTTCAGAATTTTTCGGGATCACTGTAGTCCAGAAGTTTCAATTGTTGACTAATTTCCTAACATTCTGGAGAGTCTGGCTTTTCCCTAGCCCTTTCCAATCGGTACAGATAAACGCTCAAAAGCCAAATAGATGCTACAAGTGCGCGTAAGTGAAATCGCTTAGGTGGAGGCACTCAAAGCAGTCTCTAGGCATCGGTGGCGCATTTGCTAACCTCACACCCTCACTTCACGCATTACGTCAAAGATATCTCCACTAATATCGTTACATCGTGCGCACAAGTGCCGTTTGTAATACCCGTCGAACAAAAGGCTACTTAAAAATTGAATCATTTTACTTGTGTGCGTCTGATTCAGCTGGTCTTCGGGGATAGGAGGTGCCGAATCATGGGCGCATGTCGATCAATGCCTACATACATACATTCGGATGAATCTTAAACGTCCCTACAAGTTTCAAATATTCTCGACCAAATAAGCTGAACACCACCAAAACTGTAAGACTATCTGATTAATTGGGAACTTTATCGAACCGAGGGATAGGCTAAATCCATCTGACATACCACTTCCCTTCTGTGAACTGAAGACCTCGGTAGAAACAACGTAGAAGCATACACATTAGCGGCGCCATCTTAAAGAAAGTGTAGGGGGAATGTGAAATGACAAAGTGACAGGCTATTTATTATAACAAAAAATCCTATTTAATTTTGATTTCTTTTAGAATTATCAAGTGATAATGCAATCCAGCGAAATAATTTGGTTCAAATTAGGATTCTGAACCACCAACTTACTACTTAGTTTAGGCCGTTCTGGAGCATATAGAGTGCCTTCGTTAACCTAAAGGTAAGCAAATTGGCGGGGTGATGGTTATATTGCAAAGACACAAGGCATCCTATTATATCAAAATACTCCCATTTCTACCCATAAGACAATCAAAATTGATTGATAAGCTAAAAATATTGCTGCCTTCCATGGAATGCACAATCGTTCTGCCTTAACAAATGCAACCTACTTCACTAATGCCTGACGCACAATTCGATGCACCATACGTAAACATTTACTGCCATTGGCAATATATGCCTGCGGCAAGTGGTTTTCCTGACGATACAGTACAGGGCTCGGATGTCAGACACGCAATACAGCCACATTACGAACCTCATGGTCGCACGATCCACAGGCCCGAAACTCCACTCCTCTGAAACAAAAATAAAATGAAGAGCAAAAGCTGTGTTCGAAGAACAGGCGGTAGTCACCACAGCGAGCATTGTGAGTGCCATCCACTTACGATGCGCCTGGTCTTTCTAGAAAATAACGAGACATAAAGCTAAGGCCCTAAGTGAATGAAGCCAGTAGTAAATAATAAAGGCCTGAAATCAACAGTAGAGACTATGGGTAAACACTTTGTACTCAAGACTTACGAACGACCGTGATTCTGTGAAGGGGCTAAAAAATGAGGAACACCATCAAAAGTCGAAGCGAAACGACTAGTTCATGACATATTATCAGTAAAATGCCACCTTAAAAGCTACCATTAAGCAGTATCTGAAGGCATTGCTTCACTTTACGAGTGGAAACTTTGATGATTTTCAATGACTCTTCAAATCTACCACTATTCAGTTTTTCTGCGATGGAAACTACATAATGTCCCGTTGCAATATCTCCATGGCCGCAAGTCGTCAGCTCTGTCAGTTATTTGATTAACTAAACCGAAACACACTCCATCACACATTAAGACCCTCAAGTAACTTTGTGCCATTTGGTGTCATGATTCCTGTCACAACTTGTCTTTCTGTAACAAGTCGTATGTCGATCTCTCTCAGACGCATTTGCTACTTTACAGTTATCTGTAAGTTTACAGGGCAAGTATGGTCCCTTGAGCATGGAGTGGTCGGTGACTTCGAAGTCTAAGGCGGAATTGATTGTGAATAAATACTGTCATATGCTTTCGCCACGTTTTATGGATAAGGAAAAAAGAGGCAAAGAACGACATCTGCCATCTCCTGAACTGTGCCTTTGGAGGTATCCATTTACTCTGTGGCCTTCACGACCTTTCCAATTCTTTCATCGCTTGCATTGCGTAGGCGGAAGTACTCTAGATGCCCAAATCTCGTACCCACAGTGACAAGTTACTTCAACATGAAAGGTAAAAATTTTCTTGCAGGCAACAAACCTAACGGGGAGTGAATTCGTTATCAGAAACACACCAACTCAAAATACCATTGCGCTAATTTTATTAAGCGATTTGGAGCCCTAGAAAATGCTAGTTATTCCTGCAGTCCTGGACAAAATCTCTTGTTTGATTTTCTAGTAGCCACAAATGTAGACTAATCTCCTGTCATTCGGCAAAACCTTACTTCCTCTGCCCTTCCTGGTGCACCCTAAGCGTTGGCTATGCACTGGAGGGTCAAGGCCAATTAGCTATTATACGTAAGCATAGCAATAGGCACCGAGACAGAGGCACTCACAGCAGTCGCTTTTCAGTAGCCGTCCACCTCGTACTTATCGACATTATCACCCTCCCTCTACTCTTTACGTCAGGCATAAAGATAGCGGTACTGAAGTTGTTGCCTGGCATTTTTATCAAGTTGATGGGTTTGACGTGATTCGAGATATTCGCGCGTACACGGAACAGCTTATAAGGACAGGCACCTCACTTTATAAGAGAGACTAAATAAAACTAATTTCGAAAGTGGGTTGTGTTGGACTTGTATCGCTAGCCTTCAAGTGACTTCTACCACACCGATTTACCGACGCATATCTGCCTATGCCAACATACATGCAATCGCACACATCTTATACATCTCTACAAGTTGTAAATATTCGCCGCCAAGTGCATTTATACAACAGAAACTTAGTTAATCATCTGACAGATGTGGGATCTTCATTAAACTGAGGGATAAATAAAATAACAGACATGCCCTTGGTGACAGGATCAACAGATGCTCTGGCAAATCCGAAGTAGCGATACGCTCACCGGGGACATCGTCTTGAAGGAAGCACAGAGTAAAATATACAATGTCAACATAGTAAAAAGAATATCAACACTTTGAGGAAAGGATCAATTAATAAAAGATTATTTATCTTTACCCTGACGAGGAGGTACCAAATACCAATGTAATCCATTGAGTTTGCCTGGTAAGCATAACGATCCTGAATTGTCAACTTACATCCTGGTTCGGGTGATCCTATATCATTCGGTGGTATGTCGTCCTCGTCAAAGGCATCACGCTAAAGGTAAGCAAATGGCTGGTGGTTACGGTATTAGGGCAAACGCGTTTCACCGCGACAAGATTTTAACCATATCCTCCCACAACACAATCGTAACCTATCAATAAACTAAAATAGTGTTGTCTGAACTTAAAATTTCAGTCGAATCGTCTTAGCGAATGCAACCCACTTTACTAATATCTGTCTCACTGCATTTCACTTTGTGAAAAGCAACCCCTTATTTTAGAACTTCTTCATGCCTGTTCAACTTTTTACAATCATCCAAAATTCGATGCACCATACGTAAACATTTACTGCCATTGGCAATATATGCCTGCGGCAAGTGGTTTTCCTGACGATACAGTACAGGGCTCGGATGTCAGACACGCAATACAGCCACATTACGAACCTCATGGTCGCACGATCCACAGGCCCGAAACTCCACTCCTCTGAAACAAAAATAAAATGAAGAGCAAAAGCTGTGTTCGAAGAACAGGCGGTAGTCACCACAGCGAGCATTGTGAGTGCCATCCACTTACGATGCGCCTGGTCTTTCTAGAAAATAACGAGACATAAAGCTAAGGCCCTAAGTGAATGAAGCCAGTAGTAAATAATAAAGGCCTGAAATCAACAGTAGAGACTATGGGTAAACACTTTGTACTCAAGACTTACGAACGACCGTGATTCTGTGAAGGGGCTAAAAAATGAGGAACACCATCAAAAGTCGAAGCGAAACGACTAGTTCATGACATATTATCAGTAAAATGCCACCTTAAAAGCTACCATTAAGCAGTATCTGAAGGCATTGCTTCACTTTACGAGTGGAAACTTTGATGATTTTCAATGACTCTTCAAATCTACCACTATTCAGTTTTTCTGCGATGGAAACTACATAATGTCCCGTTGCAATATCTCCATGGCCGCAAGTCGTCAGCTCTGTCAGTTATTTGATTAACTAAACCGAAACACACTCCATCACACATTAAGACCCTCAAGTAACTTTGTGCCATTTGGTGTCATGATTCCTGTCACAACTTGTCTTTCTGTAACAAGTCGTATGTCGATCTCTCTCAGACGCATTTGCTACTTTACAGTTATCTGTAAGTTTACAGGGCAAGTATGGTCCCTTGAGCATGGAGTGGTCGGTGACTTCGAAGTCTAAGGCGGAATTGATTGTGAATAAATACTGTCATATGCTTTCGCCACGTTTTATGGATAAGGAAAAAAGAGGCAAAGAACGACATCTGCCATCTCCTGAACTGTGCCTTTGGAGGTATCCATTTACTCTGTGGCCTTCACGACCTTTCCAATTCTTTCATCGCTTGCATTGCGTAGGCGGAAGTACTCTAGATGCCCAAATCTCGTACCCACAGTGACAAGTTACTTCAACATGAAAGGTAAAAATTTTCTTGCAGGCAACAAACCTAACGGGGAGTGAATTCGTTATCAGAAACACACCAACTCAAAATACCATTGCGCTAATTTTATTAAGCGATTTGGAGCCCTAGAAAATGCTAGTTATTCCTGCAGTCCTGGACAAAATCTCTTGTTTGATTTTCTAGTAGCCACAAATGTAGACTAATCTCCTGTCATTCGGCAAAACCTTACTTCCTCTGCCCTTCCTGGTGCACCCTAAGCGTTGGCTATGCACTGGAGGGTCAAGGCCAATTAGCTATTATACGTAAGCATAGCAATAGGCACCGAGACAGAGGCACTCACAGCAGTCGCTTTTCAGTAGCCGTCCACCTCGTACTTATCGACATTATCACCCTCCCTCTACTCTTTACGTCAGGCATAAAGATAGCGGTACTGAAGTTGTTGCCTGGCATTTTTATCAAGTTGATGGGTTTGACGTGATTCGAGATATTCGCGCGTACACGGAACAGCTTATAAGGACAGGCACCTCACTTTATAAGAGAGACTAAATAAAACTAATTTCGAAAGTGGGTTGTGTTGGACTTGTATCGCTAGCCTTCAAGTGACTTCTACCACACCGATTTACCGACGCATATCTGCCTATGCCAACATACATGCAATCGCACACATCTTATACATCTCTACAAGTTGTAAATATTCGCCGCCAAGTGCATTTATACAACAGAAACTTAGTTAATCATCTGACAGATGTGGGATCTTCATTAAACTGAGGGATAAATAAAATAACAGACATGCCCTTGGTGACAGGATCAACAGATGCTCTGGCAAATCCGAAGTAGCGATACGCTCACCGGGGACATCGTCTTGAAGGAAGCACAGAGTAAAATATACAATGTCAACATAGTAAAAAGAATATCAACACTTTGAGGAAAGGATCAATTAATAAAAGATTATTTATCTTTACCCTGACGAGGAGGTACCAAGTACCAATGTAATCCATTGAGTTTGCCTGGTAAGCATAACGATCCTGAATTGTCAACTTACATCCTGGTTCGGGTGATCCTATATCATTCGGTGGTATGTCGTCCTCGTCAAAGGCATCACGCTAAAGGTAAGCAAATGGCTGGTGGTTACGGTATTAGGGCAAACGCGTTTCACCGCGACAAGATTTTAACCATATCCTCCCACAACACAATCGTAACCTATCAATAAACTAAAATAGTGTTGTCTGAACTTAAAATTTCAGTCGAATCGTCTTAGCGAATGCAACCCACTTTACTAATATCTGTCTCACTGCATTTCACTTTGTGAAAAGCAACCCCTTATTTTAGAACTTCTTCATGCCTGTTCAACTTTTTACAATCATCCAAAATTCGATGCACCATACGTAAACATTTACTGCCATTGGCAATATATGCCTGCGGCAAGTGGTTTTCCTGACGATACAGTACAGGGCTCGGATGTCAGACACGCAATACAGCCACATTACGAACCTCATGGTCGCACGATCCACAGGCCCGAAACTCCACTCCTCTGAAACAAAAATAAAATGAAGAGCAAAAGCTGTGTTCGAAGAACAGGCGGTAGTCACCACAGCGAGCATTGTGAGTGCCATCCACTTACGATGCGCCTGGTCTTTCTAGAAAATAACGAGACATAAAGCTAAGGCCCTAAGTGAATGAAGCCAGTAGTAAATAATAAAGGCCTGAAATCAACAGTAGAGACTATGGGTAAACACTTTGTACTCAAGACTTACGAACGACCGTGATTCTGTGAAGGGGCTAAAAAATGAGGAACACCATCAAAAGTCGAAGCGAAACGACTAGTTCATGACATATTATCAGTAAAATGCCACCTTAAAAGCTACCATTAAGCAGTATCTGAAGGCATTGCTTCACTTTACGAGTGGAAACTTTGATGATTTTCAATGACTCTTCAAATCTACCACTATTCAGTTTTTCTGCGATGGAAACTACATAATGTCCCGTTGCAATATCTCCATGGCCGCAAGTCGTCAGCTCTGTCAGTTATTTGATTAACTAAACCGAAACACACTCCATCACACATTAAGACCCTCAAGTAACTTTGTGCCATTTGGTGTCATGATTCCTGTCACAACTTGTCTTTCTGTAACAAGTCGTATGTCGATCTCTCTCAGACGCATTTGCTACTTTACAGTTATCTGTAAGTTTACAGGGCAAGTATGGTCCCTTGAGCATGGAGTGGTCGGTGACTTCGAAGTCTAAGGCGGAATTGATTGTGAATAAATACTGTCATATGCTTTCGCCACGTTTTATGGATAAGGAAAAAAGAGGCAAAGAACGACATCTGCCATCTCCTGAACTGTGCCTTTGGAGGTATCCATTTACTCTGTGGCCTTCACGACCTTTCCAATTCTTTCATCGCTTGCATTGCGTAGGCGGAAGTACTCTAGATGCCCAAATCTCGTACCCACAGTGACAAGTTACTTCAACATGAAAGGTAAAAATTTTCTTGCAGGCAACAAACCTAACGGGGAGTGAATTCGTTATCAGAAACACACCAACTCAAAATACCATTGCGCTAATTTTATTAAGCGATTTGGAGCCCTAGAAAATGCTAGTTATTCCTGCAGTCCTGGACAAAATCTCTTGTTTGATTTTCTAGTAGCCACAAATGTAGACTAATCTCCTGTCATTCGGCAAAACCTTACTTCCTCTGCCCTTCCTGGTGCACCCTAAGCGTTGGCTATGCACTGGAGGGTCAAGGCCAATTAGCTATTATACGTAAGCATAGCAATAGGCACCGAGACAGAGGCACTCACAGCAGTCGCTTTTCAGTAGCCGTCCACCTCGTACTTATCGACATTATCACCCTCCCTCTACTCTTTACGTCAGGCATAAAGATAGCGGTACTGAAGTTGTTGCCTGGCATTTTTATCAAGTTGATGGGTTTGACGTGATTCGAGATATTCGCGCGTACACGGAACAGCTTATAAGGACAGGCACCTCACTTTATAAGAGAGACTAAATAAAACTAATTTCGAAAGTGGGTTGTGTTGGACTTGTATCGCTAGCCTTCAAGTGACTTCTACCACACCGATTTACCGACGCATATCTGCCTATGCCAACATACATGCAATCGCACACATCTTATACATCTCTACAAGTTGTAAATATTCGCCGCCAAGTGCATTTATACAACAGAAACTTAGTTAATCATCTGACAGATGTGGGATCTTCATTAAACTGAGGGATAAATAAAATAACAGACATGCCCTTGGTGACAGGATCAACAGATGCTCTGGCAAATCCGAAGTAGCGATACGCTCACCGGGGACATCGTCTTGAAGGAAGCACAGAGTAAAATATACAATGTCAACATAGTAAAAAGAATATCAACACTTTGAGGAAAGGATCAATTAATAAAAGATTATTTATCTTTACCCTGACGAGGAGGTACCAAGTACCAATGTAATCCATTGAGTTTGCCTGGTAAGCATAACGATCCTGAATTGTCAACTTACATCCTGGTTCGGGTGATCCTATATCATTCGGTGGTATGTCGTCCTCGTCAAAGGCATCACGCTAAAGGTAAGCAAATGGCTGGTGGTTACGGTATTAGGGCAAACGCGTTTCACCGCGACAAGATTTTAACCATATCCTCCCACAACACAATCGTAACCTATCAATAAACTAAAATAGTGTTGTCTGAACTTAAAATTTCAGTCGAATCGTCTTAGCGAATGCAACCCACTTTACTAATATCTGTCTCACTGCATTTCACTTTGTGAAAAGCAACCCCTTATTTTAGAACTTCTTCATGCCTGTTCAACTTTTTACAATCATCCAAAATTCGATGCACCATACGTAAACATTTACTGCCATTGGCAATATATGCCTGCGGCAAGTGGTTTTCCTGACGATACAGTACAGGGCTCGGATGTCAGACACGCAATACAGCCACATTACGAACCTCATGGTCGCACGATCCACAGGCCCGAAACTCCACTCCTCTGAAACAAAAATAAAATGAAGAGCAAAAGCTGTGTTCGAAGAACAGGCGGTAGTCACCACAGCGAGCATTGTGAGTGCCATCCACTTACGATGCGCCTGGTCTTTCTAGAAAATAACGAGACATAAATTCACGGTCCTAAGAGCATGAAGCTAACAGCAAAAAATCAACAGTAGAGACTACGAGTTGTTTCGTTCATAATAAAACGAAGTCAACATTTTGGACATGCAAAAATTCAAGACTCACGATATGATGTACTTCTACGATAGGGCTGCGAAAATATGAGGAGAAGCGCTTTGAATGCCCAAGCCAAATGCCTCGTCAAAAGCGTCTATCAGTGAAATGCCACCTTGGAAGCTACCATTAGGTAGTGCTTGGAGGGATTAGTTCACTTCGGTCGCAACTAATATAGCATGCTGTTGCAGTACCACTGCCAGATTACTCGATTTTAACAACCGGGATACACTCCACTACACTGATTGAGGCCCTCGGATGCGCTAGCGCTACTTCGTGTCAAGGATCATGCCAAAGCATGCCCACTCGTACCGTAATCCTCTAAATCGCAATCGTTATTTGAAGTTTACTTACGTCTGCAAAACTACGCCTTTTGAACGTGACTCCAGACATACTCAAACCGTGTAAGTCATAATCTCGGATCTTGCACACGTTCACTTCAGCCGATTTTTGAGGATATCAGGTTTCAAACTGAGGGACAATTTGAAGAGTGTTTCTGAAGTGTACCATACCATTCTACTGATGCATGCCGATCTATGGCTACATACATGCAATCAAATGCATATTTGACATCCCAAAAAGTTTCAACTCTTCACGCCCAGGTACTTCATAAATTACAAAAATTGTTTGAACATCTGCTGAATTAGGACCTCCATTAGATCATTGAGAAATTAAAAAGGCAGACCCACATCTTCAGACCGAAGTTTTTGACGATCTGTCGTATTGACATTTGTTGCATTTGCGTAGCTGAGATCATCTGAAACAGTGCACAGAGAAATGCTTACTGACAACTGAAGAAGCAACATTAACATTTTTCGACACTTAGCGGACTGCCAATTGCTTAGTTAAAAGGTTAGTAATCTGAGGCAGATAGGTTTTTAGTGTAAAGAAGGTTTTAATACTAATGGAATGGAGGAGGTTGATATGGCTGAGATACCTGAATTGGATGTTTCTTGANAGCGTGGTATATCGTAAATAACATGCTAAAAGAAAGTAAGTACATGGAAGAGGGAACGTCACAAATTGAAACCACACACTATCACTCAGAAGCATTTATATTCTTTCGAGTAAGTCAGCAATGTTATTCATGATTCTGCAAGGCTTAGTGATTGAAATGCCTTCGCGGCAACAAATGTGAAGCCGTTTATTCAAATGCCTGTCTCCCGCCATTATGTACTCACTATTCTCATTCAGTTCAACCTCAAAACTGTGGGACATTATCCACTGCAAGCGCTACCAAATATGCAAAATTAATTTAATTGTAACTTACGTCTCCCATGTTTCTAGGTGGCAAAGTGTCTGCGACACAACGGTTTGTGGCCACTCGACATCCTTCACGCAACATGGCCTTTAAATATAAGGCAAAACAAAAACAAATTACTATGTCCTATTTGTTAAAACATTCACGTTTTTGTAGAAAATAACAGGGTGTAAAACTCGACATAAAATACACTAGAAACGAAACAAAAAGTGGTCGAGAAACAATGAAAAATCGGGATGAATTACTGTCGCTGCATTAGTTCGTCACGTATTTCAAAGTGTAGATACTAGACAAGCCAAATTTTAAAAGCCAGGTTGCTAGGGAAAATAGGGAAGGCACTGCATGTTAAAAGCGTTTTGCACTTAGTACACGAGGCAAACCAGTCAACCAACTTACTTTTAGAAAAGTATTTTAGTACAAATAAGGAAGGAATTTCTGGTGGGTAGAAAACATTTTTGGCTTGAAAATGGTTCCAATTATTCGCCAGATTTGTAATCTTTTTTGCAATCTGGAAGAACTCGCATAATCTTACGGTAAACCTGGTAGAAAGCATGTATTCAAATGTGTTTATAGTATTTGAGAGCACTAAAAATGCATACTCACCAAACCATTGTCTACTATAATGTTTGTCATTGCCACACGACATTTCACGGCATCGTAGTTGCACTAAATATTAAAGCAAGGTTAAAACACACGTCTCTAATTAATCGTTGAGACTCCTCTTTGCACAATAGCAGCAAAGTTTATTGGAATATTTATAATCTCAGTAAATGACTCAAATTCCATTCCACTCGTGGTCATAAATTCAATTAGATGTTATTTGAATTTATATATATATTCAAATGTATATATTCTTTTAATGCATCAAGCAAAAAATTCTTAGCAAGTTTCCGACCAAAGAACTGAAAAGTGAAAATTGTAGCTAATGGTCAAAAAAAAAACAATATTTGCAGACCAACCAAAGTACTTTGGCTACAATAAGCAACCTTAAGCCAACTTATAGCAACACTGAATCTATCGAAAGACTAAACAAATGTCTCACCACGTGTTACACTAAGCTGTAATCGTCTGTATATAGCAATGGGTCCGCACTCCCATATAAGAATAGCAGTACACACAGATACAGCAATTTGCAAAAAGGTGTAAAACCTACTTAAAGGCATGTTTGTCCTTAAGTAAGAGATAACATCTCCCAAAATTACAATTATTTTAATTCTGACTAATCATGCTGCAAGCAAGAATCGAGTCCATCACCGTATTGAAATAAAATTGGTTCTTACCTTCTTATATATTTCCTTAACAATGCTTTTCTTATGATCCGCAAATTTCTTTTTTAATTGGTGCTCTTGCCATCTTTTTTTAAAGTAGTTCGTCATCCTAATGAGGGAGCGAAGTGAGATAAGTGCGCGCTGACCTTGGGACAACTTAGCCACATTGACTAAACAAATATATGAAGTTGGTTTCAAACACCATATTATTCAACGCAAATGTAAATCAAAACTTTTCAAATTAATGTTGTCATGAGGTCTGAAATTTTGGGCACAAGTTATTAGGTCGATGAAATATCTGAAATACAATATGACAGCAATAAAACCACATTCACCATCCTTAATTTTATTGGCTCAACCAACCTTTTTATGTTTATGTGTTAAAATTTGCAAGTGTTTTTATAAGATGCACGAACTTGTAATGAAGAAGTGTACCTCGATGCCATATTTGGCATAAACAGTGGCAAAAGCTAAAAATCCTCCTCATTTTGAGATGAATTGCTGTTTAAATAAAATTCAACACTCCTTTAAGTGTGTTCAGCAGTAACGAGGAAGCGAAAGTAAATATTCAAACTAGCAGACCCACCTTGTAATTTAATGCGTTTGGATGAATTGTGCAATGTGAAACGTGAAGAAAACCACGTGCAAAGTTTATTCAGTGAAATATTTTTACAAACCATTTGCTTTCCATCTGTCTGTTCAGTAATTAAGTGAATAGCTTCTAAAGCACCTGTGGTCCTAAGCCCTGCTAAAGCGAGTAGCTGAGTAAAATACCTTGTCTTCCAATCTACCTCATGGTGGCGTTTTTCCGTTCACACCCGGATATCAAATAAAATTCTATTTTAAACTACCGCAGTTTTCATTAGTGATCTGACCTGCCGGTGTTCAAATCTCACCCATTTTAATGATGGTGGGGGAAATGTACTTCTTTTACTGTTAAGGGCATATGAAATGCTCAAAATGAAGTAATTAGGCCACACAAATTATTTCCTAATTTTGCCTGCAATTCTCATCAAGGGGATAAAACGGAGTGCTCAATTGACTGCAAAAGTCAAAATTTACGGAAAAAACGGGAGTTATACCTTTTCAGTACCACAGACCTTTCGTAGTGGTGACTTTTAAACCCTAGTTACTGTAACCTAGAGGTTAACACCTCGAAAGAATGTCGAAAAAATGCCCTAGTTTCGTTTACAAGCCTAAAACTTGTTTAGGCATTTTACAAAATCTATGCTGCAAGTGGCGAATCAGCGACACAATCTCCTAAGGTCGGATTGCAATCGGACACTACTTATTGATGCGTGTCATACTGCAACAGAAACATGATTTCTTAAAGTACAGGCAAAGAATTAAAAGCAGTAGTATCACTTGATCACTGCTTGCTCTTTTGGGACATTTTTATGTGCCTTTTAGATGTGTTTGATTACTAAGGAAAGGAAATGAGGTGGATAAAAGAACCAACTTCTCGTTCGGGCAATTGGTCCTAAGGATTAACGGCGTCTAGCACTGTGAAGTGGAAAAGGAGCAACATTTTTATTTTCCTTTTGCTTGATAATAACTCTGATGATGATGAAAAGGAGGGTGAAATACGCGGAAATTATTGCGATCAGCACCTTTCAGTAGACTGGTTATTATTTAAGCCATGCAGTTTTCAGTCTCCCAGGTTTCGATTCCCTGATTGGTCTTATCCATTGTCCGTTCATGGCTACACCTTGCCAGGCTTATGCATTTTGATATCAGGTTTCCACTATCTACCGGGCGGCCTGAAGCGTTGCAGTTTAGCCCTCAATTTCTGCAAGGACCCTCCGAATGTGATGTGCACGGTTCATGAAAGAAGTGGTGAAAAGAGAGTCACAAGCAATGGATACCACATGTTCCATTGAAACACATGACGGAATACGTGTGTGCATGTTTATAAAGGATAACTTGAATTCACCATGTTAGGTATCGCGGTTTCACTTGACCTGATTCAACTAGGCTAACCACCAACCGGCACCCACGCAAGTGATCCAACTCCCCAGTAGTTGAGCAAAGGTAATATTTAACTTTGAAGCAAAAAAGACCTATTCCTAACAAAAACTCTTGGGAAGATGTTTAAATTCCAAGGAGTTCTGCAAACAGGAGCTCCATCTTGCAGGAAACTCGTTCAATGGCAAACTCAGGCTTTGAGTAGGAATATTTTGCTAACGGTTGGTTCGGATGAAATCCGTTTTGCCAGGTATGTCTGGCTTTTTCCAAGCATCTTCCTCCCTGGCGTCGCTACGGCAGCAATCGCAAACGCTGGCACAGGAATTTGTCCATGCAGTGCACGCTCAATTTGGATTCCGTAAGAAGAGGACGAGGATAAGACTTACAAGCAAATCCATTGAACAGCCATCGGCCATGACCCACCGATAACTGCAAAACCTGCTCCAGAACAGTATGCGCAATCGCTCCCCATAGGATGAGAATACTGGGCTCCTGAAAGGGCAGACACCTTCCTGAAGCAAGGTGCAATAGCAATCTCATCCTTCAAAAATGCGCACAAATTTTAAGAAGAAAGTAGGCAATTTAACGGTGATGGAAGCGGAGAAAAATGGTGAAAATAAAGTGGATTGAAAAAGAATTTTGAACTGAGATCTAAGTTTGCAAGTCACGGACCATTGCAACGAAACATAGGCCAAATATGACTGGCATGCTTTTGGGTTCAAAAATTTAAGTTGCTAGATCGGGAATGAGGACGAAGTTGGCAGCCGAAGAGGTGTATAAAAAAGTTAGTCCAAACCGCAAAAAGAGCTTTGGCTGCAGTACCATCCACATGCGCAACAAAACCGTACGCGAACCACAGAGGGGCCCATTCAATTTGAGGAATGCTTAATGGACCTTGGAGCAGGAGAAATGGAGAGCCATTACGTGTCATGAAGAGGAGAGGACATGTAAACTGAGATGGGGAGTTAGTGCCTACAAAGCTCACCTTATATGAGTTCAAGAATTGGTAAAACAAAAAAAATTAGCCGATGGTCTGTCACGTTCTTTGTCCGAATGTATGTTGCACCTACGCAATCGAAGGCGCCTCAATGAAAAGTTCAACCTAAATAACAAAAAGTTTTTGACGTTGTTGTCTGGGAGAAGAAACCAGGATAATAACAGGCAAACTTACATCAGATTGCTTTTCCCGGGGTAAAGCTAACCCGATTATTTGAAGGCATGGAATAAATTTACTCAGAACAGAAAAAGCTTTTGGATGAGTTGCTCCAACCTCGGGGCTAGAGAAAATGGATGCATACTGAGTGCAGTTGTGCAAGTTGTTCGGATTGATAACCGCAGTTTGAATGGGTGCCAAAGCTAGAGCACCCATGCCCAGCCCTGAGGCAATGCTTCCAATACTGATAGATCTGTGATTCGGAAACCACTAAGACCAAACACACAAGACTGCAATTTTAACTAAGTAAGACTTAGTGAAGGACAAATAACGCACGGCTGTAGCAACAGCATGCAAAGCGGAGTAAGAGGCGCCGATTCCACGCCAAACGTTATTGAACCCGTGAGAGGCCTTCAAGCCATTGTTCAATGTTAATTGCAAGAGGAGAGGACCACTACTAGAAAAGAATTGTAGCCGTTTAATAAAAATGTCAAAATAAGCCTTTTAAAGAAATTATGGCAATCAACAATCGTAAAGGACAACGCTATCTCTGAAGGTGGTCGAATATGCAATTCAGATGATGTAATGAACCATGTGAATGCTAAATTACGCATATTAGATGGGAAACGGACAAGGCGACCTAATCCGTGTTGTAGAGAAGGCAATTGATCCATAGGAAGGAGGCACTACAATTCGCTACAAAACCAAATGGTTTGCACAATCATGCGTTTCCAAAATGCTTCATGTTTTACACTAACCGACGACGCAGGGATCTAAGACTAGAGGTAGAGGGGAAGAACAGCATAAATTTGCACCGATGGCAGACCTTCAACCCTTCACAGCGGACACAGACCTCAACAAGCGACTCGAGCATACCAGATTAAGGCCTTAGTTTTGTCTGCGACAAAAGAAAAACCCAGCAGAACTGAGCGGCGTGACTAAGGCAACAGAAAGTGTCGTTCTAACATCTGTTTGAAAAGATGGCTGATGCAGCTCCATGGGTCCGTTCCTCCACTCGGAGTACGCCATAGATTTCGTCAGTGGTTCAATTTGAGTGGTACCATCTCTTCAATGAGTTATTTGGGAATCAACACACAGATCCGCGCGCGACTAACTGCAGTCCATCATAGTGAAACATGCACTTACAAAGGAGCACCGAGGGTCTGATATAAATGTAGATGCTGGATAGTGACAAAGTAAAAAAATACGCTATCAAAAACAGATGCGAAAGAAAACCGAAAATGGTGCTTAAAACGCACATATGTATGCGGACTGTGCACAATATGTAGACTTGAATACAACATTTGGGGACAAGTGGACAGAACATGCAAACTTCCCAACCAAGTTGAATCCATGGCCTCCCAACAACTTAATTGGCCTACAAAACGTAATATCTACTGCTATGCACACTTCCTAATCTAAGGGCTTAAATGCAGAAATACATAAACTGTAATAATGTTCCAGAAATTCCTTTGCTATTACAAAGGATTGATCTAAGAGATGTTTCAAATCGCTGGGCATGCTGAAGTTCAGTTCTTAAACTTTAACACAAATAAATGAAAAACTATTAAGCTGAACAAAAATTAAATACAGGCTTAAAGAATTTCAATAGTACAAAGGCAAATTTTAAAAGGGCCTTTAATTCAAAAACAACCTTGAAGCCACGGAGAGGAGTCATTCACTATGAGCGGCCAAATCTTATATGAATACCTGCAGAGGGGAATCGGTGAAAGGCAAATCAAACAATGCTAGCTCTTTCATCAAGCTTCCAACAATGATTAGAGGTGTTGAGCTTGAAACGACCTCAGCCTATTCTCAAATTTTAAATGGGCGAGATCTCCAACTTGCTTCATATGCTTGTTTACTGCTGCACCGACAGGTGGAGTTGGGCGTTGAATGTGCGAGTGCCAAGTGGGCCATTTTTGGTAAGCGGAACTGGCGTTGTGGGATGAACCAAACGCCGGGTTAAGGTGCCTAACGCTGGCGCTCATGAGATACCACAAAAGGTGTTGGTTAATTTAGACAGCAGTACGGTGGCCATGGAAGTCGGCATCCTCTAAGGAGTGTGTAACAACTCACCCGCCGAATTGACCAGCTCTGAAAATGGATGGCGCTGGAGCGTCGGACCTACACCGGGCCGTCATCGCAAGCTGGATTGGTGGCTGTGCGCGTTTGCGTCATGGTCCAGGCGTGGAGTGCGATGCTGAGTAGGAGGGTCGCCGTGGTGAGCGTGGAAGCCGCAGGCGTGAGTCATGGTGGAGCCGCCACGGGTGCAGATCTTGGTGGTAGTAGCAAGTATTCAAGTGAGAACCTTGAGGACCGAGGTGGAGAAGGGTTCCATGGGAACGGCAGTTAGCCATGGGTCTTGTAGTCCTAAGTGATCCGGTGACCCCGTGCAGTCATGGAGTGCCATGCATGCTGCGTGCATGCATAGGTGTGGGGTAGTTCATTGGCATCCACCTAGAGCGAACCGGATTAACATTCCTGATCCAACTCAAGGAGATGGGTGGTGTCGGTAGGTCGGTGAGTTGGTTAGTTTGCGGTGCCGCTGCTGCAGGAGGTCTGCGGAGAAATAGGCCGGCACATGACATGGGCGTCACCATCAGGCGCGGTAACGCAAACGAACTCGGAGGTATCGGCAAGATTTCCAAAGAGGGTTATTTTTTCTTTGTAGGACGTTTACCACCCCTGAAATTGGGTTGTCTGGAGATAGGGGTATCACCTCTGTAAAGCACCACCCCTCTTGTTGTGTCTGGCACGCTCCCGCGGGCCCTTGAAAATCTGAGGGAGGCAGTGTTATTTTTGTGGCAGGCCGTACCCATATCCGCATCAGGTCTCCAAGGCGAAGAGCCTCTGGCACTAAAATACTGCAGATGGGGGAAGTCGGGATTCTTAATCCATAACATCGGAAAGAGGATTGGCTCTGAAAGCTGAGCGGAACAGGCTAAGGAAAGAAACAAGCTAACTCAGTTTGCTGATGGACGGGCTGGCTAACTGTTGATACACCGCCTCCACCGCCGTCGTTGCGGTGGTGGGTGGGTGTGGAGCATGCAGTTGAGCCCATCCCTTGGCTGGAGGCGAGTAGGGTGAACCGTGGGCGGACCCAGATAAATGTGCACCTCGGTCGATTGATTGGTTAGTTAGTTGTCGATGATGCTGCTTGTTGGCTGTTAGTTGGCGAGTGTTGTGGTGCTCGGCACTGCTACTGGTTAGCCTCGTTGGGGGGTGCTTGTTTAGTGCCAAACACCCAACCCAGAACTAACATGGACCTGAAAAATCCGACTCTCCAATTAAAACGTAGTTTTGTGATGTCCGCTGGTTTGTTCTAGTGCAATGTGATTTCTGCCCAGTGCTCTGAAGTCAAAGTGAAGATTTTCAACCATACGCGGGTAAATGGCGGGAGTAACTACGACTCTCTTAAGGTAGCCAAATGCCTCGTCATCTAACTAGTGACGCGCATGAATAAAATTAATGAGATTTCTATTGGCCCTGGCTACCATCTAGCGAAATCACAGCCAAGGGAGCAGGCTTGGCAGAATCAGTGGGAAAAGAAGACCCTGTTCAGCTTGACTCTAGTCCGACTTTGTGAAGAGATATGGTGGGTGTAGCAATAAGTGGTTCAACTGTGGCTTTCTATGAGATAGCTGTGCTTTTCATCTTTGTGCTCAGCATGCACATCACCTTGTTAGCCCGCCAAATCTAACATTTACTCTTTTGCGCTTTTACATTCCTGTCATCAGGAGGTAGATAGAATGCTCGTAAATGCTTAAATAGAAAAATGATTTAAGACAAGGAAAATTGGTTTGGGCATTTCCAGTTCATGTTGTACCTAGTCATTGATTTACTTCCTTTAATGGAAGCTGCGAAGAGGTGGTTTGAGAGCACTAAAAACCTCTAATTTTGTCTCATCAACTGGGCATATAAGCATTCGTTCATTTCCAAAACTTCTGACAAGCCCGCTTGACGCCTCATGTTATTAATGGGTTAGTGTTTGCAATCAGTGGTAAATGAAGTTGATCCATGAAGGTTAAATATGCTTTGCAAATTGCAGTATAGTCACCACAATTGAACAAATTTCACATGCCAAAAAGAGGGGTCACCCATAAATCATGCGATTCATTACAGTCTACAAGGTTAGTAGAACTACTAATTTATCGAAGCGTATGTTTTAGAAAAGGTTGCAGACTAATGTCCATCCCATTCATTCTGCCAATTTTAAAGCATTTCTCTTTTCGTCTGCAAGAAAATTAGCAGAGAACGAATTAAATGTGAGAAGCGGTTTCATTATACCACAATGATTACTCATATATGGGTCTGAATGCCAACTTCAGTTTGCCGTAGCATAACATTGAGTTTTATCAACTTAGGTCTCGATCAGGCCTAAGTGGCTGTACTTTAGTTTGGACCATTTTAATTCCACCTCGCACATGCTTCTAGTTGGAAGGACATCGCTGAAGAGAGCACGAAGTCAGCCTCCTAGTTAGCTGAACCTGAGAGGAGTAAAATCAAATATAACATTTTGCTGCGGCTTGTGGACTTTAGAAAACTACGTCCATTAGTAGGAGACGCCGATCTGCACGTCATACCCTTCCTGCCATAGTAGAGCTTTTGTCGCGCCTCTGACTAACCACTTACTTTATTTTACTTCTTTTAAAAAATCTATTCAATCAAGCACGCACTCAATGTTCGTCTCCTCAAGAAACGCAGACAATCTTCTGAGAGCTTATTTCACTCTTTAATATGTGAGGATCTCTTAAGATGCTGAGGTGGATATGATGTGATAAGCAGTCACGATGGGATTACTGATAATCGTAATTAATTCATTTCTGTTTTGCTTGTTCTAAGTTTCGTCATGTTTAGTTACCATTCTGCCACCTTTGTGTTAAAAGTCAGTTGTATTAACGAAAACCACATGAATAAATCACAATTGACTACTTATGCTATTTGTTACAGTCTCTTTGCCACAAAATGTATTTCTTTGCCTCACAGTCCAGACAAATGTATGAGCATAGGCCTCATATCTACACCTAATGGAAATATTACAAAGGCCAGGAAAAGGCTTTAGCAATAAAGTAGCCCTAAATATGGAGATAAAAGCATTAGTATGGGCTGCCTCTTCTGCCTTGCTTTTATGCCATATCTGTTAGAGTTCTTCATTCTCAGGACATAGCATCATGTCGGGTAAGAATGTGATTCAATAAACTTAAATTTTAACAAAAACAAATTTCAGTTCTTTATGGATACTAAAACTCTAATTCTGCAAGCCCAATGGTCAAAAGGACTGACTAGGTACCAGTCACTTCCACCAAGTAGCGAGTTTCCGACAAGTGGATGTTACGTAATCAATCCTTGACTGGTGAAACAACATAATTCAGCAACTTAAACATGCAAGTTTACCACTTTTAATAATCCATGTGTAGGTTTGAAAAAAAATCTCTGTCCGTTATGTTTTTTTAATCCACCAAAAAAGGTGTTTTTCGTAGAAGCTATATGTACTCACCAGCTGCTTGAAGCATTTCAATCAATGGTAACCATCCATTTTATTGAAAAAAGACGGTAGAATTGGCGACGTTGATGGCATCGATGGGGTTGTTATGTCAGAGACACATAAGCATAAAAGTGGAAGCTGGATCTCACTTGGCATTGGAGGCGGTAGAGGAGTTCATACTCTTCCGGTAACATGGTCTCGTGATCAAATTTTTCTAACATTTATTCCCCTTCATAAGTGATCTTGAAGCAGTTCCCCACGACACTGCCTACAAAGTCGCTTTCTATTATCAATATTTATTTTGAGGAGGAAACAGGTCTTAAACTCAACGAAGTTGCTTGATGCCGCACGCTCAACAGCGCTGAAGAGGTCAATTCTTTTTGAAGTCATACTAGTGCATCGAGTAATATTTAAGGGTCCACACAACGTGGGCTTTTCGCTATGTTCACAAAAGTAGCGCATTTAAGGCACTACCTACTAGCATGCAAGAACATAGTGGGAATGGACTATTAAATGTTGGCTGACCTTGTTGTAACAGTGAAAGAGATTGTTGGTTGCGCACTGGTACGAGGAATTGCAGCATTAGGGTTCCACAATCCACTACACTAAAAGAAATTGATAGACATCTCAAAGCCAAAGATACTGGCGTTCTGAAATCGCCCTAGACGTATATGCCTCCTAACAAAGCTGTGCCAGTTGCAGCAGCTTTCGGACTACTGTCTGCAGTCTATGTTAACAGACATTTCTAAGGAAAGTGTATATATTAATGTCATGGGTCCTTTGTCATCCTCCAAGAGAGGAACTCCATAATGTTGGAAATTGCAAACGAGGCAGAACCCATAAAGACAGAAGACGCTCAAATGTTGGCGCTTTGGTTGTGCTCAACCAATAAAATTGTAACCATAGAGCCTAGTCTTCCCAAAGCTTTGCAAGGCCTTTGAGACATTTAAGACTGCATGACATCTAGACGTCTGCAAGGTGGCAGATCCGTAAAAAGGATAAGCCGGAGCCTGATTAGACTACTATAGCTATTCGTTGTGCATGCACAATCTGAAGAGCTTGATTTAAGCACATAGTACTGCAAATATGCAAGTCGATTGCGTCACCTGTAGTACACCGCAAGTCCCATCATCTACTGAACAAGAAACATTGTAATTAACATACTTTATAGCACAATCAAACTACCACCTTTTCAATGCATAGCTCTGCGCTTAACTATTCTCCATTCAGCACAACAATGCACACCCCTTCAAGGGTAGATGCGGTGGTAAAATATGAAGAGTTGGACCATTGCTGACAGCAAAGGTGGAAACCAACCATAAGAGGAGCACCTGGAATAGTGACTAAAATAGCCGTGTTTGTTTGGATGCTCATCTCAGGCGAGAAGCGTTCAGTAGGCACAAAATTTTCGACAGAACAGTTGTTAACGATCCTTGGGGTGGGAGAGGTGCATTCGTAACGTGCGGTCCCCTGACCTCCTTCCACTGGTTGGCATAGGGTAAATAAAGAATGCTCTTATCTAGTCAAGCTAATCATTCCATGAAAGTGAATGTTAAGGAGAAACAGATAAACGCAGAATCTACTATACTTGGGATTGTCTAAATTAAAATAGGCACAAATCACTGAAAACGAGTCATTTTTGCCAAATGCCTTCATTTATTTGCCTCTTCGTTTACGTGTTTATGCTTATGACTCTGGCCTGCCTTAACTGAAACACACGCGCATGGTTGCTAAAGAGGAAATCTTATTTTTGCACTGGATTTTCGATATCGATAATTCCGTTCTACTGAATCTGTGAAAAACGGCAAAGAAACGCATACAACACCTCTGCGACGCCTCGATTAAATAGCAAAATTCAGTTGTACATGCGCGATGCTGGTAGCAGACGTGACGATTAAACACTTGTAATGAAGATTGGGAAAGTTATTTCTCAGCGGAACAGAGTCAGTCATAATGGGGACACAAACAGAGAAAATGAAATATTAACACTCGCCTAGGTGAGACGGTGACCCAAGAGCAAATTAGGAACCCTATTAAGGGTCATCTGGGTTTGTTGTTTTTGCCCTTAGTAGAGTGCTACTATACTATTTTTCGCGCTATTCATGTTTGATCTCTTAGGGTGTTTCTCTTCTTCTAAACTATGCATCGAATTTAGCTGCTGAGAGACATTGTCATTTCCTCCTCAACTGTAGCTTTGCCTCGGTGATTATTGCCCGTTCGATCCCTAACAGTGATTCTCCCTTAGATGTTCCATTAGCATAACATTAAAGTAATAAACAACACGTATTGAGCTTAAATTTCTGATCATTGCATTCTGGTAGGATTAAATTTGCCCAAATGCAAAGGAAGTGAAAGTTCTAGATATCTCCTTGAAATATATCGCTAACATACCAATAGCTAAATATTTTAGCCAAATTACTGAGCTATTTTGTAAATGCACCGCTGAAAACCATGTCACTGCTGTCAATTGGATGACCAGTTAACAGTTCTATTCCATTAGATGAGCATAATGCCAATGATTCACGTTGGGTTTATTCATTTCCTCATCATAAACCGTGGTACATTTATATTGTGTGCAGAATCTCTGAACGAGATAAACAGAAATTGTCAGAGTGATCAAATCCTAGCATGGAAAAAATTTTTGAAATTTCAAAAATTTATTCTTTGATTGATATAAAAAACTGTCCACTGCCAATTTATAAGCATTGCAAAAAGTTGAGCTCTAACCTGGTATCGCCTGATTGGCTCATTACAGGCGGAGTTGAAAGCTAAGTGCGGTGGTCATTCCTAAAAAATGAAATTTAAAGAACCTTCAGCCTTTTTGTTTGATATATTGAAAAGCTTATTTGGTTTATATAAATCGCTAATTAATTTGTTTATTTTTATACTGAGCTTTGTAAAAGAAGTCATGCATGAGTGGGCACGACCAGTGCTGGTATTTTTAGTAAAGGCATATTGAAAATGCGAGTAAAAGTGTCTACCTCGATAAATAGGCCAGCAAAATGAGTGGCCCTAGAGGATATTCATTGACTGACTTAGTCAGGAAAGGAGATTTTTGATGCGCCAGTTGCTGTTGAGAGAACCAAGAATTTGAAAGAACCAAGGTAAAGTTAGTTGAAGAATGTCTTTTCGTAAATAATGTATTTACCTGAGCTTAAAAGATGGCCTAACGGTTGGCTAGGAATGATGCATTGAGGCTTTTAACAGAGAGCCGTAGGTTTCGGTTATTAGTGTGGTTAGTTTGCTTTAAAAAAATGGCGGTTTGAATACAGGATGGCCTTGAGACGTGTTTGAAGAATCGCTAGTTTGTGCTACTGGTGAAAGAGATCGATGTCATAAAGATTGTGAACGCTAAAACAACGTAAATTGAATGCGATCAGGCTCACTACCTCGGCGCAGTCAGCGATATTGCACATATTGGTCCTAGAAAAACTGGAGCGTGACTTCTGGCTAGCAGGGACTGAGGCAATGGAGAACGCCAAAAACTTAATTTGAGTGTAAGCCGGTGAATTTAGTAGAGCTTAGCCTTAACAAGTGATTGACCTTGGTTTTTGAAAGAACACCAGGACCCTTGGAATACACCTCTACTCAACACGACCTAATCGGGGGGAGGTGAACAAAAATTTACAAGTATATGGTACTTGGAAAATAGTTATTATTCAACACCTCTTAGAAAAAGAAAATAAATCCTTTCAGGATTGTAGTCTCTAACATCAAGCTTTTGTAAAACACTCATCAAATACCCAACTGAAAATTCAAAATTCCACACGATGGTAATGGTGCTGCTGAGAAGGGATTTAGGAACAAAATTTTCGTGTAAAACTACAGAGAGATAGTTTACACTGCAGAGATGGGAAATTTGGGGTTGCAAGCGACAATATAGACCACTTCAAGATAAAAGCGCTTATAACCAAGTGCAGTGACACTGTATTTGTGAGAGTGGAAAATCGGGTTTTACCCCTACTAACTAGAGACAGAAGTAGTGCGAATATTTTGCATTGAGGAAGGGTTCAGGGACCACTAATTTATTTCTTACCCGGTTCAATTCATAGAGTCGTACCAGTAGTAAAGTAGTGTTCGTCGAGTGACAAGTGGTAAGAGGTGCCATGTTATGCCTCAGTTTGCTGAGCAAACAAATATGCCTTTGTAAAATGATCGAAGACTTTTGCTCTTTGCTGGTCTACAATCCACTCTGTTTTTAAAAACAATAAGGGACCGGTGCGGTTTTGCAAGACTTGTATATCTTGCAGCGTAAAATAAGCCGTTTTGCTCTTTTTATTGAAAGGGATTAGAATAAGAACCAAAAAATGCAGTTGTTTGGTAAAAATCATTTTAAAGATGAGCAAAGGGATAAGGTCAGTGAACGAAGTAAGGGAACAGCTGAGCGGCTACCGAAATGAGTAGAATGAAATTGATAATGATGACGGTAAGATTGCAGTCATGGGGAATTCGGAAATCACCACCTCTGCATTTCACTTTACTTCATCAACCGGATAAGTAAACTTAATCCGCGAAAGTACTTAAATTTATGCGAATTTTATGTTAACAAATATTTCATTAGAAGGCTTGATTTAAACTCACCTTTCAGCTAGAATCAGTCAACTCGAGGTTTGATGTTTTACTTGCATTTGATAATAGGCAGTTTGCAGCTGCAAACTTTACAAAATAAAATATTTTGACAAAAGTAGTAAATAAGAATATTAAGAATAATTGAAAGTCTGCGCAGATAGAGGAATAGCGTTATAAAAAAGATAAAATGGGCAAAAAGCTTGGCGTTAGTCGTTGTAAAGCACTAAAGCAAGTTAACGTTAGTCTTGCTTTTACTCAACCGCTCAAATTCTTCGAAAAATGTAGTTTTAGGTACATCTAGATAAGGTACATTGGTAAAATAGGTAAGTGTACCGTTTTACTGCAGGCAAGGCTAATTGGCTTAGGCAGAAAAAAACCATTTTGGACTGATTTACGCTTCGTGGGTTACTGTTATGGAAACGAAGAACTTTTTTCTTCCAGCACCATTTATTCCCTAGTTCTTCTCAAATGGACCACTGGAAACTGGAAATAGACCAGGTGAAGAAGAGAAGGGTGCATGACATTGGCCATGCAGGAAGCAGATATTATTTACGAAGTAATGGCACTCCCATTAATTGCATCAACTACCAAACAAATCTAGTCAACAGAATATTTCTTGCATAATTAGGCTTTAAATCGAATACAGCTAAAGACAAGGACTAACAATGGGAAAGTGAATCACTCTGCAAACAATAACTAGCTAAACTCAACTTTTCCATCATGGTTTTAAAGAGGCCTTTCTTCTGCACAATGTTGTCGGATGGAACTGTGATGGCAAAAATTCTGACTGGTACGTGTATATGCGTTTTATTTTGCTCAGTCGGGGCATTACAATTCGACAGCGATTACTACGCTTTCTATTGCTAAATTATAGGCAGGTAAAGTAGAATGGCTGAAAACACTCAGGTGGACCACCCTGCCATGGTGTTTGGCCATGGCCAATTATTTGATTGAACTTAATGTGTCCGAAGGGGAATGAAGTTGACAATGGGCACTTAACTATGGCGACTACATTATGATGAAATAAATGGACGAAATGAGCAAGGGACTTTAACATCGACTTAGCATCATATGGCGACTTTTATTGTTTTACAATCACAGTTCAAGCATGCGCGTTAATTTTAATTCTGAGGGGCGAGAAAAGAATAAGGTGGAGGATCTAGTGTTTTAATCAAAATTGAGATGAATATTAACTTTCGATCAAATATGATCTTTTGCTTAGCATAGGAAATCAAATGCTAATTCTACTATCAGGCCGGTTTTTATATCTACTTGCATTTACCATTCACAAAATTCTAGTCAACCTATTACTAGCTGCCGTGGGATGCAAAGTTGTGTTTAAGATTCACCCAAGTCTGCAGCGACTTAGAAGGATTGCGTCTCCCTTAATTTGTTGCAGTGTCAATCCATCTGCTAATAATGTGATTTCTTTGCATAGGAAACGTTTTTTTAATCATCAAATGCAAAATGCCCATTTAAATATGTGAGTATGCAAAATTAGAAGATCCAGAACGAAAATTCGATGCCATTCAGATGATGAAATGCAACGTCCTCTGCTCTGATATAAACTTCCCCAATGCAGACTTTCGTCTATTCATTGCAGTTGAGCCAAGGCAAGTCTACTTGGCAATTTTCCTACTTTATTTTAGCGTAAGTCCTGGCATCCACCCACTTAAATGTTATAGCCATGAAGGACCTCTTCCTCACATTGCGATGTAGACAAAATATGGCTGCCACAAGAGATGCGCTTAGAAATCGGATAATCCTGTGTTGATGAGAGAAGTTAACAACACATTAACAACCACAATCCCTGAGATATCTTGTAATATTTTTTTAGCAAATAAAATAGCAGTAAAGATGTGCAGTAAAATCTCACAAATCTTGAGGTTTTGGGAATGGGAAAGCTTATGAGGTCATTCTGTGTAGCTAGTCAGCGGGAAATCACGAAAGGCATGCAACTGTTTAGCGCATGTACATTAATATTTGAAGCCTTGCATCTTAAAATCGCACATGAACTAGGTGTATTAAATATAATTTCATCTTCTCTAGAATCCTTGCTGCATTTGTAGATACGCAATGCCATTTATTAAAGGTTTGAAATCAAGACTTTGACTATAAACCTCTTAGTGTTGGAAGCACCCCGCCAAAAGACAACAATTCTATGACCTTAACAATGCAAAATGCAATTTGATGTCGCGCAAGGCAGTTTGTGATTAAATAGCAGAGTTCCAAATGTATGTGTATTTTAGAACCGCCCATGCATAGGTGCGCCACATTAGGAAGAAGATTAGCTATTTTCGGTAATCAAAGTTATGCATTGCTGCTAACTTAGTCAGCTCCAGACTGATGACATGGCTCGTGTACGTTGGCTTCTTCTTAGTGCGGAAACAGGGAAGAATATTTCCAGTTTTATCCCCTGTCACGGGAAATGTGTATAAGCTTACACAAAGGCGAAATGCATTAGCACCGAACACGGCCTCCACTCCACCATAGATAAACTCACACTTAAAAGTTACAATTTGACTGACTTGGGTTGAGCAATTAATTAAAGTGGGTGATGGGAATAACTGACAGCGTCATTCCTTCATACACAACGTTTGCAGCCTGCAAGTCAAATTTCATGCTCCACTTTTTCCTTAAATTGGCCTATTTTTAGAACTAGATACTAAATAGACGCTTATTGAGCTGCCCCACTTATTCCAAATCTCCGTGTGAATAAAGTAGACATGTCTTCTTTACTTAGATGAAATTAGAATGTCAAAAAGGATGATTAGTGGCAGGAAAGAGGGTAAAGTTGGTGACCAATGCTCATGACAGTGGTGTTATAGGCACGTAGTTGTCTATTTTTTCACTTGAGTCGTTAAGGTAGAGATCAGTTTGTTTAATACAACCGAAGCAATTTGGTGTACAGATTGAAAAGAAAATAGCCTGCATGCCTTCATGATACCGCATTTATTGCTCCAAAGCTGAACGTCCGACCACGCCTGCCTACCGCACAGTGTAGTAAAGTTTTTACGAAAGAGATGCATTGTGCTATCCTGAGATGAGAATACGCAATCATTGTTTCTTCCACAATTTTGCCACCCACACATACTACGTAATCACCTAACTTGACCGAACCGCTTGAGTAGGGTAAACTGGTCATAAGCAAGCTATGTCTATGCAATGAAAGCTTAAAAATATCAAGACAATTTCCACTTATGCTTAAATACCCCAGATTTTACATTCATTATACATCATAGTCAGTCATTCAATGGGGCAAGTTGATAAGCTATATTGCTGCTTAATTTTTTGTAGGTAAAATGAATTTCTATGCATGGTTTTGATATCTCAGGCATGAGAAATAGGAGGTCACTGATGAATCAAGATGGAGAAAATTAAAATACTTAGGCTTCATTTTACCTTATTGAAACAAATTCATTTCGAGCCGGTGGAACCCCACTTTAAATGATAAAAAGAAGCGAAATTTGGAAAGTCATTTATTTGTACTTTAAGATTTATTCACTAGAAAAGATCACATTACTGTTAACTGAGCACAAACAACTTGCAACTGTCACCATCCCACTTCATGAGAGCCTAAAGGGAAAAGGATTGGCTGGATGGACACAAATTATGGAACGTGATTTTGCACATGGCTAAAATAGTTACACATTTGCACCGACTTACGATAGATTTCAAGCAAGGGCCACCACCATGTGGGTAAATACCATTCCAGAGACAATGGAAGTTACGGCGGAGGTGCTAGTAGTGGCATAGCCCTCTTTCTCTCCTATGCATTAAAACATTCTGTCAACAACATCATGTAACATATGCACGTCGCGTAATTGTGGACTGTGCGGTAACATTCATTAACGACTGCCGCATTTTGATGAATTCAACATCATGCTCTCATGTTACAACGTGAGAAATCCAAAATCAGATTCAATGCTTTCCACCTGACTTCATTTGACGACAATCATTTGACTGGGACCTGTTCAATCCTAGCAACAAAGAGAAAGTGATTTAATGAATCCAGAAGGTGATCTTGGATGCGGCAATGCTGTGGATTTATTGGGAGGTGTTGACGGAGTTCAGCCATCTCGCTCCACCTCAACCAGTTTGAAACACCTTTCCAGGGCGTCTGATATCAAAATAAATGACGGCCACTGAGGCATGAAACTTGACAGCCTCGTCAATATTGTGAAACTATCACCCGCGCGTAGAAAGGTTTAAGCATTCAACGCAAATATTCCTATTTATTCAAGTTTTTATGCAAATGAGTAGAAATGCACTTTGTTCGAGTACATTGAGAAGGTATTTGCATATTCGTATTGAATTTCACTAAACATCTCGCCACAGGTAAATCCTGAATCATTAGTTTCATCATTGTCGTAAAGGTATAGTACGACCACTCTAACTCACCTGCCGGCATGGTCCGTATGAGAGACGATAACTCGGAGTGTGTTTCACATTCTTCTGGATTCTGTCCATCTGCTGGAACCGTGCTGGCTACCACGCGGCATTGATAAAGTGTATCTGGATGCAAACTCCCAACAGTGGCGGAGGTCGTCGTGTTGCTTTTGGTAAGGACACTTACAACTTCCTTTGATGCTGCATCCAAACATGTCAAGCGATAAGGTTGGAGGATCCCGTTTAAGACGTTTGGTTCTGACCAACGAAGTTCGATTACCGTGTCTGATGCTGCGCTTCCCTCGGGCGGCGGTATCTTAGAAGGAGCTGTTAGTAATGAAAAGTTATTTGTCAGAAGGAAATGTGAATGTATCGATACGACGCTTCTCAAGTTGATTTGGCTTTAACAACGTAGTCTTCAAAACGGCTTTGCTTAAGTCGCCGTGACCCCATGTATGCAAACGCCCTACTTTAAGTCATCCTACTGACACGTCTCTGAACACATGCGACAAAATGCAAAGGATGAAGTGCAATAGGCTTACCAGTCGGCCATGTTTTCATGTAACTTGTGTAATTAAAAAACTGGATCCCGTCACCAGTTACTTTTAAAAGCACTTCATATACAGTGTTGGGCTCTAGTCCATCCAGTTTAAGTTTTCCCGTGGTCACATTTGCAGCCTTTTTCGTAGTAGTAGGTTGACCAGAAGTCGGTTGTGCTGTTACTTCAATTTGTTCCGCTCCGACCCCGGCCACATCGTCGATTAACCAACTCAATCGAAGGAATGTAGAGCCGACGCGACTCCAATAAAAGTGTGCCAGGAGTGGCGTCTCTGTTGTCCTGTGGTCTGCCTCAACTTAAAAATAATACGAAAGCAGGCGTTACCAAGCCAAAAAGCTCCAGGCAATCAGTTTTACTCAGCTACGACAATATGCAACGTTGATGGCCCATGCAATGACAGTAGCTTTGATGGGTAACAGAACTTTTCATCGCTTGCCTTCGAGAAGCAAATTTTACCAATTCGTTTCATTAAGGTTAAGAATTAGTAACTTTAATCCCTTAACATGGACTTGCGCACTGTAATCATACGTGCATGTGCAAAGAATTTTGATGAAATAAGTTGCTTATACATGCCAGACGACGCTACATCGTTCATTCCAGTAACCGCCATGGGTGAGTTTTGCGTGCGATTCCACTTAGCGGCTGATATCTGTGGCCTGCTTACCTATTCAATGTCCATTTAGCCACGAATTGGGGAAAAATTAAAATAAGACACCGCCTTAGTAAGCAAATCCTAACAATGCGATGATAAGAATGACTATAAATGAATGGCCTAGACATGTTCAAATCATTGTAGAAAACATCCATGTTGACTTCTACAGTGCGTTAACGGTTGGCTGTTAAGCTTCTGCGTCAAAGCTACTAAATTACCATTATCAACTTTAATTGAGAACTTGAACACGCTGATGAACTTTCATTACCTTACGTGCGTATTACCTGCTAGTCATTCTGTACCACATAGCGGTAGTAAGTAGCGTGGGCCCTTACAAATATTAATGTTATTGAGAATGTGAAAATTGTAAAATGAGGAACTGCAGTGGAATGGAACTGCCTACAACATGTTGTAAAGTGAATTACGCAAGCAATAAGGGAAATTCCATAACTTGTCAAATGCTCCCTCACATATGCCGACTAGAGTTGAATAGTAAGAGGCATCTTACCACGGTCTCCTCTTTGTTCCCCCACATAAACGCAGGTCGCCAACAAAATGAAGCACAACCGGTACGCCATCGTTGGTGCAGAAATGAGTGTCATGCACAATTGATGGAGTATTTATAGGAGTGCTCACGTTTAAGTTAGTCCATAGGATACCTTGTCCCTGACCCGCGAAACTACATCTGTTTCTGAACACTGCAAGATGTTACTTGTTGCTTTGTGCTGACCACTTCACTTCCAACTCCCACACTTGTTAACATTGGTATGAAGCACTGAGTTGACTATCATATCACCTTGGTATTGCGAGTAGGACACTTTCCAAATCGGCATTACCTTGGAAGTGTCCATTCACTGTTCGGGAAATCGTAGCCACAAATTGAATGCCAGGACTGTATTTATTGCTCCTTTACCAAGACTAGCCAAGATTTCGCATAGCACGTAGGCACGGGTTGTGGCCTCAGTAAACGGAGGTAGGGGAACGCTGCGTGATAGCGGAGGGTGACAAATGTGAATCGTGCTTTGTGTACTCCCCTTTGCAACAACTTCGTTTTACAGATGCTTCGTTAAATCTGTTGTGTATTTCCAAGTGACATTTGAGTACACATTGGAGAAAAGAGCAAAGAAGAGTGTCATTGCCATTAAGTGAAGTGGTAAAGAAATATTGCTCTTGAAATAATCTGCAATTTCGACTCGCTTGGGTCCACCATATCTTGTCAAAACCGGGCTTCCAATTCTGTAGGCTGCACCTTCAATTTTGCCTTCTTTGTAGAGTCACTTTATCAGTTTGTTGTACAGAGCGATGCAGTGTCCTGACGGGCACTCAGGACAGTAGGTGGCTGTCTGTACACGGATACAACTAGAAGAGCTATGCGTCTGACTTTGGACACCGTCGGTAATACGGTGCATGTCGCCATGTAATTTGCAGCTGGCCGTTTTAGGTAGAAATCTTATTAGGTTGATCCGCATTACGTACTGCTTCACAGACATGCCTTCAGAACATTCAAATCCGTTTTGAATATTATGAGTAACAGCTGCCTTCATCGAAACCATTCCAGTTCGTTTTGATAGACGTATAATGTAATCATACAAGGTACTGAAGACATGACTTTACTTTAAATATTCTTTTTCTTTTATTTGCGCATAGCTGTTGCTAAATTTCATTAGTAGAAATGTTGCAGCTTCAAGTGCACCACCAGCGAATCGCAACACATTGACTTCTGCACGAAACCTGCTGTAAACCACTTTTTCCTCAATCAGTGTTAAAGTTCTGGTCCTTCATTTTGTACTTATGCAAAAGTTCAAACATGGTCTGGGCAGTACTTTAACCACGGTAGTGCAGAATCGGTCAAGCATGTGTCGCAAAACTACTATTCATTTTACCGTTACGGAATTAGTTACTATAACTGCAGACGCAGTCGATGCGCAATGGCTCTTTGCTGTAGATTTCCCTTTAACTTCCACCCCCGTCGAATCCATATGTAAATGGCTTCGGTTGTATCGCTGTCGATTGAATTTCGCACAATTTTACTCAACACATGATCTTCCTACAACACAATCAAGCATTTTAAACTTCAAATACATCTCTACCTGCATCCTGATCTACCTGTGATAAAGCCTAGCCTTAAAAGTTTGTGAAATTGATGCCAGAAATAGCAGTGCCGTGGCATTTCTGCTAGGAATCACCTTCGAATCTTTACCTGGATTTCCCTTCCAGTATGTGAAAGTAAGGTGTACTTGAAAGAAGTCATTCAAGCACATCAACACACTTTCTGGTATTAAAGATGGTCTCGTTTACAGAGCATGAGTCCTTTAATCAGAGAGGGGAATAATTACTTCATTTCTTTTGTGGTTCAATGTGCGTTTGAAAATACAAAGTACGATTTTAGCGTCCTTGGATGTACTGCTACATAGATCCCCTTTTCCATTTATTTTGTTTACATAAACTTCCAATTTTGAAGCAGTTATCTGACTGACTTTGGTTGAGAGGTCAACCGGAGTAGGTAAAATCAAATATACGATCGCCCTTCAGCAATCTTAATGATAAAAGCGGAAACCGCTTGAAAAACTGAATTACGCCTTGCTGTCAAATAGGAAATGCTGAGTGAGTTGAAATCTGCGATTAATTTACGCAGCTATATTTCCTGTGGACAGTGGTAGTGTAGGCAGTGGTAGACTAAACCAGAGTGTGGATTTCTTGTTCTGTTTACTCTGCTTAGTGACCTACAATTAGATGAAACTGCTAGTGGGGCACATTGTGGTAATACACAAAGACACTTTTGTTATACTGATTGGGCATTTCCTTTAACTTACCGCCTAATTACGCCAGTGTGTCGGTACGCACAGACTGTGTTTCCGAGTCACGACATGGTTCGGTTTGAGGCTGATGTCCTAGCAACCTGTGATTGGTGCACGAAATGCTTTCCTTGACGAGTACCATCCACTCATTAGCAGTAGGAATCCTGCACACTTCCTTCTTTTAATATACATTTTGCACAGACGACGCAGATGCAGATATAACTAGACATTACAAAGTGCACATTCCTTTTTGGTTTTGTCAATTGCTTGCTCATGCTCCCGCGTTTGCGTCACTCGCCTCAATGCCTCTCCATCGGCGCACATGAAGCCGATTTCTGTGGTCTTTTTCCAAGGACCAAGGCCACTTTACAAGGTGAAAATAAGTCGATGTGTGGGTGTGTTATTGCAAAACTGAATTTTCAAAACTCGCATTCATCTTCCAAAAATGAAAAACAACATTGTGTTCAAGAAGTAGTCTCTATCTCCTGCGTTTTCACATCATTCGGGCACACGCCGCAGATTAACTGTAGTGAACTCATTCAGAACCGGCTCTACGCAATGCCACACGGATTTTCTGTAAAGTCTACTGACTGGAGTCACTAATCTTTTTCATCCACCTTATTCCTCAAATCTGAAAGTGTGTATATTTGTTTCCGTGCGACTTAATATAAGATTGGCATAATCCGCGCGAAGACACTTCGGCTGAACACAGCCTCCACGTATAAACCGGTCGCTTTTGCTAATTATTATGCATTGTGAAATACATCACTCTTACTTTTCTCCAAAGGCAGGTTAATTTTCCCCAAGACTGCATGCAATGTACCCAAGCAACCGGATTTCAGGCTGCACAAGAGGGGAATGTCTATGCATCAATTCGCCTACAAAATAAATGGTAGTCATGCACAAATCTACGCCCTTCTAAAAGAGAAAGTTCTGCACTTGCGCGTCCATTTTTAGCGATATATATTTTTGTCTAGGTCAAGTTTCATTTTCCAAGTCTAACCCATTGGAATAGACATGTTGATCTATTCAGAGACCCATTCCTTTCTTAGTGTATCCACTTGCTGAGATCCCTTTTTAATATAAGCGACATCATTTCAACAGCCATGCATTCGTGCTGACACTTCTGCTCTGTTTGTGCGTGATGTTGACCACACAGCACCATCGGTTTGTGTGTGGATTTGTGTACCTGGAAAATCCAACCAAGTGCAAACAATGGGTTACCGTCCCTCTTATTAGGTCGGGTAAGCACATGAATGCACCACCTTTTCTGATTGACCGACATCACACAGGCTTCACTGAAGTGCAGACTCCTCCATCAGAGTCGAGGCTAGAAATGGAGGTATCAGCACTAAGTTGACACTGATAACCATTGCCTTATAGCCAATTGTCAAAGCAGTGAGCCAGTGTTCTCCACAGCTCTGCTACTACTCAGTTCCATGCCTAACTGCCTGTGAATTGCATGTACCACTAGCCAATATTCATGACTCAAAAAAGTGCGTGACAGTGAGGTTGTTTCGAGGAAACCATTTTACTATTCGTAGGATTGCGCGATTTACGTGTAGCCGTAGTTTTTAGCAGCAGAAGCTTATTTTCATCCAAGTTCGTGTGACAATTATATCTAGGTGTCGTCCCTTGTTACTACCTCAGCAATGCTCTTCCACCTTGCAGCTGTCTTTGTCTGCTGAGAATGAACTGTGGACTCACGCCAAAGTTCCACATGACAGTGATCAATCGCCTTACAGCAAACGAAGCTGCATTACCACTAGTTATTAGGGTAGAGTTGATTGTTATTAACTGCCAAACAGTGAGGAAGGCAGCAGACCCTAACAGATATTTCCACGCCTGCGTTGTTCCTCACTTTGTCGAAACCAGATTTGGAAAGGCATTGACAGAGAGGCAGAGCAACTAGAAGAAAATGGACAATGAAGTGAAGTGTAGTGGGAAATACGTATTCATTGCACTAGTCACAACTAATGGAAATTTATGTTTGAATCCGCTTCAGCATAGCACGTAATATTTGCAAACTGTTTGCGATTACCAATGCTATAAATGCTACTTGCAAATGTGTAGTAGCTAAGGCAAATGCAATTGCTGACGCGGTGGGAGTCACATTGGCGAATGGGGATAAGAGGAGTTGGCGTGCCCTTTAAGGCCGCCTTTGTCCACTTTTTCAGCATTTCAGTATGTGATTGCACAAAAGTTTAAGTAAAAATTCGCTTTTAAATCAGTGAAGAGGCTAGGTAGTCTTGTCAAATTCCCAGTCTAAGCATCAAATGTTACAATTAGGAATGTCTAGGCTAATTTTTTTGGTTCCACAAATTACGGTGCTTTGGAAATTTGAGTTTATGCGTGAATCCAAAAAGAAGATGACACAATTAACAGGGGTAGGCAAATTGTTATAGTAGAGCTCGAGCCTGTGAGGAGTGATAGAGATAGAAATGCGGAATTTGTCGACAAGTCATCAGCTAATCTAGACAACAGCTTTGGCATTCTCTGATAATTGAGTGCTGTAGGGTTGTGCGAATACCTCGTTTACTTACAGCGGTTGCTGCGTTGACAAATCCTTGCAGCTTGTTAATAGCAGAACCAGTTCGACAGACTTATCACGAGGCAAAAATTCATTCCCGTCCTTGCTGGTAGTAGTTCACTTGACATTACGGAAACCCGCAATGTGGTCTTTTAGTTTGAAGGTGTATCAATGGGTTGCTACCTAAAAAATCCAAAATGCATTGTTAGTGGACAGTTTTCTGGATTGTAGTGAATGGGGAGGGAAAGTGATTTGGAGGCCGTACTTAAGTCTGAGGTAGAAGATATTTTCTAGCATACTCCAATGATTTAAATTACCCCTAACTGGTGTTTGACTTGTAGAATGTGAGGTTAGCAGAAACGTGTGGGAGGCCACAACTCCTCTTAGCCATTGGGCAACGAAATTTAACTGAACTTCCGGGTGTCGTTATAATTGAGTGCTAAGAGCAGCCGGATTTACTTCCGAAGTTGATGCCACATGGCTATGAGTGAATAAAGCGAATATAATTGCCATCCTGACGAAACAAAGTCCATCGAACATTCCATTTTTTTTTGCGTGACCCAAGAACTACCCAGACTCCAGATTCGTTAGACTCAATGAGAAAGAAGAGCATACGTGTTGTTGTCACTTAATGTGAGCGATCAATTGGTTGGACTTGTTGGTGACAATGGGACTGCATACTTCTAGAGTCTGGATGCCTGTCTTGACTCTAGGCACAAGCGCATGTTTCCCAATTTCGATGCATGCAGTGACTCTTTGCATTCAAATACACCTTCGATTTGCCTCAAATTTAGCTTTACTGTCATTGTCAAAAGCAAAAATTGTCTTGACACACATTGTTCTCACAGAAATGTTTGAGCGCACACAGCTTTCGCTCGTTCTTTATTCCAAACGTAGGTCTCAAGGGTGAATTCTCACCTGTTATTCAAAGCAGGTGGATGTTCACGGTATGACGGTTCCCATTTGGGGAATGCTGACACGAAAATTAGACCAGGATGTGTACCTCCATTACATGGAAATGCACTCATTCCCACCATTTCTAAAAGCTTTCTCGATCCGCGAGAATTTCCTCATTATTGCGTATCTGGAAGCATTGTCACTAAGGAGTAGAGATGACGGAAGCTTTGTGCGTGCAGTGGAGGGGCAGTAGACCCGTTCCAACGATCAACAGCGCCACAATTGGTTCTTCTGCTCCATTTCGTCATGCGCGATATCTTTACGTGGAATACCTTGATGCTGTGCATAGATTTCGAGAACGCTGAAATTCCCAGTGGCTCTCCGAAGACCAGCAGCTGCACCGGTAAATAGACGTAATTTCTGGGGAAATACTTAAGACGGCACAATCTTCAGCTCACCTTTCCTCGCGTTTTTTGTTTTTCCCTGAAACTGCCTTTCCGTTTATTACTAATTGCTTCCTCCGCTGCTATCTCCAGCCTTTGAAAAGTTAAAAGGGCAATAGGTGAGAATTTGCCTATCCTCAACAATTCAGTTGACTGCATTCATTTCCATTTATAACAGCCTAGCTTTCTTGTAATCGCTTTTACTTTTTTTCCAAAGGGGTGGTGAATATGCGACTAACATGGCTTTCAAAGTGCCGTGTCTTGAAGTAGTTGTACCTCGAGGACCTAGTTGGGCGTATTGCTATGGTGAGAAGTTTATTATTTATGGGCGTGGAGGAGGACTTGAAGGCCGCAGGCTAGGTGGACGATTGCATAACTAAGGTGGCGAAAAGACAGGCGGGAGTGGGGAGCGATGAATCCATAGTTGAGCATGCAGTTTGAGTAAAAGTATCGCCCCACGTTTCTATTTAGCAACTGGTGCATCGCATAACCCTTCCTCTTTACTGCCCATCGCAACGTAGTTGACGCATTGAAAACTTTGTATAGGACTATTTAACTGAAATTGGAAGTGTTTGCTTAAATGTATATACGATTTTCGAGTCAGGTTGTTGTCAGAACGTTGTAACTGTCATGCTTTTCTGCCAAGACGTTGTGTTACCAGGGTTGTAGGAAACGTACTCATTGTTCACGTACCCCAGAATCCTCAAGTAAGCACTTTGTAAGATACGAAAAGGGCACTTACAACAAGATGGTACAAGTTGGGTTCCCTAAGGGAGATCTGTCTTGGCACTCAATTTTTCGAGGGATAACTTCACCAAATGCAATTGTTTGCTTGCAGTTGTGCTCTTCTGTGGTGTATTATGGTGTGGTGCAGTCGAATTTGGTGAGGAAGGAAGATTAGCTTGTCGTGATGCCTCATCACACGACTCATCCTTCCTCAATGCACAGCCCCTTCTCGACATCACACATGCGTGGCATGTACTCCCCACTAATCGGCATTACCTATGGGATGCGCCTAACCGTGTAGTCAAAAAGGCAATTTGAATGAATCGGCTAGAGCATTGTAGGTGTGGAGTGATGTTGGTGGAGGAGACAACTGCATTTGTTTTAATTTTTTTACGCAGTAACAATCGAAATGGTCACTTTGTATCCTAGTGGGAGGACACGTGGACTGCGGCGGCCACTATTGCACCGATACCATCCCAGCAAGGGCGTTAATGTTGGAGGCACGGATCCAATTACCCGACGTCGATTTCTTCCTACTCTGACGTTTGAGTGTGTTGCCTTGCTTCCGCAAGAAGTGCCGCCGTGCTCCGTGTCCGCTGATCTGATATCACGAAATGTTCGTCTAGAATGTCCTGTTCTGTGATCATTCAGGCAGCTGCACCGAGATGGTGTTTGTGGGGGTGAAGTAAGCGTCGATACGTGTGCAACATTTTGATTGCCTTTACCAGTAGTGATTTCCCCTTATATACACATTTTTTTCAATTTTGCTTTTTCTAGAACAGTTTTCCTTTTGTGGACTCATTTTTCTTCATAAAGGGATGTTACTAAGGGTAAATGTCTTCTGGTCTGAGGTTGTTATTTCTCATTGAAACGCTCTTGTCCAACACCGTACTACTGCTTCGGCCACTTTGCCCCTTTTTTGGAGCGATGCTTTCCTCTTCCCTCCACCATTTTCACTTCAAGCAAGCACCAAACTTTGGTACTCTCTTGTTTTTTAGTAATGATAAACAGCACTTTGCGCACCAAACCTAAAACTGTCATTCCACCAGGAAGGACCTCTTTCTGATTCCGGCACCCCTAAATCTCTCCTGGACAGGTGGCATCAGTAGGAAATGTGGCAAATGGTAGGTTCATTTATCCCTCATTAGTTGGCCTGGATGCCCATTCAGGAATCCTACCGCGGTAGAGATGAGGCCTTTCTAATGCCTCCTCCATGCGTTCTCAATCCGCGTCCACTTTCCCTCCAGTACTTATCCCCCACCGCACATTCATTCTCCCCTTCATTTACCTCTCTGCCTTACTAACTGATCCCCTGGGACACGCACCTTTCCTATAATCAGTTTGCATTTTTCCTTCTAAATGCTAAGGCATTTTTTGTTGATCAAAACAGACAGTGTTTGCGTAATTTAGGGGAATGGGATGCGCCGAAGCTGCATGCAAGTAATTGGAAGTGTGACGGAGTTGTTAAAGCATGAATGCGAGCTGGAATAGAGGGTACATGAATCTTCAGATTTCAAGACAATCCGGAGCTGTTAACTTCAACATGGATTTGAAATGCGACTTTGAATAGGCGAACTGTGCTTGTCTCGATGGAGATTCATTTTACCTCTCCTCGTCTCTCGAGGTTGGATAGTTCGGTCTTGAAAGTGTTAGAATCACCCCTCTGGACAACAGTTCGTCCTTCTAAAGTGCCTATCATTGAAGCTCAAGTCAACAAAACTTATAGAGGCAGCTAGACGCATTCGTACAATAGTGTCTCTACGTGTAGTGGAGATGAAGTGGGCGTGAAATCACCAACGATGGTGGCCTCAAGAACGCTTACATGGCGAGGCAATGAAATGCTCCTCAAATGGTTGACGGGGTGCCAACTTTCAACTCACCCGCACGTGTTTTAGATTTTTACCCCTCTGCTCAGGCATAAGCGCACAACGTGGAAGCGAGTCAGTGCTTCAAGACTGCACAGCGACCTGAGACGGTTTACTGAGAATAGGTGCAGGCAGGGTGGGTCAAATAAACAGCAGTCCAGATTGATGCCTACTATGGCAGTTGCATTTGGCATTTGGTGCTTTGTAGCAGCCTCTTTCAATGGGAGGTGTCATCAATTGTTTGGGCCATGACCGGAAATAACGCATTTCATATCGCTGATCAGAGGCATTCCCAAAACCCTCAAGTTGGACTGACTGTGGTCGAGAGCGATGACGTATCAGAGTGTATGGGAACAGACCTTTGAGTTGCTTCTGTGTGCTTCGCATTCCACTATTTTCTTCTATAGATGTCAATTGCACCCAAGTTGACTCAAAGCATTGCCGCACCAAGAAATGCATTTTGCTGGGATGGCAACACTACTAATTGTGCATAAGTAGTGGAGATATTGCGAATAGCTTCGTTTATTTCACCATCTTCTCATAACTGCGGTGCTGTTAGGTGGAAGCCTCCGAGACGTCTCTGTGAGGAAAATCTGTTTTGCCTCTCATCTTAAAATCTACTTGTTCATAGGTATTACCTCGAGTCTGGATATAAAATAAAAGCGGTTTCTTGATAATTGTTGCCATCTCTGTCAACATCTCTGTACTGTCAAGATATTTCAGTGAAATTTACTGGATTTGCTAAATATAATTTAAGATACCGAAAAATTTCCCTCTACTGTGCGAATTGTTGCTAAAAGTGGGCTGAAATGCGATGCTGGTGCGGTGACATCCTTGACGATGCAGTCTCTTCAGTCCCCACGAATTTCGGTTCCGCTGAAGTCCATCGTTCAATAGTTAACAGTTATCAGAATGAATTTCATTGAAGAGACTTCTATAACTTCCTTAATTAAGCCAATATTTGTTGCTTTAATTGTTGTCAGACATGACGCTGCTCCCCTCAACCAAAGTGCCAACCACCGACAGCCTAAGTCCAATTGTGCCTTCGCCTCCCCAGTTTCGGTTGCTTCTACTCCGACATTAATATTTGTGATGACTTGTAAATTTTCAATGGTGCCTTCTCCGTGATCCACTTTGTCTCCTTAGACAACTGAATGTGATGACAGTTGACTCAAGCGCTTCAAATGCGTGGCTCTATTTAACCAGCCAAGACGCTAATCGCATGGTATTCACTCCCACATTTCATCTGCCTTTAAGTGGCTCCACCCAATTTGGGTGTAACAGAGGCCCTCTCGAAAAAGAGACGCAGTGATTATATTGTTGAAGTGCATTCTATCACCTCAAGCCTCCAAGTCTTATTTGCTTGGCGATCATCATTGAGCTCTCGGCTATGCCAATCACATAAGGCGTGATGGCAAGCACCGCACATAGAAACAATTTCATCAGTTGTTTGGATGGATGTTCATTGAAAACCCCATCTCATGTTTAGTGCCTTTCGTTCTAAGAAGAGCACTTTTTGCATGGAATAGTTGCTGTTCACTTCGGTACTTTTCGCGTAGTGTATACAATAACTAACTGTCCAAGTGAAGGGATGGTGTCTGTCCCTGTGTGTGCGTGTCTAGTTTAGATCTTCGACTGCTAAGAGACAAGAAGGAGTATAAGGCGAAGGAGGTGGAAGAGATCGAAACGAGCAAGAAGTAAAGGGAAAATTTGAGGCATTTTTGCCATTGCCGTAACAATGAAGAATTTTTGGAAAGAATCAGCTAAAGTCTATTGGATCGGCATGTATTTCTAAAGTAGTGGTAGTAGCACAGATGGATGATATGAAGTCGGGAATTAACACTTTACCACCGACTTCTAATTTCCTGAATGGCTGGGTGGTTGTATGATGGTATATGGAACACCTTCAATGTTGGGTGCTTACATGTATGCAAATTCCTCATAGAGAGATGGAAAGATGGTGCTTGTAACACCGAGATCTGCTAGTAGGGTATGGATTTCCACTTTATTGCGGTCACCCGGTAGCCTATCTCCAAAATTAATGATGAGGAGCAATTCATGTGAAAGACCCCATTTATTGCCCATTCGCCATTCGTCCATGGAATGCGGAACCGTTTAAAGTGTCAACCTCAATAGCTAAACAACAAGTATTTTGAAACTGTTGCTTGAATGTGGTGAGGAGGTCATTTAAAGTGGAGTGAGCCACGATACAATGGTGTGATAAGGCACATTGTTGAACGTCCTGAGGTGCTCATAAAGAAAAGCGTGAAGTGGAGTGACCGCTGAAGTGCACTTTGGAATTCTTGTTGTCTTAAACTAAGTCCAAAACGAATGAATGAATAATTAAAGTAACGCCTTGAAGTGGGTGAGTATGAGTAAATGAATAGCAAAGCATTTCCATGGAGGCTTTAATGAATGTCCGTTTGTGCAGCCGCCTGAGTGTAGAAAGACTATCAATTCACCATGGATCAGGCCTAAACAACCACATCAAAATAATCCGAATCCCAAGTTTAGTGACTCCATATTTGGTGCAAATCTGTCTATCTCGCATTTCACACGTCCATACTAACCATCCTGTTGCTTCTACTCCAAAGAATGCTACAGTTTCTTTTGAATTTTAGGTGGTGCTTACTCTGTGCTCGAGGTTGCCTCCCTAACCCTCCACATTGACATTGGAATGCGAAGATTGCTGATGCAAGCACTTTAAATGTGTGATCCTGTTCAGCCAATCAAAACGCGACCCGTCTGGTACCCACTCCTACCTTTCATCAGCCCTTGGGTGGCTCCACTCCATTTGGGTGCGACGGCTACGACTTTAAAAAAGCTCGGTAATTATGGTGTGAGTATGCATTCTATCACCGCATGTCTGCAAGTCATATTTTCCTCGCTGTCTTCGCCTACATGATTATGGCGTTTGCTACTACATTCCAACCGGTTCCAGTCTCATAGGACATAGTGGCTAAGGGCCGAATTACACTGCTAAGTGTTTGGTTTCTTCGGGTAGTACTATCACCTGAAACCTACTTGGTATTCACTATCACCCAATAAAGCTTGAGACGGTGTTGCGAAATTTAAATCAAATCCCGATACCTCAATTCTACTGCTGATTGACGAAGTTAAAACAACACTACTTCTAGCTATTCGTGCAGCAACCTCCGGTACATAGCATAGCATTTCAATTATCGCAGTTTTGAGGGTGTGTGTGCTAGGTGCCTAGAAATGGGAGCATTCATAGTTCTGGTCTCACAACTTGTGTCTACCTGAAGACGGTGTGGAGCTAGTAAGGCTAAATTTACCCTTAACAAATGCGGAATGCAAGGCCACTTATATACTGGAATTAATGAAATTAATGTAGTTGACCGCCTATCTCTCTACATATGCCCCTACCGGTAAGGTCACATCGGTCTCCCCTCATTCACCCTTCATGGGTGTGGAAGCACATATTCGCACATCTAGTCAATCGCACCGTAGAGCTTTGCAGGGCCGAATGAAGGGAAAGGGGTTTGATTTGCAAGTGACAGGATACAGTGGAGCCGATTATTTATTTCTCTGAAATCAAAATCAAATCAAAGGTAGCACTGCGATCGAAACAGTAGCCGAAATTCCACATGTTCGCTTTCCTAACAACTGAGGTGGTTTCCCTCGACTTTAAGACCACTTACGACCGCAAGCCCTCATCTCCTGATCAATTCCTTTTACTCTGAGAACAGCATCTTTGTAATTTAATATATCTTTTCGTCTAAAACGCTTGGCAGATGGCGATTTGAATGACTGAGCGGTAGAGTTAAAAATTACCCTTAACTAAACCCACCTTGAGGCCACTTCAGTACACATCACCAGCACATTGAGGTTTTTTATACTGCCGTAAGCAAATCACAAGCGATTTCTATGTAGCAGAACCTGCGATAATCCAAAGTAGCGAATTGGCTAAGCCTGATTTTTCATTTTGTCTGCTGTGCTCACCTCAACTCAGCAAAATGCATGCCCTAAATACATAGTTAAGCCGGTATGCCTGTGTATGCAGGCACTAGAATGAAGAAGGAGTAACAAATCACCATGGGTTAGGGTTAGGCGTGTTTTGCAGGGTCAATAAGAGGGGGGATAATTTAATGTGCAGGTCCAACCATCAGACTTTCACATCAGAGATTCTGCTTTGCTACAAGGGAGCTGTACAGGGTCTCCAGGTTTTTGCGCTTTAGATCATAGTCCTCCTTTGTGGCATCTGAGTCAATGTCCAGCCACTTCAAGGTCGTCTCACACATCGTTAATATGTCTTCACTCGACCCCTCCGCTGTCTTTTGCTTCATCTCTTCCTCCTTCATTTTCCATCTTATGAAAAAGATGTAGTTCTCCAACTTGACCTTAGCTTCCACCCTACTTTTCTCCTTTTGATCCCCCTCTTTGAACTTCTCCGCATCACTCACTATTTGCTTGATCTCTTCTTCTGTCAGACGACCCGTGTCATTAGCGATGGTGATGCTGTTCTCTTTCCCCGCCGACTTGTCCACCGCCGACACGTTGAGAATGCCATTCAGGTCAATGCTGAAGGTCACTTCAATCTGGGGCACACCATGCGGCGCTGGTAGGATTCCTGACGACTTAAATTCTCCCAACAAGCTGTTGTCATTCACCATTGCACGCTCACCCTCATACACTTGGATTAACACACTTGGTTGATTGTCTGAACACGTGGAGAAGATCTTTGTGCTCTTTGTGGGAATCTTCGTGTTGCGCTTTATCAGCGTCGTCATTACACCACCTGTGGTCGCCACACCTAGTGACAATGGCGCTACCTCCAGCAGCATCAGATCCTCCACCACCTTTGAATTCTCACAAGTCAGATTTGCCGCCAGCAGCGTTGCACCGTACGCCACTACCTCGTCTGGATTCATAGACTTGTTCAGCTTACTGCAAGGGAAGAAGTCCCGCAACATCTCCTCCACCTTAGGAATACGTGTGGATCCACCCACTAACAATACCTCCTGGATGTCATTCTTGTCCAACTTGGCATCGTGCAAAGCCGTCTCCACGGCTTTCATCGTCCGAGTGAAGAGGTTTAAGCACAACTGCTCAAATCGGACCCGTGTGAGGTTTGCACTGAAATTGATGCCTTTAAACAACAATTCTTCCTCTATATTCGTGTACTCAGCCGAGCTCAATGTCCTCTTTGCCTCCTCACATGCCTTTCTCAAACGGCCAATCGCCTTCTTGTTGGTTGTCAAGTCCAGTCCTTCGTGTGCTTGCCTGAACATCTCCACAAAGTGAGCCTCAAGTCGAGAATTAATGTCCTCACCATCCAGATGCGTGTCACCACCAACTGCCTTCACATCGAATTTCCCATTCTCGATGGACAGAATGGACACGTCGAAGGTGCCACCACCCCAGTCGAAGATGAGCACATTGTGCTGCTGACTGCTCTTCTTGTCCAAGCCATATGCAATTGCAGCAGCCGTCGGCTCATTGAGGAGGCGCAGAACATTTAAACCAGCTATTTTTCCTGCGTCAATTGTGGCCTGTCGCTGATTGAAGTTGAAGTACGCAGGCACAGTGATCACCGCATCTGTGACCTCTTCCCCTAAGTAGGCCTGTGCCGTCTCCTTCATCTTTGACAGCACCATGGATGAGATCTCCTCCGCAACGAAATGCTTTGTTATACCACAATGCTGTACTTTGATTTTCAGCTTCTCTTTTGAATTTACAACTTTGAAGGGCCAGTACTTCATATCACTCTGCACTGCCTCATCAATGAATCGCCGCCCGAGTAGACGTTTTACATCGAACACCGTATTGGTGGGGTTCGTGCCAGCCTGGACCTTTGCGGCTTCACTGATGAGGCGTTCCTTATCTGTGAAGGCCACATATCATGGCGTTGGGCGATTACCCTGATCGTTAGCTACGATATCCACCTTGCCGCAATGGAAAACACCGACGCAGGAAAACGTTGTTCCCAAGTCAATGCCGATGGCAGGTCCCGCTGGCATGGCTTCGTGCGGAGTACAAATTCGAACGTGTTGTGTCGAACAATGATGACCACCGCGACTGCTGCACCCCCATATATCAATTGCAGCTAATCCTACTCAACCTATCCACGACGTGCGCTAACTGCTAAAATTCCTTTATCCATCCAGGAGGTGCCATTCTTTATTGCTTCTTCGCATTATCTGGCGCCTGCACACAACAGAAGCAACGACACAATGCAGGTTTCTGTTTGAACACGCCTGTGATTGAGCCTTGTCGTAAGCAGAGTTGTCAGCTTCATATTGAATTGGGGGAAGTAGTGAGTTAGGAAAGTGTATCCTGAGTGCTAGCACCCTCCTTACTGCTCTGCCTGCCTCCATCATAAATAGCCAAGTAAAAAACCAGAATAAAGCAGTTTTTTACTACAGTAGTTAAGAGTCGGATAGCGTACTGTAGGCGTGCATTAACATCTGTGTTTATAAATTGGTTCTTCTCATGGTCAAATGACATTATTCAAGGGAAGGACGTAGGTTAAGTACTCGTGGCTGCAGTCAAGAAGCATGGCCATAAGCAGGCAGCTGGATGAAATCCAGTGGGAAAGCATTGTTGGTGTATGCAGGAATGGCAGTTCTTCAAAGTTTAAATTGCAATGCGGAAATAGTGGACTTGCAAAAGTGAAGTCCTTTAATTTACCTTTGCGTTAATAAAGTGCTTATCGTGGAATTCAAGCGTTAAAACCTAAAATGGTAGCAACAGCCGCATGGACAGTTGATGCAAAGCTGGCAGAAAACTGCATCACTGGCGTCAAATATCATTGCTAGCTAAGTGGATGTGCGTTGAAGCCAGGGAAGTCTCCCAGGTTTTCCAATGACGTCAACATGCCCATATACGGGGTCGCAGTTAAAATTCCTGCGTTTTCTGTTTTCCTCCAAATGTTGTATCATTACAAGTAAACAAACTTAACGCACTACTTTTACACCAAAAAGAGGACTTTCATTTTGTATAACACAAAGAATTATGCGAATTTCGTATGGGCCTATTACTTTTGCAACCACTTTTGTTTAGGAACACACACATCACCATTGCTACGGGTAATAACATAATATAAAACTGAATGGCCAAAAACTTTGCGCATAATTACGGATTGGACACAAATTCTTCATAGCGCCAATGAAAGATGGCGGTGGCACCTCCAAGATGGGTCAGTATAGTGCGGACACCCAATTAGCCAACCTTGATGTGGATACCCCATAACCTCTCTTTAACGGTAATGAGACGAGCAATGTGGATAAGAGACCCCAGTTGGTGACCCATTCGCCATTTGTCCGTGAATTGCGTAACTATGACGAGCGAATACCGGAATAGCTCAAACTACGTATTTTGAAAGGATTGCTTGAAGGTAGTGAGAAGATCGTTTAAGGCGACAAGGCACATTGTTGAACATCCTGAGATGCTCATACATATTTGTATGAAGTGAAGTAACTAGTGGGGTGCTCGTCGGAATTATTGTAGTCTAAAACCGAGTTTTGAATGAAAGAATGAATGACTGGAGTGCATTAAGGCGAATGTGGATGAGTTAATGAATAGCAAAGCATTTGCATGGAGGCTTCAATGAATGAGTGCAAAAAGAGTATCAATTTGGCATGGATCAGGTTTAAATAATCACATGAAAATAATCGGAATTTTAAGTTCAGTGACCTCGCATTTGATGCAAATCTGTTTATGTTGATCTTTACATTTCCGTGCTCTCAATCACAAATTCAACTTTGTTTTTGCTTTCATAGTTTCCTGTTGCTTTTATTCCTTCAGAAATACAGCAGTGACTTGTGAGTTTAGGGTGGTCCCTTCTATAGGCTCCAATTTGCCCCCTTAAACCAACTACACTGACTTTTGAATACGATGACTGCTGACGTAAAGAATCGAAAGGCTTACCTCCTACCATCCAATCAAGACGCCACTGTTCTGGTACTCGCTCCTAACTTTCAGCAGCCTTTGAGTGGCTCCACTCGATTTGGGTGTGACGAAGGCGCCTTGAAAACAAAGTGTGGTACTTGCTGCGTGGGAATACATTCTCTCACCGCAAGCCTCTAAATCACATTTGGTTAAAATGTCTTCGCCTATTTGACTGTAACGCTTGTTCTTGTATTCTCAGCCATACCAATCGCATAAGACGCAGTGGCAAGTAGTCTAAGTGAATGACAAGCATTGCAGCATGCCCAAGAGAGATATTTCAGAAAATTTAAATGTCAAATGATAATGATACCTTCTATGTAATCTAATACAGTTATGGTTTCGCATTGAAGGGAAGCATGTTGCATTTCACCTGTCGGTCACCGTAAAGGGAATCACTTGCTTATGCAGAAAGGTATATGTATGACAAAATTTTTCTTAAAACTACGACCTAACTTAATTGTTCCGTTCCACATAATTGCCGAATCATCATGATCCAGCCAACCATCTGAGATAGTGTCAAACTCGTAATTCCCTCATCGTTCTGCAAATGTGTTTTGCTTTTATTTGCCGGAAAATAACCTATCACTAAACGTTGATTCACATTTATTTCTGGTCGTTTTTTAGAAATCAAGTGTTGGCTGTCGGCAAAAGTGACTATGACTTCAGTGGAGCTTCTGCAAAGAAACCTGGTAGATTGGGTAGTTCATGGCTGATGCCCTTCTTCTGTAAAGGTGCTGTGGGCCAACGTCTATTTCATGTTGCTGCTACCAGTGCAACACGATGAGATCGAAACAGAGTAGGTGTTTCACACAGTTTGCATCAGCAAAATGTAATTTCCTTCTTCCAACAGACAATCGGTGGTTTAAAGACGTGATGTTGAGAATCTTTCAGCTAATCTAAAGAACCTTGTCGCAGGCTTCTATCCTAAATTGATAGACCTGCGTGACTGTAGGACAGGGGTATATTCTTCCCTGCAGGTTCAGGAAACCAGTTATATGCAACAACATTTGCTCAATCAGAGGCTTTCCGTGCCTTCCAGTTCCTTTTAATTATTTGATTTACTTAAAAATAAAGAGAAGGAATGAGGCAGGTAATGTGTTGTCGTGGCACAATAAAATGAGTTCTTTGTGCCAAGAAAATATAATGCCTCGGCACAAGAGTTAGCATAATTGAGTGCCGCGCAAATTGCTTCAAGTTTGATATTTCATTTGCTGTGTGGATATACAAAACGACGCTGTCAGAAAAAACAAATCCTTCACAATTTGTAACAACAAAGATCTACTCTAGGCGGCAAAAGTTTTAACGAATCACCACACCAGGTAAAGAAAACCCCGGCAATTATTGTTTGTAAATCACATTTTTCAAATTATATTATAGTAAATTCTTTTATTTTTAGAAAAGCAGGCTATTCTCAGAACTTGAATAGCACCTATTTACTCTAGCGGATATACTACTTAAAGTGCAGAGTAGTACTATGCTGCTTGGACTTGCCAATCATTTGGCTCCGTACTTGGAGGTCAAAAATGGGTCAAGTCTTTCTTACAAACGTGCCTATCGTTCAAGATGAAGTGTTCATCAGGATGGCTCTCTATTTCATCGGCTTCGGATATACCGATGACGGTGTAGAATCGACGACAGCTTTGGCCTACCTAGTCTTTTGTACCGCGAAATTAAAAATATGTTTGGCTGGAAATGGACAAGAGCGCATTTCTGTTTCACATTCCTCCTCCTTCAAGGCGCTTGAAATAACAGTCCAAATGAAGTCACTACTGACCGTCTACGTGTTTTTAGCCTAAAGTCAATTAAATTCTTTGGTAACAGGAATTTAATAAGTATAACATTTTCGGCGCCTTTTAGAATTTATTTGCAATCAGTACGTCTGTGAATAAATATGACTAAAAAAAATTCAACGCTCCTGCTTCCCCATAACAAATGGGTCTATACCGATAGATTACAGTATAGTTGCACCTCATTTCGGTTTAACTATCTGGCTGTTGACAAAACATCGGTTGGGGTACTTTCGGCTCCTCCATTTGTGTTAGTTAAGGAGTAGAATTTTATGGTCGCAACAAGTAACCCAAACTTCAGCAATTGTAAATTTTTTATCATCCGTCATAGACATTTCGCTATCTCTATTTTTTGCCTTGCTTACCCGTTTCGAGTTCTCTTTAACCAATTTGAAAGAGAATTTGAGGCGAGGAATGTTTTTAAAGAATGTATTTAATCATTCCTGGTGAACAAAATCCACCTGTGAACTAAACACCGGATTGGCTCTTTTGACAGGACAACCAAGTTCACGTCTCCATTGGTTTTGTGGATACGTTTGTTTGCTGCACACACCTGTTTTAAGAGAGTTGGAGTTGAGTCAGTAGCTGTGAGAACGCGTGATTTTCAAAGTTATTTGGTACTGAAAGAAGAGGTTAATATCACAGGCTGGAATCATAATCTCACTGCCTTATGGACTTAACTTGCCCTTTAAATCCGTAGATACGTTAAAAATGTACTACTGACTTTTGAACTGGACGTAATAGCATATACTATTTAGGGAGAAGGTAGGCTCTGATACCAGTATTGGCAGATAGTAGGCCTTCAAGAAGGTCGAGTGCTAATCCAAATACTGCTTGCTTTTGGTTTCTGAGGCGGCAACTGTTTCTAAAATTTTTAAGAGCTGTGACTCTTGCATTCTGTAAAATGCTAGTAATGCCTTGCCAGAAGAAAATCGAATTGTATCGGCCATGGCAAGGTAGACGGTTCTGATCTTGTTCGCGTATTCATAGGTCATCTGTAAAATTGCCTCTAACCCATGCCTATTAATATTATTCTTGATGAAGCAGTGCCGCTGGACCCACTACTTTCTGACTCTTGTGGAAGAATTTTAAGTCCCTATGCCTTACGAAATGAAGTTACCTTGTTTCTAAGGCAAATTGGTAGTGCAAAAATCAAAGAAGTTCTGTATGTAACAGTTAAACTTACGACCCATAATCTAATAGCACAGAAGTCCTGGTCCAAATGATGAAATGCTCCCATGGAGACCACCTGTTTGTGGTTAGACTAGAGAGGTATCCGTGATTCCTATTGAATGAAATCATCACTCAAATATGTTTGAAAGGCAATTATGCCAAAAATGGCAAACTCTGGTTCAGAGATGGCTATAGAAATAATTGAACAACTGATGTGAGTCAGGTCCATGACCCAGTCAAGTCATTACAGCCCAATTCATCTTCACCAGTTGTCTCACTCACAAATGGCATAAAATGGGGAGAACTAACTTTCATCCTTGAGGTTTCCTACCCGTATTTTGGTTTCATTTACCGCCATCTCTTTCAGTCTCTTTACTTAGCCAATTTAGAAGCAGAACCTGCAGCATATCGCTTTTCATGTTTCCATCTTTGTGCACGATGATTGGTACCAAATCGTTTTAATGCCATCAACTGGCCTTAATAACTCATTTGAAATTGACCAAGGCACCCACATCTCGGGTGTGGTTGCCTGATCCGCCTCGCTGAGGGAGGGGTTAACAGACCTCACACATTCTTCATCATGTCGTGTCAGTGACGTAGCTGCAATCCCTTCCACATCGGTGAGGTAAACCCTCACAAATGTTTGATTTCAACACCCCAATAAACTGCATTAGTCAAACGCCAGGTTAATTTAATGAGCTTCATCTGGAAAAAAACTGTAGCTTCTTATCACAAAATAATGGGTAGCATGGTCTTAAGAAAAAGATTATTGTCAATACAGTAGTAAAGTAGCTGATTTTTGATTCTGACGAAGTTTGCGGGAATTAATTGTGGAATTGTAATGTAAGGACAAATGGTAAAACTATCAGAGCACATGGAAATGTCTGTCGCATTTAAAGTCAAGCATTTGCTGCAAATTACAAAAAAGTCACTAATTACTATGGTTCTATCCCTAGACCTAGGCGTAAAAGTGATAATGTGTCGATGATCAAACTAATAAAACTTACAGGCACGATATGACCTTAAAAAGGTCAAATGAATTAACTCTGCTTGTCAACCAATCGTTGCAATCACGGTTTCCTAGACTGACTTTAGTTTAATTTTCCGCCGACTTCAAGCAATCCTCGTCACTACATGCCACTGATGTGGTTCCAATATCCTCAAAGGTGTTTGATTCCGATGAATCAAATATCTTATTTAGTCCATCTCAAAGTATTTTCGAAGATCTTTTTAGTAAACAATCTGTGCAGATTTGAATGCCGGGAAGTAAGTAAGGCAGGTTGCCTTCTTCGGTCGCCCAAAAAACACCATCAATCCACTCTTATACAGCGTGATTCTAAACCTCTGCAGTGTGGTATATTCTACTGAACAGATTTGCCTGTTCCGACACCTTGGTCAGTTTACTTATATTGTACGGTCTTATAGAAGTGAACTCGAAATTTAATAATATGTGGGTTGCTAAAGAAGGAAAGGAAAAGATCTATGCAGGAGTTTAAAAAAATTATTCTGGTAAATTCCGTTAGAATTTTGACGAACTTTAATAAAGCACCATGGTTTGGTCATAAAATGAACACGAAGAAGGAGTGATGCATCTACTCAAGAAAATCTGGAGAAATAGAAGCTTTCTTTACCAGCAGTTATGGCATTCCCCATTTAGGGGAGAATCCTTATTCTGCGTTTAATAATAAACGGGTCAACACAAGAAAACTCCGTCATTTTAGTCGAAGATAGCACTAGCTGTGGCCCAGTCCGCATCAAATCCACCCACCAGGTCCATCCGTATTCATCCATCCGTTGATCACATTCATTTATTTGTCTCCTAGTTATTTTATCACCACTGCTCCTGTTGCTCACTCCTACTACTATGGATGCCTCAATATAATCATCAATTCTTTTCGGGCGTATTCATTCATCTACCACAACTTTATTCTTTCATTTCATGTAAACACCTTTCCTACCCCTTGAAACTCCAACTTTGTATATTGTTTTGACAATCACTTTGGGCTCATCAAATCGAGTTAAACGCACCAAAATGGGAAAGTCAGCGGGCATCCGCGTAACACAATCTATGATAGTAAAAACAACCCATTTGTTCCTCAAATTACTGCCACGATCATTGTTTGAAGTATAACTGAAGGGGCATATGGCGGCTGTCAAACCAAGTTTGAGGTCTTACGGTAGATTTTTGCACACAAATTATGCTCTTATGACCGCTAATCATTCCCACACCGCTCTTAAAGTTCATAGTTTTTAGCTTTTCAAATTAAAGTAGTTATCATTTGCCAAACAAATGCAGAATGCATAACTTGCCGTAAGAAGCGATTACCTGATTCAACTCATAACAAGTGAGAATCGAGATATTCAATTCGAAATTCGCCTGCCATCCATATTTAAGCAACTCTACAGTGCTACAATGATCCCCACCATATAACGATGGCGTAGTGAACAACTTGGAATGGCCTATTAGTAGTAGAATCTCATTTCATGCTGATACAAATGGGGCTATTCACGTGTCGGAAGTTCTCATTAAATGTTAACACCACCAATTAAGAAGTTATTCTTAGTACTTTCCACTGCAAATACACAGTTGGCACGCGCGAATTTATTCGCGAAAGTAATAGGTGAATTATGCTTGCATGTATGCCAAATGCACCATTATGGTTGCTGAAATATGAAAAAGTAGTCAGTAATGCATATGCTTTAATCTCATGAGCCTGTAGAATTTTTAACAACTTCTAAAGAGATTTCAAATCCCGAGATGTTTCATCAAGACAATATGAAATATTAGTAACAGGAATATAAATTGAATAAAAGTTGGCGAAAATGTGCTGATACCACGAATCAATAGTGCATTAATCTGCTTTGCATTCACTACTTAATTTACTGAGTAGTCTACTACCAAAACAAAACATTACTCCATAAAGGCAAATTTATTTAGTTAATAGATATTCTACTTGATTTATTCATCTTGCTTGACAGTTTTTGAATGTTACATGAAACTTCGTCATTGTGAATGCCACAACTGGGGCTAAAGTTAAATTCGTGGCACCAGTAGTGGTGAGAAATTTGTTTAGAATGCCCAAAGTAACACTTCTTAAGTGCGAGCACCAGGGTGTTATGGAGAGTCCTACTGGAGTGCTAGTTTGAAGGAGTTGTGGCATCACCGTCCAATTATTATCCACTCATTGAAATGCAAACATTTCAGTGGTGATGCCTGTGATGCTTTTAAGCCGTGTGGCTGCCGTTTTGTGCTTTCTACACACTGCTGCCTTTCAACAGAATTAAAGTCGTTTGACCCATCAACACCCTCCTGCTATCTTCTGGTTCATTACCCAAGTTAAGTGAACTGAAACACATCCGTATGAAACCTTCTGCACACCTTGTTAAATATCACCTTGAGAGCAATCATACTAAAAACTTCTTGCCATTCACCTGAACCTCTTCCCCTCATTCATCAGGGCAGAGAACGATGCACAAGCCTTGAGTTTGGTGGTGTTATCTTCAGATGAATTACAGAGCTCTCTTTGCATGTATTAATGGTAACTACCTCAAAATTTATCCAAGACTACCCTCAAGCATTTGGATGACATGCTTTTCCAGTACTGCGACTAGAGAATTTCGATGGGCTTCTAAAAGTGCGAAATGGTCAGTGACACAAGTGGACAATAGAATGGTATGCAACTAATAGACTGTGTATTGAGTGTTTGGTAAGTTTCCCATAAGGAGGTACGAACTGCCACAGGGTGGCTTATCAGGAGGTGGGTTCACTTAAGCTTGTTCAGCTTCATTCCACTTGTTCTCGCTCGGTTTGGCTTCTTCGAGTACACAGTATTTCCATAAAATTCTCACACATTCTGCAACATAAACTAACCCCACCCCTAAGAACTCTATAGTTTAATTAAACATTGACAATTGTAGACACAATGGATGCGCTGAGATGTAGGGCAGAGCAGTTAGGATAGATAGGAAGCTCTCCCTTAGAGATAAGGGATGCGACAGAATCCATGGGAAATTCTAAATCGCCAGAGCTGTTCTGACTTCAGTGGAACCTGCATGATTAAATCATTAAGTCATACCAAATTGTTCAACTTGCTTTAGGTGCCTCAAGCTTTAGGTCTTTTTAAACCTGGAAATGAGCAACTGAATGTACGATGGAAAAAATATCAAATTGGGCATCGTTTTTAACACTCCACACGTTTGCTCTTCCTCTTTGCCCTACACAACTCTTCCAAGTTATCGCAACGAACCACACAGCGGAACAAGGGATAATTCAATTAGTCCGGATTTTTGGAAGAAATCTCCTCATTAGTCATAGGACATGCTGTAGGTTAGCCTCAGATTCTGCAATATTGAGTTTCCTGCAATGTGAAGTCCAAAGCGAGTAATTTTGTTTAGAGTAGCGTAGCATTTGGAATAAAGAAAGCGGGCCTGTGGTACGGACAGATGCGGCACGGATAGACATTCGCGTTGGCCGTGTCCCCGCTCAAGGGAGCTAAGGAGTGCGCTCGAGAGGACTGGGTGACCAGACAAGGCTGCTTGACAAGGTAATAATGAGGAAATAGGATGTGTATAGGGCCTGGTGACTCGAGGACCGATCCCAACTCGTGACGGCTTGAAATCCAACAGTGACTCAGACACAACTGATCTCATTGTACCATGTATTCATATACATAAACCAAAGGTTTATCACACAACTTAATGCCCAGAAGATTAGGTTAGGGCAGTTTTTAACCAAATCACCCAACCGAACACATTAAAAGTAAAGAGAGAAAAGCATCTTTTCTGCCAGCATGAAGCAATCGACTCGAGAATTGTCAATTATTTCAGAGATTACGCTGTAAAAGGCCGATTTTAACAAATTAGAGCAGTCGACACGGTCACATCGATGGTGTGTGAGGCACCATTGGTGGTGGTGCAGCCACCAGCGAAGAGCTGCCGAAGCTCCGAAGGGATTTCAGGAGATATACCATCCCACTCGAATTACCTATCATCTCATTAATAATGACTGTAATAGTCAATGTCTGATCGGATGCAAGAGATTTAATAGCAGCTGTCAGACCTTCCTATAGGAAGCTGGAAGGATCCACCAGTTAGGCTATACAGCTATTTTAGTCTTCCTGTAAATCTCTAGTCATGGTACATCTATGCCTACACTAAATCCGCGTTTGTTGAAGGAAAGTTAGTTAATGCGTCGTGTAGTATTTCAGCCGTTGTATTTCATGCGCACATGGTGAAGTTTCTGCATTAAAGTTCGGTAAAAAACAAACGTGAAGGGTTCCTTGCTCTTGGTCCGGATCAAATGTGGATACAAATCGTTGTCAAAGGTCCATTTGGTTCCTCTAGCATCGAATGGCATCAGAAGCATGTAGATATGAAGTTGGTGATGATTGTGGGAACAGGAGCTCGCGGAGGTGCTTGTCCACCCAGGTCCATTGGTTGGTGCGTTGATACATAGCACCGGCGAAAAGGCCGTGTCAAAAAAATTCGCCGCCAATTTTGAACAGTCGTGCAAAGATTGACCTCATCAGGAAGATCAGTGATTTCACGATATATACCACTTTGTGCCTAAATTGTGCCGAAAGTACACCATAGTAAGTGACATCAAAATCGAATAAAAAAACGAGAAAAATAAAATTAGTAGACACGTGATTAAAGGGAAACAAAAACAAGCAACGAAAAATAAGTTGAAGCTGTTGAAACACAACATCGTCACAGAGATTGGCTGCGTGACAGAGACATTTATGCTTAAATAATGTTTGCCACGGAGGAGGGATTAGATTGACCCCAAGGTGATGTTAACGCGTTGGTACTTCACGTACTGTCCAATTTGAAAGTCGCCTAATCACGTTGTCTGACTGATTTACCTTTATCCAACAATAATTACTTCAACGAACTAGCCTGAGAATGCATATTCCTTTATACGCAGTGAAAACTTGCAGCAATAATTTCATCGGTACCGTGGCCTATTCCATTGTCAAAAGACACTCACGTGATCTGAAAGCAAACCATTCCTTAAGCAGTTGTTGTATGATGGATCTGCATCTGGCATTCTTTCATGTTAGGCACTGAAATAAGTACGAAGTTCTAAATTTTGTCAACCTGCCAATGCATGTTATTAGATTATGAGTTCACTCCTGCCGGTTGTTGAAACTAGGCAGACTGTGATGAGGTAGTCGGAACATGTGAATCGCTTCAGTAGAATTGGAATTGAGTCAGGCATGCGTGAATTAATAGTTCTTTGGTCAAGTGTAAATAATGAACGGGATTACGAGAAAGAAGGGCAGCCTACTTACTTCTACTTTTTTGAACCTACACAGGGTTTTGTAGCTAAAGACTCCTATATCCACCCTGCCTTGTACTGAGTAAGCTTGATCATGCTTCCGACTGAAACACCTGTGAGGCTGTTAGAACCACACCAGTGGGAAGTCATGGCAAAGATTGCTTGAGGTAGTTGTAAAGCTAAGGCAAATGAGGGAAATGTTTTTCTGTAGTGAAAATAAGAGTAAGCTAAGATTAAGTTGGATTGATCTCAGAGAGTCACTGTCACTGTGACCGCAGCCGTGACATGGATGAAAGCAGGTGGGGGTTTAGAAGTACTAGGAGATACACAAAAAAAGAAATTGGAAGGGTAGATCAGCGGAAGAGATGGAAATAAGGCGGTGTGGCATAGGACAAATTTACGTGGAAGAAAGAAAGGAAAGAAACGGAAAAAAGAAGATAAAGGGAAAATAAACTTACGTGGCATTGGGAGGAAATCCAAGAAAAAAAAAAAAGGAGGAATGTGGTAAAGGATATGGAGCATTAATTTGTGCATCAAATAGATGGAATGAGATTTACTTAGATATTTCGGCCAAAGTCAGATGGCAAATGGCTAAATTGTTTATTAAAATACCGTCAAAATTGGGACAAAAAGCGACCAGATGAGATATGCTTAGTAAAGGCGACCAAAGTTAGACAAGAATTACATTCGTAAAGAAAATACCGCCTAATATGTTCACTTAGTAGAGGAGACATTGCCTCGACTTCTGTTTCGATTTTTTTCTACTTTTTATCGAAAATCACTTCACTTTTAACCGTCCGCTCTATGCGTCTTTTAAACTAACGTCCATTGCATTACATCACCTGCCAAATTTTCCGTACGCAATAAAAAGGAGCTCAATTTGTGTAAAACATTTTGTTGTTACTGCAATTCCCCCTACCAGTATCCACTAATTCAAGTTTTTTTTTCTGACGTTGTAATGAGTCGCAGCAGATTATACGCGAAACACCCCAAAGATGAGAGAAGGCTGTGCTATAAGTGAATCTGTATATTCGACATCAGCAGCGCCTGCGGCTACTGCCATATCCCAGTAGCCTTCCTACGTGGTGAAAGCACAATGGCGGAACACCCAACTGACCCCCTTCACCAACACTGAGTCAAGCAACCGATTAACGCATTACAGAGGAAGCCCTAGGTGGCGCTAAGCACGGTTGGAAACACAATCTGTGAAGCCCAAATACTCCGTTTAGTAAAACAGAGTGCTCGGTCACTACAGATCGACGTCTCGGACTAAAGAAGCACAAGCAGATCCATCTTTCTGGAAAGTTATGTAAACGGCTTCCCAAGGTAAAATAAATGAGTTTTTTACTTACTTACACACCGGAATGACACATAATCATCGGCACCACAGGTAACACTGCCTTGTCCAAAAAGTCATAGCAGAAGGCATTAAGTCAAACGCCTCGTCCACTCCCATCGACAAGTGATTCGACCAATATCTCTACGCTCTTCTTCAATTTCCTCGGAAACACAAATAAAGGGGTATAAAATCAAAATTTGCAAATAAAAATCCTTGAGGGATCACACAGAATTCTCGAGACTCCATTACAGCTTGGAAAGGGAGGTCTAGTGAGCAGAAATGGAAAGGGTAAAAAATTTAGGCACTTTTGCGCTGTTCGCCATTGAAACGATGTCAGAAGATAAAATGGATCATTCTAGTATCGCTCACCACCTTCAGCACATAGTCTTCAAGCGCATTGCGGTGGTATTAGTGATCCCACATCGACAACTCGTGATTACAATCCACCTGCGCTCGCACCCCATTCACGCACTCCAGACTTCTGAACCTACAGAGGCAAGACAACAAGCGCGCGTTAGGGAAGCCTCATTAAAGGCGAAAAACAATGAAATTCAAGCAGAGCCATTAGCGCTAAGTCAATAAAAAGAACCATGATGCAGCAGTACCGCACGAAGTAGTAGCTAGCACACGTCGTACATGAAACAGACTCGGTCTAACACCTACCACAACCACCCGCCTTGCTGCCCAGTATGAACACTAACTCTAGCGACTGCGGCATGGATATAGAAGTTGTGAAGCAACAATGCGAATTATACGGTAACTCTGGCTGACAGCTAAGACCTCATCCTCTCTTAACAACGGGGTTGCAAGTGAGAATAAAAGTCAAGGAAAAGTAAAGTAGAGTCGGTGTACCCTAATTTGAAAACGAAACGTTATGAGAGAAAGTAGGACACATCAAGGACTCGTCTAGGGAACAAGATAATGAAAAACTAATAAAACTGAAGAGCACAGCATCCACTTATCATTCATTTTTCTTTAAGAGAAAAATGAAAAGGGAGATGCTTCTTTCCATGACGGAGCATGAAAAAGAATGGACAAAAGAATGTGAGGCTATATGGAATAAGATTGCCGAATTTAAGACTTTAGAAGCTGGAAAGAAATAAGAACGCGTGCATACTGATGAATTACGCTATAATGAAAAAGAGCACCGAAATTTCGTTAAAGTTAGTCTTCGATTTCCTTTGCTGCAATGTGAGGAATGACAGCAGTGCCAAAGTGGTTAGACCATATAATTCTGAGTAACAAGTTCCACGGCTACCATGTACCGCATTTTCAAGTGTTACACAATAAATTTGACGAAAAGTTTTCGTAAAATATGGACCCAAATTATATGCGTCACATTGAACAGGTAAACTAGGATCAGAGTAGTTGGGATATAAAAAGTGGGGCAAACAAATAAAGGTTATTGCACCGATGGGAAGGCACAAGTTCATGCTGCAAAAGCCTTCACAATTCACAGCGAGCCATACCGACAACAGCATAAACTTCTTGCACACTTATTACGAAGATCTTTACTAACCAACTATAGGCAATAGGTTCCCAAATGAAAATAAAACACCTTTTTGCTTCCAAAATGGCAAAAAGCTGTTAAACAATAAGAGTAAACAGCGATTAATAACCTTCCAGTAGACGCTAAATCAAGCTAAAAAGCGAAAAGCTTCCAACACTAACGACAATTAGGACCAAATAGAAGGAGACGTAGATCAGTTTACCCCTCAACAATGCTATCGCGGTCGCGTAAAAATTAAAAGGCAAAGCAGAAACCAAAATTATGACAGTGCCGTGGGATTTACATGCACCAGGCATACAATGACCATGATGAAGTGATAGGAAGCAATCAAAAGTCATTGCTAAATGTAAGACACATAGATGTTCTGATGTCTTCAACCGGAGAAAACTTGCAACCACGATGGGATTGGAAGCATCGCCTGTCTAATGGGAAGGCAGATATTTGCATTAGCGGAGAAAAAGCGGTTTGAAGTAAACGTAATAAGCGAAAGGTCTTCAAGCAGAAGAAGTGAATAGCCCAACACTGATAAACAATTGCATGTATGGCTTCCAGGAGTCGCAATATACCAAAGTGGCACCGAAGGATATGATGCTTACAAATGTACAAAGGGACTGGGCTATTGGCATAGACGAAAGTCATCCTGCAGAACAGAAATTCTATTTGTACAGACTAAAGCCATTGCGCAGCTAAGCCAAGTACCCATTTACCACACAACGAATCGACGACTTCTTTTAAAAAATTCGACCACAAAAATTCTCTTCTGAGAAGATGAATCAACTTACTTGACTATACAGTGAGAGGCAAATGCGAAATGTGGAAACCCCAATACTCTACCAATGGTCTGTAGAGACTGACCTTTACCTTTGCCAAGCTTGCGACAATAAGAGACACCACGCCTCTCTCTGATTTGAGGCCCCTACAAATCGCCCTTTTTTCAAAGCATAGTAGATTTTGCGTGAAAATTAAAATGCATCATGTAGTCCGAAAGCCCAATGCCAAAGGAAAATGGTCGACAGTAACTGAACCATAGGCATTCTTTCTCATTCGTTGATTGAGAAACGAGCTTCGGCATCAGTTAGGCAAAAAAATGGGACAAGAACAACTCTAGAATTTCAATCACTCTCAAACGAAAGACTAGACATAGGCATTAGGTGAGTTAAACCTCGTGGAAAACGGGAGGGTTTGACCTACTTCCCCAATACACGATAAGCTGCGCATAGAACAAATCTGAAAGATGAAGAAAACTGCACAAAGGGCCTGATTAACAATCCGAATATAGCAGAGCATTTTAAGTATAAAAGAGAAACAGTGGAATAAAGACAGAAGCACTGACACAAGCCCAATGCAGGAAAGCTACGCAGCAATCAAGCCAAAAACACTCATCACTTTTTGAGGATACAGAAAAGGATAAAAAAACTGCATCGTTCACAGAGCAAATATGCAAATATCAATGCAAACGAAAGCTCACCTCCAAACAGATCCAGCACTTGAGTGTGATTCAAAATGACCACAATCCTATCCTTCAAAGTGGTTCGAACAATTGCCAGCAGACAATCAGGCACTTGAAATTTGTCTTAAGGAAAAGAGAGGAAGTAGGCACTGTCAGGACGAAGACATCCACCTGACATTTCCAACTGAGCCAGTCGACAGAAAATCCCAACACCTGGAGTAGACACCGGGAAAGAAGTCAAGCATGCCTTCGGAACTGTCAGAACCGAAGCGCATCCTGTCAGACACTAGGTAGGGATCTCGAGGAATAAAACTAAATAATTAGGTTGGGGGAGAAAACATGCACCTTACGCAGCCAATTCTTTTTATCAACACCATCCATCCGTCCATCCAGCCCTCACGCTACGGTACATCATCCCCAAGTTCCTTCTATATTGACAACAAATATCCATAAACGCTTAAGAAGTCACCGTACTTTCGAATCGGACTGGCAAAAGTGCGTTTGACTTTCAGAACTATTTTATCCATCTTTTTATTGTCAACGGAATTTGGTAACTACCACGGTTTCATGACATTTAACTGCTACGCAACCAAACAACTTTCCAACTCTCTAAGGTCTGCAGAGAACCGCAACTAAGAGGAAAAGACTTGTCCTTTGCTAATTTAGTGGCCCGACAAAGCGTGACTGAAGGAATGTTGAATCCACACCAGTGTTGAATTCCGCCGTAAACATCAGTTTTGCACAATGACCAATGATAGGATCAAAGCAGATTTAGACGAATCACATCTGTCCTTCAAAACTGACTAACATTAGTAGGTTGACACTTCAGCTCGGTGTGTTTTAGCCAACCTCGTCCGCAAAAAGAGGATTAACACACGAAATGGACTTACTACAAAATGGAGGGAAGAATGAAGGAAAGACAGGTGACACTAAAAAATCGCCATCAAATCCATGGTATACGCACAGGCATTGCTCTGTCTGAAGTAATTTTAGCAATATTAATCTTCGTTGCCAAGAGACCAATCACAACCCACTGAAAGACTCTCCAATCAAAGCAAAAAAATTTGACCACACCTGGAGCACTGGAAAAGATACCATAGAACCATACTTAATTCTGTTGTAAAATTAAGAACACAGACACCTTCTAAATCTGCAAATACAACAATCAAAATAGTGGCATTAAAACATACACTACAAATTCCACAGACCCCCCTGCACATCTATCATGAAGCGACCTTCAAAATCGTATGTTTCATAGGCTTCATAAATAAGTCAGATGTGATAGAAGAAATAAACAAGACAAACTGCTGCCTCAATGAATGTCATAGTGATTTACAATGGCATCAAATTGCCGCAGCAGGAGGTGGAGGGATATGGAAGGCCTGACAACTCACTTTCTCTTTTTACTGTTGAGGTTATAGTAGTTGCCGATCGCCGCCATCGTTGAGGTATTACTGTTGTTGAAGGGGAATCAGCGTGGCGTTGGCGTTCCAAACCACTGCAGCCGCACTGGTAGCACGACCGTGGTGCACTCTGCAACAGCAGAATAGGGTGCAGGTGGCGACAACTCTCGGAGTTGGGTTTAAACCCGTGAGGGGACAGCAGTGGTCAATGGTGACATTGGTATTAGTAGTGGTAACAGCAAGAGCAGCTTCGTCACCTTTCTTGCCTTCACATCTAATTGAATTCTCTTCGCCGCTGTTTGAAGAAGCATATCCCATTGATAGTCTCGTAGGCTTGCACCAAGTTCACCGACATTCGCTTGTGGCCTTCTGGACCATAAATTCGACAAGAATGTGTCTCTCTCATGGAGCATTATCTCATAAGCATAAAGGCATTACCAAACAACACCAACTACAAATTGCGCCCTTGCCATTACCTCACACATTACCTAGTTGAGGATGAATTTGAATTCATGAGCTGCTGCCACGCCCTTTGTGCTGCAATCGGTTCAACGTACACATCGTAGGCAACAATTTCCTTTTACCTTCTATCCTCAAGTCTTTGCACAATTATTGCATAGTCAAAGCTGCATTATCCAGGTTGTCACAGTATCTGCGACGGTGGTGGACTACCACCTGCTGAGGAAACACGTAGCACTCTAACTATTCACAAATTTCTACACCACTAACTAAAAGTTCAGTCCCCGGTTTTGTGTTAGCATTTCCATAGTGAAACATGTAAAGTAGGAACTCGGCAACCACTTTATCGTAGATTCAGCTTCGACGGCACCTGCTGCTTGAGGTAGACCCCTACGCAAAGGTACGGCTACACGGACATCTGAAACTCTTTACTTAAAAAGGTGTATCCAACAGCAACTCATGGACCACAAATCATTCTTACCCGAGCAATGCGCGAGGCAATGGCAAGGCAATATTCTCAATTAGCGTCGATGGGCAACACCTCCATGTTTGCCAGATAACGCTCCACTAAGAACAAAAGCATTCTTGCCTAATTTCAGGTCCGGAATGTAATTAGCACCAAGTAGGATTCAGCGTTCAATAGGATTTCACTCGTAACGAGCATAACCCCCACTACCGAAATCCCCACGACAAACCCGCCGAAGTACCCTCATTAAAGGGACAAAACAGTAAGGCGGCCAATAGCCTTTAAGATGACAAGTTCAGTTGCTTAACTTAAAGGCCAGTTCGATGTTGTGTAAATGCAATGAATTCTTTCAGTAAAACAATAATTATTGAGTTGCTTAATAACGTCTTTACGATATTAAAATAAATGGTGAATAATTAGCCATCGTGTTTATATTGCCAAAATACAAAAATAGATGCAAAAATAAATAGATAATTAACCCTAATCAGCACTTTAAGCATGCTTTTGCAAAAAAATGTGACTTATTTAGGTGCTTTGCAGCGACTTCTCTTTTTAAACTCTCATCTTCATGAACCATACCAATATTGACTTTCAGGGTTATCGCTTGTGCGTACGATTAGTTGGTCCACTGACTCATCTCCTCGTGTGGCAATGGATTTTCCCAATGCTAGATCGCTGATATTGTCACTAAGCATGCATGACCAAGTCATCTTAAGACCACCTTCTTTCCTTACGCAGCTAAATTGAGCCATGGCACAGTCCCTTTTGTGTATGTATTTTTGATGTTTTATGGTATTTTCATACAGTTTGAAGTCTAATTTTGTTTGTTTTTTTTTTGTTCAGGACTAGGATGCCTGTCAATATGTTCATATTTCCAAAATGTGGGTAAACTTACGAAACATAAGTAACTTGCAATCGCTTAGCTGGGTGGTTCTGAACTGCACTAACACAAATACACCTTCAGCGAGAATTTGTCTACTTTCCTTTCGGAATCAGAACCCCGCTATTGCTGACATGCCCCTTCTGGAGTGTGTGGGACTCCTTATCAAAGTTGTGTCCTCTCTCAGCAGCATTCAGCGTTGGGAGTTGGTTATTCTTGTCGTAGAACACACGGACGCAGCGAATGCTTTTGATGCTTCATTCCTTTCCTGATTTTAGTCCTAATTGGGGTTTCATTGGTGAGGAACGGCTTTTATGCTCCTCATTACAACTAATCGTTTGTCACGTCTCATATGTGCCATACATTTCTTGACTACTCACGATAACGGGGGATGTACCATACTGTGCTAGGGAGGAATGAAGTTTATGATTAAAACAATAAAACTTGTGAAGAATAATTGTGTTCTCGAGTTTTAGGCGAAATGGAACTGGTTTGAACAATCAACCTTAATTAATGTGATTATTGGAACAGTGCTATGACTCAATTGTCCTGTTGGCTTTTCCTTTCGGACAAGCCTGTACTATGAGTGTATAAAATTGTGCGTATTGGGCTACTATCTTAAGTGGTGCCTTTGGTTTCTGTTGTTATTGATTTACTAGAAATGATGTTCTGTTCGCTAAATCAGTCTTTTATTTGACCTCTACCACGAGTGGCTTGTCAAACTTACGCAGGCAAATGGTCTTAAATTCATCCAATGGGACGTTTTGAGTCCTACCTTGCAACAAGTAAATCTGGCCCCACAGCTAGTAAGTTGTCCTTTTGTTGCCATGCTACGAATTTTCATAACCTGTTGCCTCCTGCAACATTTCAGGACAGTTTCGCATTAGCTTTGATTCTATACAAAGGGTTATTTTACATAATCCTAGGGAATGCATCTTTAGCCTTTCATATCAAAGTATCTCAACTCGAGTTTGACGGGTAGGTAAGTCTAGGGACCCCAGTAAACGTTCTACGTAAAGAATTCTTGGGCCACGTTCTTAACATCGGCGAGTGAATCGACAAGCTACTGGTCTAATCTGGAGGCAAAAGTATGATGATTGTAGAGGTGCAGTCGTAATAATGCGCGATGGTGCCTTTTGGCAATCGACTGTCTTCCCGAACCCGTCCTTTGAGTGCATCGTCAATGTTGATTGTAAAGTTCGTTCCACATTGGCTAGACTGGGTCGCTGTTCCTACCACTGCGTTTTGAAGCTTGACTGCCGCTAAGTTGGTTCTTAGGTAGGAGCGCATGTGGCGGGGCGTGCGTGGCGGAATTGTGGAGGGCTGGAATGCAGTCCCTCGTGGTGGCGCTAGCTAAATTTGGAAAGTTGTATGCTAACGACTTTTAAAATTAGTAGTTGAAGACATTTTGTTGTGTGTAGCGTTGCTGTTGTGCAGTCAGTAGTCTCGAGTGGGTCAAACTCAACCATAATTGCTATTTGTCCTGCATGAGGTGAACGGTTGGGTCTCTACTTGTATGACACACAGGGCAATGGTGTTTGCTCACGGTGGGATTAACAATTTCTTTCTATTAGAAATTGGGAGCCAGGCTGGAATGTGGTAACCGGACGTGGTGCAATTACAATGGGTCTGGTGAATCGACGCTTTGTGTGGGTTCAAGCATGGTGAGGAGTAGTGGAAAGTCCAATAAGGCAGCACCGTGCCAACAGATGAATGTATTTTCTGTGCTTCACACTGCGTACGTAAACAGCTGCGTGTACCCCCCGAGTTCCTACAACTCAAGGCAAATTAGTGCAGTGGGCTCTGCTGAGAACCGCACTCGAAACGTTATCAGTCAGTTGTTCGATTCGGCCATTGACATCGTGTTTGGATCGGAGAAGATGGCTTCCAGTGCAAGCAGACAAGCAGAGGTGAGACCATACCTTCGTGGTGGATTGAGATGGAGTAGACTAACTTCTGCTTGATGTTCGAGCAACATGAAATAGCGCCATTTAAACTTGAGTGGTGTATTCTTTGGCCTAAATGAATGGCCTTTAAAGATCTAGGAGGAAATAATAGTCATACATGCCATTGACATTGCCGTCATTTGTCCATTTTTTCCAACAAGCAGGCAGAATCGGAGCTTCTTGACAAACTTTGACTGGCAGTTTGGTTGCTTTATTGCTTATTCGCCGTTGTAGACTCATAAGCGAAGTGCAGTTGTTGTGGTCTTTTAAGGTGAGAGGGGACGAGGGGACTTAATTTTGCCTGCAAATATTTTCAAGTCCATGTTGGTTACTTGTCCACCTTCTACTCAGTTGAGTTAATCCGTACTGTGAGGAGAGCATGGCGTTAGTCCTCTCCATCATAATCGCAGTGCACCATCGGATCTGGTGCAGTTGCACATTTGCTCTCCGTGGAACAGCAATAGATACATAGATTACTTGTCCGAACGGAAGACCTCAAATTTCCTCCTCCATGCTGAACAAAATTGCAGCATGGGTCGAAAACTTACAACAACCGTTTCAATTATTTTGTTTTTTTTTTTTTGGTTTATTAGTCCCCTGATAAGTGGGCCCGCAGAAGGATGGTGTGTGATGGTTAACCTGCAAGTTTTCCAACTCGTCAACTGTTTCCGCTTTGCTCTTGTAAAACCATAAGCCAATGGAGGGATGGATGGGTAGTTGCTTGTGACAAAATTAATAAATGGAGATAATGCAAGGAAAGTGGCTGATCGTAAATTATAGGATGTATTATAACCGATGAGTGAAGGGTGGATGGAGGCTTGAAAGCGGTCGGCTTGATGCATGCACTTGAATGAAGGCGTGCATGCCCAGGAAGGAAGATTGACACCTCCATGGCAGAAGAAGAATGGAGTTGATGAAGTGAATTTGTTGAATATGGATGGATGGATAGCTGGGTGAATGGAGGATGGCTGGATGTATTTAGAAGACGTGTATGCAACTACTTCTTCCTCCAAACCACCCTCTCGTTTTTCCTCTTCTGGTCCCAGATTTCTAGCCCGCCTCCGTCGACTTCAACAACAGCCGCCTCCTCCGTCCCATCACCGTATCCATCCTCGGTGGCATTGGTTATGGCGATGTTACCTCTACTGCCCAAAGTGCCTTTGAGCGTCAGTACGCAGCCGTGACCTCTGCAGTGGTTGTTGAGGCCACATTAGTGCAAGCAAAACTCATCTCGTCCTTTCAATTTCATTTAATAACAGAAAAGACATTAGTTACATCTTGAAGGGATAAACATCGTAGAGTCCCCTTACACATTACTTCTATAGCCGGGAGGTTGGGGATGAAATTGACACATTTACGTGACTACTTAGAAGTGAAAATGAGATACACTAATCGGAACATAGATAATGCCACCTGTCAAAAGTCAACTGAGAGAGACAATATCGGAGGCGATTTGTTGGGGCTGCCAATATTGTAAGTTTGGATAGGCTTGCGATTAGGCTCTGGGATCAGTCTCCCTTGCCCCGAAGCATTGTGAATTTATCGTTAATCAGTTAAACAATGAAACAGTCGACACGTAGGGAAGGAAAAAGTGGAGGGGTCGACCAATTAATGTCACTCCTTTAGTCATTTAGACGGGTAGGGAAATGGTGCGGCGTACGCATGCGGGACGAAAGTATGTCTAAATGCCTTCCTATTCATGTGGTCCACGTAGGCTGCAATATCCAACCGGTCTGCCAGTATGATCAAGTTCACCAACTTCCGTGTGGGCGATTTCACATCCGTGTGCACAATTTCTTCATTTTATTGCTTATTTTCCTATTTGTCACAACTAATGACGATCGGAAACTGCACCCTTGCATCCCTTTGTATGTCGAAATGACTGCCTCCTCAGTTAGTCATTCAATAAATGTAAGTGCTGCATCGTGGACTTTTGTGTCTTCTTTCATCCAACTAAAAAGGCAGGAGAGAAGCAATAAGCCGACCCTTAAGTTGTTGAAGTACTTTTGAATGGTGTCTTTGCATAAAGGAAATGTAATAACTTGACACAAGCGGTAGGAGAGTTTGACTTTCCATCCATTTGTTGTGGCCATATTTGATTGCGTCTTTACATTTGAGGCAATGCTGTCAGAAGAATTTAATCCTTTGTAATTTGTAACAATCGGAACTGGAGATGGGTGGCTCTACCCAACCCGTGACAAATCTGCATCATGAAAACACTTCAGGGGACGAAAAACTATTCCGCTATTCGTTATTCTTAAAACACCTCTACCAAATCGTATTCTAATTCAGCCTTCTGTTCTTCACAATAGCAAGCTTCATTCTCGAAGCCGAAAGCAGACTTCATCGCCTCTTCTACATACAATATTCGAAAACCCACTAGCTGGACCATGTCAAAACAGAGCATTTTAGCAAGACAATTCCTTCGAAATCGTGATGGAATGCGATGACCGTCCGTGCGACACAGTCACGACGATGGGACGCAGTGCACTTTTGGGAAAGGAAACGTCACCACATTGTCCAAAGTGATGATTCTATCTTGCGAACCTTGTGCAAGCAAAATATCCCTGTCCTCACTCACTCATTTATTCAGAGAGGTTTCCACTTCTTTTTCTACTGCGTGGCCCATATTCAGCGTGCATGTGCTTCCAGCTTACCGCTAACCACCTAAAGGCGAAGGCCAAGACAAATCTGTTATTACATTGGCGGTTAAACGAAACAACCAGAGGCCGGCTATACAGTCCCCACTGTCTTATGGTCAAGCAAAAATGCATCTGGCGTATCGTCCCATGCTGACTTATAGGTTGGGAAGAGGACAGCTGTCCCGATTCATGTATCCACTGTTTACCCGGTTAGGAGGATGGGAGAATCCAACCTCAGACAAGTAAAAAACAAAAGCTCCACAATGCTGCCACACTTTTGTCGAGTTAGAGGCCTCCATCCAGCTGACAAACAACACCGTCAATCTGCATAGTGAATATAAAATTGGACTACACCTCAAACATTTACAACTTGTAAAATTCGCATTTTAAGCATTACATTATTTTCAACAAATTATGCTTGTTGATCGAGGGATTCTTCGCCGATTCACAAGGGGAATGGGGACACCGATCTCAGGTAAAACGTCGGTATCTCGTAGACATCCCAATCCATGCTATGCAACTTGAAATGTCTCCATCTGGCCAATCCTATCAGCCTAAAAATCGGAATCTAAAGGTGGAAGATAACGATAATTTAGATAGTAAAATTGACTTGCATCAGCCCGGGTTTTTTGATCTTAAAACTACGACTTAGCAATTCTTCCAGAAATTACGTGCATTTGTCCTAGACTACAAGTTCAGGTGACTGGAACGCCGGGTTGACCGCTGTGTCCTCCTCCCCGTCTGCGTTTAGCACCTGTACTGCAGAGTCATTAAGTGGTCTAATAAACCTTCTCGACTGTGGTGATGGCTATGGAAGGGAATGCCACAATACAAAACCTTAATTAAGATTTAGAATTTTCTGGGCATGGCCGTCACAATTTGCCATCACCAGTTCTTCCTTTGATGCCAAGTTCGTATTGTGTCATTCACGTTTAATTGCCAACCCTATGTGTGAGACTTTGTGACCTTAAGTCTCCCCACCACACCGTTTCATTTCCAATGCTTTGAAGGTCACCAAGACCAATTCACGACAGGTGAGTATGCGCTCGTTTTATTCACTGGATAGCTGAGGTGACAGATGAGGTAGAGATGGGTGGTGGGAAAAATGAATAGGGTGAAGTGCACATTGGCGAATGGTACAATGGCGCATACTATTTTAATAAGTGCCTAGAGTGACGACTATCGAAGCATTTTCAAACCGCGTAAACTCCATTCAGGAATAACTGCAATCCGCAGTCTGCCTTTAATGAATTGTGACACAATTTACAAGGCTATCAATAAAGAAAAAAACTGTGTAGCGAAACCTGGATTATTTGTGCTAAGTAAAAAATAACAATTGTTTTATTGTTTTATTTTCGAACGAAGCTAAGGTCATATCTGAGGCAGTTAAAAGACGCGGTATTTGTTTCCTATTAAGGCTTATATATTTTAGCAGCATTTGGCATACTTTGCAAATGATCAAACAATAGCTCCAACGTGCCTTGATATGAGTAACGTTTCCTCTGTCACAGCAGCTGCTGCTCTTCTATCAGAACAAAAATGTTTTTCCAGTTATTGTAAATAGTTAATTTTATCTTGACTTTAAAATTGTACACAGCTTGTTTTTGCCTTATGTAAACAAATACAAAGTCTGCTGTTAATGTTGTAGCTAGCTACGAAACTATGGGTAGCATCCATTTCCTTCCCGTGGACATTCTCTTAAAAATATGCAGAAGATCACGGGAGTCCACCAATCACGAAAATCCAAATTCGCCTAAAGATTGCCTCGGTAAATCATTCCTTTCAGTTTACTCACTCAGTAGTTGACTTAACTATGCCTTCCGAATACATTAAATTGCAGTTGCTTACAACACTTGAACCAATTTTGCGTTGCCTATTGGCCCAGGTCTTAGCCAAAGATGTTCTTCTTGTAAGTGTTCTCACTTAGCTAAACATCCATTCCTTATCTATGAAGACTTAGCAGAATATCTTCGCCTAAAAAATTTGGTTGTAAACAGCGGGTGAAATCAAATAGCAATAACGACAAGCGTTTACTGAGTAATTGCATAGGGTTTGAAATAGGTATTCATGCATTCATTAAGAGTACTAGGTTGGGCTTCCAATCTCAGTTATTGAAATTGTTTTATGACATCATTTCACTAGAGAGCGGCATTAAATTCACATAAAGATTCAAAATTTGGGACTGTGCTGGCCTTTGCATTAGTGTACGAGTAGGGCCTTTCAAATCGAACAACAGCTGTAATGCATTGTTGGGTGTTTCAGAAACCTCATTCGTCTTTTAATGCCCTTGACTACCTAACGCTTGAACTATACCGAAATAATCCTGCAAAACCGGAGCGTATTGATACTGTGAAGAGCCTAGAAGACATTAATTGGGTCGCTGAATACTGGAAGTCGCATCCCCGAAAACCACTTCCACTCAGTTGGCACTTGACTCTTTCAGAGGCCGCTACCATCATTCAAAAGTACTGGCGAGGATATTCGGTAGCCATCTTTTTGCAAATTCACCTTAAACACGTGGTTGCACCTGATTAATACTAACAGATATTTGAGATTTTCCCACTATTTTTGCTGTTAATGCATGACTTGCTTTTCACTCGCACTTGTTTACTCAAGTTTTTCTGTTTTCCAAGTAGTCGCGATGGGTGCGAAATGCACGATGAAACAGCATGTTCGTAGTCAATCCAACCCGTTTTGATCGCTTTGCGAAAGCCATATTTGCCTTTTCCAGTTCATTTTTTGGTCGCCACCTCCAAAGACTTGCTTGTCTCTTAGGCCTGTTTTATGAAGTTTTACGTAAACCATGCACCATGAGTTAATGCATCGTTTTCTCTGATTAAGGTGAGAAAACAGGATGAAGTTCAAGACCTTCAAAGGTGGCAACGGGAGTGGAGACTGCAAAAAAATTGTGAGAATTCATAAAGCGCTTTTGTTTACTCTACTCTGCATTAGTAGGCTGTCCGACTAATCACATTCCAATGACGACAAAGTCACCAATGAAATCCCCAGACAGGTTTCCATTCAACCTCAAGTGTACCTTTTATTACTATCACTCAATTTCGCCCTCTTCTCTGTCTTCCACAATGATGTCAGGAGCTGTTGATGTTGTTTACCTAAAAAATAAAACATGCTCACGTGGGAGAACTTTTGTGAAACAGAAATCTATCCGCACCTCACTTACAAGGGCATTGTTACAGACATAACATCAACTTCAAGAAAAGTGCCCCTTTTCAAAACATTAGTCACCTCCTCCCAAAAGCAGATTGGTTTTAGAAACGCAACACCAGTAAGGAAAATAATTGAATGAAACTGATCATAAGTGAATAGGCCGAAAGACTAGACGTATTACGAATGCATTTTGCTAACATGAAGTACAAACCACGGAGAATAAAGAGTATCGCGCGGAACCTCGTTAGGATGATTCCCCTCCCAGAAAAACTCATTACTGCATTCGATGTGGACGTTAGCAAGGCAGCGGATGTGTTTAACTGTGCATCAAAACATGATTGGCTACTATGGAGTCCACCTTCTACTGCGGTGCTGACCTTTAAAGTGGCAGATGATAGGACAAATCGAATCCACATGCCGCCACCATCCCCTCCTCCCATCCAAGCCACCAATGCTGTTGAAATGAAATTCCACATGACTCCGTTCTGGTAAAAGGTAAAGGCAACAGTTCAATTTAAAGAAAGTCATTATTGAATCGTACTCCTGGCGATGGAAATAACAAAGTGTTTGTTAACAGGGAAAACGATAGCGGAGTCACAGAATCTACCAAATAAGAATGGTTTTAATTCCGGGGTGAGAAAAGGAGATATTCGACGACGGGAATGATGGAGGGAAAGGAAAGGGGGTAAAAACGCGAGAATAGGGGAGGATGGGAGCAACTTACAGGGGTGTGTGCAAATCCCACTCCGGCACCGCCAACCTGAAAGGCCGAAGGGAGTAATGACAATGTTAGTAATGACGCCGGAGATGCTGTTCATTTACAGTAAAGTGGGTGGACATTAACCCGTCTCCTTATTTACTTTTTAACCACTAAATTGGAAGCCGCCTCATTTCAAGTCAAGGAGCCATGGTGATAGTGGGTCATCATTACGCTCATGTTATCACTGCTGAGCAATTTCACAGCAGTTGATGTGAAGCAACAAGCAAATTGCGATGCAAAACACTAATGTCCTGAATGCAACTACGTGCAACCAAAAGCATCAGCCTCCGAATTGGATGGGGTCGGCACTGCAACTGGCATTATTATCATCTCACCGGTTGGAGCAAATCAAATGAGGCTGCTGAAATTGAGAGAGCTTGAAACAGTTATGCTGTAATGTTCCGTTCGCTTTCTGCTTCTCCCAATGTGCATTTTCTGTAAAGTTTACATTTAGTAACAAAGCAATATTTTTCCCAGATCTCACTGCCATCTATCCTGCCCTCTTCTGCCTCTGTGCTGCACTTTTATCCCACTTATTCACTCCGATTATGCTACGGGGTGGCCCATTGCCATGTTTGACTACTTACTTTCATGTGTGAGCCCTAGATGTGTTACAAGATTGTGAGAGAGCAGCCGAACTTGTAGGGCAGTCTCAGTTGGAGGGAGCGGTTTGCAAATTAGTTGGTGGGAGAATTTGTCTGGCAAACATGAGGTTGCAACTAATTTATTCGCATCCTAAACTGTAGACGTGTTGAAGATTCTCCACTTTTCCCTCTTCTACGCACTTCCTTCTCTCTTCATCATGGCTAAACTGATTTTCTGCATGTCCTAATATAATATTCTTTTCTGCGTAAATGTGCATTCAATAACAAAGCGTTATTTCCTCTAGATCTCACTGATATCCATCCTGCCCTCTTCTATATTTTGTCTCAGGATAATTTATAAGCTTTTAGGTGAGAAAAACGACTTCCTTACTCAAGATTCACTCTGTTATTCACACTGGCTGACCAAAAATGCAATTGACATGTACACTTGTAGGAGTCAGAAGGGTGATTTACACCTCTGCTTATTTCCTTCTACCGTGGGCGACATGTACGGCAGTTTGCATCCTGTGTAGGTCAATTGTCTTCTCACATCACTTCACTGCACTTGACCTTGACATCTCCTGGTGACTAAGACTGCCAAATTCTACCGAACTTCTCTTCTTCACATGCAACAGATATTCACGTGAAGATGAACCGCCTTCTAGTAGGCCTTGTCCTCATATACTGGCTCCTGAAGTGGATCTCAGGTGAGCAATTGCAGCAGCAGCAGCATTCACTTTCACCTTCGCGAATTTTTAGGTCCAGTGAATACTATATACTTCTACCTTACACCCTACCAATAGCGACAGATATTTTCGATAAGAAACGCTTTCATTTAACCAGTAAAATTCAACGTCGTGGTTGGTGTGGATGTGCCTACCTCACTTGGTAATTCTTCTTCCATCGGCAGGCATCGCCAAATCGTACCGCAACTCCTACCTCCTTTCCCTCCTGACGGTTACAGTTTTGAGGAGAGTGCTCAGTGAGTCCGCCACTTGTCCAACCCCCAACCCTCCCCCACAAACCGTCCAGTGGAAGTCGCTTCCCGTCGTTTGCATGTTCAAAGCCTTCAAGTCGGTTAAGGCCTCCAGTAAAAGGAACTGAATGAGTGCGTCCGTTTCGACGTCTTTAGGCGTTTGTTTGCGGTTTATGAATTCATAAATGGATCTTAATTCAAAATTCCAAGGAGTTGTTCAAATGCATGGGCAATCGATTAGTTGCATTGCATTTCGATTCACTGTTGGATTTTAGGGAAATGGAAAGAGGTTCATCCCTAGGACCCTACACGCCAAAGACAATGTCCCCCTCCCTGGTTGAAATGCAATTTTACCACAGTTGAGTAGAGTTGTAACACAACCAAAGTGGCACTGACTTATGTTTGCCTCCGGTGGGGTTAAAGCTTAAATGCGATGCGGTGGTAGAAGAATGTCAAAAATAAAATTTTGTGCAATAAAACATTGTTGCTGTACTTGAGCACGATGTGAGACTTCATTAGCGTAGCTCTGCAAGACTAACTTGAATACGAAGGATGAACACGTACTGTGGATGTCGTAGGGCTTAGGGCGACCGGCGTGCGTCGAAGGCCAGTCTGCCCTACGATGGTAGAATGGCGGAGACTCAAAATAACCCCCTTGCCAAAACCGCGAGGTAAACAAACAACTGACGTGTTGCGCAGCCCCTCACCTCCTCTGGGTGTGTTGTCCTCGCAGCTCCGCCTCCTCTACCTGCCTTGCCAGCCATCACTGAGGCATCGATGCTGTGAAGAAAACACTCACGCGTCAACCGTGTGGATTAACGAATTCCCCTGCACACGAGGGGGTGAATCTTGACCTCAACGGCAGTGATTGCTCTCGTCAACTTTACTTGGTCTGGAGTTTCGATTTGTGTGGAAAGTGCATTGGAATTGGAGTAGAGCGAAGAACATTCCCTACCACGAGACGAGTGGGATGTTTGTCTCCTCGTACGCCTGTCCTTTCTCCTCCCAACCCCACAACAGTGCCATTTCAACATAAAAAACTCAACAGCGTCTTCACATCTTCTAAATGCGTCGTCAAGGCTGGTGATAGCGAAGCAAATGTGGAGTGGAGTGGGGATGCCGGTTCATTGCTGGCTCACTGTGTTTGCCACCTGCATTTTGGTGACCGAATGCAGAGGAGGCCGTGGTGAGATGCCTTCTAACATTCCACTCTGATCAGCGTACACGCAGAAGCATTTCACAAATATCAACACCTGCTGCATCCGAGAACTTCTTGCATTCCTCTGCTGCTCCATCTTCAACCATCATCCTACCATCTCCACTCAAATGAAGCGAAAGTGACAAATTTGTGCATTCGATTGGCAACAGTTCTCGACTGGTGAAGGAATCATAGTTGTTGTGAAGCGAAAATGGATAGTCGTCGGGTGATGCATCGCCTTCACAATACAAGCCTGTGGTGGCCGAGATGCTCCACACGAATACAACAGTCGACAATTTGCACCACCTCACGCAAAGTACAAGCAAGGACTACAGCCACGCAAACGACGACAATTTCATAAGTTGTCGAAGTCAAAGCAGATCCACCAGTCGACACAGTGGTACCTTCCTCCCTTCTACGTAACAAATTAAGGCTGCCTAACTGTAAAGGTCAAGCCAAATTGCGCGATCACCTCGCACAAATTGCAGCACCACCCACAGGTGACCTACTGCATGGGATTATGATGTGTTGGAGGGAGAAGTATAATCCTGGCAAAAATGTTTGGCGCCAACATTGCCAAAAGTGTAGAGATGGGTGGTGCCTTCAGAACCCCTTTTCCTATACACATTCTTTAGCTTTTATCTTTTTGTCTGCTATAAACTGTTTGAGCTCTTTAGATAAGTAACCCGGTAAACTGTTAACTTTTTTTAAAGGTAACAATATTTAGTTGGTGTAGCATACCAGTGATAGCAGAAAATGCCCAATACAGAGAAACACGAGGAAAACATTGAATCAAATCGTGCTGTCGGGGTGGAAGGAAAGTCTGCAGTATTTTATGAACCGCAGGCATTACTCCAAATGACGTGATGGCACGGAAAGCTTTATAAATCGGTACTGAAGACGGAAATGGGAGGTTTCCAATGAATTTCTTCTTTCGAAAGTGTAATTTTTTAGAAGCCACATAAAGGCAAGAAGATCACTAATGAGAAAGATTATGGGCAAATTAGCATTAAAGATACTTGATTTCTCTAAATGCGTCTAACTATGCTAATTTGTCAAAAGAAATATTTAAACTGGTAGAATTTATTGCTTTTTATGTTGACAAAGAAGTAGAGAAAATTAAGGGGTCAGGTATTTTGCATGCAGGTGATATCGACTTAAAGATATCGTTTCCAATTACTCGATTTGGGAATGACTAGTCATTTGATCGTGTTACGATTGTACGCTTAAACTAGAGATGACCCCGTGAACCCGACTTGGCCTGAGAGAGGTGGATTTTACCTACGCTGCTGTATTGGCACGAAAGGCGGTCCTTTCTTTCAATCTAACCGGTAGCCGTAGTTACCTGTCTTGGTGTCCGAGCCCTTTACCAGGTTTTGGGACTCAGCTGTGTGCAGGAACTTCCAGCACACTTCTTCGAATCTCCTGTAAATTGCCTGATAATGAAGCGAGAAATACTCACTAAGGCGAAGGACTCGTTATGGTGCTGTTTTAATCAGTTTACAAGACTGACTGAAATGACACTGATGTTCCTGCTGATATTGTTTCATATCTATGCCTTCTTGCCTCGTTGTACTCGTTTCAGTGCTACTCACCCATCTTTACATCTGCAATCCATTCAGCTTTTAGAAGTGAAGGAGGCATCACGTGTCCATCCAACTGGCATCTTAACACGAGTATCTCGGCTAGATCCGTCATAAACCTTCCCAGTGGGCTCACGGTTGGCGTTAGTTCATTTGCTAATAACATTCCTGCGGAACAGAAGACTGTACCATTTGCCAGGGGTCAACGTCACTTTCAGCCCTTCTGTCAGACGTCTTCACAGATTCTCCCATCCGCAGAGCATATCCTTCCTTCGTCAAGTTAAAGTGTTGCCTTCAGCTACACAAATCAGTGTAGATGTCCTTTGAGATTAAATTTGAGTGCCACTGCCAGCATCGCAGCGCCCTTGCTCTTCCCTGTAGTCCTAAGGCATTGCGGTAGCATGAGAGGGCATACCACCGAGGTGCGGCACGACTGAGACTCAACTGATATGGCTTGGAGGCCATGCCACAGAATGGGAGGGCACTAGCGGACCCTATAGAGCCTGTGTAATCCAAATTGGAGATGAACAAATTATCAAAGCCTTGCACTGCAGTACTGTAAGGTGCCTTTGCCAGTGCTTCGAAAACAAATCCCAAGGTGAGTCGAACAATAACTCCTGATTACTCAAATTTCATTTTGTGTAGCAAATCGCATTTTTATTGGGCAGAATACATTTATATTTCTAAAAGGCGATAGGTGGAAGGACACACCCAAACGGCGACAAGTAGGGTAATCTAAATGGAGAGGAGGAGGAGGAGAAGAAGAAGATTAAAGCACTTATTTTCAGCAGTGGAAAATGCAATGGAATATTCTCCGGTTTGTGGTGGAAAGGGAAAGAAGGCGTTGGATTGGCACTGATTAGGCGGAGAGAGTTGACGTGTCTGCGGCATCCACATACGCACTCATCCATGCGTCGCACTCGCGCAAATCGTAGGCCACATTCGGACACCAGGAAGACGAGCTTGTTGAGAAATGATCTCGACATGTTTATCATTTCTTATGTGTTGCACATAGAATCAAATAAAGCGAAGCATGTAAGCAGCGAGTATTTTATTACAAAACGGTATATTAACTGTTATTTCTTGAAGTAATTCAAACCAAATGGCAGTCCTTTATGTTCAAATTGACACGCTTAGTAGAGTTGCCTCAGCAGATCGTCCTGACAATGGTTGAATCACTAGTGGTAGTGTGGGTCTGATTTATAACCCAATTTCCCTGGCCTAATGTGGAGGGCTTTATGCTGTTGCCAACACATGGTAAAGTCCTTGAGGTCTGAATGCATTTTGTTGATGATACCACCATCTGTGCCACAGAGCTGCCCTCTGGAATTTCATAAACCTCCTCTCCCCATATTCCAACACGCCGCTCTTCATAGTTTTCGAGGCCTTTGTGACCAGGACCGAGGTGACAATATCTAGACCGTCAATTACAAGGCACAATACCTCAAAGCAGGCGTTCCATTGCAAATTCTACTTATTCGTGAAAAACTCGTATTACAGATAGGTGAATGGGCAAGGGATGTTGTTAAGTTTGTTCTCTTCCCTCATCACCTTTAAGGTATCCACTTCGCTCTTCACCTTCATCTTTTCCTTTTTCTTTCCCTTTCTCCCCACAAAGCGTTCATTGCCCTACTAAAAGCTTCGGAGCCTAGCTACGTGGATCTCGTTTCTGCTGCCTTGACCTGTTTTGGTCAAGTGACCGGATCCTTACACTCATCCACTTGGTTCTCGGCAATTCGTGCCTTACTAGTATCTACACTGACAGATTCTCAGGCACTTGTGAAAATAACGCGTGATCTGTTCAGATAACAACGTTGTAAGCTTTTAAGCTCAAGTTTGCTACCAGTGGTGATATGACGGACGTGAGAGGATTAAAAAAGCCCTTTGCGCTGCTTCCACCTTCTTCGTGCCAACATCCACACCTTTGAAATGGGGCATATTTTGCAAACCCTATGCACTCATTGCAACCGATCAAATATCCTCATTCAAACCCTCCACCACGGGTGGAATTATTACAACTAGACGGTGCAAAATCCAATTTGCTAAATAGTCGTTGTTCTCCTCAGTGCCATAAAAACAAGTTCTCACACATAGATCACGATTTAAAAATTAGGGATAAATGACTCACTAATGGTGTCAATTAGGCATGGTGTGACACCAACAGAGAAGTTATTCGCCGTAGAGGTATTTTATCAGGGTGGATAAATGAGACGCGTCTACTGACACTTCTGAGTATGGCAGACGTACTGCGAGGTAGAAAGTAGTACACGAGGGAACTAGTCAATTCTCCTGGATGAAGGTGGAACTTACCAGTGACCTTCCAAATGCAACCGGGTCGTTGTAGTATAATATAATGTCGTATATCTTTTTCGTCTTCTTCGTCTTCCTCTTCTTCCCCTTGAGCGGCACAAGCTGCAAGACTTGATGAGATGGTTGCATCGTTTGATGTCCCCTCTGCCAATGTTGCCTTAACTTGGCACAAGTACAGAGGTGGTTCTGCAGTCCCCATACTTGCAATCAGTGGGATGGTCGGTGGCAAAGATGATGAGCATTTCACCATCTGTAGAGCAGTGATTGGTCCACCGGCGGCACGACCGATGACCCCGTTGAAATATCAGTCAGCTGTAGCATAAATGGCCAGTAGTCGTAACTATGAAGTAGTCGATTGAGTCCAAATTGCCTGCTGCAAGTGTCTCCAAACTAGCGTCTTCATAATTTTAAATTCTTTTCTAGAGAGACACAATCTATGACACACCAGTAAGGTACAGGCGACCAGACAAAAAGTACATCTATTACCAGAACTAATGAAGCAGATAGCCAGTTTGATGCGCGCTTCGTCAGGACGGATAGACAGGTTTGTGAGGAATCCTTGAATGATGGTTGCCCTGCAGATATAGCCTCACCTGATTTACATGCTAGAGCAGTATACTACTGCCTTGTGATTAAAGTAGTATGCATAAGAGACGATGAATTCTGCTCTCGGCTTGGAGACTGAAGCTTGCTATTGTTAAGAACAGAAGGCTTAACTAGAATACAATCTGGTGGAGGTGATTTATGAACCACGAATACTGGAATGGTTTTTCTTCCCCTGAAGTGTTTTCATGATGTCCATTCGCCACGAGTTGCGTAGAGCCGACGATATTTAGTCCCGATTGTTACAAATCACAAAGGATTGGATTTTTCCCACAGCATTGCCTCAAATGTTAAGACGCGACCAAATATGGCCACAACAAATGGATGGAAAGTCAAACTCTCCTACCGCTTGTGTCAAGTCATTGTATTTCCTTGAAACAAGGAAACCATTCAACAGTGCTTCAACAGCTCATAAGCTAATCCATTCCTTCCCTCCTGGCTTTTTAATCGGGAGAAAGAAGACGCAAAGTTTTGGATGCAGCACTTACATTTATTGAATGACCAACTGAGGAGGCAATCATTACGACATACAAAGGGATGTAAGAGTGCATTTTTCAATAGTCATTAGTTCTGACGAATAGGAAAATAAACAATAAAATGAAGAAATTATGCATACGGATGTGAATTCGCCCATTTGGAAGTTGGTGAACTTTATTATACTGATAGATTGGATGAACTTCGCAGCCTACATGTATCACAAGGGAAATACCAGAATTTCTCGCGTTAACGTAGTCTGTCTAATTAAAGTCCCATTTGCACAATGCAATGGGCGCTGAACCTGTGTGGAAATATTAGCGGCCACGCTAAGAAGACCGCATTTAGCCATCACACCTACCTGGTTAGTCGTCTTAAGTGAAGACACTTCTTAAGTGGTGTGGAGGGTTGGGGGTGAGCGATGAAACTTGTGATTCACTGCAAGTGACGAAACACCTTCATACAGATTCACTAGGTGCTTTACTCCTTAAACTAAGTTGTCAATGCCGTCCATCTCCTAACTTGCCTGATGCGATCATTCCTAACACTGATCTCGCCTGACCAGACAGTACGCCTAGTACGTCATTCACTGACTTGGCATTGCACGAACCGACATTTCTTTGGTTCCAATATAAAACTCCGGTCGCCTGCTCGGTCTGACACTACACTCTTATTGTCCCCATGCCTTACCCGCCACCCCTACATCTCTACCGATAACAAGTGTGCGTCGAGGCACATTGTACATCGTCCAAAATTCCCAAAACCCCTTTGTTAATGCCAAACACGTCTTGCCTCTCATTATTGCTGCCATCTCGACTTACCAACTTTTCGGTTTCATATCCAATAGGGAGAACCACCATAACCCGCACAGGGAATCCAACCACCCATTTATTTGGTACAGATACACACAAAAGCCAGCTTTCTTTGTTCTTCAGATAGGCTTTCCACGAGAATGTAACTGCAAGATCTTGGACCGACATGCACCTTCGTACTGGTCGGGGCTAAGGCACATATCTAGAAGGCGGATCTGTGATTCTGGGTAGAGAAATCGGTGCCATCCATTCCAGTGTAATCAGACAGTGCTACATTGTGTGCATCAATCACTGCATCTTCAAGTGTCAGGTGAAGAGCCTCGGTTCCAAGCTCTCCGGGTTGAATGTGAGTGTAGTGCGATCATTTAAACCCTCTTTTGAATTGGTACACGGCGCTCGCCGTTGTGGGCCAAATTATACCTGCAGAAGTAGTCGAATTTTATATCATGGAAAATTGGCCATTACGATGTAAAAGGCAACTCCATCCACAGCGCCCCTCACTTAATATTCAAGCCATCAGCTCGATGTTTTCGATCCCAAGAGCCTAGTCGGTGGTTCTTCTGTGAATAAATCATGTAGTGATGCTTAAAGATTGGTTACATTAATAGGCGCTGAATGTTCAGTTACCTATCAACGGTCGCCGGTCCTAAAAGGATTGCCCAACAAACAGTGGCTGAGTCAAGTGCCTTGAGTGTGCATCTCAACCTCCCCAAACAACGCCACCTCGAGATCAGTGAGCTGCGCAAAAGACTACCTCATACATTCTATCCCGAAATCTGACCTCCCGATTAACTAGCCAGACGAACGAACAATCCCCACCCTACCCAAGTATAACAAGTCAAAGGATAAGAAATGATCTAAATCACTGGTTTAGCGACATCTTGTCAATGACTCGAATAATCAAAAATACGGAGCTATGAAAAGTACAGAAGAAGCCAAAAGTTATTAATCTAATTTCATCCTCTCAACCCGTTCATACAATTGACTGGCGTGGCCTCTTCCATTCCTCACTGATGCATTGCGTATTTGAGAGTGTTGCAATGACCTCTGCTTGTCACTATTTTCATTCAATGCAGCAACGCTGCCGCCGTGCGGCTTCAACCGGGCCTCATCGTCTCCTGCACGGGTACAACTCCTAAATGACGACCTCTCCCCCTTCGGTAGAAAGTAGGATGGCGGATCAGTCACAGCCACCTTAGGTGCAGTAAAATTCAGCCTCACCTGCGACACGAATTTTACCAGAGTGGAATACACAGTCAGAGCGTTCTCTAGCCTTGCTTCATCTTTAGTACCGTTGGCGGTACGCAGGAATGCCCTCACCACTTACAGTCGCATGGCCACAGCGGACGGCGTCTCCTCACACCTCAGATGAGCAGCCACGTGGACCGATAAGGCTAGCGAAGGAAACACTACATAGTTCGGTGGAAAACGATTGTAAGCAGCAGATGCTAAGTTAGGTGTTCTATTGTCCTCCTGTAGTGCAGTAAGAAGTCGACACAGAGACACGTAGTGCTCATACACATCCATCAACTCCAACACGTGTTCGCCAACAGCCGGATTCGGGACCGGTAGACGCATTTCGTCTGCTTCAACAGCTCCCCATAGTTCAATCCGGTTGTGAATGTAAGAAGTCTAGTCTATTCGAGAATCAGAGCAACACGTGCATTGGCTTTTTCTTTCACCTATAGCATCACATCCTTCAATTGAGAAAACTCGCATGCATTGGTGAAGGTAGCTGAGTTTCGGGATTTCGCGGAGTGTTAAGCATCGTTGGTGGCAGCTGCAGCAGCCGGACGGTGTCTCTACACATACCCACCTCAAATGAGTAGCAATGCGGACTACCAATGCGAGCTGTCGGTCGGTGGCCTGGATTTGAGTGGCCTGTGCTCTCAGCACGCGTCTCGTGGCCGTGACTCAGCCACGCTAGTCAATTAATCGATAGGAACACCTGGCATGCAGCCCTTGCCTATTGGCCATCCACCCACTCGCCTACCGATTGATCGATCGATAAGACCCAGGGCGCAGGGTAGAGCGGGTTGAGGTGGCATAGGCAGCACACATAGGAAAGCACAATTCAAAACAAATAAGCCATGGCTTATGAGAAGACTGGCCAATCTAACTGAGTCCCACCCGTCCACTCCCTATTGACTGCACATACGACCTTCCCCATTCCTTCCATGCTTTTCAGCCTGCCGACAAATGAGATGATGTAAACGATGACAACGCCTACGCAGTGCGTCGAGAACTGCATTTTGAACCCCAAGTACATTAGCAACAGTTGTAAAGCGGATTTCAGGACCCACTTCCCCTCCTCCACTTGATTCATCACCACTTCCAGTAGGCGTGGCATTATTTACGCCGTTTTTCTAGGCCAAAACAAAAGGAAATAGCGCATGTCTACAAATAGGTGCGTCAAAAGCAGACCTAATTGTTTCATTTTACTGCATGGCAATTGACCAGGAGAGCAGTAACGCAAGTTAGCCAAGTTTTGCCTTCTTCGTCACCGAAAGCACGCACGGAAAAGTCGGCGCACTCAACAACCACAACCCCATCATCAAGTGGAGGCTAGTCAGCACCAAGACTAAAGGAAAGGAACGGTGGAGATCACTCCCATCTATTCATTAAGTCATTCCCAATCCCCCACCCACCCAACTTACGCGACTAACTCTCCATCTAGTAAGAAAAATATGAAGAGGTCGAATTTGATGCTGAAGGCGATTGTTATCGCAATCTCGGGGAGCCTGTAATGCGGTTACAACTCTCTCTCCCCACAACCACCGAAGTCGCAGACTATCGTACTGGGAGTGGGTTTGGAACATTGGGACGCGTAGCAGTGGTAGTAGTAGGAAGCACTGGCGCCGTGTCGTGGGATATTTGAGGGAGTGGTCGGCAATTTTAACATTAAGACCCACATCTCTGCCCATTTCCATGTGCGCCGTGTAGTGCCTACATGGATAGATGGATGGATGTATGGATACAGGATGAATGGATATCTTACACAAAGGATGAACAATGTCGCCATCTCTGCTACCTGATGACGTCCACGTCCTACACTTGAAGCTCTGGGTGTGCCTATCCCACTCACAGCAGACCAATGCCAGTGCATTGGCGGTAGAGCAGGTAGAGTTGTTCATCAATGAACAACAAAACCCCTGAGGCACCGACGACGACGGCGACAATTTATGAAAGCTAACCGCAAGGAGGGGAGTGACCGCAACAGTGAATGGAACAATTGTGTGGGCAGCTTAAAGGAGTCAGGCACCAGAACTACTTGTTTGTAGCCAAGGTGCAACGGCAACTACAGCATTAGTTGGAAAACAGGCAAATTCATCCCACGATGCAGTAGCCTTATGCCAGGACTTGAGCCCACAGGCCACCAACTGACCTTCCCTTGATTGCTCTTACACGCATGTCATGCCAACCGCTAGGTGCGTCGAGGGGACGCAGTGGTCGCATCAGAATGGCGGCCACAAGGTGGTAGTAGTAATAATTTTACGCTGAGAAGCTTCATATCATTCATTACCGCAGTAAAGAGCCCAATCTACTCCTAAAATTCACCAAATTTGTAACAACTTCTATTTTTAGCTGAAGGGCAATAGAAGAATCGCCCTGTACTCTTAATAGTTTTGCACGAAGCCTCACGTGACCACTAGAGCAGGAAAAACGCCCACGTACTGCAATGAAGGGGATGGAATGTTGGACACCAACGACGACGACAACAACAACAGAAATTAAGTCTTAGTTGATCGCGGAAAGTGGAGGAGAGACGCTTCGCCCGCTAAATAGCAAACACAAGCTGAAAGAATTTGTGCATTTAAGTCTTCCTTGTGCGGTGGTTTGAAAAGCAGACCATAGTCTCAAGAATTGGGGTCGCGCAGCAAAAAGACACAGAGACCACCGCTACCATCACGCAGATGGAATACAAGCAAGGCCTTCCTCAGGCCACAGATGTGGCCATGTCGCTAAGGTGTCCGCTAATCAAATAACAGCCACCGCGGTAAAACCGCACAGTGGAATGGTGCGATATCATCATGTCCGGTAAACACTACGACCAAAGGGAGGAGGGAGAGAAACAACCATGAGGATCTGTACATGACTGTGAGGCTCGTCAAGTAAATAGCAGCCGCAACACATTAGGGGCGGGCCTCAAAAATGCGCGTTAACCAATTGTCAAACTAAAGGGGTAGGAGGGAAGGGGTCTCTAACACCACTGTGGCCTCGACCTGGGGACAGCCAATGTCAGAAACACTCCCCCACCCCACCGCCTGGCGCAGCCGCGGATCCACGGCGTGGAAAACGCACATGACAGCACTCAAAGTCAATTGATCGTACAACCATGGTAAAAATGGGGGGGGGGTAAAGGGAGGGGGGCCGAGTGAACCAACCACCTGTACCTACATGCCAGTGATTCACTTAAATTAAATCAACATGTAATATGCAAGCTGTTGTGTGCGAATAACCACCTCCTGCTTAAAAACGGCTAGTGTTAATGATGTAATCAAAATGAGACAATGCTCACCAGAAACACTCGCCTCAGAGGGAGAGGAGGGAGGTATCGCTTCCAGCACCTCAAGGAGAGTCAGACGGCACTGACGAGGATAGAGCAATTTCAACAAGAATGCTTACACTGCGTAAGATGGTGCAAACATTCCGACGCCACGTCTTATGGCGCCATTGAAGCTAAGTAGAGAGAAGAGACAGGGAGGTCGTGCGTCAGACGAGTAAATAGAGAGACGGACGGGTAGATTGATAAATAACCAGGCAGATGGGTCCATGAACCAAAAACGAAGCAAATCGCCCAAGCCTTGCCTGCTTATCTACCTAAACCCCTACTAGTCAAATAATCAAGCAAACGCGGTAGAAAGGAGGGTGTAAATAAGTAAGTGAAACTTAATGCTTGCCAATGAAGGCGAATGAGAAAGGGATCAAGCCCGTACCAATGTCAGTCAAGGGCACTTGTCAATCAACCCTCGGTCTCGCGGCAAAACAAAACCATTATAATAATAAAAGCAAGGTTAATGACTACTCCAACTAAGAGTATGGGGGAAGGGAGGGCGAGCGGAGACGGCACAGGAATTACCACATCACCATATTAGCGGATGTAATCATGTCGAGGCGATTCCTGTGCCATCTCCAAAGTAACCGTCATAACACTAAATATCCACAGGAAACCTCATTTATGAGTGTTCCGGAAGCAATCATGGCCAAAAAAACCTCTTTTGATAACAATAAATGCACACGGTCCGATGGTTTACACGAAGAGCACTAACAAGTCCGATTCACACAAAGAAGTGTCCATTGAGTCATATCTCCTGCCTCCTTTACCAACAAAACAACGCAAGCGGAGGAAACTGACAGAATTGCCCGACACAAAATCGGACCAGGCCTAAAGTGGCACACAAATTCCAAAAGGAGGAAGAAGGCTTTTTCCAAATCTGGGAAAAGTATAAGAAGACGTAAAGCAGTGACAAACTACATAATCACAAGTGCATTCGCTAGAACATGCTATGATGTACAAGGAGGAGGACGCTTATTTGGAGGTGAGAATCATATTTCATTAAAGACAGTCGCGCGGATTTTGACGCAAGTTGCTGCACCATACTTCATCAACATCCAATATGCTTCATTCCACCGTAGCAGAAGCCCCACAATCCTTTGAAATAAACTCTCCAACAACTAGTCCCATTCGTAACCATCAAAAAAGAGTAGGTACAAAAACCCACGATAAAACCTGTTACACTTAACCTTTCCCGATTAGCTAAGACAATAATGCAATGGGCGGACGCACGCCAGTTATCCCTTCCAGCGAAAAACGAAAACAAGCAGCCAGGTCCATTACAAGAATGTATAAGTTCATTCAATCGCATAATTAAATGCGAATGAGCACAAAAAACAAGACGTGCCAATGTTCAATAAGTGCCAGTGTTGGGTGAAAGCGCCTAAATAACCAGCCAAGGCAGTAAACTACTGCTGGTTAATAACTGCGCAAACAAGTGGACCACGTAAGAACCAGAAGTAAAAGATGGATCCAACGAAGGCACAGCTGGTCTTAAGTCACCTGCGTGCAATTTTCACTCAAACAATCGCCAGTATCTGCTGCAGATAAAAAAGATTACACCTAACAGCCATGAGGCATACGTCATCAAAATAAATTACAAACATACAATAAGTAATGTACCGTACGTGTACATACACCTACAATTACGTACACTTATAATTTGGCGGGTTCCACCCTCCTCCCTTCCATGCGTCCACAATATTCATCTGTGCTTATGTTAAGTGCTTTATGCCTACGACGCCACGAAGGCAGTAAATACCACCGCGCCACACTTTCCCGAATTTAGCGAAGATTCATCAGCCAACTCTGATCACCAAAATGTACTCCACCATTGGTACAGTCCCGGCGGTATCCATAGCCTTCGCAGACTAGAAAAGAATGCAGGTGTCATACTGTGTTAGTTGTGTGCATTTGTCTCTAGGTTCCGTGGTAGAATTCGGAGTTTCCATCCACTTGTCCGGCTCATGCACCAACAAATTCCAACCCCAAAAACATCCCTGTACCTGTAAAGAAACTATCTTCATCGTGGTGAAGTTAAGTGATGATCTTACCAATCGAATCAGCGGATTGACACTTAGTTTAGCGGTAGCGTAAACTGCACGTCAACATCTCGTTCGTCGCTGAATATTGACAAATTCCGCTGGCGTCCGTTCAAATCGCGACCGTTGAAGCTCCAGAAGACGCGATTCAGCTCATCTGAGAAGAGCACACCCAAGTACCCGTGAAGAATACTGCAGCTGTTTCCAAGTCCGCTAAACACGACAACCTACCAAAGTGAGCAATACAAAAAACCTGGATAATACGACCGTTACCACGCAAATGTGAAAAGACTTTGAGGACAGTAATAGCGATCTCTGGCTAAAAACATGCGAAGTGCAACCGTTAAGGCACAAAAGGCATCACAACAACTCACGAATTGCAACCCACTCTTACCTGATAAGAAAACGGAGTGATAGCCGGGTCCAACCTCAAATATGATATTCTTCAGATGTCTCTCGAAGGCTATTAGATACAACGTAAAAGCACAAATCCCTGCCTACTTAGGGTTCCAGATAGTCATTAGCACCAAGTTAAATCAAAAAACCCACAACTCCTTTTTTGCCAACAACAAGAGCCCCACAGCCAAAATGTAGGTGATAACACAAAGAGTAAAGGCTATTAAAAGCGACAAGCGAAATAAGAGAGGGTAGCCAACCAGCTTACAGCAGCCATTCTAAACAAAAACAATTTCGAAATGTTTGCAAACTACTGATTAAACAAAGTAAAAAGGTCGTGGGTGAATTATGTTTGCCTTTTTTCTACGCTAATTTTAAAAACTGTCTAACTATAGGCACTTAACAGACGAATTTAGAGTTGCAGAATCACTAATATCGAATTTGCTCCCCACACATTATTTTTTTGAGCGATTATTTGCGCAATTTGGTAATGATTTCTTCTTTTTTTTCAAGTGCCTTTAAAGTATCAGCCTTTTGTATTTTATGAATTCACACCAATTGAAGCCTTTTACAGTCGAATGAAATTTCCTATGCCCATTTGCCTCTCTCATTATCCGTACCAGATTTTATCAGATTTATCCCTTCCGTACTGAATTTTATCCATCAAGATCATTGACGTAATTGCACTCTGTGCCTTATTTTCTGCAATCTTCGTCAATCGCAACTAAAGTATTTATACCATTTGTTGTAAAGTTCTCTTCATTTCATGACGCTTCCATAATCTTATTTCTGGGCACAACCTACCAAACTCAACGACTTATCCTAGAGCGATTATCACCGATGTGGCCTCGCTGGGGCTACTCGATCTTTTTCTCCACGGGAGCATTTCACCCACCTGTCAAGGTCTACAAAACCATTCAAATATATCCTTGCGATTAGCTATTGCGGTCAACACTTTCTTGGACGCCCCGCATTCGCCAATTCACTGCTTTAGGCTGCAGAACAGGATCGTCTAGTTTTCAAAGTTCCTGAATGCAGTCCGTGAAGAAATCCATTCCACTTTTCTCCTTTCCTTTCTCATCTTCCTTGATTATCAACTTCAGTGTATGCTTAGGCAACAGGCTCGACACTATGGCTTGCGGTTTAAGCCTTATTATACTAGCGAGCTGCAGAAACAAGGACAGTTATAGTGTATAGAAAATGCAGTCACAAGGTGCTCGTGGTCTTATTCCTTCTCTCAGAATTCTTTCATAGTGATTTCTATCAGGTACGAAGTTGATACAAGGCGTAGATCCACACCTCATTGGATGAAGAGGTGAAATGCTTTTTTCATCCTGACGAAATGATGCCCTTTGACTAATCAGCATTCGGCCGCGTGACTCGAGCGCTGCAGTTGTTGCACGATTGCAGACCCGTTGAAAAGGCCGACACTCCAGATATAATTCCACTAGCTGGACGGAATGTCTGAAAGGTTGCCTAAAATGAAGTTATCCACCTAATTATTAGAATTTTGCGGTGTTTATCAAAGCTAAACCGATCGCAGGGCAAAATTTCTTTGTTACACAACATGGCCTAGTTTTTATAACTATTCGGCAAAATAATATGTAGCATAGTGAGAATCTTTTCAATAATGACGCAGATCTCTCTTCCCTATTGATAGACGCCATTTGGTGACACTTGACACCTGTAGAGGGAACAAAACAATCCCCTCCATCATGCCCCTCAGACCGATTGTAGGGCCACTTGCATGTTTGTATGCCTCAACTCTAGGCCACAGGCTGATTCTCTTCTTACCTTTACAAATCGAACTTATTACCTACCACTTGTATTTTATGCATCATAAAGAGTCGCGTGCATTTGACACGTCCTTCTACGTTTCGTGCGGTAATTAAAGGTAATTCTGCTGAAAATGGCAAATATATTCTTTGCTCTCCAGTACTTTTGTATAGCTTTGCAAAAATCAAGACTTACTTTGGCGTGAAGCTACACTTGGTCAAATTTTTCTTAATTTTGTAGAGAATACCTTTTCATATCTCCCAATTTCAACCGAATAGGAGTGTAGGACGAGGCTCGTAGATCTCATCTTCCCTGGTTCTCCTACCCTCAGAACACCCAGGTTGGTTTGGCTTCGTGATGTTTATTGGGATAAGTAAGTGGGGAAAGCGAGGACAGGTTTATGGGAGCAGGTGTGGACATGGGAATTTTCTCGAGGTCGCAAGACGTCGAGTCCTCAGTCGCGAGGTTCAGATCATGTGGCCGCCTCCTCTCTGAAAAAAAAGCATTAAATCAACATAAGCATTACAGGAGGATACTGAAGCAGGCTTGTGCAGCGCAGTCACAGACAATCGGACGCTCGAATGACCACCATTAAGGTCCCTTGCGGAAGCGCCGATACCAGAAATCGCAGAAAACACGTGGCAGATTTGCCTTCATTTTACAACTTAATTTAGTCAAAAAAGATAAACGTTGGAGTTAATTAAACTAATCAAGGGGATGATGCACCCTTGCTAAAATTTGAAACTTTAGTAATCGCTTGCAGAGGAATGCAGAAAAAACAAACGTCACGGATAATCTGAATCTCCCATAATTAAGTGGCCAGTAATACCTCACCTTGTATACTGCTACTTATTAGCCAGCATAATTAATTGTAGGCAATGGTACAACTTCGTGGATTCATTGCATACTAATGCTTTAGATGCATTTTTAATTAAAGTGGGTAATTCTTATGCAATCTGTAAGGCGCATTAACCGTTGTTCACTGTTTCCTGTTCAGTAAGCCTGACGGTGGAGATAGCGAAGCTTTTCATGATCAAAATAGGATTATTCTACTTTACTCCTTCTGTGCCTTTGAGGTGACAACAGCTGCAGCTTGACAGAACTTTCCCACTACCGTGTAATCGGTAAACATTTTTGAGAAGGAGTGTCAAAAAGGAGCATGCCTATGCCTGAGGGCAGGCCTTGAAATATACCTCCAGCAGAGAAACCCACACGCTATACCAGAATATTTGGTTATGCTCTATAAATGGATGGGTACAGAATCGTTATTGCCGCAACTATTCCTTGTAGGCTGACCGCAGTACTAAGTGGCACCTTGTCAATGTTTAAAATGGAGGGCTGCGTGCACCACGAGAGATTGATCTGACAAGAGTCGGACAAATCTTTCATCACACATCTTACAACAGGTTCGAATGACTGAGACCGTAGCCCTCCTATCCCCCCATCAAACATCATTGGCTCACCCAACTCTTCTCATTTGTCACCTTGGCAAGTTGGGAACCAAACGTTCCCATGTAACGGCAAAGATGTAAGTTTTTTGGATGCCGTATTTTTTTAGGAGTCAATATTAAGGAAGGCATGCTAGCAACTGCGAAAATGTGGAAAGTATGCGGGTCCCGCAAGCCGTAGCAGAAATTGGCTGAATAGGAGAACTAGTATGCCTTTCACCGGCCAGCCCTGATGTGGTCACCTCTACTCCAAATCGCCTTTTTTATCCACGCATTAGTTACAAACTTGCTCCATGATAATATAATGTGGAACCTCGTCCGTGGGGAGTGTAAAGTGGTGTTGCTAAGAGAGAAAATGTGATCTTCATATCATTGCAATACTTGAAAATTGTACTGAAAAAATACTTTCTCATTGCGCATAAATGATCAAGCAGTTCGATTCCTTGAGACTGCATATGGGATTCTACAAGCGTATTATACCTTCATCGCCCAGAAATTGCCGCCAATGCGGGTCGATTGAGTACATTTGATGCAAGAAGAAGATGGAGTGAATGCGACTTTTGTCAAAGATCCCGACATTGTTCAAAGAAGCTTACATGCAGCTGCTAAGGGTAGCCATTCAAGCAGTATGTAAGCAGAGGAAATTGACGACGCAAAAGTGGCTGCAGCAGTCAATCCCCAGTGGATTTGTTAGGAACCAACCCACCATCCTGGAGGATTTTATCAGTCAGGAGAGTCGGGGTAATTGTGCTCTGTTCCGCATTTTCCACAATCACTGTCGATCGAGACTAACGTGCTTATGCTAATTGTAGTAAAGTTTAATTCCATTTCATTTCATGACACTTCCTCTTATTCATTTCCGGATATAATCAAGGAAACCCAATGACTTACACAGAATTGATCAGCCCACACGTTGCTCCGACGGAGTTGCTTGATCCTCCTCTGCGCAGGGGAATTTCACAGACCCCGACCTGTCTGCGTCATAGCATGTCATCGGTGTGGTTCCAGCGCCCTCGCTGATGTTCAATTTCGAGAGACCAAAGAACTTTCTAATCCAACATCAAGAGGATGTGATCGTTTTGTTTTAATAAAAAACCTGTGCATATTCAAAAATCGCCAATTAGGCAAGTAGATTAGCCTTCCTGGTAATCTCAGTTGTCTTCCAGTAATGCAAAAAATCATCAAGTTGCTTATATTCAGCACATTTCCAAATAAAAACAACATGGAACATTCTCCCGAGCCAGTTTCGTCGGAGTCCACCTACTTCCGCAAATTTTTCAGCCTGAAGAAGTGTGTTCGGAATCTTAGGACGAAAGACACTCTTCCCAATGTTTTGGTTAACCTTTAATGCATTTCCACTGACACCATCTATCCACTAGCGACAACAAGGAGAGCCAAAAAGCAAAAGGGTGCAGACAGTAGAGCATCGGATAGTGTCTTTATTTGTCCTATTTTGCATACTTTGCTGCTGCGGGTGTGGTTGTCAAGGCTGTACTTTTCTTCCATCGTCTCACCTGCCCGAAGGTCGATGGAGACGATGTAGATACTTGGTAATAATTTGTCACTGATTCGTATAACACCCCTGTTGTCATGCTCATGTAAAAAGGTTTCCAACTTATACCTTTTTACGAGACTGCGATTCGTCATTTTATTCGTGCAAGTGGATGCCATATCATGATAGAGAGGGCTTTCCTGCTGCTCACCCTTTCGCGATTTCTAGATGAACAGGTGTTTTATCGTGTAAAACTTTTTGGATCCGCAACACTTGCCTTAACTCTTTCTCCTTGCTGGAGTCCTCCACACACTATGGATTTGTTGACTAAGTTTACTATCAAATTCCTCTTGAAAAAGGTGTACAGTGCAGCATCTCTGCGCCCATTTGTCCACCACGCGTTGGATGTATCGAAAAAGCTAGGGAGTAGGCATATGGCGAGCAGGAAAATGTGTGTGCAGTTTCTAAAAATAGAGACATAATACCAGCTCAGAGAGTCAGAAGCGATAGTGAGCACAAATTGACGGAGATCATAGTAAAAGGCTTACGTATATCCTTGTAGGTGTTTGGTTCCGATAGTGGGAGCTGTTTCTTTGCCTATTATTAGGTATTTGGCTTTGCTCTAGCAATTGGTAAGTATATGTTGGAAGTTATCTTCGGTATAATTGTTGAGCGTGAAGCAGAGACGTTTGATGTAGGCGTCCATGGGACCGACGTGACGTGATTACTGCTTGCCAGATGTTACGTGGCCCTTGATCAGCCACTCATGGACCCCTGTCAACTGTAAGTAGGTTGGATAACGTCTGCATGCTCTCCTTTGCCCCCACCATGAAGATGATGCATTATTCGCTGTGTTTGGTACCAGTCAAATAGGGGAAATGGCAATCGTCTTGCTGATATGGACTTAATGCAAACAGCACTCAACTGTGGCTAAGACAATTTCCCTGTAGTAGTTCCCAAATAGGCTTAAAGACATCCTCACTCCCATCAGCTCTCCTTATTTCACTCTTTACAGTGAGGAAGTGGCAGGGAAAATTTTCTATTACACAAGGGAAAAGGTAATTGGCCACTCCATTTGAAGTGCGCCTAAGCTGTTTGCATACCACCCATTTCATACGTTGATAAAACAGAGCAAACGAGCCGAAAAGGAATGGAAGATCCATGTTCCACATAACCACATGTCTTCATTTTTTGAATTACTTAAAAATGGCAAAAAAAGAGCAGTCTTATCACATCCTGCTACTACGGTGCTGCCATCTGTTGGCCGGTCGTAAGGTCGGCGCGGCGTTGGCGATGCCCTCATCCTGCAGCGTGCTAACAAGACAGTGGTAGCAACCATGAAAGTAAGGACAACCATGCATGCAGATTTAATTATTCATTATCGCCAAAGTGGTGGCTCACCTTCCAGCCGCTTGAAGTGGAAGCGGGAAAGTTGGCGATGTGGGACTGATTCTGTGTCAACGCGTTAAAGAAACTTAACCAGTCGACTTCCATCCAGTGGCACTTCTGTAATGTTTCCCACTAACTTCTGCGCGTTAATCTTGTCAAAATGGCAAAAATCACTCAAAGCAGGGGGCGGTATTCTTTACAACTTTGGGTACCATTGATGTATGCGGGGCTCCACTGTTTCATTTAACAGCGGAACCAAATTAGACCTGTTCTTGAGCCTTTACCAGACAGACGGATGGATATGCAAAGAATGTATGAGCCCACCAGACAAACACACGACTTACGGTCACATAATGTAACTCCCTCTCCCTACTGAATGGCGTATGGACTTGAAATCGCTGGGCTGCGATCCTCTGGGGGAGGAAATCTGGCAGTACACACTGAACAGCACGCCTGGTTAAGCGGTCTACAGGATGTGTGGGCCTTTTACGAGGGGGAGATAGATAGGACACGAGACTCGGATCTAACAATCTCTATGCCATAAAGCACGTGGCATTCCAGATAACGCCAAGCGGAAAAACCGCAAAAGCGTCAACAGAGGCCAAACTCCCTCCATCAAAGTCTATCATCCACTTGCATCAATGAAAGGAAGGGTTTCAGTCTGCCACAAAAGTGCAGCTAAAATGTTCGCTATTTCACATATTTACGAGAACAACGCTGTTACACAAGTAAATAGCAAAGTATTGTTAAGTGTCCACGTGGTCTATATCGAATTTTGTGGAGAGGAGATGGAAGAGAGGCTCAGTCTCAATGCCCAAATCCACACCAGCTGATGGTGATAAAAGGGGGAAGGTAAAAACACTATCAGAACTTGCAACATCTGCAACTCCTTCGCTTTTCGACTCTGCTTGTGGTTGCCGATCCTGATGCCGGGCGGTAGAGGAAAGGGGGGAGTGAAAATCAAGAGCAGGAGACGGATGGATGCTTTCGGCAGAGTTGAATTGTAGGCTGATCCGGAAATCGGAAGGAGGGCCTTTCACCCCACAAGGTGGTCTGCAAGGCAAAAAAAAGTACACGAGTGCATTGAGGCTACCAATTACATATCCCCCTCTTAAGGGACATTGTCCCAATACTCACTTCCTGTCCGTAAAAGGGAAATCATTTTGCGCATTGGTCACTACTTGACAAGTTGATGAATGAGGAGGTGGAACGTTAGCTAAGGATGGTTGGTGGTGTTTGGGTGGATGTTCGTGGTAGTTGTTAGAACGCTTTCTAGACTCTTGGGTAAATAATCTGTCCGACTCGCGCAGCCTCTCATCCATTGCCAGAGCAACCTCTCGTGGGGTAAGCAACCCCTCACCATCACCGCCGGCATTCTGGTGCATTCTACTGTAAGGGAGAGAAAGACAGTGAAAAAGGGTTTCGGCCGGTCTCATAGTCGAAAGAAGAGGAACGGATTAAATAACGACTCACCACCAATCCGTCCGTAATCCCTCCTTGACTATTTTGGCATAGCGCCGGTGCTTCTCCATGGGGGGTATGACAAATGGCCTATTTTCGGGCAATGCTACGCCAAGCTTGTGACACGCCTCCTCAAGAATCTTCACAATCAACTTATGATGAGAAAAGGCATCCATCTCGTGAGGTTCATTTTTCACCATTTCTGCGGAAATCCGGAGAATTTGATGATAAGACAAATTCTCAGGTGTCCTGTTGACGCCGGGTAGATGAAGATGGATGTCCTCTTCAGAAAGGCATGTACGGATTAATTCGTAAATAATAGACTCTCCCCGACGTCGATCTCGTTCTCGAAGATTGTGCTCCTGACGCCCCTTTCTCCTTACAATTTCCGATGTTGACACAGGCGATGAATTGGCAGTCTTTATACATATTTGTTTACTTTCTCCTCTCCTGATGTCTCTATCCAACATCACGCATTTGTAAGGGGAGTCAAAAGAGGTGGCGGTAGATGATTGATGAAACAACAATTCGGGTTGGGATGGGGAAAGAGGATGCCTACTGGCTAGGTTAGCCGTGGATCGACTCTCATCGCTGCCACTGAAGCCCCGGGTTAGGTGCTGTTTGCGAGAGTGATTTCGATTTTCTAATCTTCTAGAGGTCATCTCCGTGGAAAGCATAAAAATTTGCACTAAAATGTTGAACCAAGTCTTCAGCTTATAGAACGAGAGGAAAGAAGTCAGGGCGCATGATTTTAGAAAGTCAGCTTATGTTTCTGGTCAAATACGTTTGAGTCACTAGGTAATATCTCTTCTAAACCTGAAAGATTGACATTGTAAACATGGTGGATTTAAAATCCCTCAGTCTAAAGGTCTGCAAGAGGGCTGAAAACGACCAAGATTGCTACAATTAATTTCACAACACTTAGAAGCCCAAATCTCTTGCTCTCTTACGCAACCGTAGAAGAAAAAAAGCCAACTGTGAGGGACAACAAGGCAAGACAAGATCAAGACAATCCGAATCACCAGATGAGCCTACCTCAAACCCGGATTTTCTAAAACAAGGTCGGTTGGGGACAGTTGACAGGCGAGCAGTAAAACAAACCACATATAATCAAAAACTTAAGGATCCTTAGCTGCTGCTATAAAAAAATTATTTTAAAATCTGTAGTCTTTAGAGCTAAGATAAATAAAAGCTAAACTGGATTTTGAGCTGCCCCTCTCGATTGTTGTTGGTCTATCTTTCAGAAACAACTAAAGCAGAGGCTTAAAAGTAAAAATAGGCAAGCTATTTATTCACTTTTTAAAAATCTAAATATTTTTTAAATGGTTAACTCATACATACATATTGAAGATGGCCACTTACATCGGATAGCCTTATGAAGGCTATATTTTAATTACAAAGTTGGTTATAATTTTAACAATCTAGAAGACTAAAATGACAACCTTAATGAGTAACACGATAGTGTTGTTAAAATTAATGTAAGTTAGAAAATTAAAGGAAATTCATGAGCAGAATACGTATCACAAGTCCTCTGTATGTAAACGCTGCATCATTTAGCTTTGAAAAAGTGGTAACAATTTACTCGCCCCACAGGCACCTGTCAAATAGCGGTTAGGGTGCAAAACAGCAGCGATGATAGAGCTAAATCTTCTTTGTCATACATATTTTTGGGTTTAAGTTGCAAGGTAGTAATTGGCCTTGAACAGATCAAATGATGAGTAAGAAAAAAGCGGCAATTCTACATCGGCTGTGTACCAGTAGCAACATCTTTCCTTAATTTCCGTGGTAAGCTGTGAGCCTTGGCAGCAAATCTTGATAGGACTTGCCTAAGAAGGAATTAAAATTCGAAGTAATACCTACAAATTCGCGACAATACAAGGCTATTAACTTACTTTTTTCAAACACAACAAATGCCTCAAATGAGGCTTCTAGTCATTTATACCAAAATAATTAGGGCTGGACTAGATTTTGCTGTAAATTGACTGACTAAATGCGCAGTGGCAGACAACTCCCAAGTTTAACAAAAAGGATTGGGTGCGGTGGAGGAGACAAATATCCTCGGATCTACTCGCTATCAGAAATGAATATAAACGGTAGGAATCTGCTTCTCTTCCTTGCAAAGGCAGCTATGCTAAGTGGTATAAAAATTGTTTGAAGTAAATCTAGGTACTAGTTTATACTGCTAATACGCGCAATGGCCTTTGCCCTAGTTAACTGTTGGGTAAATATTTAATTAGCAACCTTTTTTACAAGTGTGTTTTAATTAAGCTTTATGTATAGCAATTTAAAAAAAAATTCAAGGCGGAGCCATGAGAAGCCTGGATTTATATCAACTGGATTATTTGGGCACATTGTTTTAATGCTCGGCTGTCATTGTTGCCATTTGAAGTGGACGAATAGAGCACCGAGGGGTTGCTGTATTTGCAAGGTCCCATAATCAATTTTATTTTTTGTGCTTCTTTTTATCTGCTGCATACCTAAGCTTTGGTGAGCCAGTTTTGTGGGCTTTTTAGTCTCTAGGCTCTTTTGATTATTTTGAGCCTACAATCGGAGTGTTGTTCTGTTATTTATTTAATCACCACAAAAGGATCATATGGTGTCATTTAATGCGTTTGCCTTTGCTGTGCTAAGTGAAAGCGTTTGTTATGATTGACAGGAATATATTTAGGCACAAATGCGTCTATCTTCGTTGCAAAATAGCTAGAGAGGCTTTGAGTGAGGCAAATTTCGAAATAGACAGGCGGGCCCTTCGAAGCATGTTGGTACGCAGAAGGCATGGCGTTCGTCCGTCATCTGCCTCCAACTTCTCCATCTCTTCCTCCTCCTCTTCTTCTGACGAAGCAGATACGCCATTGCCTCAACGGCCTCAGCGTGCACCACCCAGGCTACGCCGACCCTCTCGTCTTCCTAGCACTCTTTTTGTGTTTGCTATGGCAGTTTTCGGTGGCCTGATCCATTGCAGTCATGTGGCTAGCTTGCACGAAAACCACCTCTCTTTTGCCTACTTGTCGAACATCGAACGCGAGCTAACCTTCCGATCTGAGATGGCCTTCTACTACTCTTTCTACAAGCAGGTACATTTCATTCCTCATTTTTCCTGCTTTTGGAGGAGTATAGGGCTAGTTTCGTCCTACCCCCTGTCAGGCCTGTCACTTTTCTGCTCCCATTAGTTTTTCCGCTGCTTGTTTTTCCAGCCCTCCATTCATCTCTACATCCAGTAGTAATTCATACATTCATCCTTTTATCTCTTCATCCTATCTTCACCCATCCTGTTCCCATTCACCTCTCTGTTCTATCCACCTTTGCAGGCATATCCTTATCATTCCACACCTCTCTTCTCTTCATTCCTTTCTCCCGACATTCGGTGTAATTTCTCGTTCTGTCATCGTTTTATCCAACCTTCTGTCCAGTCACTTGTGTTTTTGTCCGTTTTATATTCGACAAATTACTCTCTCGCAAATAAGATCACCGCCTTATCAATCTGACTCACATTCAGTGCGTTACCCTCACATACCTTGGCATCCGTTTAGTCATTTACACCTAGGTGTCTTATTTTCCCCGCTACAGTAATTCTTGATTCAACCTTCGGCATCTTATGGTCCACGGATGTGCCCTTACCCTCTCGATCAATCTTAGTTAATGCAATCAACATGCGTAGAAGTTGATTCAAGCTCAGATTTTGACAGATTCATTATTATCACTACTTGTCCTATTGGTGTTCTAGAAGCATAGTCCACTCATTTATCGACAAGTAATGCACGGCAGACTTGCAGCGGTTGTCTGCTTTTCCCCTTAACTAGATACTTATGGCTGAGAGCTTTTACAGTGGACTGGATAGCCTTTTCAACGACACGATGACAGAATATCCCGGCGTGTTGGGTAAGGTGGATAAGGAATGGAAGATGAATGAATGGGGATTGCTTCCAAGCTACTCAGCATCTGGAGCGGTGACGAACGGTGTCCGAGTGCTGCAGCGATTCAACGTCTACCCAGAGGTGATTTTAGCCGGTCTCTATCGCGTTCTTCGCTACTTTGATCTCCTCCACTCTGAGTGTTTTGAGGTGGTTATTGAGGGTGTAAGTCCACGCTTTGTTTGACTCCTTACCTACTCTTCTGCCCAAGCTTTATCGACGATTAGTGCGTCTTTCTATATGCATACGGTTTTTACTTCCATCCATCTACCCATCAATCTTTAGTGAATCCACTCATTCAGCTTGGATCCACGCGTTCATGCTGCATGCATTCACCTTCCTATCTATCATTTCTCACGTGAATACACACATTCGTGCATCTTGTATCTGTCTATCCCTCTATGCCTACGACATTCACACATCCCTTTATCCGTCCATCTTCCTATATATCAGTCTCTATCCTTCTATTATTTTCACCTCGCTATCTATTCGTCCACCTTCTTAGTCGCCCAATTATTCGCCCCCCTGCTCTTCATACTTTCAGCCGTCCATCTGTTTACTAATTCTGTCGTCTGTTTACTCATTAATTGCCGATTTTGCACATTCCTCACCGAGTCTCCCTGTACACCGATTCACCCTATTGTAGTCCAGTTGTCCATTCAACCTCAGTCATGGCCACTCTACATGTCCATCTACCCTCCAGCCATCCCCTCTTTTGACCTAGTCTGAGATCTTATCTGTTCTCCCGTCTATCGCAATATCTGTCGATCTATTCTGTTCAATCATCTTTTTGCCTCTTAAAATATCCGTTTAATCAGTTGTCAACTTCTTCCACTTAAACATCTCATTCCGTCCATTCCCCGCCTCTTACGCATGTTTAATTATGTTCCTACTGGTTTTTCGAGTATTTATTTACTTATTCACTCATCTCGCTTTTTGTAATCTCAATCCAAGATCCACCTTGCGCCTGATACACTGCTTCCCCATCTACTCAACAGTTTCTTCGTCCAACCATTTAATTCTCTTCTACTTTTCTATCAGTAAATCACGATTTCCCACTTTTTTCAACTCTACTGAGGTAATCAGCATTCATGCCTCTTTGTCTGCGTGTTAATCCCACCACTTTATTGTTGCCTTTCATCTACAGATAAGAAAAACCCACGCTCTCGCCGTGCCAGCCAAACAGATCAACGGAAATTCGAGTTTCTTGCCACCACTCGAGGCCATAGGAACTTTCGCCGGGGATAAGGTGTTGAGTTGCGAGGGTTCTCGTGAACCGCCCATCTTCTACGTGAACAGCGTCTTCTGTCTCACTGGGCTCACTGTCATGGGATTAATCCTTTCTGGCTGGCAGGTGGCCAATAGCGGCAGTGGAGGCGGCTGTGGCGGTGGCAGTGTCTTCTCACTGGCCACCACGATTTGGGGTGCCGTGTTGCTATTGGTGGGCTTCTTCTTCAACCACGCGGAGGCCACACGAGTGCAGTGGTCGCCTCCGCTGAGGGAATCCTTTGCATATCCCTTTTTTGTACTCCAGCAATCTCTCCTCATTTGGCTGTTGCAGGTTAATGTTCTCAGATCTGTTCGTTTATTTCCGCATGAGTTGGGGTGTCGTTATCACCCATGGGTGAAGATGGCCACGAAATTCACGCGTACATTATACCTATTTTTTTAAAAGACATTACAATTTCATTTCCCTTGATCAAGTTAGACAACTGCAAAATGCCTCTTAGATTCCTTAATTCGTTGGGTCTCATTTCGACCAAAAACTTTCTTGGCCCAGTTATGATCTTTGGAATTTCAGTTTTGTTTCGAAAAATGGGTCTTGTTTTCAGAAGTAAAAAAAATAGTGTAACCTTTCGGAAACGCAGCGGTACATTACAAATGTGGGTGGAAGGGTGTTGCACCGTTCGGAGACGATCCATTAGGCTTCCATTCCGTCTACGAACACTGGAATGCGGAAGCCATTTCCCATGGTAAGGCAATAAGCAATCAAAAGCGTACGTGGAACAGTAAATTGGTTTGCAATGCATCTAGCCATCTGTCAAAGGCTTGTCCTACTGGACGTGGACTTGGACATCGCGCACATTGTAATCGCAGCATTCGTCCAATTTTATCAGCGTTTTACTAGTTTGAAATAACAGAAAAATTATGCGGAGTAGCATAATGGGTACCACACTGACAAAATAACGCATATCTGTCCTGTACAATTCTTCCGGGTAGAAAGGCACACTCATCTAACGAGTTGCAACAAGTCACTCTGTGAAGCTCCACTTAAGCTAGGCAATTTGGTGCCTTCATGCAGATAAGCCGCGAATTTGCGTGCGATTCGCGTCGAATAATAAATCAGCGCAGCTGTGCAGATACCAGCTTGAATCACTTTCGAACGTAGTGTTGCCTGGTGGTGGATGTTGAGTGATTGATTCCTGGTGCCCTTCTGGTAGTCGATCTTTACGAAGTGGTGATTAGTTTTGGATGGTCAGAAAACAATTAGAGTGGAGGAATTTGCGGGTTGTGTCAACCAAATTGGCAGGAGTAAAGTTTGATTCAAATTATCACTATACCCATGCTAGAAGGCTTTTTTTTGCCGAATGTGTCGCCTGTTAGACCTTAAAAGCCCGACATATGTACTCCCAAAAGGCATTTCCTGATTAATCCATCTTCGCCATATTGTACGGTTAAAAAGGCGCCTTTTATCTATTTAGTGTAAATAAGATTCTGAAATTTTGACGGTTCAAATCGGGTTTGATTTGACCTAGGCCGTCACCCCCTTCCAAATTAAAGGCGAAACCGTTCCCATTTCTCCGAATCTCCAAAGCTTGTTTAATGTTGCCAATTGTGTTCTTATTTTCGCCTCATGTGCAGGACATTTCGCCTGTTCGTCGACAGCACCGCCACGCCTTCGTTCACCTCCTCTACATCTTCCTCCTCCTCGCCTTCCAACTCCCCTGGCAATTCGCCCAATTCGCCTTACTCACACAACTCCTAGCTCTCATTGCTACCTACGTGGTTGTCGCCTTGGTGACGTTCCTTTCAGTCTTTCCTCCATCAACCCCCTCCACTGTCTCTGTCAATGTCATCTTTGGGGTACTCAGTGGCCTCGCCCGATGTCTGCTGGATGTGTTGGGATGTCAACTGGTTGCGCTAGTTATCTCGTGGGCTGCGCAGTTGGGAAATCGGTTGCTGCTCACTTCTGCGTATCTACCTTGTCTCGTCGGTTGTCTCTTTGGTGTGTGATGCAGTCGATTATTTTCCTTTACTGTAGCTTGTGATAGCTCTCTTATGGTTATCGGACAGTGTTACTTTGTTATCATCATCTAGCCTTTTTACATCGCTACCCCTACCTGCCTCACGATGGATCATTGAAATTTTAAAGTGTTGCTAATCTATTTCCCCGTCTTTTTAACAGGTTTGTTCGTCCACTGGAGCCTGTTAAATCGACGAAAATGGGCGAATTCGAGGGCCAATCGATGTGGTGAGTAATTGGTCCATCTTCTCTCCAAGCCCATATCGTTATCTCTGATCCACCAATTTGTCATCTGGGAACCGTCCATCGCACTCACGGCCATCTATACATCTACGCGTTGTTGAAAATGATTTGGCAAAGTCCATAATTCCATTTATTTGACCTCATTACTTCTGCAGCCAAAGTATTTTCCTTCTCGATCGTATATGGCGACCCCTTCGTTATGAATTGGTCTTTCAGAGGTCGTTGACATGCAAGGGGCTGTAGGGGGGCGGAGGGGTACCGTCCGAAGCGAAAGTGAGGACCGAGTGCTTGTTTTATGATAACATTGCAAATTGGGCTTTGTGCAAGTCTTAGTTTTCACGAGTCAAGAGAAAAACCTGATTCACGCTGCCTGTTTTTATCTCACTTTTGTTTCCTGTCTGACTTTTCCACTTTCCATCCGACCACGTGATTGCCTAACGCCGAAAAAGGGTGACCATCATCACTGGGTGAGAAATATGAGGGCAATATGGAGGAAGCGATAGTGTGAAGTAGTGAAGTCTTGTGAAAAGAGGACTCCCTTCCGACTATTTCTCGATTTATGTATTGCCTACCCAGTCGTACCGAGGTGCATCAAGTGGATTAGTCTCAGTCTTAAATGCTGACTTGTTAACAAGTGACCAGTTGCGTGGACACTGCAGCACGCATTAGCGGGTGCAGTGTTTTGTGGAGGAAGTAGAGCAGAAATGTATGGAGGGTAAGTGACAAGTGGTTAGTTTGCAGGTACTCAATGCTCATGTTCACTCGCGTAACGAATAGCCAATTTAGGATGCAGCCTTTGTGGTCTATTTGTAGCAGATTTTACGTCAAAAATACTTGTACTCTCGTTTACTTAGTTACAGTCGACATCTACCCTGCATCATCGAGTGATCGACCGAACTTGATCACTTGATGTGTCACCAGGGATTGAAGGTGCCCTCTGTTGGATTAAGTGTTGAATGTAGCCTCTGCCCTTCGTCGAAGTCTACTCGCGGTCGACTAATGGTGTACAGTTGCCTCTCTATCCATCCCTTGTGTCGTGCTGCATCTGTTCTACTCAGAAATATTGATGAGGAACTCGTCTTCTTATTTCTCATTTACCAACTTTTCTCGATCTACTTGGAATTCACCTCTCCATTCATGCATGGAGCGTTATTTCCATTCACTTGCCATTCCTGACTCATGCATCCATCCGGAAATCCATCTCTCTTCCTCCTCTATCCACAGTTCATCTATTAATTAATTTTACAGTAGATTTAACCGATGAGGTGCCATTACATGAAGACTTCCCCTCCCTCTTTACTGTAGCGCATCTCCTCCTTCTGGTGGTGAGTTGTCTCGTGGCGGCGTTGGTCGCGCGCTTATTGCTACGCCACCTGGTGGTCGATTTCTCCGACGGTGCTCACATTGTGGATCTGGTGAAGGTGAAACTCCTCCGTGGCAACCGCACTTTCCACACCCAACTTTATACCTGCTCGGAGACGTTCGACTTTCTTCCGGTGAGACTATGTGCTGCTGTTTGATAACCGGCCTTTTTTGCCTTTAAACCAATATATTCCTTTCCTTTGATTCTTTCCACGCATACCTGATTCATTCACTTATTTGAGATCCGCCCGTCTCTTCCATCTTGACCCATCCAAGCATTCTTCACTCCATCTATCTTGTATCTGTTCGTTCACCCATCTTTTTTAGCTTGCTTCTCTTCATTCATATCCAGTTTAACTGCCCTTGTCCTCTTCCTTCGTTCTCACTTAGCCCCCTCCCCTTCTTGACTTCCTTCCCTCTTCTTTTCTACCGATTCTTGATCATTCTGGAGTTGTTCAAACTCCCACTCATTTGTTCACGCGATAGCTGAGGAATGCAACCTGCGGGAAGCACATCGTCTCTTTGCGGTCGACGAAATCTCTCTCACTTTTACTGGACCTCTGAAGTATGCTCTGTTAATTAGGTGGAGCGGGTTGACCTGGTGGTGCGATCTTTGCTTTGTTCACGACACAGTCAAATCTTTGTGTACCTCCATCGCATTTCGTGGCAATTGTATTCCGCACCTCTGTGTAGGCTCTAGCTGAAGCTACATCGGTTTCCTCAAAATTGGAGAAGGAAATGTGTGTACTTGCTGAGGTACTGTCAGAATGTTTCAAGGAATGTTAACACCTCCGTGTACCACAACATTGATGTGTAACTTCAAAAGGAAATCGTCCTTTTTACAGACTTCTGAGTAGGGGCTAGGGGGAGAACTTTTCGTCCTACCACCACAAAGTCATCAGAAGTGTTGTAAGGTTTTGTTTTTTTCCACTAACTGATTTAAAGACGAAAATCGTACCTTCAAATGGATGCTTGACAATTCTGCTTTGACGGCGTCTTTATCTCCGATAACCAAGTAAATTCATCCAGCTCATTTTTATACGAAAAAAAACTCGACTGGATGAAGCTCTTTTGCGTGTTTTACGCATTCAATGCGTCGCCACCTCATGCTATGGCACATCCACGTGCCTTTCCCCACGAGACGCAGGCTGGTATGCAACTTTTTTAATGCCGAAAAGCCGGAATTGGGGCTTTTGCCAGGGCCACCACTGTACCTACTTCACCTCCATTTCCCAACCTACTCAATTTCCCACTTCACCACTCAATTGTCCGTTGTCAAGATAAAGTGAGAAATACAAAGGCATCATTTGTTGTTTTTCCCCTATACCGGTTCATAATTTTTTTTAATGGTGATTGGTCCAAATTTAAGACTCTTGATTGGTCAGAAGTTGTCGTGATGACGTTAAGTAAACGAATGGCAGCTTGGGGATTTTCTTTGCCATCTCATTTGACTAACGATTGTGAAAGCTGAATAGGAGTCAAGTGTTCCCTTTATTATCTTTTTTCTTAAATAGAACTCCCCAATTTCAGGTTCAACTGCTTTATTCGCACCCTTTTTCCAGATAGCAATCCCACGGAATAGGAAATTGGGAATTCATTCATTCCGATGTCAGTATCACATGGGATCGCATAATTGCATCAAAAATTGTCATCCACTTTTAAAGATCCTCTTGATGCTCCTCTGCAGATGTCCACTTGGTTGGAGTTGACACGGACCGGTTTGTTGCCGTGCGCGGCGTTAGCAGTTCTTGTGACTATTCGACAACTTCTTCTGCCCTGTCGATCGGACCACACCATCTCCACCTCCGCTTCCTCCACTGCATCCAAGGCAGCAGCAACGACAGCGCCAACAAGGAAGTTGGATGGACGATCAGTAGTGGGGGACGACAGTGAAGCTAGCGATGGCGAGGCTGGCGCATCCACAGTTTCATTCAAATCTCGGTGCCTGCAGGAGCAAATCCTCTTGGCTCGAGCAACACCCGGCTTCGTTGCTGACGTTATCTCCGTCTTCGTCATTGTGCAGGTTGGTTGGAATTTTCGTATGCAAGTCAAAAGTTAACCCTCACTGATGTGTCATAAGTTGCCATCGTTCCCAGCTTTTCGCATTTGGAGTACTAGCGGTGCTGGTGATGCGGTTGAAGCTCTTTTTTACGCCACAACTCTGCCTTGCACTGGCAATTCTCGCCCAGCCGCGTCTCTACTTTGGTTCACAAAAAATCCTCCCCCAAATTATGTCCATTAATCAGAGGGAGACGAGGAAAAGGCGTAGGAGTGCCTACCACCTCACCGCTGCTGCATTTACCCCGTCGTGGAGAAAACTGCTAGTCCTTCACGCCATCTTTATCCTAGCGGTGGTTTTTGCTGCACAGAGGGGAATGCACAACCTCCGAGTGAGTACTGGCCTCCACTGAATAGTGGTAACCTATTCTGTTAGTTTTTTTTATCAATTTGCCTGTCTTCTGATGTTATCTTCGTCGTGTGTAGCTAATTCTTGCGTAATTTTTGTTTCCCTTGATACTTGAATTGTCACATTGATTATTCTCGAGTATTTTCTCCGTGTTTTTGTGCTCTATTTATTTCAATTAAGTAAAAGATATTCATGCAGGATTTAGGTGCGAATTACAAATGTATTGTGTGCATTTGTGTGTGGGTCGGTTATGCTCCAAACAAGAATAATTAAGGAACTTATGCTTTGCAAAAGTGGCTAGCAAAACCCCTATGGCGTGCGTGAAAATTCCCGTCTGTAACCGAGAGCTAGGATTCACGGGTGGTCATCATTCCTGCGTATTTATTTCATGCTGAATGGTCTTGGACATAGGGTGAGTGATCTCGACTAACCGGGATGAATTTAATCCAGAGCCTGAATTGGAGAATGTTCCGGGAAGTTTGAATTCGGTGTTTACGCTCCCAGAGCCTGAAAATGAGAATGATTTTCTGATTTTCAGACATTCCCCACGATATATTATCTGGAAATTGATAATAATCAAAGGGTGAGGCTATTTGAAAAGGATTTCCGTAGTGTGGATCCAGTCTTCATTCTTCGCGACTGCCTTGCATGTACTCTTATCACTTTGCGGGTGCTCGCTTCAGCGTTTTATCCAGTAAGGATGCCCCTCGTGAGGACTTAAAACTTTGGGTTTGAGAGGGTAAATCAAGAATCTGACTTATTCTACCCCTAACAAGTGATCATTTAGGCCTAAGATAATATATATTTAGTGGTTAATTTTGATTTAAAGCATTTTTCATTGGAATATTTGGGGTATCTGCCACTTTGTTGCAAAAGGCTGCAAGCTGCGTGAGACCAGCAAAATGTCGGGGGCGAAGAGAGGGATATACATCATTCTCTTTGGATGTATGGCTTTTCGAAAAGCGTTGTTACAAAACGAGATGTGCATGCAGAGCGCAATAACTTAGTCTTAAGTACTGCCTCCCAAATCGAGTCCCTTAACTCAGGTGGATTGAACAAAAACTCTTCTTGATGGCAGCGGTACTAACGTGATACATCAGTACGATAATTCGTTAAACGGTCATATTTGTTTAGTTTATCCTCATTACATCCAAGCTTAAAACTTAGATGTAATGTTGACCCAATCTAACACCTCCTACTTAGGTACTTCATCAGTAGTAATGGTCAGCGTAAAAGTGCAAATTACTTTTAATAGGAGGAATGGAGCAAGCGAGGTCAATTCTCCGACTTTACCATGGAGACACTGCTTCATTGGGCAGCCCAACTGCCGCCTCCACCACCAGCGCCGCATCCAGATGTATGGGTTTTCAGCGGTGCCATGCCGACCATGGCAACGTTGCGCCTCGGACTCGTCGTACCCTCCCTCCCGTCGTCGAATCTGTCGGCAATCAGCACGCCGAGTGGTCAGCGTGCGCGCTTTGCAGTCACCAACCATCCCCACTACGAGAACGCCGCGATTCGTTGGCGCACTGAGCTCGCCTACGCAGTGTGCAGCCGCAAACCGGTGGAGGCGGTGTGGCGCATTTACCGGCACGTTTTAAAGGTGATTTGGTCATTTTCACGCCTAAATACAGTGCTACTGAAATGGTTGTGAGTAGTTTTGTTGGTCAATTCATGTGGGAAAAATTGGGTGTTGTAGCAAATTTCGTAATCGCCAATTTTTCGGTACCTTGATTGGTAAGTTTTGGTATTTATTGCGTTCTTGTTTCAGTAACTCACAATCTGTTTGTGACTCTGGTACTAAATGAAATGTCGCCTCTTTTTTACGGTTAGAGATCGGTTGAGCTTTTTAGGTTATCGATGAAGCATCCATTCATAAGTTCCAAGTTAATTCAGCATCTAATAGCCGAGTTAATCAAAATCTCTCAAGTGCCTTTGGATCTCTCCGCTTGCCACCTCTACTACCAATCTAACAGTACTTTCATGCGATCGTAGTGCCACGTTTCCAGGAATAACGTAGGTGATGAGTGCCATTGTAAGCCCTCGATATAATGCGTTTCTGCTTAATTCTTTTGAGTAAAAGATTTCTTTTCTGATCATCGCCTATAGGTTGATTTCGTTGTGATGGAGCGTGATTGGTGCCTCAGCCCCGGAGCGAAGCCGGGCTGTTCCTCAGTGGAGTTGTGGGACCTCCTTGATCCCACACTGGCTGGTCCCGGTGCCCCAGGTCCGCTATGTAAAGCTGCTTTCGAGGAAGCGCCTCTACCGGAGTCAATTTCACGTTTTTTTAGCCCCGTATTCAAGTCGATTGACCGTACCTTGGTTGTGTGGCGTGTGGCTCCTTAACTTGCATTTGTTTTGTTGGTCCCTTTCAATGGCATATTATTATTTTACTTGTAGTATTGTCTTAGGCGTTGTTGCTTTTACTAATTAGTGGCGTAGAGGGGCCTCGCGGGTACACGCGTACCCTTGCAATCATCTTGCGATTCTTTACCTCATATATTTCCCTTTCCCTCTATTCTTGCCTCTTTCATCAACCCCCACATCCGTAGACGTACGCTTCCCTTCCACCCGTTCTCTCGTCCGTCTACTTTTTTTTCGAATTCGTTTCCCCTTCATGTACTTGTGCATTTCTGCTTTACCGATCCGTCCACGTCCAATCGATCAGTCAGTTGGCAGTCCATTCATTCTCTCGTCCATCTAAATGTAACTCCATTCTTTCGGCTATCCTCTCACTCATCAATTATTCCTTTTGCAATTCTGGTGTTTTCCGTCGGTCAACTTTAGTCTGGAGTTAAACTCTTCGTTCATCCACCAAACTCTCCATTCAGGTAGTCATTATCGCACCAACCCTTTTGGCAGCCTAATCATTCATCCCTCTAGGTATTCGCTCACTTATTCGTTCCCAATTTTACCCGATTACCGTGTAATCCATCTATTAATGTGTTTGAGTCCCTCACTTTTTACCTCTTTTATCCACTCCTTAGCCCGTTCTTTTGTTCATTCTCACATCAGAACGCTCATCTATCTGTCAACACTTTAATATATTCAATTGGTCGTCAACCCTTATTTAATGCATCTCTTCCCTCCATCCTTGGGCCCACTTATTTATCCGCTTCTCTGACATCCATCTTTGGCTACTTGGTTGTCCACCGGTCCGTTCTCAGTTCACTCATTCACCAAGCTGCTTATCTATGCAAATAGGTTTTGTCCAACATTCATTTGCTTTGGATCCATTAATTCCAACTTATCTACCCTATCAGCCATTTTCGTCCCATTCTGTCCATCCAAACTTCCACTAGTGTATTTCTGGTTCATTCATTCCCTCAACCATTCGTCAAACTATTCACCTCCTCAGTTGCTCGTTCTGGAGTGCCTCATTCCCTCGTTCATTTGTCCAATCAACTGCCCATCCATTTGTCCATGCCTGATCCTTCGTCAGAAATGCACAATGTTAGAAGATATATTAAATTTGGCGCTTAGGCTAACGATAATGAGTGCGTGGTTTGGGTTCATACAATGTTTGTTTTGTGAGTGAATGACGAGTCAAAGTTGCACGACTGTGTGGGCTCCTCCATTGTCGCGGCGTCCTCGCTTATATCCGTTGGCATTTGGTTGTCGCCAGCCTCTGGGGTTTGTATTTCATTGGCTTTAACCTCCAAATTTGTTGTCCACCTACGATATTTAGCCCGGGCGTTTTGAAACCAAACCTGTAATATTTGGCATAGTGATATGCAAATGGTTAAAGTCTAATACTCTTCTATAAGTGGTTTAATTATTTTAATTTATCTTATTAAAAGCCCTACTGTCTAGCATAGGATGCCAAAATAGGAATACTTAAGTCATAAGGACGCGAAACTTGATGCACTGATTAGGAGTGAAAAACAAATGTGCAACAGTAATAGACAAGAAGGCATAAAATAACTTATGTTTTGATAATATTTTCACTAAATATCCCAATGCAACATCTAACCTGAAGGACGCGTTTTGATAGGCTGGTTTGAGCTGATAGGTGTCGTAGCTCCTTTGAGTCGGGATTTTGATTCATCCTAAAGTAGGCTTTCATCAGACGAAGTTGATCGTGCTTAAAGGAGGTTCGAATTCGTTTTTGCGGATTATCTGAAGCGATGGAAGCACTGGAGATGGGGCGGTTTTTTGCCTTTCCCTGAATCTCTTCACCGGTGACTGTAAAGCAGTGAGGATGGTTTGTAACTGATCCACGTTGGTTATGCAGGAATTAATGAAATCGTTTCCTTATTAGAAAACACGAGTGTACAAGGCGGCAGAGATCTGTCTCGTCATTATCGCACGTTTCAGATGAAATGTGGAAACATTGCACACTATTTTCTGACTCCTACCTTCAGTAGAAGAGGAGGATGACGCGGTGGTGTTTACATTGCCGGATGAGGTGGTGAAGTTTGAAGTCATCTGAAAAAAAGCGGGGCGACTTCGTGTTCTCCGCGGCTTCAGATGGTGGCAGGTGAGACAAGAGACGCCATGACGTCCACCGTTTTCCACGAAACATCGGTCACCAATTTGAAAAGTCGCTTCGCATGTTCGACATCGAAGACATTCAACGTGGAAGGACAAACCCATTTGAAAGGAAATGACGAGATCGCCTTCGCAAAAACGTCGGTCACAGGTTGGACATGTAGTACAACTGTAATAGTCAATGAGAAATGTGCATAGTTCGATGACCTTGGCGAGGGCCTATCATGGTTGGAGCCTCCAAATCGTGTCTTTACATAGGAGACGGTAAAGCCCATTTTCTTTTCGAACTCAGATAAATACCAGAGCTTTTTTACGCAATCTTGATTCTAAAGAGGCGAAGTTACCAGTTCTACTGAGGTGTGCCGTGTTGAGGAGATAGATCGCATTTCTAAATGGTGGAAACTAGACGGCTTCTTCCTCAGTCCACTGCAGCCAACGATATCCCCTCTCACTTAACACTTCACATCGTAAATGTTGGATCTCATTACAAGTTAGGCAAGTCTGCACACACCTCAAAATACAAGATGCGTTTAATAATGCACGCAAAATGCGTGAAAAATACCAGGTCGGTCAACCCTGATGCTTGTTCATTTCGATTGTTAGCGCGTAAAAACGGGGTGGAAATCATTTACGCAGCCTCCCTCACTACTTCCCCCCTTCAGTTTATGGGGACATAAGCGAACTTTTTCATCATTCAGGTTACATCTAACGTTAGTGAAGGTTGTTCTAGCCAGCCAATAAGTGAAATTAGGTCAGTCCTGCACCAATCCCCGAGGATGAAGGATTCTCCTCAAAATCAAGCATCATCGTCAACTGGTTCGTCACGGAGCGTCTGTTCAATTTCAAATTTGAGGAAATGGGCTTACAGCTCCTCAATAGGGTTCATCTCTCCTTGCAATGCAGGCGGGCTTCAACAGATACTTCAGGACATAAAGGCTCAAAATAACAGGAATATAGTGTAAAACACATTGAGAATTAACACACTATTCGCTAAATGCAGATATATGCATTTGATAGGTCCTTATGGGCCAAAATAAGTCAATGTTGCTGGTTATGATGACATCGTCACAAACTTCCGTAATCTAGCAACTAAGACGTGGCTTTAGATGCACGGATCGATCTACTGAGTTGAAATAATTCTTTGGAAAAAGATTGGGATAAAAGGTGACGTTATTGTATCTTTCCCTTATCAACTCACTTTGCATAGTCCTGCCAACAGAGCAGACGTCCTTTGTGATGAAAACACGATGTTTGCCACTGGAGATCGCAACCGCAAAGCGCGCATCGCAAACATGTTGCGTGCCAAAATTGGCCGTCGGCTAGGAGGTAATGCCGCTCTATGATTGGTTTGCCGCAGTTAGCGCAGACGATGTTTATTGGCTGGTCGGGAGATTCGTAAGTGGCCTCATAGGGACTGACAACCAAATTCCCTATCTAGATTTTGGGCAGTAAGATGGAAAAATATTACTACTTATTTGTCAGCTAAATTGTATTGTAACCGTTTTTTATCGATAACGTGCCTTTTTGATGTAGTAGGTATAAGAAACGCAACCGTTTTATACAATTAAAACTTCGTTGAGATGTAAATTTACCCTATAATCCACGTTTTTGTCCTGCAATTTTGCTTAAAAAGAGGAAGGACCTTCCTTTGCAAATTATTCATGTCGAAAGGAGGCACAAATTTAATGAAATTACAGTATTTCCTTTTCATAGACATCTGCTAATGAAAATAGACTTGAAAACCGTTAAAGCGGTTTATCGTTCCGTCCTTTTTTGCTCTTGATTCGCCCATTTCAGTAAGGTATGCTGGTGAAACGATCAGTAGTCGATCGACCAATCAACTGTCGTTCAGCTGGTCATTTAATAGCCGCCAGGTGAATTTGAATGTCAATCTCTGTAGGGAGCATTTCCACGTGGGGAGAAGGGATGGGTGGGATCGGGGGAGAGAGGAGGGAAAGCATGAACTGCACCATTCTGCCGCCCTCATGCCCCCCACAGTGCCTATGTTGACTTAACCTCGATGACTTTGGACTGTACAAGTCAAAGACACGACGACACTGCGGCGCTTGAAGAGAATTAACTTCAGATGTCTATTCACTTGATCCATCTCTAATAGTGACATCCATACGAGAGCAAATGTCACAAGCTTGTTCAAAATACATACACAACTATTGATTGAGAGGGATAGAGGGGAAGAATCCTAAGGGTCTCGCCTTCGTTTTAACAACTTTAAAGGCTTGTATCTCTGCTATACTCACGAATCATTTATTTAATTACTTAATTGTTCAATGAATGAAACCTTACATCAAACGATCGTAGCGCATACTTTAGGCAATAATATATAGCGAAATTATACGCAGTTAGATGGGGTACGCGAGTACACGGACCCTTATACTTTGTTCCCACTGCGACCTCTACCCCAGTAAAGTGGAACTCTGCTGCCACATCTTTTAGCTTCCCTGTGGTGGAGATTAGACCGCTATCTCTCAAGCCTTATTTATGTTTGATTGCAACTTTAAGCGTAGCTTGAATGCTATAAATAAATGTGATAATTTACCGAAGAAAAGGAAATTGAAAACAGTGAAAAGGTACTTCTTTGTTTGCTACAGTTTCAAATAACTACCTCTTGACGCAGTTATTAAATAGCGTTAAAAAGAGGGCTAAAATACTAAATTTACCGTCCAAAAATGATACCATGTTGCATTATTTACTAGTAGTCCTGTCAAAAAAGTGGGTCAACAAATTGAGCAATTTTGCAAGTTTCAAGAAATCTAAAAGGAAATCTTATAAAAAATTCTTTTGAATGAACTTTTTGGCAGATTGCAACTCAGGACCGTGAGGTTTGCTAAAAACCTGATGAGAAGAAACGAAAAATATACAGCTAAGCTACAAAAATAGTCAATTGAAACGGAAATTTTCTAGAAAATATAAACTTCAAATCTGACAGAAGTAAACGAGGCCAAAACTTCTCTGAACCAAGAAGGAAAAGAAATTCTGACAAAAGGCTTCCAAAATACCGCCCTGAACTACGCACAGACATTTAAAAAAAGACAGATAAAAAGAGTAGACCCTTGCCAATTCCGCACTTAAATTAATCACAAAGGCAGCATGTGAAACTTGTCATCAACTCACATGCTTCGAAGTATCTGGAAAGTGACACTCATCCACGGAAAGAAATCCCTCGTCTAGAGCGTGCGAGCATTCCATGAAGCTATACAAATGGCGAGAATAATTTAATGCAGGCGCCATAGTGACGGGACGGGACTAACTGGTGCCCAGGAGGTCCGCATGATGGTTCAATAGCGCTTCCACTGCTGATTGGATTGAGTCAACCAATGGAGAGCTCGTGCGTTCGTCCCCTGTGTCTTGATTGGCTGATAGAGTAAAAGGGATGACGAAACATCAGTCAAATCGTTCAAAGCAGCTTTTAAGCATTTTACATAAAGAATTAATAAGTTAGTTATTTTCAACTATTAATAGCGCAATCTTCACACTACATCGCAGCTATTTAAGTTCCCAATGGGTCACCTTACAAAAGGAAAAGGAATTAAAAAATGGATAAAATGGAACCGTTACCATTCATGCGATTGGAAGGCAGCATTCATTTTTTCTTATCAATCCTTTGTTCCTAATAATATGAGTTAGGTACAATTTATTTACTTGAAAAGCATAATACGGCCTTTTTGACTTATTAATTTATTTTATATTCTATGATAGTAGGAAATAATGTACCTCTTTATAAAATTTTAAATCAAACAGGTTGAATGCTACACATTTTTAATCAGAACTCAAGTTTAAGAGCAGGACTAAAATAAGTAAACATAGTTTTATTGTGAAATAATCCACAGCGTCAACATTTTATCGGTCTCTGAGGAAATTTTGTATAAATTCCTTTTGTTCAGCCTCAACATTTTCCAAAGATTGAAGTTGCAATCGAAGTCTGCAAAAAGAAGCAAGTTAAGGAGAAGGAACCAATCCAGTAGCAGCCCCAAGGTTACCAGCTGGTATTAGAGAAACAGAATCGATGTTTGAGATTAGCTTGCACCTAATCAAAACTAAAAGGGAGAAGGTAAATAATCTTCCATTGGTTAGATTGCTTAAAATAAGAAAAATTGCCTGTATGGTTAAGTAATCGCTCAAAAACCTTCTACTTTCAAGGCAGCATTTACTGCAACAGCTTGCGCCGGCGTTAGTTAGTCATGACATGTGACCCTTGCAGCCATATCTGTTGCTATGGTCATAAATAGCCTGTCATATAGTTTTTTATGTTCAAGGGAAATAAGTCAGTCAATATCAGGTTCGCCTTTCGGTAGTAAAACTACTCGGGTTTTGCCTGACACAACTACTGTTTGATAGTCAGGCGTTAAACACTATGGTGACCGCAGGGTGAAGGCGCTTTTCACTTGCCTGTCTTTTCCTCGAAAAAAATATTTTGGCAGAAGAACAGTCCACTGAAAAGAGTTTCCGATCAAATTACATATTTTTAAAAACGATTTAATAATTTGACCACGTGAGAAAATTGACAAAGCTTTCTGTCATTGTAAGTGAACTTATTACACCGCTATAGTTTATTTAACTTTTTGTTGGAAAAAAAATATTTGCACCAACGTGAAGAGCAGCGAAAAAGGTTCCTTTTCCAATTAAAATAGCACAAGCATAACTGATTCCTGATCAAGAAATATAGGAAATCAATACTGACAAGTCGATTGGACTAAAACCCACCAGTTTTTTGTTTTTACATAAAACAGTAAAATTTCACCGTTTTTATTGCTACTTTTTATAAATAAATAAAATTTTTGTAAAAGCAGGGAAGTTGACAATCCAATTTAAATTTTGCTTAAAAATGTTGCTAAATACCTTCCTCACTTTTTCCCTGCGTAACAACTTTTAGTAAGTTAATTTTAAAATGTTTCAGAAAAAAAACCATTTTATGTGTAATCTTGAGTTATGCAGAATTTAAGAGAATTGGAGAAACACGAAGAAAATGAATTCATTTGTACAGTAAATTATTAGAAAAAAATTCAAATAGCTGCAGAAATCCCTTAGGTTTTGAAATAATTGCTCCTTCTGTGAGTGAGATGAAAACTGCTTCAGTTAAAGTTATTCTTCACATTACTTAAACGTATTAACCATTTGAGGCCATAATAAGCGTCTCCACTCAATCCACCCGCGGTTCCACCTCAAGTCTACCCTGTTTTGCTATGGCATCAAGTGTTTATTGCATGTCATCAACCTCAAAAAAATCACGACTTTGAGAAATATTGCAAGATAGGAAAGATTGTATACCTCTCCTCTCCAGAATTACGTGTAAATTTTGCGGTTTTCAATACAAAACTTTCTGTTAGACCACTAAAAGAAAGACAGAGCCTTCCACCAGATTACTGATTGGCTAATTTTAGCTATTTCTCAGTACGAATTTCTGTCCTATACCCCTCGAGTTGCGCCGAGAGGGTAAATCTCAACCGCAATCATTTTTGCCTCCATCTAGTGAATGGTTCACAGGAAATACACGCACGAACGCACATTAAACAGACGCATTCTCCTTGGAAAAGGAGTGCCACAGCACTCTTTACGCTGTCGTCAAACTCTCCATCCCTCCAATTCCAACTTGCTCTGAAGGATAATTCTTCAAATAATCTACCAAAATTAGCTCCAAAAACTTTCAACGGATTTTTAAAAATCCATTTTTCCTCCTTTTCTCCACCGCTTTCTGGAAATAAAGCAAAATGGTTATCTCCACGAGGTGCACCTGCATTTTGTCAAGCAAACGCACACTAATGGCGGTAAAAGCATCAGCAGAAGCAGCAAGTAAATTTCCATTCCCTCCCCTTTTTTAACAAGCCAGACACACATGCCCATACACACATACATTTGTTTGCCTTTCTCCCCCTTCGCATCCTCTTTCCCCCTCCAGCCTCATCCCCCATTCAAGTCGAACCAAGTTAGCCGCGTTGCTGTGGCCAGTGTCATTATGCCATGCAAAGATAGCAAGGGGGCGGGGGATAGGGGGAGTACAGACAGCTACAGTTAGGAGTCAGCAAGGATAATTGACTACCCGCTGTGGCTGTCCCATGGCAGGTGCAGAGATTTTCAAAACACCAGCCAGCCACATTCTTCGCCCCTCTGCACACTAACTTTCGTCGTTTAAACGACTGTGGATGGGTTTTATACATGCGTGGCGTGTCTTAGAGGCACAGAGTGACGTTGCAAGCGCAAAGGACTGGGGTGAGGGGGTGGGAAAAGGCAAAAGGAAACATGACGGGGAAAGGAGGAGGCGGGATGTGTTGTGGGATCCCCGGGTACCGAGCTCGAATACTGCAAAGTGAGTCGTTCAGAGGCATTTTGCTAATCACGTTGAGGCTATTCATTTATTTTCCAAAAATTCATGCAGATGACAATGGCCTACGTTAACGCATTGCCAAAGGAAAAAACAAAGCTGATGATCAAGCGAATGGCAGAGCTTGACACTGGTAAAATTTTTCCCGACAAGAGACCAGGAGACCGGTTACGTATCAGCTTAGTCTTAAAATGGTGGGGTTAATAATGAAATAGAAGTGCCTGCGGGAGAAAGAAAATGGTAGATACTTTTTACACTAAAATTATACTTTAGTAAGAGGTGGGAGAGTTTGCCCACCTACTACCATTGCACCGACAGTTCATCGGTTAAAACCAAAAAACTACTAAGCAAAGATATACCAACCGTTTAATTTAATAGACTTGCCGATAAAACACAAGTTCTAGTAAATAATTCCCATAAAAATCCTCTAATTTTCCTTAATGACAGTCAAAGGATGCGGCCACTTCCATTCTCACTCACGGGAAACAAAATATAGCTGCTTCCTAAAACTTAAAAGCGGAAATACGTTCTACGAGTGTGCATTTTGCAAAGTATGGGTAATTTTTGTTTAATATCGGCCAAACCAAAAGCCCCTTCCACCAAAAAATAATAAACACAAAATCAGCCCTCAAAAACGACTGATATTTTGAAGGCCCACAGGCAATTATCAGAACCAGGGTCTGTCAAACTACCTGTCATGGGAATGTCAACAGCGGCGGAGTGCAAAAACTTGGCCTGTGAAGGACAACAGCCATCAGCATGGATGAGATGGATTGTTTGTTTAAATAGTGCTTTAAGGTAGGGCTTTCTAAATACCGCCTAACTAAAATGAGCCTAATATTTCTGGCAGGCTGTAGATTAAGCTATTGCTAGTGTGATTTATAGCTACATAAAGATTGCGGTTTATTTAGTTCTGCAGGGCTTCAAAACTCCTAGAATTTTAGAAAAATCCGTTGGATTTTAACTCTCAATCTTCATTGCGCCTCTAGAAAGTGTCTAATCTACAAAGCCAAAATGCACCCTGAATCAATTGTGACGATTTTCTGAACGATTTAAATAATCAGTCTTACCGTTCGCATTCGATTCGAGCTTCAAGAAGCCGCGTTTCCAGTAGTTCTTGCTCCTCCCTCTTCTTTCGGTCAATTGACTCCAGTTGGTTGCGAGAGCAGATGCACTATATATTGATGCTACTGATTACAATTAAGTAAACATGAGTGCATAAGTCACGAACCAACCATTCTACATGGCAAGCTTGTGAATTACTTAAAGTGAAAAAGGAATGTCAACAAGCCATTTATTTTACCTTAATTTTCATTTTTTCAACCTTTGTCGAAATGGTCTCAAAAAGCTCCATGACTGTCTTTGTGACAGACTGGAATTCCTCGGTCTCTTTTAAAGACGAAAATTATTCAGTAAACTTACATTTTATCAGCACAAATACACCTAGCTTATAGCTTCGTTCAAAACTATTAGTTATTCATATCGCAAGAAGAAAGAAAGAATGCGTGTCGTCTACTTCTTAAAAGTCTATGCACAAGCAATAAAGCAGCACAATCAATTCTTGAAGGTTATATGATTTGAACACAGTATTGATATGTAAATTAAGGAAAATCTAGGCATTCCACAAGTAGCCGCGTGTTTCAAAAAACTTGCATTAAGAATTCCGAACGAGCAAAAGCAATCCACAAAAAATTACAGGTAGTTTTCCACAACATCTGTAAAGTTAGGCACTCATCTCAAATCCTATCACAATCTTTTCACCATTCCCATATTTTAAAAAATAGTGTTCACTTGTCTAAAGAGCTTAGGTAAAGACCGAAATAACAACACAGATACATCAACAGTACATATTCCTGAAGTTGAGTAGCCTATCACAAGCGCTAAAAAGCAAACTGGCGAAAGTAACGAGGCAATATTTGATTACTGTTTATAAAACCAGCGCATTCTTCTTTGAAATCTGCAGTGGCTTGCGCTATTGATGGGTCTAGTATCCGCAGCTTGTTGAAATCATCGACATAAAGCCCAGCCTTTGCTAGATTTGCAGCCATTTCAAAAGAGCCCAGTTTACTTTCAGGCTATAACACTGATATTATAAAACAAAACCCCAAGCTTGATAACCTTAAAAAGCTTAAATTTCGCAAAACTAGCTTTTTTTATTGGTAATTAAAAATTTTAGTGAACTGCTTAAAGTTTCTAGTTAAATTTTTTGCATAACACTTTCGCGTATTTCGATTCGTGAATTCCGTGAAATACCAAATTATCTTATTGGTGACATGAAGTATTGTATGCTTATTAATTCCCGTTGCAGACAATGAGGTTTTTTAAGTTGTGGGTTTATTTTGAAACTTTTTAAAAAATAATTCATGCCTATTTTTCCCTCATTTCCTCGATTGCCTTTTTGAGTCATTTTAATAAAGCACGTGAAAGTTTTAATCTTTTAGATCATTGGTGTCATTAATGAACTGACTTTCTAGACAGTACTAATGAGCTTTGCCTTTTGTATAAATGAGCAAAACGCCCATACATTTTTGATGTTACTTAGTTCCCGTAAGGGCATTGCAGTGCTTTGTGACCCTCCAAAAGAGGATTGACAACATTATACTCAGGCAGTATACGTATCTTCAACGTAGAGCAGGGCTTGGACCTGTGACATTACCCTTAGGTCAGGTCGTCTTGCTGGGTGCCTGAGTGCTCCACCAATAAAACTGAGAGGTCAACAACATTTTTCACATTACAAGTCTTACTAATATAAGTTTAGACCAAAAATCACTAAACTGGAATACTTAAGCATTATATTTCTATCCAAAGCTTTTTCTTTTAAGAAATTCAGTGTGAAATGAGTTGACTTTTAATTCTGCATAGGGTTAATCTGCAGCTATATCGGATTCCACCAATGCACTTTTTTCCACTACTCGTTTTATATTAGCCGTAAATTATCACGTAAAAAAAATTTGTTGTATAGCCTTAACGTTGCTTAGCAATCTCGTTCCTTTTGCTATCTTTGCATGCCAGATATTTCTAAAGAGTATTCGCCTGAGGAGGGAGTTATATTTAAACTAGCTAGACGGAAGTGATTAAAAGACTTGGCATGCAACCTTCAACCAACTACGAATTACAACCATTAATTTTATGGGACTGTTGGACTGACTGGATAGGTGAACATAGTAAACAAGTGAAATTCAGATATAGTAAAGTTTCATATACCCACTGTTATCGTAAATACAGAATGTTATTTAAAGAAGACTTGGATGGTTGATGGGTAAGAAGGCATCACCACTAAAAATTCACGTTTTACTAAAGGAGTTTAATAGTTAGGATTAAGGAAATTATTAAGTTGTGCCTCCTCAACTCCCCTAGTAAGCTGATTTGGATCCAAATATGAGGCCGCGCTGTTTTGCCACGGGAACAAAGTTAAAAGAAAGCAGAGTACTACCTGTGGGAATCCTCTCACCTCGCCTACTTCATAGGTTGGCCCTAGATTTGGGTAAATGGTCTTGAAAACTACACCTGATGCATGGTTGGTACTCTCTGTACCTCATCATCCTGTCACTTTGAACAATTCAAAGCCATCGCGTCTCAGTAAGGCAGTTCAAGAAGTGGACAAAACTGTCCGTACTTCTGAACTGATGAGGCTCACAGAGATCAGGTGACATTTTTATCCAGAAAATCGCCTCTTTGATGATTACTGACTATTCTTCAATAATTTTGCAGAAAAACTGAAATATTTAAATATACAGCTTTGATACACAATTTTTTGCACAAGAGAAGAGGAAAATTGACACAGAATATTGGGTGAATAATTCCGTATTTTGATTTCTGAAGCAGTTAAAATGAAAATCACTTCAAGGGGGAGGAAATCGTTTAGAACTACAGAGAAGATCGGATTGGCAAGCTAATCCAAGTGATTTAATCCCTGTTCCAGGAATCACAGCCGATGACGCGTTGTGATGTGAGGTTAAAGAGACAGTCGAAAGACCCTTGGATGGAGGTCACAAGAACTCGGCAAAGGTTTTGATCACTGTCTTTAGAACAAGAGGAATTTATCATCGAAGAAGGAGAACTGGGAGTTCTCCCACCGTCATTCACTTGGAGGTGGAAACGCTCCATATTTCCATTCCCAATCAGATGCATCCACCCCTGAAGATTATCTTATCTTTTAAAACTGGTTCAAGAAAGCTGAGGCTAGTCAGAGACGGTGTGACAACGGCAATTAATCATGTCGTTTAAAGTACCACAAAAGGCAAGCACTTTGACTTACCTTCATCACAAGCAGTTCTTGCAAACTGTCAATTGTAAAGTGAATACGTGGAATCCATCTCGACTGATTTGCAATTGAGGATGTAGCCTTTTCTCGAAAAGTTGAGACCCTACAAAGAACAACATCCTAACGCTTAGCAGCTGAGTTGACGACCATTCGGTATTCATGACCAAGGAGAGCTCCCATCATACTATCTGAAGCCGTGTACTACATCAGTATTCAGGCTGGAAGGAATTTGCAATACTTTCAACCCTCAGCCGCTGTACTTGACCTCGTCGCAGAGGGAGTCTCACCCATTGTCATCCCTTGTACCTTCCTCACATCTGCTCACATCACTATCGCGTTCTCCTCGCTTTGCCAACAGAGAAGGAAGCGCATACTGACACTCACAATGCACATTGTATTGTTTGGCATTTCCTGATTCTGACAGGCCCCTTAATACCACTCCTCATTACCATTTGATGAGATTCGTGGTGCAAATATTGAGGCAGAGCAGTTGGCAATAAAAAGGACGTCTACGTCCCCGTGAGGAGATGAGCCTCTGTCTGATGGTAGAATACGTGTGGTAGATGCTGGACCATCTACTGTCTCCCTGCCCCCGTGTTTGGCTTTGGAGGGAAACGACTTTGACAATAAAGAAGGAAAAGTTGAAGGTGATATGAGGGTAGGCTATTTTGCCAAACAAGTCAAGTGGACTCAAAAAATGCAAAATCCCAGGAGATTAGACCCAGACAGGCACTTCGGAGAACCACTTATCTGGCACCAGGCCTGATTGTACCCTTCAACATGAGTAAGTGAATGAGCCCTACCGCCTCTCTGCTTTGCCGAATCGTCCTCATTGCAACTTGCTCGAATGTGGTGAAACATTTGTGGCAAAACCGCAAATGGCGCTTAATCTTGAGGCTTTCAGGTGGAATGGTCAAATGCTGTCGTAGCGAAACGTGTCAAGTGCTCACCACCATAATCTAGCAGTTGGCCCACCTGTCCTGCTTAAAACGATCCTCCACTGTTAGCCAAAGTAGCAGGCAATGGTGCTATTGCGTGCATGTTACTACACGAAGAGACAAACCTTCTCCGGAACAAAGCCTGCATGCTTGGAGTGGTGATAGGACATTCAACTGTAGTGAATTGTGAATGCTGCTACATGTCTGCCAATTACAATGCAAGCCCTGATGGTTCCTGGTCCACGGCGAAGTAGGTTTTCCTCTGTAAACATTCACTCCGCACATGGAGCAGAACATCCTGTTGATGCATAGGCTGATGCAAAATCCCACACAGGAGGCAGGACTTACCATGGGACAGTTTATAGCTGCAAAGGCTTAGCGCATCTAGGGTGCCAAAGATGGGAAGTTACCAAAGGTAGAAATGATAAACAAGGCAAAGTTTGCGGTAGGTCTAACAGTAATCATTTCTACCAATCAATTTTCAGTTCTACGGTACCCCCAACGATGGCATCCTCACATATTACAGAGATATGGAATGCCATAACAATTTACAAATGACTTCCCTGTTTCGCACCCGTTTTTCTCCAAGTCTTGCATTTTATTGGGGCACTTACCACCACCTTGAGGATGCATAAGATATCGGGATTAAATTTTGCTGGTTTGACATGCAGATGGATGCTATGAGGCGAGGCAAGCAGAAGCGACCTCCCCAAACACTTGCCTGTTATGTCAAAGCACAGTGCCTTCTGAATTGCATTTCATCATCTTATAAATTAGTTCTCAAAGCAAAAGCAGTGGAAATGCGGCTCTTGGGCAATATTTACTAACTGAAATGTGTTGAAATAAGATTTGAACAAGCTTTAGCAGTGGCGGTTGAGGTGAACCACACCCTCAAGGCAAGAAACACCATTAGAAGCGGGTTGCATTCTGATGGGTTAAAACCGAGGTGTAGGACACGTTTTATTAATTATTTGCTTTTGCATAGTTTTACAAGAGACTGCTTTAAAATAGTCTTAAAGGGTTGTTTCCTTCCTCATTTAAAAGGAGAAAAATATAAAACGTCGAAAAAGTGCATTCAAACCATTTAAAACACCTGATTGGCTTATAACAGGGCCGTAAGAACTTCGAAAGAAGCAGTTCACATTACCACTATATTTTGCTAAAAGTATTAGTTTTTCGTTCCAATTCGTAATGCGTGACACCTTCGCCACCCAGCGTCACACATATGTGACTCCTCAAATTTCCTACCTGAGGTCTGTGTTGCATAAATGTAACGCGCTCTCTGCGCCAGTTGTACCATATTTAGCTTAATAAACGGATCGACTGAGCTTGCAACGACAAAGTAGTCTCAGAATAATTTCGAGCACCACGCTCGTAGGTGACGCTTGTGTCTTTAATCTACTGTACAAACCCACGACCACAGACAAAAGCAAAGCAAAGGCAAGACATGAACTGACAACTAATGCGCTCGTTCTAAGTGAAGAATTCGCTTTCATCCCAAGGTCCAGCCAACAGTCCGTCTGTCAATGAGTGGACAGAGTATGGTGCTTAGCGCGTTTCTAATAGGCACATGAAAGACGTGTCAAACAGCAAGTCAATGAATCTGCCAGCTTATTAGCATTTGTTAACGCATGTGAGTGGGACCCATTTGCCTACATTCCACCTCGGCGTTCCCACAAGCGTCGGGGAGGGCAAAATCAATTCACCATTCCCTTTGCGAGCTGCTAAAAGTTGATTTTTAACAAGTTAATCTTCAGCCAGTTTAATTAATACTCGGATGCCGCAGCTTCTCCGAGTAATGTGGCAGTCTGACAGGGAGCCTTTGAAGCCGGCGCTCAGTGCAAACCACCATCATGTAGGCAGACTGACGCATATGCCTAAGATTAAACAGTACATAAAGATAAGCATGTGCCTAGAGGCCTAACTAAGCTATTCAAGGAGGGATAACAGCTCACCTATTTGTGCATTTAATATTTTTTTTCGAGACAGTGTAGTGCCCCAACTTTCTCACTTAACGTTTTTTTTCTTTCTAAGCGAAATATATATATTATATTCTTAGTATATGCATTTGCGCTTTTGATCACTTAAAATTACAGTTACAGACTGTATTATTTTGTGTGTTTTTTTGTTTTCATACACTCACAGAATTTATGTCTTAGGTCAGTGTGACATTTTAATCGAACTGTCGTTTTGAGCAATGCGTGTCTTGACAAATGAGTTTCTAGTAAACAAACATTTTTGGATCCTACAAATTTTTCCTACACTTTCTTTGACTTCAGGTAAAGGAAAAAGTGTTGAAAAATTACCAAAGTTGAGTCCCTACGTTTGATTAATGATAGGTGTGCATTCCCAAAGGATGTTTCCATGCAAAACAAAATTAGGAAAAAATATCAAATATTCATGGGGTGTGATGAGAGCAAGCAAAGATGATAACTTGAGCCAAATTAAGGGGGTTTAAAACAAGCGCGTTAGGGTTGAACACCCACTTAACACTTTCTGTGACGCCTTTGTGTTTAAAACAGGACAAAACGGCTAGCTTTCAACACCATTCGACTTCAATAAGAGCATTCGATGCTGCCTCATATCTCCGTGAATCCATCGCAAAGAATAGTATAGCAATTTTGAGCCCTACTTTCCGATGCTTTAATTCTACACTGCTGCAACAGTCGACGTCTAAGCCATTGCCATGAAGTCACAGACAACGCAGGTCCTCCAACCCTCTCCCATGTTGCCAGAATAATGCTTCCCTCCATCCTGCCTGTCCTATTCAATATTTCAATTCATGCTTCTTTTTTTAATAGTTATATTTAGCTTTCAACCATTTTGTTGTGGTTTTTAGGTTTGAACTACTTGTGGGGAAATTAATTACTATCCTGGGTCTGATTTATTTTGGCTGCTTATAGTGGGAGTGAGAAAATCGTCCCTTCACCTCTTAACCAATCACAATAAAGTAATGAACCCTTATTTCATTTGTTTTTTAGCAATAAGGGCGTAAACCACTGTCACATGGTACAGAACAGTCTCCGAATTGTAATAAATTCTTTACCAAAAAATATTTCTAATTCAACAAGTTCTAATTCCATCCATCAACCTGGTGATGGAAAGGCTTGAAGTAAGGCGGACATTGTAGGGAACACAGTGAAGTTTAGCACACCAATAGATTGAAGCATATCTTCCAGTCTCCTTTAGTGTTTTTAAATAAGCGTATTTTTTCGTACTCTGCCAGTCTAGACTGGTCATTGCCGCGATCCACTCGTTTTTACCGTAGCCTTTAAGAAGTAGTTCTGCAATTTTGTTTTTCGCTTCCTCATGGCTGTAGTTGACCAAGGGTCGGGATGTATGATCGGCATTTAACAGGTCAACTAATTAACGGAGCTGTTGAAGGCGGTGAATTTGTGTTCCATGTACATACAAAAGAATTTGTCCCCAAGGCTAGGCGTATGGAGGAAGACTTTTTTCTTCTTATTTGCTATAATTAGCACACAAGGGTGGCAATCATTTTCGGCAAAGAAATTCGATGTACCAGAAACAATTGTTTAAATGACTCACAGAGACAAAATACTCTAAAAATGCGGAGCAATCAATCTTTCCTAAGAAAAAGCATTTGCGCTTTTTTTTTCTCACGGGAATCAAAAAAGTTACACTATTTTCTCCTTATACATAAAGCCCCTGGGCAAATGAAGGAATTTCGAAAGGGGAAAGGTTACATTTGTATGTTGTAGCGGATTTGACTGCTTACTTTCAATCATTCCTCACACCTTTCAAAGGGACTGGAGGACTTGAAAAAACGTAGTGACTGTCGGGGACAGGGTGACAAGTAGAATAAGGATGGAATGGAGCAGAGCTGCATTCCAACAGCCTGGAGACCGAATTATGTGTTTGAGTTTGAAATAGAAAGCGTTTTTATGCAACTCTTGGTGCATTCATGCTCAGACATCTGGAAAGCTTCGACATTAGCCTATTTGTCATTATACCTTCAACTTCTGAGGACAGTCTACTTTTCTTTGTCATTAGAGCTGAAATGCCCACCTCCGATTTAAAAATTACCTAACCGGATATTGGATCTTGACCGCTGAAATTTATTCCAACTCAAAATAGACATTTTGCTTGCCTTTGATGGCAACATTAGCCTTTCCTGTACGATTTCGCCGAGGTTCCATGTGCTAAATGAGTGTTCACAGAGGATCACCTACTTCGCCGTGAGCCAAGAACCATCACAGCTTGCATTGTAATGGGTAGATGGGTTTGGCGGCATTTACAGTTCACTACCGCGCATGTTCAGTCTTTCCCCTAAAGAATGTTTGTCTCCTCGTGTGCTTCCATGCACGCAATAGCACCACTGTCTGCCATTTTGACAAACGGTGGAGGATTGTCGCAGGCATGAGAGGTGGACCGACTACCAGATCATAGTGGAGAGCACTTGGCACGTTCCATTGTCACGCATAGCCACGATTTCATTTACCTATCCAGCATGAGTGTCTCTTGATTAAACACCAGTTGAGTTTATGGGTTTCCCCCTCAGCTTGACTTGACAATTCTCACAACCTTTAGGCAACTTACTTTCCACTGCCAACTTGAGAGCCAAATGAAACGAAAGTGATGGCAGGTGCTTGTATGTGTGGAAGATTATGATGCATACACGTGTCACCAAATTCTCCTCCATGTAATGGGAAGTGTGACTTGATGCACGGCGCATTCTGTTGCCAAGTAAATATAATTGGCACTTAACAACAAATGGGGGTTTAACTAAGACTTTTTTTCTTTTTTTCCTCCTTTTTAGTGGTTTTTCCAAATGTTCTAGGAGGCTGGTTTGATGGTTGTGTTAAAGCGACGCAGGCATTTCCCCTCCCATGTTTTTATTTAATTGGTTAAGCGTAGCTGCCAAATTTTGACTTTTGGACTCTGAAATCGACCCTCACATCAGTCAAAGTGGGTAAAGTTGAGTGAATATTTCATGGTCCATCCACCAATCAGAAGTCATCGATACTGCTAGGTGTCATGGGACGTGTTGAATAGCCTTGTCATTAACAGGCAATAGTAACAAACAAATTTGAAAGTGGGGTGTGGGAACAAGTTTTTTCTTTAAGTACTTTTGTATAAAAATTCTTAATTTTGCTCATATCTTCTCCCTACGAGTTAATCAACGCACAGTCCCCATGTGATTGATTCACTAACCCCCCATTTCCACTTTCCCCAAAGTAGTCATTCATTCTTTGGCTTTTTTTTCTCGACATAGTACCCATTCCGGTGTCAGCAACTAGCTCTTGAAGACATGATCCCATTAGGTCAGCAATGCACACTGTCTGGTGCGTGACCACAAGACGATGGTTAAAGAACAGTATGTTTTGCTCCAAAATGCCAAGTGAAACGCCAAAGTGGAGTAGTTCACCAGGAGATCAAGAAACATGCACACATTCCAGACGTGGGATCGCAGGGCGCGATGGAAGACACACACTGAGGTGCTTTCTAAAGTCATATTTTATGTACTTACTTACAAGTGAAGAGTTCTTTCCTTCCCACCAGCATGATGATCAGATGTGTTGGCCATGTGGAAGTCCAGAAGAAGGAGAAGCTAGACGTTTATGCTCCCGATGTTGCATTTAATGAAGAAAAAGACGCGTAATTAAGTGTAATTCATGTAACCATTAGCAACGCTGCAAGTAAACGCTATCAACGCAGTCATGATGAGGAATCTGTCTTAGCCGAGACATCCTCCACTATCTCATTAGAAGTAGGGGATGGTCACAACTCCGTGGAGGGAGGAATAGAAATTGGAGCCATTGCTGCTATCGGTCCGCTTGTCACCACTTGCTTAGAAGACGCACTCAAGCGAACAAGTATTGCACTGTCAACTGAAAAGGTAGCAAACACCTTGACATCGGTGTTTTAAAGTTCTTTTTGGAATGTATATAGAAATACCTTAAATAATTGTTTCAGTTTAACGGCGGGCGGATGTGTTGAAGAGTTGGCGCATTCGCCCTTGCGGTGATTCATCTCGAATGTCAACTTGGCTTAAGACGTACCCACACAAATCCACACACACACACACATACACACAAGCATGCACACCACATCAGGTCACATCCTGTGTAACATGCATAATTGGCATATTTGACTTACATTGGTGAGTCGCATGACCAAAAATACACGCAATACTGACTCCGCGCTGTTGTCTGGACTTCGAAACTGCCTGAAGCATCCTCCTTTCCTGGTTTCCAGCACTTTGTGCTTTTGGAGTTTGAGTACGTCGAGGTGTTATTTGTTTCAGTGTGTGGAAAAAGGAAGGAGGACCTGAAGTGGCTTTCCGAAGATTTGGTTAAATTAATAAAATACGCTGATGGCATATTGACGTGGCTGGATGTGGAAGTGGGTCGTGACGCCTTTTCCTCCCTCCAGTCAGATCGTCCCCATCCTCGGCATTTTCTGCTTCCCTCCCTTAGTCGCACAAATAAGTACTTATTACGAGATGAAAGAAGGAGATCGCGCTGCCTGCACCTTCAAAAAGGTCGTTTATGAATGAAGGAGGAAGGAGGTCACAATATTCTCACTACTTGACGCAGCGATGTGTGTAGATCGTTCAGGCCAAAGTTCACTGTCAAATGAGTGGAGAGATTGTAGAGGTAGTTGAGGGCAAGATTGAAGATTTAGTGAACACACCGTAATGTAGTTAAGCAATGTGTGATTAAGGAAAATCGGTTTTATCATTTCCACCTTTCTTTCCGTACCTTAAGTTCTCAAGTGGTCTTGATCATTTCTGGATGAGTGTTTTGCTCCCGCTCTCGATCTCAATCACATCTACTTAAAAAACTGTCTCAGGTGCCTGTGCTTGTACCGGTGTGTGTGTGACACTGGGGGTGATTGTGACAATTAGTTGCCTCACTCAAATGTTCTTCCTGCAATTCAAGGTGACCATGTAATGGCGGAGCTGCCTTAGCCGTCGACGAGGTGCCATTGCGCTGAACCTGTAAGGAGAACGATCTCAAGGAACCCCAAAGAGAAGGGTGGAATTTCTTCTACAACATGAGTCAGTCTCACACATCAGTTGTGTACATCAGTCGCCTGTCCACATTGGGTGGAGCTGCTTAAGGTGGGTGATAAAGGCATGAGCTAATGCATCCACATCAACTGGGAGGGGATAATAATGGTAGTGGTGGTGGTGGGAGGAGGAGGAAGAACGGTACCTGCTATCTGCCTGTCAAGCCTCAAATGTAGATAAGAAGAGAAGTTCACGTTATTTATGCGATATTTACTTCTGCCATATATGTGGGTAGCCTTTGGAAGCGGGTTAAGCGGAGAGCACCTTTGAAGTGGATACAAGTTCATCGCCAGATAGCCGTCACTACCCTCTGCGTGCATCTGTGCATGATGAATTGAAGGTGGTTAAACAAAAATTGTTCACTTTAAGGGTTATGCTCTCGGTACATCACAATCTGAGGGTGTATAAGAAGGCCATCTTCTTTAGCCACCATAAAGATAGAAGTGATTGAAGGGGGTTGGAAGAAAGTAGTATTATTGAGTGACAAGAGGAGGCCTCACCTTGAATCCTACAATACGGAGCTCAGGCGTGGGAAGACTTCATACTGCGAATCTTGATGAGAAAAAAAAAGCCGCCGCATTCGCACTGTTATAATCATCTTAGCCGTACATATTTTTTTGCCATATTTTTCTGACATCAAGACCAGACAGCCAGTCAAGTGAATGAATTTAAGTTTGATTGTAATAGAAGAGGTTACAATGAGATAGTACAGCACTGAATGGAAAAGAATAGGATATAAAGAAACAAACAGTCGGGAAGTAGACGTAAGGTAGACTGGAAGGTGAGTTGTTCTGGGGCTTGGTCTTTTGCTCCTAGTGACAAGACATTCTGTAGGACTGTGCCACTGACGGAGGATCTTAAACCCTAGATGGCATAGAGCAAGGTGGAGATCGTGGAAATGATTCTTCCAAAGGGCGGTATAGTTTGAGAATCCCCTTGACAGTGATGCAACTATGCCAACCTCCAATCATCTTAAGCAGGCTTGTGCAAACGCATTCCTCAACTGCTATTACAACTGTCTGTAATCTAAGAGCACCAGGCAGCACTGGAAGAGATCTCTTCAGTTTGTTGAATGCGCACCTGAGCATATCTGCTTCAGCTTACTTCCAGTGGAGGAAATTACGAGTTGGCATGACAGAAATCTCCCTTAGTTCCCTCTTTATTAATGTCTCATCTACGTACGTGAGCACATCGACAAACATCTGGTGCTTGTGTGCTTTGTGAAAGATTGTGATCAAAACGGATGTTTTCTTGAAAAGAAAGGATTTGTGTGTGTGGTGCACGTGAGAACATATGTACATAGAACCTACCTCAGTACACCCCTACATCTCCTTGATTGTTGGATGACATTCCTCTATAAGGCTCCAAAACGTCCCTTCCCTACCATTCTGTGGCGACTGCTCCTGAATGCTACTTTTGTTCGTTTTCTTGGACTACAAATGAAATGCTTCTTCATTTCCAGGCGACACTGCTTCCATGTACATAGTAGTTGGCGCCTGTGAGTGGCACTGAAGCATGGAAGGGAATGGACTCACTTCTAGGGGACCCCTGACGACTCGGCATAAAGTTGAGGAACAGGGAGGTGCCATTTGGACAGCTCCTGTAGGCAAAAGCAACTGCCAGTTGCACTTTGTCAAATAACCAGTCGTACCACCGTGGATTTGGTAAAAGCAATGTTGTTTCACGTCCCCATCTTGCGCTTGTTGGCATCCCTTAACGGTATTCCCAACGACCCAGGTTCCATTTGATGTCCACCTTCTTCCAGCAAACCTGCAGTGAGAACTAACTGGCAAAGCAGAAAGAGATCAAAACTTACTCATGGTGGATGATGCATTCAGGTCAAACGACTGACAGAGGCTAAGTCCCTAGGTTTTCACAGTGCACAGCCAAATCTACATGGACGGAAAACCACTGACTCAACCCCTTACCATATTCTACTCTTCCTTTACCTGTAGCAAGAACGTTTCCCCCTGAAGCGAGGCAGCAGATAGTCACGCATCTACCACATGTATCCTACCATTAAATAGAGGCGCATCTTCGGACGGGGGTGTAGACCTCTCATTTTTTATCAAATGTTCAACCTTGCCCTTGGATGAAGTAATAACATTTCAGTACTTAAACTCTGCTCCACGAATACCATCAAGTGATAATGGAAAGTGGATGTGCGGGTTATGCCAGAGTCAGGAAATGTCAAACACCGGAATAGGCGAAGTGGGAGCGAAGTCAGAAGACGTGCTTTCTTCTGGCCATTGAAGGAGCTTAAAGAAGGGGTTAGTGAGGTAGTCAGAAGTGAGATTGAGGAGGAGGAGGAGGAGACCCAAGAATGTTTGAAGAGGAATTGAATCGGAGGATGCGGAATGCGCCTCCTTCTCTATTGACGAGACGTTACTTGGAACGTTAAATGACATGCTGCGGATAAGGAATGAAAGTACAGCAAACAACTTCCATTCCAAATGCTGAAGCCATGAAGGTCTTCAGATGGTGGAGTGCTGCTGCTCTTGACTTCTCGAAAAGTTGAGACTCCAATTGCGATTCAGTCAAGATGGAAGCGATGTATTCATTTGGCAGTTTGCAATTCACAGGAACGGCTTGTAGTCAAGGTAAGCCGAGGTGAACTTTTTTTGTGGTATCCAATATGCCACGATTGTTCTCTATTTTCACATCGTCTTAAACTACCTGCAGATTTCTTTCGTCTGAGAAAGGAGGTTGATCATCACTTCATCACTAATCAGGTCAGCTGGTGGGAGGGTACACCTAAGTGGGAATGGTAGCAAAGCAATTCTTCGGCTCTCTTGATTTATCACTAAAACACATGAGTCATGCGCAGGAATTACTACTTTTATCCAGGCCTTGAATGAATAACTCACCCATGGAATAACCAAGTGATATCACCGACCCGCTCGAACTGACCGACAAGGTGCAGCGATCCTTCAGTCCTGGCAGCAGCAAGTTCCCTCGCAGACGTACCACAATGTGACTAGTTAAGTACCGCCATTTTGACCCTATTTTTCCTGCGTAAGACAAACTAAAATTTCAGCCATACCCTTGAGCTACAGAAAAGATCCATTTAAAAGGAAAGATCTGTGTCCCATTTGCAGTCATAAAGCATCTGTTTCTTTTTAACTTTGAAAAGACTCTTCACATTTGTGCATGATATTTAATAAAGTAGTCACTTTTAAAATGTTCAAATCCTTCGGTCGCACTCTGAGTACGACACAAACGTCAAGCACTCAATCCCAACCAGTCAAATCATACAAACACTTGTTCAAGGCTTTTCCAGGTGTCATTGGCACCGAATAGCAAATTCCTTATAAAATAATAAAAAGACATGTGATTTGAGGGTAAACCACACATTCATTCGCATTTCCAAATTTAGGCAAAACACAAAGTCCAATTTCACACTGAATTACCATAAAAAAGTAGGCTTTATGGGACGAGGGCCTTATCAATTTAGCCACCCTTTTTGTCTGTTAACTATTTAACACCCACCTACTAGATTGCTTGACGATATCGACGTGTAGTGAAGACCTTTCAACTCTCATAAACACAACATTTATTCAACACACAGTCCACCTATTGCCTGAGTGATAGCTCATAAGACAAGTAGTATACCAGCAATGCTCAAATTGAAGCTTGAATCGTAAAAATAATTGGGGAAATTCCATACTTTATGAAGATTGGGCGTCAACGCCTAAGCGTCAAGTGACGTGATTTGCTGCACACGAGGGGCGTTGACATCCGTTCTGGCAATTTTAAACACCGCGCTTACCTTTCTGCACACGCCTAAACGCATAACGACAATTGGTTAGTGGGGTGGTACTTACGCACACGTCTAAACCAATCAGGGCGTAAAGGTGACTGTGTTGCATAATTTCGCTTGGCGCAGCACTTCTCAGAATATCATTCTCCTTCGTCTCCTCGTAGTCGCAACGGTGGGATTGAGGCACGAGGTTACATGGCCTACAAGTGGATTATCAAGGCTTCAGTGAACGAGGAATTATCCCAGTGAATACAAGGACTTTCAAGTGAGTCACCTGTTTGTGCCATTATTTTAGTTAACATTATTGAAAATCTTTTCATACTTCAAAGAATAGACATTTTTACATCCAGATCCAATGGTATAAAGTCAGCTCTGCAAAGTGATTAGCGCCGATTACCAGCGGCCTTATGAATTATGTATGCGCAACGGCAGGAAGAAACCGAGCCTTATCGAGATCATTCATTACCGGTACAGTAGCTAATCTGGAGTTACATTTTTGCTATACAGGAACACATCTTAGCGTTACTGGAGTTAAAGCACACGCTTAATCGTTCCTTTTTTGTCTCTTATCGGTTTAGATTTCGATTCAGGGAATAAAAATCTGAAAATAGTGAAAGGTAGACATAAATAACGGGGTCGATCCTGAACAAGTATGCATTGCCGACTTTCGATTATAGTGCGATTTTATTAAGTATTTTTCCATTTTAAATCCGCAAGTCAAAAAGGTGAACTCCTCAAACATTTATATTAAAATCAGCCTAGAGGTTGACCCCATACGATAAAATGCATCATACGTTTTTATGACGTGGATGGCACTTTTCCAGACACTTGGCATCAAGCTTTAAAGAGAATCAGATTAGTCTCTTGCCAACTTCCGAAATTAGGAAGGGAAGAATACTTAACTCGATAGAGTGACAATATTCCTTTTTTCTTTGGTAGAGAGCGCCTATCATTTAATGATTGTGGAAAAAATGTAAAAGTCTTCCTTTCTCCAAAGGCAAGTAAACTTTCCTCATCTAGAATGTTTCATTTTTGACACATAAGTTAAAATGAAAAGAAATCTGCTGCTGAGAATGATAGTAAAGGTTTTTTTAAGTAACCTTTATTTCCCTACTGGACGTTAGTTACACAGGACACTTTGATGAATGACAATTTATGGGAACTGGTGCAATTTTTGTCTTAACTCGACCACTTAAGTGCGTAACTGACCTTAAGGAACTGACTCACAAAGCACGAAAGAATCTGCAAGTTAAATGAAAGAACAGTTGAGAAGTGCACAATACAAAAACCCACAAGTTGTTCATCCTCAACGGATAGAGTGGAAAAGTGCAGTTAAAAGATGTGCAAGTTGTAATGCATAAGTTAAAAAGTGCTTGTTTTTGTAAGAAAGTTATATTTTTTTGTTTTCATTTTTTGCGAAATTATGGTCAAGTACTAAGCTAGAGCATAAACCTTGTGGTATGTAGCCCTCCAGGGCCTCTCCGGGGTCGTAATAAGCCGAGGCAGTGCAGAGAACCATATACTACTAACTTACTAATGAGCCAGTAGGCTGTCAGGACGTTCCAAAGGCCACCTCACCCCATGGGAGTGCAATGCACGGAGTCTAAACAGCTCTCATACTTAAACAAAGGCGGTGAAACTGACTAAAGGTTTATTATAGAACGTAATAAAACCCATTACTGTGCTTTCAACTATTGAAACGATTTCCTGCATGATTCCGAGTTCAAATTTTCTTTCTACTGACACGAATTCAGGGAAGCTGCACTAAGCACTTTGTTTTAATTCCTTTCGTGTGACAGAATTAGAGCATACGCCGTTTCAGTGCCTAATCTATGGTGGGTTTTGGAGTTCGGGACTTCCAGGGCACTGCGATGCCGTAGAAAACTTGCAATAAATTGGGGAGGAACCAAGGGCAAAGAAAGGCAAAGTTGATTACCCTGTCGTTGATGTTTCAAGTTACCGACAGAGTAGCTAAATGAGTTTGCAACAGGGGTCATTTATGCATGGTGTCCCGATTTTCTCATCCTAGATTGGAGTCACAAATATACTTTATGTATATTCTTTACCAGATGCTCAGAACAGACTGGCTGGGTCTGGAGCAACAAAGTGGCTGTGGGATGTCTGCACCTGGGGAGAATTGCGTTTTCAGTTTTTTGGTCAAAAAATTATGAAAAGAAAATCTGACCCCTAGTGGTCGACCTTCCTCCGCGAGTCCAGTAGCCGACGCGGTGGTAGCTTGTCTCACACTTAAAACGCAATTGACCTTAAAAATTGTGAGGCTGAGATGAAACTCGCAAAGCGTACGTTTGCGTGGTTCAATCGGATGTCAAGCTTTCTTCTTTTACAAACAAAAAAGAAGTATTCTCTCATCTGAATCAAAGTGGCGGGGATGAATGGTTTATGCTTTTATTTTTAACAACAAGTCATTTGGTTACTTTGAGGATTCCGAAAACGGAGGCTTTTTAGAAGTAGGTGTCATGTAAAACCACAAAGCGAGTGGATCCACGGCACCCTCTTTCTCTTCTCCCGAAGAGAATGTGAGAACTTTTGTGAAAGTTGTATCCCTGGCAAAGCTCATTAATTGAAGAAAAGGACAAAATGAAATTTGATACAGAGCTAAACTGGCCAAAACTGGAGGTAGGTGAAATTGTCTGTTGAATTAAATAATAAACAAACCACCAGAATTGCAAGTCATAATGTGGTTGATTCCGGACTAGCAGCATTATATTCTCCTCTTGTTGTACCACAGGCCTGGCTAAACTGTACCACGGATGAAATAAAGTAGACGGTACACATCTTACAAGTATATTGTTTCCCCTTCTCCTTAATAACATAAAAATACAACTTCTTTATTTTAAATTATGGTCAGATGTACCTTTAAGTGAATCTTTTTTGAGAAATGTCACCTGCTAGTCTCGAACCAATGGAAATGAAGGAACCCGAGCTCTATTTCTCAACAAAAGTGGTGATGAACTAACCTTTCGGAATCAAATTTTCTGTCTTTCCGACAAAGTGGCTTAAAAGGAGACACAATTTCCTGTTTACTCCTTCGGATGGGTGTAAACGTTACCGACTGAGGCGTGTGTGAAATAAATGCAGCGCCAATTTACTTCAGGGTCACTTTTATATTAAAAACATCTCAATAATAATCAAAAAAATGCCTTTGCAACATTTCATTAATGAATTTTTTAGCTGATATCAAAAGTAGCTAACTGCCAAAGCTGGTGTGAACTTTTTACGTTATTGTTAACGTTTGATTAGAACTCGCAAAACCTTTGAGTGGCTTTGGAAGGAAATTGTCATTCTTTCTTTGCTTTTGTGATGAATGGAAGTAAAAGTTAGCATCCTTGAGTTCGCATAGAGTAAGTAGGCTGGTGACCGATTGAGTGAGAAGATGTGCCCTTGACCTCAGAGGCTACCGCAGATGTGCGATGGTTCAGGCATTTCGCGGATTTTTTCTTCAGGTGACTGCAATTAAGTCACAGCTTTTGCCAAATCCTAAAGACCTGCTGGGAAATTTTTGAGGTAAGGCATAACATGCAGCAAACATTAAGTATGGGGGTTTGAAAAAGGGACATGAGTTCTTTTCTGCCCTTTAGCAACCCACGTTTATTCTGTAAAGGTCCGCAAGCTTGTTAATTCTACTTTTTGAGGCGTTTTGCTTCTGAAAGCCAGGATAAACTTAGTCCTAGACAGTTTTATTTTCTGAGAGTCTATTCTCTTTTAATTACCTGACATCAAGAAAGGTTGACGCTCATTTGGAGAAACAGGGGGAGGAGGAAGAGTGGGATGTGGCTCCTCCTTCCCACCTATCAGTATAAAACACCTCTCGGGTCAGTTTTGCGGTGATACAGTGTGTCGCAAATTGTCTTGTAAGGATGTGACTTTCCTCCAACTAATTAACTTGGCTTAACTTTGTAAGGAGAACTTATTCTTGCATACGTTAAATTTTAATGAAGTAGACAGATCTGTTTGACTTCCCCCAAGTAAATTATTCCCTCTGTGGCCCTCCACACCCACAACGTAGTCTTTGGAAGTACACCTACACAAAATATGGGGTTTTATTTGGCTAAGATGGCATCAATCTATTTTAAACTGTATATTTTCTCAATTTTTTAAGGTGCTTTGTGATAAATTAGTAACTTTGGAAGCCAAAAATGAAAAGCGGCGTGTGGCGCAAGGATAAACAGAGCAAAGGACTGGGTGGGGAGGGGGGCGATAAATAAGTGGTTGCACAAGTCATTTGCACCCACCGCAATAGTTGTCCACCAAATATGAAAGGAAAATACGCTTTTAAGATATTTTAAAGGTATTTACTACTTTCACAAGAAACAGGACTCAATTAGAGGAACACGTTTTATTACGGCTCATTTCTTGAATGAATGAAGTGAGAGAAAAATGCCAAATGATGTTGCTTAACGTCCCGGTTTCCATAAATATGCAGCTCTTTGCCTCTTCTTTTGCAGCAAATGGTCGTAAAATCCTGCAGATGTAGGGATAGTTGTAACGGGGGCGATTTACGCAGCTGGAGCTTTCCCAAACTAGGGCAAAAAGATAACTGGCATGGAGGAACTTGGGCACGGAAAAAGGCTTTAATTAGTTTTTTTTGCAATTTTTCTTCTCATACCCACAATTTCCGGCCTCAAAAATGACCAAAAGACAAGCCAATTCGGAGAAACTAGCATGTAACATCGTGCCAAACTTTACCACATACCGCTTATTGTTTGTGAGAAACGAACAAAGTTTGTCACTTGGTGTGAAATTTCCGAAGGCAACAATTACCCAACCTCCGCAAGAAGTACAACAGCAAGATAAAACTTTATTTGTTCTGTGAAAAGTAGCCTAGGAAAGCGACTGTTTAATGGTTTTATCAGCACAAATTTGGCATCCACTCGTGAAGTAATTGGTGTTTTCTTTAATTGACTGGAAAGATTGACATCTCAGGCGTGAATCAAGCGTTTCTATGCGACCTTCAATGCTGCTGTTACAAGGGGCGATCAACGTGGATGGGCGCTGCCATTCCTTCCCCACTCGTTTTGTGGCAGCCACTGCATGCATACTTGTACTGACGCTGAATAGCTGCTCCACTATTTTTTTCACATCTTCCCAGTATTTTTTGCTCAGGTTGGTAGGTAGGGTTAATTTACCGCTTACCGAATTCAAAAACTTTTGGTTTCTTCCCATGCACGAAAGGATTGATTTTGTTTCACTTGTAAAAATGCATTCTTTGGATCATTACTCCTTTCGAAGTCGTACTATTCAGGATTGACTCGTCGACCTACCCCTTGACTGACAACTCGTTTATCCTTGAGGCAAAAACTTGCAAAATACGGAAGTAAATCCACAGGATAGGCCGGTTTTGCGGGTTCCCAGATTGTTATGCCATCTCTCGAGATTATGGGAGCGTCTGGTGGCCACCACGTGATCAGTCGCTGTTCCTCTTGAAAGGTGTCTCACATTTACAGCTCATCCGAGCAGCAATATGGGTTATTTAATGTTGGTAAACTCGCAAACTTAAAACGATAAAGTGATGCCATTTTAAGGAGTGCGGGTACACCGTCCACTGTGGAGGGACTCCTACTTTCCTCATATTTAACCAATCCCCTTTAAGAAAAAGTCGGTCTTACAACTTGGTGCATTAATTTCACAAAATGTTCAGGATGAACAATTTCTGAGAAAATAAAGTCTACTTTAATTTTTATTAAATGTTTTACCACTTTGGGTCTTTCAGTGCTGCAATGAGTACACCCAAACACACGAATCATCCACCAGAGGAGACACCCCAAGTCGGCGCCAATTGGTGTGCCGAAAAGTCGGCGATCAAAGCCGGCGTGGAGGTGGCAAATGCAGAATACGTCGGCTACTTGAAACAGATGATCGCCAGCCTCCTTGAAAATCAAATGAACCTCTCGGCGGCCCTCGATGAGACGCGGGAGGCCTGTGCTCAGTTGAATTTGGTAAGAAAATTTGTAAAGTTTTGCTATTTCATTTGCCATTCTTTGAAGTAGTTAATGATGGAGGGTGTTGACTGATCGATTTTAAGTAGAAAACAATTCGAGAGTGTAGCTGATCGGCAATTTGAGGGGCAGATAACCTCTTAAAACTAATTTCTTCTCCATCACTTTTTTCTATTTACTAGCTGCTAGAAGGCAGCTGTTATGATTTTCTGACATTAGTAAACCATTGAAGTTTGTAATTAAAGGAGTGTATTCCTTCATACACAATTGAAGGTGGAGAAAATATAATTAAAGCCAATTTAACAGATGGATTTGGTTTTGAAGCCCTTTTGTTTATTCGTATTAAAAGTCTGGTTACTACTTTTTTACAAAGGAGTCTTCTATCTGATATGGTCGTTCAGACAAGTGTGTTTCTGGTTGGTCGTTTAGAGGCAGGTAAAGGTGGTAGCAAAAGTGAGAAACTAACAGTCGCCAGTCCTTCATGCCCTACTGTCATCTGCAGTCCAGGTGTGAAATCTTAGCGGCACTATCTAGCTTAGTTCCCTCTCCAACGTCCCTTCAATTTCCAGTCGATGTGGGTGCATACCAACTTCCACGTTAAGTAGCAGTGAATAATCGCAGTATTTTCGGACACCTTTGTCTCCAATTTCCGACTTTATCAACAGCCGCACGTTGTCATTCATCTTTTCTGTGAGGAATGGTGCACCTTCCTCAGCACCACACTCCCTTTAACTGGGAGCGTCTCATCATCAAAGAGTCACTTTGTTCTAACAACCACTCGCACACCATTCTGCACGATCTGTTGTCACACCTTCATTCGTTAACTGCACTGCAATAAATTTGACAAAGTGCTAGAATCTGCGTCCTCGCCATCAAGGGAAATTTGGTGAGCAATGCAAATACTGCAGTTTGAATCACCAGTTTCCTTCAACTTCTTGTCATGGAACGTAAGTATTCGAGTTGCAGAAAATCAACAAAGCAAACTAAGCAGCGAACCACACTGAAGTATTTAATTCCCAGACTAGAAGAATAACTAAACATGTTCTTGACCAGCGGTGAATAGAACATGAGGTGATTTCAAGAAAGTCCCCAAAAATTGACTGCAGTGGTCAACCCAAGGATGTCAGGTAACGCTTGGAACCATCTCTCCAACTTTACTGGAGCTGTGTACAATCAGTTTGGGTCCATGCTGGTGACATGCGCTAGTTCTGGTTTCGGTTGGCCTTGAACTTTATTGTGTGTGCTATTACGAACGTTCTATTGGCCAGTAGGGGGAGCTAAATGGCGGCGTGCTCTAGAAAGCGCGTAGATCAGGTGTGAAGGTGAAGCACCGCTTGAGGTTGTAGACATCCTCCAGCGGTTTCAGTCCAAAATTATTACCTAAAAAATTATAGTTTTTTTATGAGAAAGACATTAAGCTCCCTTTTAATTCCCGCCTGTCATATTTGGATTTCAAATTATCAACTGCAAATTTGGTTATTTTATAGCCTACTAGAGAATTGCCTGGAAAAACCCTTTATTTCAAAAGTCCACATCCATCTCAGGGTTCCTCGCCATTTTCTTCGAGTAGTTGCAAAAAATGCCTCAACTTTTGACTTCCCATTGTGGTTGGCTGTACGTGACGGCGGTAGGTCATGCATGTGACTCCTGCGAATAAACAAGGGCACTTTTATTTTATGGCGGAAGAAGTACTGTCACATCCCATTCTCTGTCGGGAGTTTTGGCGTTCCAATGATGACATCACCGGTAGTCATTTTTTGTTCATGTAAATACCTACTTAAAACTAAAAAAGTATTATCTCTGAATTGTTGCTTTACAATAAAGCAGTCCATTTTTGATGGGATCCGGACCAGGCGTTTACCATTACTTGACTTAAAATGGCCATCACGTGGTTGTAAAGTCGGGGTAAGGGTAAGAAACTTGCCGGTGGTATTGAGGACGTCAAAGGTTAAGCTGAACCCAATTGACTTTGATAGGCTCTTTAATGGGCACAAAGATGCAATTCCTAAGGCTTAAAATGACCCCTATGCTTTCCAAACTTGTGAAATTTTTTTATGTATAATCAAAGTTAACGAGCTGGAAACTGTAAAAATGTCTTCAAAGCTGCGTACGTACCGGCACCCTCCACTTTGAGTGGCAAATGTTTGTGCCCTCGTGTGATTAGCAGGTGGGTGGGGAGTGTGGAGACAGGTTCCACTAATTTTTATGCCTAAATCATGTACTAGGGTCACAAAATCATCACAAATTTGGCGATTTTTTTGGCATCCCCTCTCCCCTCCAGGGAGGTCATGAATGAGGGCGAATGTGTAGCTTTACTGACGAATTACGCTTTTGAGAGGTTGGGTAAACCTCCCTCCTCCCTGAATTACTCGAATGTGATGATCTTGGCAGGAAACCCTTCTTGCAGTAAATGGACGCGAATTGAATGATGCCACTCTACATTTTAAGAAACCTCGACAATGGTGTATTATTTTCAAATATTAATACACCTTAGGTCATTTTTTTCCGGTGATTTGAAGTGCATCCATTTAATCACTGGACGACATGATATATGTCATCAATGCAAGAATGTACCTGTTTATTTATTTTTTTCCATAAATTGGAGAAAATTCAAGGTTCATTTCAAGCTATATTCCACATCATCCATTCGGGCACAAAAATATGAGGAAATGTCAGCATTGCAATGAGATGTGATGAGAGGTCAAGGTGAAAGTTGGCATTTAATCTGTGGGGATCAGATCCTTGTCTAACTGACAGATTAATAGCAAGAATCCATTTAATGTTAAAAGACAATAAAGATTTGTATATTTCAAAGATGTTTTCCTAAGCACTGTGTGTAGAACAAAGCTAAGCTGCCCTCTAGTGAGCTCTGACGCAACGGTCGTCTGAACCGATCGTAAAATGTGAGTGATTCACTTCGAAATTCACCTCGTGGAAAATGAGAAATTGGGGTCAAATTAGGCCATTAATTTATGCAAGTGCCTGTGATTTATTAAAACCGATGAAATTTTATGTCAGAAACTGACGCAAACTCCTCCTCTCTCCCTCTTTGGATTCGAGATTTCGTACAAAGGCTCTAGGATGGGATGCCCCAGGGCAGGAAAACCCTCCACCAATGGCGATGGGCTTGTGGGGTCCCCGGATCTCGCTGAAGTTATATTAAGCCCAAAAGGAGATGAAAAAAAAGGAAGGAGAGGTGGCATTCCATGCCATAGGATAGAAGTGTAACCTGTAGAAAGTGACGTACCGCCGTAGTTTGTACAAACAATGAAATAAGCCTTTTTACTTGAAAAAACTTCCAGCCACCTCCACTGAATGTATGTATGTATTGTAGAGAAAGTTAAGATTTTTTCATTAAGTTAGGAATAAGAGGTTTTTTGAGTAACCTATATCAGCAAAGAATTGTTTGCCTAATCACTCGAAATGTCAAAACTTTATTTATTTATATAGTTTCTGAAAAAGAATTAAATCCTTTAACATGAAACAAACAAGTTTTGCGAAATAATTGTTTAGAGTATGATGTAAAGGAGACACAATTTGCCCCCCAAAAGGGCTCCCATAGTTATCTACCATCTGCAACAACATCTCACCCGCCATTTTGTTTGTTTTTGACAGCAAAAATCGGAGCTGGAGGCCTCGAGCACCCAAGAGGTGCAGGTGTTGCAAGCCGAATTGAGTATGTGCAGACAACGTGAGGCGGAGATGGCGCTGGCTTACGAGGATTTGCGGAGTCGTGTGGAGGCCATCGACCAAGTCATTGAACAGGTAAGTCGCCATTTCACATCGCATTCCCTTCGTTTGGTTTACCACAAACCGTCCAATCTCGGTGGCAAAAGAAGTGGTAGAGTTAGTCATGCCATCAGCCATGAGTTGTGCCACTGCCTTGTTAGGTGGTACATGTTTAGGGAGACCGGGTTGGTGATGGTCTCGGTTCCAACTGAAAGCGAAGGAAAAGGCAATTTCACCTATAGTTTAGGCGACAGAGCCATTTCTCATATCACTGTCATTCCGGGACCCAACGATTTTTGCATTTAAAAGTGTAAGCTGAAAAATAATTTCTCATAAATCAGCTCTAAATAATGCCATTTCGCGTGTTGACTTTCTCCGCCTTCTAATCTGCTAGAACGTCCTCGAAGCAGTAAGCAGCATTTAGCTTTGAGTAAATCTGCAGCAAATTTTTCGGAAGAACAAGTCACAAAACGTCATTAGGAGTTTTAAAACGGGATATTGTTGCCTGTGAGAATCTGTCAAATTGGTGTTATTGATTCCACTTGGTAAAAAAGGTTCTCACAACACTCACAGTTTGACGTGACACAGCCCTTTTCATCAGAGCTGGCTACTGCAACTCAATTAGCCAGTCAAACTCTTCGTTTTTCAAAGCTTTAAAATGTCCGCCTTCCATGGAAATCACGATTAAATTGAGTGGCAACAAGATCATCGAATTCAGGACTGTTGCTATATAAAAAATCATTTCAGAATAAGTTGGTGTAACCTCAAGTTTGCGCGCGCTAGTGCCCTGGATCCTATCGACCTTCCACCTAGATAATCAATAAATAGTCGATCGACCTGGGAACAGATGTATTTATTGATTAACAGAGATGAGCCAGCGAAGTTCACGCACTCGACGGTAAGCTGGCTAGAAGCGCCTGAGTAGTACTCCGGGTCTGTGTCTCAGTTGGCTTAGTCACTCTTACCTCTTAGTGCCTGGTTGACCTTGTTTTGCGAAATGACAACTAGTGTGCCATCAGGGTTCATGATGAGGGTCTGGACCATAGTCAATTTACAGGGGCTCCTAGCCAATAGGCACCAAAATGGAAACTTGGGAGAAAATTAAATACGGACGGTTTCTGGAGTCGTAGACATCCCAAACATGTACCTAAAACACAGGGTTCCAACATTTGCCATGAAATGGGAGTTCCCATACATGTGAAAACCGTTCGCAAAATCAGATACTTCTTTCACATGTCAGATCCCATGGCTCGACGTCCTCTTCAACTCCGACGAACCTCTCCCTGCCCGTCTTAAGGCGTTAAAATGTGAGGACGAGGATGTGGAGACAGAGGTGACAGCAAGCAGGCCTCGTGCCTCGCAAACCTCCGCCAACTTCCGCTCTGCCAGTTACGATGCTGATGCTGACGCAGATGACGACGATGATGATGAGGCCGATATTGATGTAGTGGAAGGTGACGTCACGCCACATCACCATCAAGTTCCCCTCTCTGCTTGGCATCGCTCTAAACGTACTGGAAGTGCCTCCCCACTGAGTGATAGTGGCTGCACCTCTGAGAGTCACGATGAAATTTCACTAGCCTCACTCAACAGCACACACAGCAGTCCACATCTAGCTGTTCTTCATAGACGACTAGAAGCCCAGCAACAACAGCAGCAACAGAATGGTGAGGTGCGAATGCGCAGATCGCTACAACACGCACCACTGAAGCGTTCTGCTACCTCCGCTATCGTCAGTGGTGGTAGTAAAGGGAATGAAGGATGGAGACTAAGGAGGATTACGGAGTCATTGCGGGCATCAATCTCGCGGTTCGCAGATAAGTCGGAGTGGAAGATGGAAGCACTTGCAGCGAGACAACGCGAAGCCAGAGCGCTGGTGCTGCTTAATGAGACGCAAGCCGAGGTAATACTGCTGAAACTTAAATCCAAACCTTGTCTATTTTAAAACGGCGGCTATTTCATTCTCACTGACAATCAAGAGTCCAAATAGTAATATTTAGCTAAGTTTAGCACCCATTCTGTAGTTTTTTTTTCTTTGTAAAGCTTAAATTTGGATTAGAATATACTTAGTTCTTTTTGTGGCACTATTTTCCCCTCTAGCAGTGGTGGTTAAGTCTACTTGTACCTCTGTCACCATTCGCACCTCCTTCCCCCATTTCTATTTCAAAGTCAGCATTGGTTCACATAACACCTTCGTCCAATATTAAGCTTCACGAGCTTACACTCATCATTCCCGCGAATGTTTGATTTTTCCAGTATCATTCAACTTGAAGTCCCCTCTTTTTGACATGCTAGTTGTCACATCTCTTTTTTGCAAAGAAAATAGCTCATAGGCCAGATTCAAGATTTAAGTAAAATCCGTAAGCGCTGACTTGATGTTGGTGTTTTGCTTGAAGAACTAAAATGATTTCAATGCCAAAACCCAATCATTGAAAGCAAAATTAACACAAAAGCAACGCAGAAATAAATTACCTTGCAGGTAAATTTCCCGCTTAAACAGTCAGATGTTTACTTATATTAAACTATTTAGTGATGTTTGAGTGTTTACCGCGTCGTCATGGTAGTATACTATTAAAAGCATTTCGTTCATGTAAATTATGCTAATTCATCATCACACTGAGAGAGAGAGCTTGTATAATCACATGTGAGATAAACAAAGTTTTGTTAACTGCATTCACGTCAAAGGATGTCCTGGAAATGAATGCAACAGTGTCTTAACATCGGTGACAAAGTGATCAGACCTTTTACAATCTTGTCCCTCAAATGACCTTGACGGCGTGAGCAGTTGACTGGTCGAAGTGAAGGACCAATGGGAATACGCATCGAGAATATTTCTAGTGCACCTACTTTTTATGTAATGACTTATTTTTTAGCATGTCAGGCAATGTTATTTTAGTGGCTTGCTTGTTAAAATAATCCCTAAAGTGAAGTATTTGATAGATGAGTTTCCGAAACTTGTTGAAATTCCTTTTAAATGGCCACAAAGACATTTCACTGGTAATTCAAACAACCGTTCCGTTCCTTGCGCATCATCCCTTTCTATAAAAGTGTAGCTTTCACCATCGCTTGAGTGCCATGCCTACTGCAGGTTACCAACACTTCCCTTTTTTGCTTTTAAATCGTACAAATCCCTCCAAATATTTACCATTTTAATCCGTTTTTGCAAAGGATCCATCCAATAGTTTTCTAATATTCACAGTTTTATGGTTAAACTTGCGCATTTGATCATCATCATGCCTGCTTATGAACCACATTACCTGGTATTGTGCGGCGTAAATGTGACAAGACCTTCTCGTTCGAGAGTATTAAGTTAAGCGGTTATGCTTTTTACTGTCAAAAATCTTCTGGTCAATTAATTACTTTAAGGTATGAAAAACAATTTCTCCAGACAAAATAGTTCCTCTTCGGTTTCATTGACAAGTCATTCATCAATGATTTTGAACACTTTTGGTGCTAAAAGATGTAATACGGAAGGAGGGATGAATGATAGGTAAAGTCATTACTAGTCACCAGTGTGCTTGTACGTCAAGGATGGCAAAATTTACGCTTTTCTCAGCTATAAATGTTCCACGTAAATTAAAAAAACAGAGGCAGAAAAGTGATTTACTGTGGGTGATATTCACAAAAAGTAGTCTTATTTCAGTTTTGAAAAGCCTGTCTTTGTGGAAAGGATATCAAGCCTATCATCACGCGGCCTTGTCACCAACAATGAACTGCTAATTTGGTTTTAGACATCGAGAGGTTCAATGAGAGGACGGCTGGTCGATTTAATAAATAACCCATTTTTGAGGGAATTGAAAATTACTCGATAAAAAAATGAAAAACTGCAAAATCGTGAAATCGCCAAATGCGAAAAGTGAATGGCTTGAATCCAATGCCAGCTTGGCATTATCAGTAGTTAAAAAGGGTTTACCGCCACTCCCAAAAGAGCATAGAGTTGTCAAAAAAACGTTTTTTTTTTTAAAAAATAACACACACTCAAGAGGCAAATCAAATCACCAATGGACCACTCTTAGATCTGTTTTATCATTAATTACTCAGATAAAATGAGGTAGAGAGAAAAGGGAGCATTAGACTGCTTTGTTGAATGATAAAAAAAGAAACAGGACTTTTTCCTCCCACTCACAGATGTATGTAGCTAAAACTGGCTTTTCACTTTCGAAACGTTTATTATCAAACATCACGTTTGTCTAAATTCGAGATCCCAAAGAAAACCTAGCAGTATCACTCCGGTTAAAAAACCAGTTTCAGCTCTCCTGCTTTGCAGGTTACATTTGCTTTTCCTACCGGCAGGTTCGAAAGGTAGAGTCACGCTGCAAAGGCCTCACCCGACGACAGAATGAACAGGAGTTGCGGATGGATGAGAAGGAGAAGGAGATTGAACGCCTCTTGACTCAGGAGCGCGAGCTTCGGAACGATCTACGCAACTGGCAGCAACGAGTTTTCCAACTTGAAACTGAGGTGGGTTCCTTTTCTCAGACTCCCTCTTTTTTAAAAAGAATCTTGCATGTTGGCTATGTGGTTCGGTAGGCCAGCAGCTCCAGTACCAATATAGTTTGCCACTTTTAGACCATTTCTTACTTAATAAAAACTCACTGTGTTTGCCTAGAGAATGGCACAGAAATTCTCATTTATAAAAAGATTATTCGTGATTCGGGTGCCAGTTACGGCGATTCATTATTTGGATAATTTTTGTACTTTTTCATGACTTGTTCGAATGCATTTCTGTGATACTTTTCGCCTTAAACTACAAGCATTCTAATGTCTTCCGAAATATTTCACTATTTTGCGCAATTTTGTATCCAAAAATGCCTCTTAATTCAATGTTCGTTTCACTCTGCAACACCTCATTTGTGTTTCGCTTTGATACTGCTCGGTGCGATCTCTCTCTCTAGAATTCGCCCTGGTGAATAAGTTTGTGTTTGAGGTGGACTCCGAGGCTACTTTTATTGAGAAAAAGGCCTGCAGTTTGATTTTTAAAAGGTCGTGTTCCAATTTGAAACAAACTAAAATGAGAGATCATGTTCCGAAATTGTAAAAAAAGATTTGCATTGGGGTATCAGCATGCATCCCTTTTTTGACGTATCGTGTACTAGCATTTATGCATGTCTGGAAAGTGATCCCGTCACGAAATCCTAACTGCTTCTTTCATCTGTCTGCTTCCATTCTCTTCGCAATTTCATGATGACCGCATTGGCAGTAGTCAAGTAGTGCTGTGAGTTTCTCAATGCATGTAGAAATGTGAAATTTAGGTCTCTCTAGTCAACAAACTTTTCTGTCGAAGGTGTGGAAGCAACCAACGGAAGAATATCAGCAACGAAATCACCTTCTCATTACAGCACTCGGTAGTTATAATTGAACCCTGTCTTTGTGCATTGACCTAATCATCAATAGAATGCCATCTTGGCTCCTCGTTTGACACCCTCACTTGTCACCTTTTAATCCTTCCTTCAAAGGCATAAAATACCGAAAGGGCAACAGTTCACCGATTTGAGCGATTGTTTAAATGAGGGTGTTGTCATTGCCAATTTTTTTAATCAGGCAAATCTGGGCTTAGACAAAGTAAAGGCGTAAAGAGACTCCATGAAAGACATCACCACGCCCATTTAGGTCCTAACCCTCGCCTTCAATGGTGGTGGTAAAAAGGCGCATTTTGAATGCCGCCCCTTTTTGGAAAAGGTGAAAGTGTCATGGCTTGTAAATGTCAAAGCCATGACCCCATTACCTGTCGCCCTCATAAACTCAGGCTACTTAAATTGTGAACTCTTTAAATGAGTCACTTACCTTACTAGTTATTATGTTGTAGTCAAATTGCCACGCCAAATTCATGATGCCCCTCATTAATCTGGCATTTTGCCCAGACCTCTTATCGTCGCTATTCTGTAAGGGTTCGTGAATTCTCTTTCCCACTATCCTCCGCCTAGTCAGTCCATCTGGCATTCGCATCTTCCAGTTTTTCTCTGAATGTATGAAATCTGGGTAGGCGAATTCAATCTCGCCTTCCGTAGCTAATGCAAAATGGTAAAAGGTTGATTGACTAGTTGCATTTTAGTACAAGTTTTCCCTCGCCATGAGAAGTTTTGATGGTGTTTCTTGCCGGATATGAAGACAAGCTTTAAAGTGCGTTTCTATAGACTGAAAAAAAACAAGAATAACAAAATCATATGGACATTTATTTTGAGAATTTTAAAGACCTTAAAAGATATAATTAAGGATTCTAAATTCACATGTTACGGGATTTGTCGTTGATACACTCTCTGTGTTTAGACCATGCCACAGGCTATCTGCGAGCTTCAATTCCCAGATGATGGTCAAAAGTGAACTAGTTTTGATTAATTCTATTCATTATGACATAAGATGCTTTTCTTAAACATATTGGAAGTCTTGAAGGGAGTTGGTGCTTGCAAACTTCATGAACTTTTTAACCTGTCCCCCAAATCCAACTCCGAAAATGCAGATGATCTGGTATCAAAGGCCATTTTCAAGACAGTGGTGCACTTTTCTCCCAGGTCAGATATCTGGCCTCAGTTGCGAAGTGACCTCAAAGTCAAATGTAATGTACGACCGCGATCGTGTTCCATTTTGAAAATGTTACTGGGGTGAAGTTAACAGTGGAACGTCAAGTGCAACCTGGGACTGGAAAACGTGAGTCAATGTTGTACACGCCACAACAATCATATCTCACAACTTTCATCTTGCTTCTAGCGCTGATTCGCACTGTCGCCAATCCTCAGAATCTAAGGTTGCGTCGCTTATAGATGTAGGGAAGAGTTTAAAATGTATTAACCGAAAAAAATGACAAATAAACGCTAGAAATCCGAGTCCTGGACATCTCAGATAAATCTAAAGGTTCTATAAAATCCTTTTTCAATGAGGGCGGGGGAATAGGCTAGAGGTATTCACTCATTCATTCCACATTTTTATAGACTCAAGAGATTCGTCACAACTGCCAGATAGCCGAACTGGAAATGAAGTCACGCCTTCTAGAGGCCAGCATGTTGGCAGCCGATCCGACGGCTAAGGCGACACTACACAATCCCGCCAGTCTCTTCTCTGAGGACCTCATTCGAGTCAAGGTAACAGATGAGACTACCACCCCCACAACAACCATCCCATCCACCGCCACTATCACCACCCCCACCTCCGTCTCTCTCCGTGGATTATCTCACGAGGACGCCAGTAGACCTCCAAAATTCTCCCGACCCTCGTTGCAGGGGCAACCGCGGTTTGCCTCCACTACCAGTCTCTCGCGTCTCTCTTTGGCATCGTCCAGCCAGACAGTGAGTTGAAGTGTTAAGCGTGTAAACTTTATAAAGTGTTTATTTCAAATTGGCCCTCAAGCTACCGAGATTCGGCTTTCGTAAAAGATAAGTAGATGAATTCTTAAAAGGACAGGTGAGTTGATGAATGAGTAAGTGGTTGTGAGATGGATGCAGAGGTGGCAGACGAAAGGAAGATGAATTGATGCATCGATACGAGGTAGTGGGATAGATAGGTGAGTTGGTGAGGGTGTTAATGAAGATGAGATGGATGGGTCCATCCGATACAAGCAAAGTGACGAAGAGACATTAGTACCTTTCGCCTTGAAAGTGAATTTTGCTTCCAAGTTGGGGTGTAACAAATAAACTAGTTTTATCGGCGTAGCCGATATATCAGCTCTGTATTCTGCATGAAATTTAATCAATTAATCTCATTTAGCGAAGTTCCTGTCCTAGAAGTTGTCTTTATCCAGTTTTTATGGTATCAAAGCAATGACTGGTGTTTTGCCCCCTCTCGGCTTAGTCGGTCTGAAAGGGCAGCTAACTATTCAACCAGTTCCCCTGTACCAAGTGATTAAAAGGTTGGCGTGCTTTTCGATGCGGCTCGCTACGGCGGGTTGGTGTAGCTTGTATTAACCTGTCAAATGCGTGCACCACAAGGTATTGATACACTGGTGCATTCTGTCAATCTAATGCTCCTCACGTCACGCCAGTAATTGGAGATGGACGTGTTAGAGACTACTGAGATCATTCAGTAGTTCTTAGCGCTGGTGATGAAGACGCAATTGCTACCCACCTACATCAACGGGGAAGGGTAGGTGGTGACGAAAGCTATGCTAGATGGTGCCACCGTGGAAGACTGCCATCAACGCATTATTCTTTCCCTTATTTCGCCACGTTATAGAGGCAAGCAGTATACATCCAGTTGGTGGGTGGATGAATTAATGCGTCGCGGTGAGGGGGACTTGGGGCACTCACGTTCCCTTGTTAGGCAAGGGACCACACTAATTACTCTTCATCTCTAAACAATCCACCCAAGGTACAGTTCACACTTCCCACTTGTAAGGCGAACGTTCATGTCCAGACGACTGCGCATGGATTGTGTGTGATAGGCTTTGATCCGAGTTATTCCCTACGAAGTGGAGTTTGAGCAATTTCACCTGCCACCTATCTGCTCGATAGATCTCAAGGCAGCCAATGGAAGGGTTGGAAGAAAGTCTAGATTGTGTCCTTCAAGACTGGTTAAGTCCCCTCCTACCCGATTTAAGTCCCACTCCCTCGTAATGTTAATTATTTCAGCAAACCCAGTAAATGTTGAGGCTTTTCATGACAATGCGTTCTTTATTGATGAAACCAACTTGCTTTTGATGGTACCCTGGGGACTAGATAGACGCTTCAAAACTCTCTTGGATCTTGCGTCCACTTTGAGGCGCAGCCATCAACTGCACTGTTTTTAAAACGTTAAACTTCCACTAAACTGAAAATAACTGGGATTTTCAATCCTTTCACGGCTTCAACTCAAACGAGGTCCTCTGTCCGACAGCGGCAATGCTACCTGACAGTGCAGCTCAAACGCATGCCAGTCAGCCCTCTAGTTTTGAGTGACTGTTGCGCAGCCTTGACCACGCACCTTTTGTTGAGCCCCGCATATTGGTGCACAATAAATTCCAGATGCAAATTTGTATTTGGCATTTTGTAGCAAAAAAATACATCTGGAATGAGCCGACCCGCCTCCAGCCTCCAACTCGATCACCCCTCGGGCAACAGTGGTGGCGTGTCGTGTCGAGGCCGCAGCAGCATCCTCACCACCTCCTTTGGCTCGCTCTCCGAGCTGGAGCTCACGCCCGATGTATGAGGGGAGGAGGGAGTACGCCCACCACCAATAACCAGTCGCATATCTTATTCGTTTATTCTCTCTCTCACCCATTTTATATTCGTAGGCACGGAGCATCGGAGCATGATGTTGTTGTATTTCCTACCACTACCACCACCACCACTCCTACTACCACCTGCCATGCAGTCGTGTGTGTGTATTTGTGTCCGACAATGATGATGATGAATGTGATTTTGAGTTATACATAGAAGATAGATATCATTGATTCTTGAGTGTGTCTTTAACATTAGAGGAGGGGATGGTGGAGGGGGTGGGGAAGGCAATTGGCGTTTTGAGGTTGGTCTCTAAATAGGGAGAAAGGATGGACAAATTGATGGATGGAAGGATAAGTAGACAAGTGGGTGGACACACTGACGAATAGATGGATTGATTCAGAGGCGACCTCTTGTCAGGTAATTTACTGGAGCAAAAAACTGGTGAATGAGTGGAGTGGATGGAGGAGAAACAGAGTAGGGATGGAGACCTAAATCCTCATGAGAGTGATGAGTGGGAAGGGTTAACAGTCGGTGGATGAATGACGAAACTAAGGGACAGACAAGGGGATGAATCAGTTGACAAAGAGATGGATGGCAGATTAAGGAGTGGAGGACAAATTTGAAATTGGTGGGTGATAGGAAGTATGAGTGGAAGGCTTGGGCGGATTGACAAGGTCCAAAATGAATGGCTGGAGGGCTCCACTCAGGACTGGAAAGTTCCCGTTTGAGCTTTCACTTACCGATGCTTCGGCAGCCATAAAGAGTGTTAAGAGGATTCCACGGCGGTGCTTTAGTAGATCTGAAGTAACTAAACTCGAGAAGGTGGTGACAAATGAAACTGATGACTGTGCGGATAAAAGGAGAGCTTAATGGGTGATTTGAAGAAAAGTCAGCTGTGCGCATTGATGAAAATGCACATTAGTAGGTGGATTGTTTATGCTTCAGACAGAAAATTGGAGAAAGGCGATGAAGGAACCACCTTGAGAAGGGTAAACAGGCGTGAATTTCTGCAATGTTCTTTGATAAGACGGATGGACCATTGAGTGGTCGGGTGAGCCGTCGAGTAGGCAAAATAGGCCCCGGAATGGAGTGGGCGACAAGTTTGTTGCGGATAACTAGATGAGTGGACAAATACGAAATTGGTAGTCCCGTTTCATGCAAGTGGTAAATTTGTTTACATTAGTGGACTAGTTGACGGCGAAAATTTAAAAAGGCCAATCAGATTTCGTGGGCCCGTAAATGAATAAATCTGACTAAATTTAGGGACTGGAAGGGTGAGGGACTAACCACAAATATCGTTTTCAATTACCAACTTCTCGATAACCTTTTAAAACAAAATTTTCTCGGATTTTTTCTGCTCTAGGTAAGGACAAATCACGCAAACATGTTACTTTATTCCATTTCGCTTTTTTAGTCCCGTAGTAGCCGAATAAAATAGCTTAATTCGTTAGAAAATTAAAAAATTCTAAAAACAATCTAATATTGCCTGGGTTTAACTCATAAAATTTCAAAAAGTCCTGACGACAGGATTGCTTTGTCATTTGCAAAGTTAGTGAAGAAAAACAGTTGAGTGCACCACACTTTGTAAATCATTCCTTTTGACTGATTTACCCCAAATGACATAAAAATAACATCACCTCATTCCCATCCACTGAGTTGAAGCGCGTTGACCTGACAATAGACCACGTCACTCCTCCACGTGATTTTATTGGCTGCTGTGTCAGACACGTATGACAACTGGAAAATCGATACCTGTGCCACCATTGCAGCAGATAAAGCGAGGTCGCCTTTTTTAACCCCACTGACTCGGCAATGGCATCCCTTCACGAAGCCAATAAAGGGACACCTGTGGCAAGTATTCCCTCTGACGCCTCCGAATCCACTCAATCGTGTTGGAAGCTCCCCCCTCAACAGGAAGACATTCAACGTGATCTGGAAAAATTGGCCTCTTTTATTAACCTCACAAAACGACGCGGAATGGGTTCTACAGCCTTAGCAGCCCAGCTTTTGCGAGTAGATGACACTGATGAGAACTCAATCCTTAGTTTGTCACTGCCTCTTGGACACCAGAGCGGTAAAGGCAGATGCCTGGTGAGAAATAACAATGCTCAATTAAAGAACAAAAGAACTTTGACTTCCACGGATCTTGACCACTCCAGCGTGGACTTTGAATGCGTCAAACAGGGCGAGAATAGCAACACCATGCCAACTGCGAAGTACATCCGTATCCAGGCGGATTGTGCCACTGGAGAGCCAATGATATCAATCTTTGACGAGTGTGGTCAATCACAGGTGGCATGTGCCTATCTGGCCAAGGATTTTAAGCTTGACATCGACTTCAAATTATGGGCGTGTAATGGTAATATTGTAACCCCTTGTCCTACTGTCTGCACCCGTCAATGCTCTGGGATGTGTGTCTGTTGCCCCACGCCGGCGGTAAAGTGCACCCCAATAGTGAAAGCTACCACTATTAAACCGAAGGCGAGCTTAGGATGTGTGCCTGCACCGGTGTGTGCAACTGTGTGCGCTCCCTGCCCACCCTGCTCGCCTGTATGTTCGCCTCCTTGCCCTCCACCATGCTCCCCACCATGTCCTCCGCCATGCCCACCAGTCTGTCCTCCGTGCCCTCCCACCTGTCCACCATGCCCACAGGCCTGTCCGCCATGCCCGCCATGTCCCGCACCGTGTCCTCCAGCATGTCCGCTCCCCTGTCCTCCGGTTGAGCAGGCATCCTGCGGAAACTGGCACATTTGGCGAATTGCAAATTTCGCCCAATTGGAAGAATGTAATGGAGGTGAGTGGTGTGAACCCTTTTACTTGGGCCAGCCAGGATACAGAATGCAAGCCAAGCTGGAATTTACTACATATCTCTTTGGCATCTACATCAAGCTGGTGCCAGGAGACTATGATGACTGTCTGTCGTGGCCCTTCTCGTCGGATATTTACTTTTCAATCTTGGATCAGACGGGAGCAGGGAATCACATTGTGCGAGTGCTGAGACCCTATTTGAACGACGAAGATGAGAGGGAGGTGTGGCAAAGACCTACGCGGATGTCGTGCAACCAGGTGGGATGGGGATTGCCCGATATTGGTCTGAGGTCGTTGGTGCATTCACGCCTTTGTAGACCATCACCGTATCTGCGAAACGGAACGCTGTATATACAAATCACACTGGGGAAGGCTACATGCGTGCAGGAAGCACTGTGACTGAATTATGATTTTCTATCTTTTCTTGTGTCCACTACAGTCCGTCTTTATTTCTATGCTTGTGTAGGTGATTTTATTAATTTGATTCATTCCTCTTGAGATATACAGGTTTCGGTTTGGATATCTCACTTGTGCCCTTTCTCTTTCCAATGAGATATGACCCGGCGATAAATCTATGGCTTATTTGGATAGTATATGGGGTCTAATTGCCTACAATATTTCCCGACATAATCGCTTTTATAATGAGCAGTCAAATCAATGGAAGAAAGAGAAAGAAATTGTTGAGATTGTAGTATAGAGCTCCAAGGCTTCCCTGAAGGCGAAAGAAGACGTACTACTAAGGCATGCGATTTGTAGTAGGACTTGGGGCTATTGTCACCGCTCTAGGGCAGCGTACGAGGTAAAGGTACTGTGGTGAAGTGCAGTTTGCTGGTTGTTTCTCCAGCGGTATTGACGAGGACCCACTTTTGGCTTAACCTTTGTACAACACCGGGTGGGCTGGTCCTCAAGTCATACTGGTAGACCAAATACCTTCTCTGTGCTGAACATATATAATCTTTTCAAGCATTACGTCTTTTTTGTCTTGGGGTAAGTCTTGAGGATCTACAGGAGTATCGTAGTATTAGCTATGCCAAAACAGAGGGTAAACAAACAACCAACTTTTTCACTAAACTGGATGAAGATGACGCTTCAATGCATAAGATATTGGTTTACTTAAGTGCACTTAGTGTAAAAGATTTTAAATTAAGAAGTGATTGCTTTCCCATTTAGTAGGATTTATAATCAGTTAAGCATTCGACTTGCTTATTTCATATAAGAAAGAAATCAAGTTCATTCAAATAAAACCTAAGCAAATTTATTCAAAGCCGCAAAAAAATTAAAATGTAACTTTGCGTTTTAAAGTAAAAAATTATTGTTCTGCACAAAGTAAATTGCATTGGTTTTTTCGGCAGGCTTTGTTTATGTTTGTCTGAATAATGCCACGCTACTTGAGTGGGCGTCGCTTCTGCAGTGCGTGAAGCGTCCAGGAGCATGTGCTGTTTGTGTCTTATTGCTTCATTTTTCGTCATTAAAATGGAATTCTTATTTGTTTTCTGTTTTGTGGTATATATACGCGTGCTTTGGGCCCTGTTTATAACCGGTTGCAACATGGTAACCTGGATGCTCAGTGTAATTAACCCCATAGCGGGCATTCTTACTCTGATAAAGCCTAGTATTTATTCTACTCTAGAAACTTTGATTATAATTAGGTGAGACTGACATTTTTTGCACTGTTATGCCCTACTTGATCCTTGTTTGGCTTTATGAATCAAATGACTCCTGCTTGAAATTCATACTTTTTAGGGTATAACAAGGTGATAATCTCATTTTGAAACTCCAATAGTCGTGTTACATTTGATTAATTTGGAAGGCTATGGCCTTATACTGTCGAGTTCTGTAAAGGCCGCATTTCTGGTTCCTTACTTGCTTCTATATTTCCGTAACTCTACATGAACCACTTCATTGGGACGAATTTGTTTTCATGTTAAATTTTTTGGTGGTAATTTGTTCTGCCACCGAGAAATGTGCTGCAAGTTGTTGCGCATATTTAAATTACTAAATGGCATTTGATTTCCGTTGATTATACTTTGCCCTCCCAATTCTCTGCATCAATCCGTCTTATTTAATTTCATGTGTTTTATCCCTCAGAAATAGGATGGACGAAGAGTCTGAACCCAACTCAGAGGATTTCAACTTCTGGCTTGCTATCTGCGCCGTACTAACTTTCCTCTGTTACACTCTCTTCGGTGTCCTGATCTTCCTCCTCCGGCGCACCATCAACGATGTATTTAGGGAGCTTTTACATACCAAAACCTTCAAGCCCTCCATCGAAACCGTTTCTCCACTAACCAACTTCGCGGCTATTACCAAGGTCACCCATAAGGAGACTGAGGGATCTCTAAGTCTCTCTTTATCCCTTCGTAAGAGCGTCTCCATGTTCCTCCTTCGCAATGTTCCATTGATTACCTTTCACAATGCCATGCTTGCACCTACTACTGAGCTTTTGCGATTTCTACGAGATACAGCCGCCGAGGAAGTTTCTATTGATAATCAAAACATTTCCGTGAGGACTAATGAGGAGCAAGTCAATATTAACGAGTTTCGACGTTCGTATGACCTCGTATTCGCTTTCCTTGATGAGGACGCACTAGAAGGTAAAACGCAAGACGAGCAGGTAGTTTTATCTCTCTATATCGTTCACGTGAAACAACATCAGGAGGAGCGCAGACCGACGCAAATTCTCTACTCTTACTGCAAAACTAATCGTAATCGACTCATCTGTATTCAAGTGAGAAAGTTTATCAAACCATTGCCCGGAAATTCGCTATGTGGATTTATTCAGTTGAATTGCTTTTTTAATCTAGAAATTGTTTACGAATGGAAGTGAAAACGGGGATGGGGAGCAGAAGAAATGGCCAGACTGCGTTATTTGTTTGGCGGAGGGCACAGCCGATGTCGTCTTCGTGCCCTGTCGACACGTGGCAATGTGTAAAAAGTGTCTCCCTAGTTTTCAGGCCTCCTCCCAATGCCTTCACTGTCCGCTGTGCAGAGGTGGTATTTCAGAAATCAAATTACTGTGATATCCAATTTCTCGAAACTTTTTTGAAAATTATTTCCCATATTTCTCCTTCCAGTTGAGATGCTTCTGTGGAGTTGGTGGGCGTCTCTGCTGGGTGGGGTCTCCCATCTCCTACAAACTAAATTGATCAGTCTGGAAGTGTTTGATTCAGCTGTAGTTGAAGTGCTGGAATTCACTCAAACACTTTTTCATTACTATGGTGAGGTTATGTTACAGGTCAGTCAGTGATCTCGAGTGCTCGTGCTTGGTGGTAGAACCATCCAACACGTTCTTTGATCGTTCCCCTCCACGTCTGCTCGACTGTCTATCTGAATAACTCTTAATGCTTTTTGGCACAAATGAGAAGGCACATTTCTTAACTCGGATATTATCGTACAAATTTTCCAGACTGCTTCATAATGGACTTCGGTGTGCTGGTACGCTCCGGCCTCTTTGTTTGTAGCTGATCACCAAAGGTGATTACCACCTCTATAGCCCTTCTGTTAAGTCAACGCGGATCTAGCCGCTCGCAGGAGGTGGTTTTCTACACTGGCGTTTAAACATTATATTTCACTCGAGGTGGATTCGGTTGTCGCTGTCGTCATTGTAGTTCCAGCGCCAGTTCCGGAGGCGTTGTGGGATGAGTGAGCCTGGACAGAAGGGTGAGTGACCCATTAGTACGAAAGTTTCGGCACCGAGGTGGTGGTCTACATCAAGGAGGCTGGAGATTTCTCATAGATTACCTTACAGCGTCGTCATTTGGAGGAATGTTTAGATGTAAAAAAAGCCTATTTAATGAGATTGGGCGGCCTGTCCGAACGTTACTCCTTTACATCCCATTGTCATTTTAATGCTGCTCAGGCAGTGTCTCATTTTCTTTATCGTAGTCGACGTTTGCTGTAATGCCTTGTGTGGATGGCCTTAAATTGTTGGATGCGGAATTCGCTTCTTTACACGCCTGTGCAAATCCGTCCATCCACAGAGATGCCTTCCTCCCAACACTAGCAGCCTGATCCATTCTTTCATAAATCCCTTCTGAAATATCGGTGAGTATGTTCTTTTTTGCCTCACGAGGTAAATATCGTTGGGTATGTCCTTCCAGTGTAACGCTGCGTTGCTTCTGAAGACGACACTAGAGGTATGAGTGTAAAATTAACCGTCATTGACGTGCAGAAGGCCTGACAGACTGCTGGTGTAATAAGAGAGGAGCCCAATCCCATTGAGGTGGAAGTCCACTCGTGATTGACTTGAAGAAAGTGCTCGTTGCGGAGCAATCTCCGGCCATTCGCACCATTTACTGACACAAAGAGGGATCAATCCCCTCAGAATGTGAATTTTGGTGGCCTCTTCGATCTCGTCCAGCCGTCCGCTGTAATTCATCCAACGCCTCGTTGCGGTTGAGGTGTAGGCGTGACTCGTTCAACCGACTTCACTTGCAGAAAATCTCTCCCTGAATGTCAAGGCAGTTAAGTCTGCCACCAGGAGATCTTTCATCCACAATGAAACATTTATTGTCAAGGCTGTAAAATTGGGAGCCTCATTTTTTAACTAAATCAAAACAACATCAATTATGCACTTGTCAACGCTAGTGGAGTACGCTTATATGAATTAAGTAGGTAGTATCTTCACAACGAAAAGGCATTGATAGGTAATTTGGGAAGTTTCTTGACTTGGGTAAAATTCTTACTGTTAAAAAAAGATACTTTCTGAAAATAAGTAGAACTTTTTTTGTCAAATTCATGTGACAGCCAAATAAGCTAATGGGTTTTATTTCCTTGAAGTTAGGTAACTGTGGGAAGCTTCTCAAAATATATCATTTAGTAAAGTAATCACCATTACCCTCTGTAATCCTTTCTCGAAGGGACTTAAGCTTACAAAAGAGGGAAGATTGAGTTCATTTTATAATTTCAAGGGAGCTTTTGCCTCTGCCATTAGCGACAAGGGGATGCAAGTGCTGATTGGTCATAGCAATGACCTCCGGTCTGTGGCCTCGGGCAGCCAACGACAAGCAGTAAGGTGAGCTGCCCCTCTAGTAACATGCTATCAAATGTCTTACTTTAACTTAGCTTCTCATTACTGTGCAAACTGTGCTTGAAGTTTCATACACGCGTCGAGGGCCACACGTTTTGCATCTCCATTCTCAAGGGCCATCATTCGATGTATGCGGTGTCTGATTCGAATTGTGCGGAATGTGAGTTCCAACTACGGGTGGCTGATGAGATGCCTGCGCCGTCACGTACAATGGAGTGAGACATTGCTACGGTAAAATAAGCGAAAAAAGTCAAATCTCCGTTTGGCTTGAACGTCGCACCTGAAAGCCGTACAATTTTGTAAGAAAGGAACTTATATTAAGTTTTTATTTTTGAAAAAGATATAGATCTTAAATGGCAATTTATTAGTATAGAATAGTCTTTAATTCCATTCCAGTGATTGTCTATTGCTCAGGATGTGGTAAATTAGTTGAATCCACAGATACATGCCACTCATATTCCGAAGAAACATTTCTAGCTTCCGTATTCATGTGGGAAGGTCGTCGATTCCCTCGGTGATTTTTGTAGCCTCTCCTTTGAAAAGATGGGAAGGAATGATTGCCTTGGAAATTAGTGGATAGAGTGTGGTTTGGTGGTTCAGGCAGTGGATGATGCAGAGGTGGCCTTTGTTCACCAGGGTGATGGAAGGGCTGCGGTTCATTAGTCCCTCCAGATGAATGGAATGACCTATGGAATCCACGCATGTGCGAGTTGGGGGGGAAAGGAGGCCTCCTTCCCAAGTGGGGATACGGTCGTAATATATACGGTTGGTCCGTTCGGTAGCCTGTTGAGCCAGGCGGAGCCTCATTACCCGATTCGTATGGCCTCTCACGATGTGGTTCGCTGACGTGGTCATTCAAGGTGAAGTAACACTCGGTTGCTGGGATACCCCGCTTCTTGCACTCATAGAGGAGCATAAAGAGCTCGTTGATGTGTTGGTAGAGATGCAGTTGTATTGTCTTCATATCTACACACAGCATGTGAGAGTATTCGTCGACTCACCTTCCTTATTGAAGCAAAATTTCGGACCATGGTCAAGCGCGTCTTCACTAGTGTCTGCGTCTGGACTCCACTAAACAAACAAGGCACTGTGAGTATTCACCCGCTAAACTGTTGGTGTGGGGAAGGAACTGCCTTCTTCCTGTTCAACAACTTACAGGTCGTAAAAAATCAAACTCCTCTAAGGTGACAGAGGTAGAGGATTGCCGTATACAGATTTGGGATGCTAAGCTCTATCGCTCACAAGCTGTTTCTCTCACCTTACCAGAAAAGAGACTTCTTTGAGATGAAGTATAGAGGTGGTTGCCTAGCCTAGCGCCATCAAGAAAGTGGGGAAAGAGACCCTAAAGGCATGGGTTTAGGGTTGTTGCCGTTGTGCGTGGATGGATGATAATCTGCGGACACAGTTGTTCCCCCTGAACTCAGTGATACAATTCAGTAACAGCAGATCAAGTCATTGGTGTTCACTGGTCCATTATTTTGGGGAAAACCAGCCCTCAAAACAGCCCATGCTTTCTATCTCTTGGGGAGACTGCAAATGGAGGAGCTAAATCTCCTGTTTTACCGGGGATAGAAAATTTTACAGCAAATGGATTAATCGTCCATTCTCGGGGGCGTGTGAAGCTCGGTTTAACACCTAGCCCATCATCCAGCAATGGGGAATAGAAAAGGAAAAATCAAATTCTCAAGATGTAGAGAAGGCCATTTGGAAAGACTGAACGAGGAAAGAACTGCAAGAAGCCGCTAAAGCTAATTGGGCAGTCACTCCCTCCATCCTTCCACTTCAAGGAAGATCGTGGAGAAGTGAGTCAAGGAATAAGTGGCACTTCTCTGAGGGCCTAACGCTACCTCCACTGTGTTGATCTTATTTCCCCACCTAACGTATTACCATACGAGGAAGAGGAGGAGAGAGGGCCTTTCAGTGGAGGGGACCTACCTTGCTGGCCACTAAAGAGACGCAGAAGAGCAGTGCAAGAGGGGCGCCGATGGAGAGTAACTTCATCACCAACCGTGGAGCGGTTTGCACATTCCGTGGACCTCGAGACAAATTTATAGGCCAAGACTTGTTGTTGTCCCCATTCAAAAGAGGAAAAGGAAAATAGCGCAAATTAGCATCACGTGGACCCCTTGAAATGGGGTCAAAAGGTCATGCGAACCTGCGATTTCTTTGGTTCCAAATGAATATTTGCACTTTTCCGGTAGTATGATTACTTGACCGCTAAGAAAAACAAATTCCAAGATTTGTTTTTACTTTGTAGGTGACTTTATGGTCGAGGTCAAGGTAGTTTGATGTTATTTCTGCCTAAATCGTCTTTTCATTCACCATGAGGGTCTCTTCGATCAAACCACTCCTCTAACTCATTGCGCTGTGCTCTCAAAACACCTCGATAGATGTGTTGGAAGGGAGGTCTTATCGAGTGGTGGTGCTGGACGGTAGTCGAACAGAACACATATTAGAGGCTTAAAAGTGGCCACCACTGCTTGCACACGGCCTTCCGTGGGCTGAACTGACGCCTACCTTTGAAGTGTGGAGTGAGTAACCAGTGCATCGTTTGGGCAGTCTCCGATGATATCTTCGCCTGTCCAACAAATTGGTTATTAAAAAAAGGACACAGACATGAGAAAAAGAAAAGTGGGTAGTCTTTCAGGCCTTCCGTCCATTTGGTCGTCTTTCATATTACCTACAACAGCATCAACTGTCAAAGCTCCTCTCGAATTGCCTTAACTCATGGGACTAAGGCATCGCCAACTCCTTTTCATCAACATGGCATGTCGTCACCTGTGATTTCTCACCAGGATCGAATTTGTATGCCCCTTTTTTGGGGTAATTTCCTCTGTCATTCCCATGGGTTAAGGTTTATTCTTAAGGCCGATTGGCTCAAAGCATATTCACCACGCCCAACAGACCTTTTAAGGCATGAGGTTTCATTGGAATCGAGTCAAAATGGCGACTACCGTCCCCATAGACTTGCATTTTAGGACGTGTTAAGGTAAGCAAATATCCCTGAGTGTGGTGTAAACTTCATTACCTTTGTGATGATCTCTTAAACAAAGCAACAATTAGAAATTCTCACTGAATGTGCTGGAGGGTAGAGGGGGAGGAAAGCAATTTACTTTTAAAGGTCTAAAGGGTTCTATTCGGATTTTGAATTCTCGGACGGTCTAAAACCTTCCTCTCTTTGCAATTCCATTAAGGTCTTCACAATGATTACCATATTGTAAGGTCAAGGTCATTACAAATGCTATAAACAGGGGAAAAGGGGCTGGCTTAAGGGCTCAGCATTCGGGTTACCGGACACGAACGGAAATAGAGTGCCCAATTGTGCCTACGCTTTCAGTGTTGATGGCGTCGTTGCCCAAATGACCTATCCCCCTAATTACCCCCAGTTACGAAAGCCATCCACGCCAATAATCGCTCTCTTTCACCAATCAAAAGAAGCTAATGAATTTCTACACCTTATTTGTAAGTAAAATTTGCTCTCTCTCTCTCTCTCTCTCTGGAATTTCGGGGATGCAGCATCGCCCCCTTCCCCCATCAGTGAGGACTGATGAATTGAAACTTCAATTTTGGTTAAACATCACCGTCTCTAAGGGCTTTCATGGTTTAAGATTGATGTCAGTAGGTCTTCTAGTTACATTTACCACTACCTTCCGTGTAATTTCCTTTCTTCCGTCTTCTCCCTTTTTTTACTTTACTTTATGCATAGCGCAGTAAATCTCATTCCAATGGTCCCTGTTTCAAGGAACTTGCTGTACTCCGTTGGAAGAAAGTAAATATTCCCTCGCGGGCAGAAGGAGGTTGATGTCCATTGGAATTTTGCTGGGATTTCGGAGTAGGATTTTTTGCCTTGGGATGTCCATAACCTCACAAGTAGCTTTTATAAATTTTCACAAATTTTCCCTTTCTGAAACTTTGCGAAAAGCGGGTTGAATTTAACTTTCTCCATCTAAATTCCTCCTGATTGGTTTATATTCTCGTGGAGGCACTTTGAATACCCCAATCCCTCAGGGTAAGCGCAGTGACGCAGGTGGACGAGATGGCGATCACTGCCTCACCAACTCACTCCTCTCAGCAGCGCGCACTAACACAGACACCGTGTTTCGTTCGCACTTGGGAAAATTTGGCATTTCCGACTTCACCTCCGAGGTCTTAGTCCCTTGATTATTCCGACCGGGAGGTTCGTCAGAATTTTATTGCTTTGGTTCGTGACGTCTGTATCACCTCTGTCGTCAAGAGGAATGCCCATTTGACCTTGGGCATGGCTGCTACGATTTAAATGTCAATAATGCCAATTTTATTACCAACTTATAAAAGATTTTGCCCCGTCTGCAACAGAAAATTTTCGCTTTATTGCTAACTCAGAGAAAAAGCAGTGGTGAAAAAAAATTCGTAATGTGATGTGTCCGTCTCTACCTCGAAGTCTGAATGGAGTCACACTACCAGGGGAAGTGGCTTTCGTACTGACCATCAGAGGAGCTGGGAGGCTTAGACACAACTGGGAGATTGTCTCATTTAGGGGGTGTATAAGCTGCCCAGTTAGATAAGCCTTAAGGCAACTATTCAACTACTACATAACCCCCCTATTCTTTTCCCCCGACCCTGTTAAAAGACATTGTTATATCTCGGAGTGGCAGGTAGTTGCGTGAACTCTTACAGGTCACCAGATAGGAACCAAAATTGATATATCCACAGTCTGGGGGAGAATGTCACCTACTACCTATTCGTAATGGTACCTGCTGCAGACCTGGCTAGAAGTTTTGAACCAAGTTACAAGAATCAGTCAACTTCCTCCCTTTGCAGGAAAGAGATAACAGGCCAGCAACGCTTTAAATAGGAAGGGAAACAGAAAAAGTGACCATTTCAGTAAATCAGCTTTAGTGGATGTGGTATTTCGAGTCCCCTTTCCACATTGGCCTAAAAGGAGGTTTACTGAACATCCAGGAGGGATGAAAGGCTGTGCCATCGAAGTTGGAGGTAAAAACTACAAACAGCTGAGGGGTCGTGCAGTCAAATAAGCATTTCCGGTGCTCCTTTTGGTTACTCTTTCACCTTTTGCCTTCATAAGGCAGGCTGCATTCAAAGCATTCAAAGATCTCGTCCTTATAGGGACTACAATGAGGAGGGACATCGCTTGAGGTTGGACAACAACTGCTGAGCCACTTGGTAAGCGATTTTCCTAAGGTAGTATCTCCACCCGTTCCCCTCTGTCAGGCTGCTCTCATTTCACTGCTTTCTACCCATCTATTCGGATGACAGTTAATCCCTCATTCACTATCAGATGTCTCAAGTCTAGAGTAGCTCCATTAATCACCTGCCTTCTTTTCGAGCACAAGACGAAGAACTCCTCCGATTTGTATTTCCTCAAAGCAAACTAACAAAGGCGTAATTTCAGCTGTCCTTTTGGATCGGGTTCATTCACCACCCGAGGGGTGACAGGTTAAACCGTTGAGGAAGAAGATTTGTTGTGAACGTTCAGAAAGGCTAAAATCAGAAGGTGGTGACGTCATAAAAGGAGGTGAAAAAGAGTGAAAACTCTGGAGCCTTTTAGCAAATACCCATGTTATCATATGCAGCAGTGATTTTTGAGTTAAAGAGGCAAATTTAACTGTTCCATATGGAATTCACAGAAGTCGGCTCTCACCACCCACTCTTCCAGGCATTAGTCAGATCTAAGCAACAGCATCTGATCGTTTTTGCGAATGCCTGGAAGTGTGTAGACATGCGCGTTAGTCTATTAGCACCCCATACGCTTCATTGTTTCATTTGATGGAGGCGTCTAGAGCTTGTAGGCTGTGCAATCAGGGATTTTGCTAGATTTGACGGAACCCCCTGGAAAAGGTGTGGTTGCACAACTTATCGCACATCTAGTTCAGGAAGGCCTTCCACTACACATAGAAAAGAAATACTGAAACAGCATTTCTCAAGTTGCCTTTCTTGGATATTGCAGAAAGCAATTCAGCTTAGCAGTTACGCGGATTCTTCTCTCGTGGTCAGTTGCACGTGACGACACTAAACCGCATGAGAATGAGACCACCGCGACTTAGCACTCCAGTCAAGAGGTAAATGGACGTGAACCATGGTTTGGTTGTACACAAGTTGTTGACATTGAAGATCTTGGCATGCAAGGCAAGAATCCACGCCTCTCCTCAAAATGCCTCTGTGAAGATCTCCACTTAATTGCAGGACGGGAGCAAGGAAGAGGGGGGAACTGAAGGAGATTACTGTCCCTCCCTAATTCCCACATTAGCAATGCTTTTCTTGTCTGTGAGGGCATCTACTGGCAACTCTGATTGAACTTCGAGGTTTTCGAAATTCAAATCTCTTTACCAGCAAAGAACCTGACTTGAGAACTTAAATATATTGCTTAATGGCTCCATAAATTGCAGAATTTTACAGCAAAAACAAGCAGAGACCTTCATTGTAACCGAGAAAATTTCTGATTTCCAACTTAATGTCTAATTGGGGTGGAAATAAACGCCTCCACGGAGTCATTCAAGACCTACTTATTTGCATTTAAGTAGATAACACTGCTTTTATCTCAATTTGGTGGTAAAATTCTTTTCTTATTTAGTGTAAAAATTTAGCTCCCAATGCTTACAAAAGTAGATTTTGTTGGAAACTGACCTACTAAGCAAAATATCAAATATCCGATGTGTGGTCAGGAGTGTAGCTTAATTGTAGAAAATTGTCGAATGAGCAGGCAAGCGGTACTCCATACTCTTCACCGGTTTCTCTGCTACCTCCCTCTTCTGGTAATTTCTTTTGTTACAAAGGGTGTGGTGAGGTGGGTGTGCTTCCACGAACATGACTGCTTTACAGGACTTGGTTAACCCGGCTCTGAGGTTGTTAGAGCCTCTTCCTACCAGAATTGATCTAATCAGTGAAAGTCTGACAAAAAATCATCCGACGGTAGACGCATCCTGTTTACACGACGCAGCACTCTTGTTTCTTCCTCTTGCTATTCTCTATTTAAGTGTTAAGAAAACCTGAGGACACTAAATAAGGAAGGGAAGATGGAAATTGACCACCTTATCTTCACCCATTTATAATAAAGCATGGGGAAAAATTTTAAAGACTACCAGCAGTTTTTTCTTTTAACTCTTTCATTTGCTTCATGGAAAAGCATCATTCATTGTAGATTATTTTTCCGACTGATTAACTGGCTTTTGATACTTCTGCGCTGGATAAGCTATTATGCGAATGAGGGAATCATTAACTTTCACTTGAGGATTTACATCTCTGAGACCGTCATCACTTCTTCTAAAGGGTACTGCTTGCTTAGTGCGTCTGCAATTTTCATTAATGAACCTTTTACCCAGCAAGGACTAAGTACATTTCAAGTGTACCTAGGCAATCCTTCATGATCCAAAAACAGTCGAGACTAGTTAAGTTGTCGCTGAAGGGAGGATCACTGTCACTAGACCTCATACCGTTCCAAGAATCACGTAGTAGACGACATTCGCTTCATTCAAGGGAAAGAAAGAGAGAAATAGGAAGAAAGGGAGAGGGAAGGCACAGTTTCATCCTCGTTTCTTACAATATCCTATTTTCCACTCCTCTTAGCAATGCTCAGCATTTCTTGACACCACCATCAAACAATCATACGATCGGAGATGTTATGAAACGGACGGTTGGATACTGTTGATATGACGGTTATAACCTAGTACTTATACTCATGACCGCGGATCCTGTCGAGTTCCCAGCCAGAAGGATCAAAGCGCCAGAGACTTCAAAAGGGATGTCTTCAAGTTGGAGGCCACCACTTGTGCGTACTCGTGTCTGCTGAAGGGGCGGTTGATGAAGCCACTAGGCTGCGTCATTCTCACCCATTCACTATATTTTGAATGCACTTGGTTTTTTCTAGTGATTCTTAGCTCATGCGAAGTCTATTTCCATATGATACTGGCTAATCAGAGGAGATGAATGAGGGTATGAGTTTTGGAAATCCTCTGAGGTGTTTGTGAGTCAGGTGGAAAATAAAGCTGCTTCTAGGCACCTTCTAAGGCTGTAGACCTTTTTTAAAGGAGCGCAAAATGGAGGTGACTGAAACTAGGTCTCCTCCTTGCCTTCTAAATACAAAACATCCCATGAAGGTGGAATTTGGAACAGCTACTTCTCTGGTTGAAAAAAAAGCGGTCTGTTTGGTAGGTTAAATACTTAATAAGGTTTTCTGGATGTTTTTCCACATTTTTTGAAAAATTTCTCAAAAATTTTTGATTGTTTTTTTCCGAAAAACCTAAATTTACTCTATGATCCTCGTTAATTTGCTCCCGAACCCAAGGCAGGTGTCTGGTTTTTTACAGAAACATGTCAAGGCACATCAAAGTTCTCTTGGGTCCCTTCAAGTTAAACAAGTAATTGGAGTGGACTACCTACTGGACTTGTTGACACCACATAACCGCCAAACTTGTGTTTGATCTTCAAGGCCAAATGTGCAAAAACACTGCACATTTGGCGTACCTGTCAATAGCAGTCCACCTGGACCGCTGGCAGAGGAGGGTCAGCCCTCCTGCACATCCATAAACGGCAACTTTGCTACACGTAGGTGATGCTTGGCAAGTGTACGGTCTGAAGGCATTAAAGGAACAAGTGACATTTCGTGTAAATTGGAGTGAAATTGGGAATTTAGGTTTACTGTGAGGCGTAGTCCTCAGACACATTTGTAGTTTTGCCAATGTCTGAATCACCTTGACCCTAGCCTTCGACATTGATGTAAAACGTTGTCCTGATGCCTGGCTTGAGTCACTTGATCTAGGTGACAAACGTTCACTAGTGAGCGACATCACCGTTCAACTCGTTCCAACTGCTGAAGTTTCATGGATATGTCTGTCGAGGCTATGAGGTGGGAGTCATCGCGGCCGAGATCTTCATTGACACACTTACTACCAACCGTGTTCAAAGCACTTATACCTACTGACGAGAGGGTAAGCTTTTCATCACCTTAATGAAGACCTCTGGGGACGTGTTCACACGGCCTTTCACTTAGAACCACATGTCATTTCATTCACACCCTGTCTGTTCCGAACTGGTCCAAGGTGGGTGACACACTTGTCACTCACTACTGCACGAGCGCCTCTGCGGTAATCTCCGCTTCAATACGCGCAAAATCGGATCTCTCATTTTATGTTGGAAGAGTTTATCGGGTGGTTTTGTGTTTAGAAAACTCCTACCTTTTAAACGATTTCCTAGAACAACATTTACCAAGAGTAGTTAGGAAAGATGATCGGTGCGAAAGTCAACAGAGGGCATCACGCCATTTTACGGACTATTGTTGGGTTGGCTAACACAGAGGAGTAAACAATGGTAGATTGAAGGGTAACACACTAAAACTAGAGTGGCATTTCACTGGGGTCTGCCACTGTCAGTCACAGACCTCACTATGCAGATGACCTTGAGCGCTCTTAAATTGACCTCCAAGAGCTCTCCAACTGAACCCACACTTGTGGATCCTACCCTGTCCACAGGAGTAACTCAAGCGCCTCAATTTCCCAGATTAGTACCTCAAAATCACCAACTATTTGTTTACTCCTCTTAATCAGATTGACCAATTGCCTAAACACCCTCATAGACCTCGCCAATCAGGAATGAGGGAGTAGAAGCCAATTGTCATTAGGCTACCAAAAGGTCACCTTACCACTCAAGAGGCGCGTATTTGCGTGCAAGACCACAAAATTCATTCGTCTGGCATCTACTCTATGTTGTGGTTTCTCTTAGTACAGACTGTGAGTTCCATATTTGGTCGTATTTTGACAATGAGTCGGAAATTTGAAGACCGTGATGAAGAATTTTAGTGAGTCCTAGAACCAGATGTTACACCTATCAAACTGAAGTCTGATGAATATGGAGGATGGTGGTAACAGCTTTTCTCTCCCTCCTTACTTCCTTACCTACCTGCCTTTCCCCCCCCCCATCTTCCAGTTCAGTATGACATCTCAGAGGCAGGAATGGGTAATCAATAGACTGACATATGACAAGTGCCTCATATTCCATGGAACTTCAGCGCCAACAGTGGGGCATTTTAGGTCGCCTGGTCCAATTTCATGAAAGATGAGGCGAATAGACGATACAGAGCTTATTCATTCTTAAACCATTCATTTATTCGTCTATCCGTTCTTCTTATCGCTTTCACTTTTAGCTGTTTTTGAAAGCTCTGTCATCGCCAACACCGACGCCAATACCACCATCAGCTCCGATACTTCCTCCCCGTTTCTACACGGATTTCACTATCACCTACACTCCTCGTGAAGATCGTGAAATGCCTCCACCTCCCTGGATTGATGGGATCCCACCCCTCCTCCCTTACGCCATTGGTCGGGGCTACGCCGTCTACGCACCGGATTTAGGTATCATGGTGGAGAACTACACAGACTTTTGCATCCCCATCTTCTGGCCCAATGCCTACTTTCATTGTATATTTTTCAATTACAATCGCACTGCTTATTTGATCTCTCCGTTTATCAATCACTACGGGCCCTGCTGCGTCTATCGTACCAACTGGTCGCCACCGCACAGGGACTTTATGCACCAGTTCGAGAAGTACTACAATGGATCGACGTGGGATATAGGAGTGAACAGGAGGGTGTTGAAGCAGTTGATTGACTGGTGGGTGATACCACAAATGAGTGCTGGTTTGCGCGATCATCCCGTATTTGGCGGATTCGGGTTCGCGAGGAAACCTCTGCCCAGGTGAGAAGATACTCCTGATGAAGTGTTTGAATCGATGTTGTGAAATGGACCTAAAATGAGATTACTTTTTTGTTATTCTTTTATTTTGGATTTGCTCAATGCTCGCATTAAATTAGAAGTCACCATCATAAATTGCCAACTGAATAGTAAATTGTCCAGGAATAGTCGTTAGTGTGTTCTTTAACAACACAAACAACTTCTTAGCAGAGCTACGGTTTATCAAGTTTTTTTTTAATTTTCTTCAATGCACACTGTTGAAATCCATCTGCTTAGTCTCAATCAACTGGTTTATCGTTCACAAGTTGTTCCTGATGAATTGAACCTGAGGTATTCTAGCCAATAGTGACACAGTATTCTTCGTTGTCGATCATTCGGATGCTTCAGGGCAGTATACATCATCTTTTGGCTATTGACCACCGGAATTATGCCATTCAGCCTACTCTAAATGATAGATTAAGCTATCACATCCTCTCTAGATGTCATAAAAATAATAGAGTGGAAGGCTTCTGCAACGGTGGAACCGAATTAAAGGAGACACACTTATAACTTCTCTCTTAATCCAAAAGCCATTTCTTGTATCCAGATTCATAATGAAGGAATAGCGGAAAACTCACTGGTACGCACCATACTGTACTCAAATAAACAATTACTTACACCCAACAAGTGCTGAATGAATGTTTTTGTCCATCTGATACAATCAAGGCAATATTTATTATACCATTGGTGTTGATGAGTCATTCAGTAAAAAAAATTGAGGATATATATCCTCATTTAACAAAGACGCTTTTAAATGTTCAAACACGATACGGTTTTCTAATCACCCATGTAAGGTATTCTGGGATGCAATTTACAATAAAGCTAATAAAAACAAAATAACTTTCCCTCCTTTAGTGGCTATCGTCCCTACGTATCATTTTGGTATGAAGGTGATATCGGGTGGGCGCATCAGATTTTTGAAAATTTTACCGATATTGGACCGAAAATTCACCTCCTTGATGACTTCCATGTGCCGGCTATCTGCAACACCAACCTCGCTTGTGATTTTCGACCATGAACATTCCAGCCAATAAAAGTTTCGTATTTGAAATCCTGTAATCATGTGTTCCCGAAAATGAACCAATCATGATGATGTTAATTCTCAGTCCCTTAAACTGTCATTCTTCTTTAGCAAGAATCAGTTGACTAAGTAAAGCGAGGCATTCTGGGAAAACCAAGGATGTTCCGGAACATGTATACTTTTTCAATTCTATGAAATTTCAATAAGGCAAATTTTGGGGAATGGACTGTCCAATCAAAGGCTTGGCCAATGAAATGCCTCCGTAACCCTAATTTTTCCTTTGGTAATATTTACTCAATTTAAGCGCAAATTTTCATTCTGAATTCTCAACCTTTTGAAAATAATACATGGCACACCTCTTTCCCTCTAACGCTTTGTATCTTTTACATACGTATTTTAGTATAACACTTTGTAACTGATTTCCTGACAATTTGTGGTAGAGACGTTCAAATGGTCGTCTAGTCATTTCAGTGGGAACGTGAAACATCAAAACATCATCAAAGGAAAAATCACAACATACAAAGGAAGCAGAGTGAATTAAACTGCCTTTTATTGTGAGCTTGATTAGCGAAGGTCATCCGCTACCCATGATTTGATCTACACGGGGGGTGGTATGTCTAGGCCGGGTTAATTCTACCCACGGCACCGATTTTGTGGCTACTGGTGTCTGGCTCCAGTAGTACACCTGTGGCACAGCGAACTTAGACCTACAACACCACATTTGCACTCATTCTTTTTAGGAGGCATTCGATCTCTCGAAACGTGAGAAGGTCATCTTTTCCCAAATCTCGATCAGAATTCGCGCTTATTTTCCCTTTGAACCCCTTCTAAGTGCCAAAGGTGACCCAGTTCCAATTGTCCACCTCCGCCTCTATTTAGCAAAACCATAAGTCCTTGTAAATTTGCACATTTCTTCGACGACGGGTGTTTTACTGATAAATTTAAGAAGGAGACGCACTAACCCCTATGAAGGCAAAATACGAGCCTCAAAGGACAGGTGCCCCTTTGAATTCAAAGCTCATGTAGTGTTACTGATGCATTAACAGTAGTACCCATCGCATTACCTTAGATTTTTTGGGGAAAATTAAAATTGTTGTTTGTAGCATGACCTTACACGCGTGTACCAACCTCGCCGATTGAATTTAAGCAGGCTAAAGAGGTCAACCCGGACAGACCAATCAAAACGCGTAAAGGTCAGCACAAGCTAATCACATCTCTTTCGCATTTTAATCGGTCAAACAACTTTCGAGATTCTTGGTTTCTTATCTTAGAAATCTTTGATAGTATAAAGTTGGAAGACGAAAATCTAGTTCAAATTTTGGTTATGTACAATCAGATAAGTTTTCCAGCACTTGGAAGGCATTCCAAGAGATCATTGGCGTAAAGCACTGCTTCACTGCTGCGTCGACGGTAGACGAGGACAAAATTGGTGTCCCCACCACCCACTGTACTCCATTCGATTGAGGGTTGACGCTTTATGACCCCATTGCTCTTTCGGTGGTGTTGTTGTTGAAGGAGAGGCAACTCGCTCTTCAATGAATCTGAGCTGGCAACACGCTTTCGACGTTGAAAGAACCGTCGAAGAGTGAACTTTTTCGGTGTGGTCGGTTGAGAGTTGGCGAGAAAGTCGATGCTACTGGAGGAGGAGAAGAAGGCGCCCATCTCACCATTTACTAATTGGACACTTGGATCTAGGCCTTGGGTCATGAAACGCTCCAGGTGAAGGGTGTCCGACAGTGAAATATCTAGGAGACAAAGCGAATGAGAAATATCCGATTGGTGAAACATACTACCAATTTTTAACTCTTGAAAGCACTTCAGCTAGCAAATGAGAGATATTTGAGATGTTTTCGAGGAGAATTTTACACCAACTTCGTGGACCCGAGGCCAAAGTGTAGAGTCTGCTGGATTGGGAGTGTAAACAAACCCTCTACGGATTCGAATTAATGCTTGACAAAGATTGTGACACGCCAATATTTGACACTTTTGAAAACGAAGGATCTGTCGCTTGAGTGTGGTTTAGCCGCCCTTGAGTGATGCACATGTCATCGCCGAAACCGAATTTTTTAAACGTTGTCTGAGTGACACTTTCGGCTACCAGGACCTCTCCAGATGCCAAATAACAATTTTTTTTGAGGCAATAACTTCCACACCATCGGAGGCGAGTCTGTGTGGTAGGAAAGCTTAAGTAGCCTCCACCAGTTCCAGCTAACATTTTGTGGCTTGAAGGTTTAGATGTTGGTAGACGAACTACAGCAATAAGCGACTATTCTACACAACGTCAAGCAGAACGAACTACCAGCCTCGAAGAAGGAGGTAGTAGTGCAGAACTCACCTCCACTGAGTGAGTGATAGAAGAGAGCGTACTCCTTTGAATCAAATATTTGTAACTTCAGAGCCAGCATATTACCTGCAATGAGGCAAAATGGCAAATATTAGATTAGAAACTGGACAATTTTTAAAAAAAATACCACTTTTACTAGACTAACCAACGCCTATATCCATAAAAGGCCACGCAGTTGTACTTAAGCCGGCCGGAACAGCCTCCGGGCCAAGACAGAAATCCCATTTAATTGTTTGTTTAACTCCCGGTTTTGGTAACACGTCCGGGCCTCCTGATCATGCCAGTAGCCTCCCTCTCCCCCTTCCTGCATGTCGACAATACATATTCTACCTTCGTATTGTCTTTTAACATTTCTGGGAAGTCTCAGGGCACTACATTGGTGGCAGTGGAAAGGAAATCCAATTTCTCCTGCTAAGTGATAAACCTTGATGAGGAGGAAGAGGTGCATAGACTGCGGTTGGGGGAATAGGTGACTGCATCCAAGAGAAGGGCTGAAAATGACATCTACCATTGGTAACCGCCTTAGTTCTATGCTCTGCAGGAGTGTGAGTAACTACTAAAGTGGGGCATCTAAAAAGTTTTTACGGAACTGCCTACCATAGCCCACATGAAGACATCAACTACGTGATGTCTGGTCCAGATGGGTGAGACTGGGCAGTACTGAAGTGAGAACAATGTGGAAAGGAAGGGAAGACACAAAACTCTACACCCGCCCTCCCCACCGAATTACGCGAAATCTTGTTCTTCGTTATTTGACTCCACTTTCAGGCTGACGATGAACACGAGTGCTGACTACTACGTCTCCACTTCCCTCCTCGCCCCATACAATTCCCTTACAGGACAAAATACCAAATCCAGCAGAATTGTGAAGAAGGATCAGTGGCACTGCAATCAACTATCAACTGGACTAACGCAGCTGACTCGTGAGAGTCTTTCTTACAGCACCGATTACGTTATGTGGCTGACGCGAGGGTTTCACCAAGGAAAGCACTGAGGATGACGCTCAAAAGGGGATAGGGGCAGGTAATGCTTTAACTGTTTATTTAACCCTCAGTTCTGGTAACGGGACCACTTGGGGTCTTCACCCTTGCACCTTTTCAGGATAGCCGGACGTCCGGCCCATTCCAGTAGCCTTCTGTATGGCGGCAGAACATATTCTGGTCCATAATTATTTTCACTCGTCACCAGGACAGAGTTGGCGCGCTGCGAATAATCTGACAGTAGTAAGGTCTATTTGATTGTTTATTTAATTGTGTATTTAAGAGGGTTGCACTTCTGCTTTGCAGGGTGGCCCCTAAGACCAGTCTAGCAGCCACCCAGTCCTACTAGACGCTAGTGATATGCGCTCTTCCACAACAATTTGGCTCTAACGACCTCAGGATAGCCTCAGAACTTCAGGATTCGTGATTACTCTAAGTAAGTTTGTGGTTAAAACATGCTCAGTACAAACAAGGACTTAATTAATGAAATTATGCTGTCCCTTCTTTGGCATTCGCATGACTTACACAGCTCCCTGACCGTCAGACTCTGTCGAAGAGGAATTTCAAATGGCACCAGGAGCCTTTCGGACTCATTGGCTGCGAGAACAAGAATAGAGGAGACAGTAGGGGAAGAGGGGGCAGAGGTCTTCTCAAAGCTTTGTACACACCCCACTTTCCTCACCCTCCTCCCCTGCCAGGGAGGTGAGGCTAAACTGAGGGTCATCGAGTGGTCATTTCTGCGATTCAGCGCTTCCTGAATGTTGTCGGTGTAGGAGCGACGCAGTTTGTTTAGGCCTGGGCGCCAAGTTGCCGCCTAAATAGGCAAAGTAACTGTGGTTTAATGTTGACTCTCCATGATTTATTCTCCAGGCGACCTTTCCACTCCCCTATGGCTTACAGTGCCTTATGGGGTTACTCAAGTGCTGATGACAGTGGAGTGGAACATGCTTACATCTAATTATTTGAAAGAACTGAGCTAATTCAGCTCATACTTCAAAGGAGGCTTAAATTTTAACGCATCTGTGAATCGCTGCACTAAAAGGCGTAAAAGAAAGGCCCATGTTAAGGATGGGATATCTAATAATCTTGTAAAAGAAGTGTTGAGAAACGCATGTTGTTCAATTGGAAAGTGGGTAAGGGGACGAGTTAAATAATGAGAATCTAAAGTGCCTGTAGTTTCGGTAGAGCCCCCTACATTGTTTGTGAAAATCTATATAATGGGTCATAAGTAATTGACGTGCCCTAGCTCATCGCAACAGTAAAATCTCTCAAGGACCCCAGTGATGGACCAGCGATTGGACATCATGTTTGACTGCATGTTTCATTCACCGAGCTTCTCAGTCTATACAGGTTGCGCCCTAACTGGGTCAGCACTGCCCTCCTGTCATGCCTGTACCCCATTAGTCCGTCGAAGCTGCGACGATTCTTTATACGATTTACCAACAAAATGAACAAAATACCCGCTAATGAGTTTCGTCGAATCCCCTGAATAGTAATACCGCCCATAAAACAGCGAGTAATAAGGTTGAAGTTTTCTAGAATTTTTGACTTCAAAAGGCCACCAAATTTGCCTCAATTTCCGCGGCCTGGTAATTTCGCCGACGGAGAAGACGAATCACCCCAGCAGGAGAGGCATAGTGTCGAAAATTCTCCACGTAGCGAAGGAGGCAAACAAGATCGGTGAGACGTTTACAGCCCTCAGCACTGGAGGCCAGACGGGCTGATGAGATGATGGCCTCTAGGTAGAGGCGTTGAACTTCAATACGACTGATGCCAGTGCTTGCATTACTGTTGTCTTTTACATCCAAGGTTCTTGAAGGCTTCAAGAGATCGACCATAGCAAGGACGGTGGCGTAAAGCATGAGTCGCTCTAAAAACATTTCAAAGAATGATTGTTGAAACCGGAGGTGGTACATTACAGCATGTTTGTGCCGCCAAAGTCGTAATTCACGATCCATTGCAGTAGAATTTGCAGATATATCGCTAATTCGTGAAATATTATTCATCAAGAGAAATACTGGAACATTTTTAAGTGTTTTTAGGAAAATTGTGCATTTTTAAACTTCGAAAACTAGTTGATACATAAGCATTAAGTTGGCACGAGGCATTTCTAAAGATTCTCCATTTCCGGTAACACCTTCCGATTCTTTAAATACTTTTGTACAAGGCATTTTAAATTACTTTATTCGCCCACACAATACCGACTGTATTCCTTTTGATCTTTAAAGCTGGACAAAACGAGCAAATTCTACTTTGAGAAGGTTTTCTCTGTTCCATAGACCTCAAAAAGACTTAGATCTGTCCACCTTTGCTTCTGTTGAATTCTAGGGGAAGATGATAAGTATCACTCTTAAATCGGGAGAATGTGGTAGTATTTATTTTCTTCCTCTTATCCAAAGATAAGTTTTGATAGAGGAGGTAGGAGATCATGTGCTATTCTGCAAGGATTAAACTTTCTTCAGAATTATCTATTAATCTTATTTATTTCACAAAAATGTTTTCTTGCACCCACCCCGTATTATGTCAAGTCGATACAGTTTAAGCCCCGCAGTCCGTCACACAGCCAAAAAAATATTCTGAGAGTGAAGCGCTGCAAGCCTTGAGAGTGTACATTAAGGGATAAGTGTAATGTTTTGAAATACACAAGGAGGAAAGCAGTGAAAAGTACCACGTCTTACTAACGGTTAAGCAAGCAAATAATCCTCGACGTCATGAAAACAGTGAAAGTCAAAATCTAGATGCTATTGGGAGCTTATTTCCATCTGCTAATTACGTCTATTTGATGTAGATGTGAACAAATCAATTAATCACCCAATCAAATTAGGTACTGAAAGTTCCAAATCATTGACCTATCGGTCCAGACTCAGTAAAATATTATCGCATAAGGTTTCCCACATATATATGTGGTTACCTTGCCCCTCATAATGGGGCGTAGAGAGTCTTTCTAACTTCAATGCTACACTTATAAGGTGAACGAGTTCAGAGCACATTTACCAGTTTTAGCCTACAATTCACGACGCGACAGTTCAAAATAAGAGGAAATTTGCTGAAAACATCAGGAAGGGAACCATATCAACGAGGTAATGCATTTCATTTACCTTTTTTAATGCGTGTCTCATAAACATTTGTCATGACTTGCAACAAGTCACATCAGGCAATACCGAAAAATGCGTCATTACATCTTTCCAGCTAAAGTAAAAAAAATTAATCGCCCACATTCGAAACAAAGGCTTTGATTTAAACAAAGGTAAGTAACAACGCCCGCAACTTTCGTTCATTTTAGCTCTTAGATCTCACATGCTCACAGTTTACCGAGAAATTTCCTCGAGCAATAAGTGGTGGTAGAAAGGTCTGCTGCTCTTCTCATTCACAGCACTGGTTGCCGAGCTTTCCTGCATGGTCCCAGTGAAATTCACGTCTTACAGCCTTTTCGGCAGTACTTTCGGCCCCTTTTTGGTTGCGATTTATAAATCTACCCAACTTTTTCAGATTACTTGAGGGGAATATAGGCTACATGGTAGGATAATGTCAAAGAGCATTTAATGGGCGAAGTGAGATTTTTACGAATAAATTTGCCCCAGATCAGTAAGGTAATAATTCGCTTGTCAGTAGTCATTGAAAAAAGGAAATTAGAAAACCAACCTATATCACACCCATCCTTGCTCTGACCAGGAATTGAATCTTTTGGAACTGGTACCTAAAGGAGACATGAAAGTACTTAGGAAAATCTCACTTTTTAACAACGATAGAATTCCATATCTGGGAATAAAGAGCAAAAAATGATGAAACAAAAAAAATTGATTTTAATGCATTAACCCGTTTAAGCCTAGCAACCTAAAATTCAAGCGGAAAATGCCTGCCAATCTCGTTATTTTGACAGCCATTACCGTGTTTAAAAAAGGAATACACGGAATACTACTCGTCGTCACCTCATCAAATATATCAAGATGGTTTCACTAGTCCAGTTCGTCAGGAAGCTATCTATGGAGCTTGCAACGTACCAACTTATCAGATACTGCTTGCTGCAGTTGTGTGGTTATACTGCTTTAAAATTACTATAAGTGGAAGCGCTTTTAGAAAATGCTACTTTTCAGGACTTAAGATGTGCCCTAAAATATCCAAACACCCCTGTAGATACAAAATTTATAGTTTAGTGTTCTAAAAAACCTAAGAAAAACGTGTAAGACAGTTTATTCTTTCTTAGAAATGCAAAGCAACCAAATATATTGTTGGGAAACCTTATGCGATTTTTTAAAGTCGAGCCAGTTAGTACACTTTTCTTTACAAAACTTTACCTCTCAAGAGGAAACACGCATCCACTCCCAGCCATCGTAAGCTTTAATCCAACTTGTCAACTTTGTTTCACATGCAATTATCTTATACAAGAGAAGATGTCATAGAGTGGGAGAGATATGAACTGAGGCAGGAGAGGGGATGAGACATCACCCGTATCACATCTCTCGGGTTCAAGAAACTCTACGATGGTTTGGAATAAGAGGTATATAGTCCAGACCACGATACCGAATACCGCATCGATGGACTGCATACATAAAAACAATGGCCATCCATTTTATGAACTTCTTCTTCTAGAGACCAATGCAGAAAAAGAACGAACGTTTCTATTCACAAAATGCAATGTTTTAATCACCCATTTTCCAAGTTCAACCAATAAATAATGAACCACAAATAAACTTGTGACTGTAATTGGTATACTAAATGACCTTTTAACCAAAGAACAAAACTTTTAAAAGGAATGAATAGAAGGAGTAGGAAATTGGAGTAATACCTGCAAATCGATGGTGTGAAAAATGCGAATAAGACAATCCAACTTGGCACCAGGTTGAAAGGCATCCTGCATTTGATAGAATATTCTTCTCACTGGCTGGAATAACGTCCTTTCCAATAGTTGCCTATCCTCCTACAAGACAAATGACACATGCTGTTTGTAAGTAGAAAAAATTTGTCTACAAACATATTTCACTACTAGAGTAACTCACTTGACTCAGATTGGGGAGTTCTTGATACGCCTTCTTCACCAAATTTGTGAAATCATCCGCAGTCTGCTGTGAAACAGTTCTGCGTTAGGAAGCAAAAAAGCAATTACTTTAGTTTGCAAGAAATTGTGAGGATTGAGGTAATGGATTCCGTAAAAATGAAATAAATCCATTTCGGACATCCGCCACCTAATTAATACCATAGCAAATCATAAGAGATGAAGCAAGTTGACATAAGTGTCCCAGTGAAGATTTGTTCTGCGTTCGGAAGTAAGATATCCCCCACATAGGAATTGTGGCATTTTATCCGTTCCAGCCTCCATCAATCTGACTCGGAGTCACAGTCACCTATCACTGATGATTATCTAAAGGCACTTTGGTATGAACTGCGACTTCTATATGCTCCAGTGCCCTGGGTCCTATCGACCTTCCAACCCAATAATCAATTGACAATCGATTGGTCCCAGAGTACGAGGCTCTATTGGTTAGCCCAGATGAGTCAGCAACGTGAAGCACGTCGAGCGCGCATGCGCCCGGCTATGCAGATAAGAGGGGTCCCCTCGTTTGGACCGTCGATTCAGTCGTGCATGATTATGGCAACCAGTTGGCCTTGGACTTAGGGTGATTATTAGCGCATTTAAAGTGAGGCTAATGCGATCTCAGCCAATCAGGAAGGAGTATGCGAGAGGGAAGTTTCAAAGATGCTTGTGAATATATCTACGAAAACAAAATCCCCTAGAAAGTTGAGCAGGAACGTTTTTCTGCCATTGCAGGCATCTTCAGTACGTTAACTAATGTTTTTTTGTCCTCCCTATCTTTTAAGCGGATTATAACAATGATAATTACGGACCCACATTATCCCTTTTCTATAAAAAATGTTATTTGAATTATATATCTTAATTCATGCTTTCGATCATTCGACAAGCCTCCCGACTTTGACATCGCTCCACCGTAATTCAAAAACGTCAAAACGATTTTGTACTTTTGCTCATAAGAATCATTTTTATCATGAAAAGTAAAAAAGACTAGTCGAGCGAAACGCACCCACATCCATGATACTGCAAGTCCTCGATTAATCGCCTATGCAGTGGACGCAAAACTGTTAATTGGACTAGAGTTTCTAGTTCCTGGGCCACATCAAAGTACTGGAGTCCATGAAGATCCCTTTCCTCGGCTTCCACCGCCTGCCGTAGTTCAGTGGTATGAACTTTTTGCAGGAAATTGGAGACGCCGTTTATGAACTGACAGATCTGTGGTGGAAACGAATTTATTTTAACATATTTTCTAGTGTTTTATTTATTCTAAGGAATGACATTTAAAACTATTCGAGCACTAGCCTTCTAGACCAGGCACTAAGAACAAAGACAACCTGAAATAATGCATGAGTGCACCGAATGGCAAGTGAAAATTCCGCATTGAAACGAGTCTCATCTATTCAGCATTTAAGTAGGTCCTTACCTTACCTGTAGGATAAGAGACGATTTTTTAAATAAAATATCGATGTTATTTTCACAGACAATCCCGACTTTCCACGAGGTAAAAACCTTGTTTCTCAGCTGCTAAGATGGTCCCTGTGTATTAAGTTACTAAATACGCAAATTATGATTTGCTTACCCGCTAGTCTCGCCTAATCCCTAAGTAATTTTTAGTCCACTATTTTCGAATTGATAGTGAAATAAGTGTCAAGCCTACAGACATGTTTGGAGAGAAATATTTCTTCTTCATTTGCCGAAACCTGATGACATCAAATAAAGTAACTTTTCATTTGATCGTTACTTCGATCTTTGGTCTTTACTAAAATGTTTTAGGTTGTATGACATAATCCAAATGACAGCAAAATGCAGGCAATTTGTGCATGTCAATCCAACTGTCATATTTGCAAACTAAAGCAACAAGCTTGCAGATTATTTAATTCGCATTTGTTAACATACGTTTTGCAGTGTTTTCTGTGGTATCTGGCCCAATTGTTTGATGGTACACTCAATGAACGCTGACATGTGTTTGTAGAACGGGGAAGTTTTATCGTTCATAAGACTAAATCAAAAAAAGCAAATATCAGCGGAATATTTTTAAAAACTCTTGAATACATATAGTGTTAGCGTCATAGGTGTTTGACGTCACACTTTCCCTGCCTAAATCACAAATGCGGCATGTGTTGCCCGTCAGTTTGTGATGACCGTTGATTACACTAGATAGTGTCTCAGACAGTGATTAGGACAAGTGTTCTTTATATAAAGAGAGTTTCCCTTTAATGGTTCTTTAGGAATTGTTGAAGTTGTCAAAAACTTAGTAACACTCGGATGTATGTCGAAACATTGAAACATCTAAGTGGCTTTGGCCCATTTTTCCCTGGTGACTGTGATCTTGTTGAAAGATTCCGAATTCCAAGAAGTAACTTTGACTTACCCAGAAACAAATTGTTCCAGATGCCTGCCCGGTTCGCCAACACTGGATGGTGATCTACTACTCCAATTAGTGGGAATTGGATGTTCTGTGAAGGTGAAGGACATACTGGTGGGGGAATGGACTTCAAAGCTCTTTTTTTCTGCTTCTGATGGAGTTAAGTTACTCTTTATAACCTCGTAAAAGTGGGCCTCATGAGAGAGGGGTGTTGCTTTTTTTTTGGAGGGATGAGCCGGAACTGGGGGACTTCGAATTTCAGTGTTGCTTGATGTGTAGGCGTTAGGAGATGGCCTCACCTCAGCATCTGTAAATGGTACGGGTGCGAGTCGGTAAGATGAAATGGTATCACTCGTGTAATCAAAATGCATCGAGAGAGATTGTGGGTATGCAGCACTATTTAACTAGTCGGGAAAATAGACAATTCTCTACCGCCTTATTTTATGGCTACAATGTGTAAAGAAGATTCAAAATTTGGGTCTTTAAGCCCAAGTCTGCAATCAGACTGTAGGTTTATTTTGGCCGGAATATCATAAATGATTTTTTGGAACGTCAAGTTACTAAAGATAATTCAAAATTATAGAGGTAAGGTCCTTTATTATCAGGAATATGGTCCATCGACTTTTGTGGAAGACGGGCTCTCCAACCCCAACTTCTAAGGATGTCAATGCCTCAAGTTCATCGAGAAGCTTCAAGACCTGGTTAAATTTTATTCACAAAATTGACAGGGTGGAATCTCATCTGCCATCATCAACAGACACGAGAGCGCTCCAACTCAACTTTTTCGATCGTCGAATATCTAAAAAAGATTTGATCTTCCCATATTCCTTGGTGCCATTATTGCCCTACTTCCTGATCATTCAAGGGTAGAATTTATTCCAGGAGACTTTTTTGAATTCTTAATGTTATTTTAATGTGGACCTTAAAGGTGCCAGCTTGTAGTCTATTGAGTGATGCAACAGTGTTGCCTCCTTCACAAATCCTATAAGAAGCAGCTCATTTCTATCAAAAAGGGGACTTGTCAAGCCCCCTCATTTGGGCGATGCAGAAACGCATATGCCGCTCTGATGAGCGGAAGGTGAACTTACAAACGTATTGCTTCACCGGTTCCTTTTGGGGCGATTCAATACTGCCTGCTGCAGAGATCTGCTGCAAATTTGATGAAGGCACATCCGTTGTTGGGATTCGTTCTAGGGCCTTCTCGTGGGCTCCTAACTCGTCACCGATGGTGGCATATGTCTAGAGGTAGGGAAATGGTGATATCAGGGAGTGGGGGGTTGAAATTTCCATCTCACTCAGTAGTAAAACAGAATTGTGAGCTCTCTGATGAAGGGCAGTGCCATTTTTTAGTTCTAAAGTGAGCTTTGTGACCTACCTACGGGTGAAAATTTGTGAAACGTAATCTTACATTCATCTTGTGTGATTAGAATCCTCATCCAAGTGATTTATTAGAAGTGGGTGCTTGACAGAAAGGTTCTCTAGCAAATGTTTTATTTGTACGGAGAAGAGGAATCTCGGAAACAATCGTCAGACCCTCAGTAGGTGCCCAAATTCATCTGGAATCTAGCTTACATACAAACAGAGAGAAAAAGAGAGAAGGTGCGGAAATCCGTGAATGCCTTAAAAGGGCAGGTTGGGCAGTGGGTGCGAATAAGGGATCAATGGTTTATGGGGCATAGAGTGACGAGCAATCATTTGACAAATTCCTACAACCTACCACAAGCTATTGTAAAGGTATAACTGTTGAGGATGTGGTGTGGAAGCCCCCGCAACTGTAATCTTCACCAAGGAACTATGGCCGGTCGTCTCCAAATCAATTATACCATTCAAATGGCTGAGCATTTGTGGACGATTACACCCGACGTCATGCGCACATTTTACAGGGGACTGCAATGTCACTTAACAAAGTCTGGACTGGCACAGGCGTCAAATGTGGGCCGGATGTTAGTGTATGGAGCAAAAAACTAAAACCCCCTCATTTTCCTAACCTTCTCCTCCTTTTCCCTTTCTCCAGGCACTAGCAATGACCTCGAACCTTCAATAGCCTCCTCAGAAGGGACGCTGCACATCCTCTCTGAGACATCCTCACTATCGCATCCATTCTGCTGCAGGGTTTTCGTTATTGGAAGAGGAGGAGGTGAGTGACCCATCTCGGAAAGATGCCGTTGTAAAGTTGCCCACTTCAATGGAGCCGGAGGCGGTGGTGAGGAGGGATGATGTGTTTGTGGAGGGGGTAGATCCCAGGGATAACTGAAAATGGTACTGGCGCGACTGCTACTGGTAGTGATGGTGGTCGTGTCGGAGGCAGTCTCAGGTAGAAGGTTATCCAAGGCGGGGAGAGGTTTCTTTGGTGCAGCGACAAGACTCACACGAACAGGGCTGTGATCTGTGGAGAGGTGAAGTCGCAGGATGCTACTGAGTAGATTAAAGTAGCTTGAAGGTTTCAAGAAAAAGCAATGTCGTGACCATTGTCATGATGTCATAATCTAACGTTGTAACTACCGAATTACGCATTGAAGTGATCATGAAGCATGTGACCCAGAGAATGCCTTTTTTTATGGACGCTGAAAAACCTCTAGCCTAGGTGACATAAGCAAGGCTTCACATTTCCGGTGTGAGATTCTGCCACCTAGTCTTCAATTTGCCCGTCTTGATAATTCTTTTGCATTGACTGTGGCATAAAAACTCAATATGATACTTTAGGGAAATATAGAGCTTTGTTATCAAGAGTGGAGGATCTTTTTAAACGCGATACTTTATCATCACTTTGTCATCAAGAAGATTAAATTGCCAAGCCATTCCCGCGTGATGCCTTCCGGTACTACATCTCCACCAAAAGCTCTTTAACAAAGGTGACGACAACTGGTTTTTACCGCCATGGAATAGCATCAACTCCGGTTTGCAATGTAGACAAGCTCAAAACGCACCAGTTGGGGCCGTTAAATAATATGGCGACGGGTTCAAAATGAGCCTCAAGTGGTACAGATCACAGGTAAGAATGGTAATAAGCTGGATCACCTGTCTGCCTCTTCATACTCTATACGACATGCATGCAAACAATGCTATGCATTATGTAAGTGGCACCACATCACCTGTTTACGTTGGCGATAATCACGTGCCGTTGTTGAACGCTTAATAAGGCAAGTGTTTGTGAGTGTTTTTTCACGGCATAACAAAAGGCATACATGAGACTGAGATCACTGATAAAAAAATTTTTGTCACCCTTGAATATGCTGACGTGTTTATCAACCTCCATGGCTAGTTCACCCCCCTCCCAGTCTCCTATTTAATCAAATGATTTTTAAGGATTCCTCCCAAAATTGTGGGAGTAAAGTGGTGTCAAGTGAAAAATACATATATATATATATATGTATGCCCTTTAATCTCTTCTCTTGCATTTAATATTGCACAACAAAGGATTCCTTTTGGAGCCCCCTAGCAATTGTGCTCCCTATCAGAGTTTGTTTCAGCCTTTTACCTGGGGTATTTTGTGCCAGGATGTACATTGAAAACGTCTCCACGCTGCAAGACAATCAAATTAATCCTGTATCTACCCTCGTCACATGTCAGGTGATGCTCTGGGTCACACTTCACCTCGGATCACTTTTGCGTTCTGGTAATGTTTACTTCGGGTGGGTGTGTTTACCCTAAATCTACAGCATTCTGACCTATCTTTATCTTCCCCCCTCTCTCTCTCCGTCCCCCTACTCTACTAATTGAAAAATATTTCATAAAAGTGAGTTATTTGTAAATAAGTTGGGAACCTTGATTCTGATTACTTTGGTCCCATGCACCCCGTATCTAGGGTTTTCTCAATTTATGAGGATGTTAACCAGTTAATTCACTACTCGCCTCAAAGTCTACTGGGAGTTGTTGGCCCTGAGGCGTTTGAACTAGCGGCAACCTGAAATTCTACATCATTGTTGACTCGTCAAAGGATATTCATTCTTTTAAACGACCTCTGAGTCATGAATTCGCCTAACCCAGCTTCTCTGAATGCTATTGTAGAGAAGACAGCAAGAAGTATGCACATTCATTCATCAGCCTAATACCTCCATGTCTGCTTACCATGGATGATTCCCCCTTTTCCGAGATCTCCATTCACCTCGTTCGGTTTCGAACGCAAATGGATATCATCGAAAGAGTTGGGTGAGCATTGATGCGACAGTGGACGAGCAGTAATTTTGTCCGGATGTGGCCAATCCATCGAAGGTGAGGAAGAGGAATTCACAGAAGTGGTAGATGAGGAGGAAGAAGTGCTTGTAGGGGTGGTTGCTGATGTGGAGGCTGTGATAAAGCCGTCTTCGTCGAATGCCTCAGTACCGGCACCACTGGAGCCAGGAGAGGGCGGTCCCTCTGTACCAGGAGTTGGTCTGTCTCCCTTGGTTGATTTTTGGGGTGAAAGAGAAATCTAGAGAAGTAGCAGAGATGGGAGAACCATCTTTGTATATTTTTTTTATTCTCTAGCACACCACTAAGTGTTGGTTATTTTAAAAGAATGGAATAGGTTCCCTTGGCTCCTCTGGACTTTTCGATCCCCTGTAATTCTTCATAATGGAGATACTCTACTGTGCAGGCAACTTGTCTTTAAGCCCTTTCGCTCCTCTGCAAGCCTCAACGGCTCAAGCATTACCTAGATGATAGGTATAAAAATTTTCTCTGCAATTCTTATTCAAAAAGTGGTGGTTTGATCCTGCCTATGAAGGACAAAGTAAGTTGGATAAATTTCCTAAATCAGAAGAGTAAAACCGAAATCAAACGGCTGCATAAAACTTGAGATAAATGTTTCTTATTCGTTAAAAAACTACCAGTCATTCTAAAAGGAGACCCGAGTCTGCTGAGAAGTCCATTTTATAAAGAAAAAACCTGACTAACTCCATCTACACCCTGCTTTTGTTTCCCAATGACGCCGTTCACGTGTGAGTGTCTAGTGTGAAGAATATGAAAAGAGTGGAGATGAGGCCAGATCTTACTCCTATCCTGAGGTGTGGTGTGAGGTCTTTCCTACGATAAGTTATTTGTTGACTTCTTATGTCGGGGAAAGTACATGCTTCTCGCTGATTGATTAGCTTCAAATATTTTAATATAAGGAGGTTTTACTGAACTATTTTTGAGTTGCATCAAGGTAGACTGAGTTGGATGTGGCAGATCTCAAAGACGATTGCTTGGGCTTTGGGCAGGACCTTCTAAAGGGAGCAATTCAGTTTGCGCTACAGTGAATAAAAGACAAATGTACTGCTTCATGATTAAGTGTAGAGGATCTGCCTGAACGAGTTGCATTATCGACCTCGGTATATCGCCCGAATCTTGGTGGTATGCTCTGTTACCCTCTCTTCACATTCAACGAGAGGTTTCTACACACTGCAGATTGGTAAACAAACAAGTTCAAGCTGCACCCGCCAGGTTTCACCGAAATTCCATGTAGGAGAAATCCAAGTGATGGAGATAATGGCAATAAACAGAGTAATAACTGACATGTTCATTTCAAAACTTTATAACTCATGTAGATGTATGGATGCATCCACTTCACCACTCCTTCGAAGCTGGACCTCGTATCACTGAGGTTTACCGACTGTACCGTGCATCTGACAATGGTCATTAGAATACGAAAACTTTGTCTGATCTGGCATGATGAAAAGTTCTTTTAAAAGACTTAGGTATGTGTAACTAAGAACAATTCCATTCATGGAGGTGATAAACTGGGAGAATTTTTCCTACACTTTTTTGCCACTACCTTTAGCTTGAAACCCTGCCTCCCATTTCACTGTATAGAATGTTAATGTTATTGATAGGGAACTTAACAATCAGACGAGATTTTTTGCAAGATTTCACTGATAAGTGCATTCATAAATTATTCTCAAGGTCATCCACCTAGTTTTCTTGAAATAAGGGATAAAAATGTCCAATGGGACAATTAAAAAGCACTTCCGTGCACAACCCTTGGCTATTCGAGCATTTCGTCAGGAATCTTTCACACAAAGATATGCTATTTGGGAATTAAAATGTTCTGGTATAAAGCCACTCACAATTTAATGACACATTTGACAAAATTTCGCTGAATTTGCATATTTTTTAGCCATATTTCCAAAAAACTGCAATATTGGCTTATTCACCTTATTAGCTATTTGATATTATATTTCCTTTTCAACTTGCTAAACACCAGGTTGGAATATGACCATTGTAAAGTCACATTTTTTTGAAAACGGCATGTTGATTGATAGGCGATAAGTAACGCTTACATCCTGCTGTGGTTTGTTGGAAGGCAACGTTTTGAGACGATCCCATTGAACAAACGGGTTATCGCTGATGAGAGGTGGTGTGCTCTCCTTCCTACTCTCCTGTTCGGATCTACAACATAAGGGGGAATCGGGTCTACTTATTAGATTAATTAGTAGTGCGGACAGGAGCTTGTATCTTAAAATGTAATTTTAGGCATTTACCTAATAAGTATTGCTGCAAGGTTAACGGAAGCTCGTTTACAAATTATACTGGGAGATAATGCACGGGGGGCGAGAGCATGTATGGGACAATTTAATCCCATCAAAAAACTTGTGTCTATCAAAGCAGAAAAAGCATAAATAAATCGTAAAATGCTTCTGCTTGTTTTAAAATTCTGACGTTTATCAAATACAAAAGGACATTTGAAAGGGAAGTCTCCAAGCCGTGTCATTACATTTCCCTCCTATTCATTCTGCTGTTTCTGCGTCAACCGGCAGAAGCAGGACGTATGGACAGGACGATAACCAGTCAGCTAGACGATCGTACACATCTGACACGTCTCTTCAATGTCCTATAGGTCATTTTATTGGGGCTACAACTAAAAAACCCACAAAATCTTTCCCTCGTTCCATAATGCAGAGAAGAATAACCTTCTAGGCTATGCTTAGGTGGATGAAGCGGAGAGAAAAAGACGAAATAACGAACTGCACGAGTTATGCAGGCAGTGCGTCAAACAGAGAGAAGGAAAATAGAGGCAGCGATCCGCCTGATTGCCACGAACCTTCAACCTTAATAAAGAATGACCTGATGGATCAGTGCAATTCTACCTTGTTGGCAATGCTGCAATGTAGGTTGGATGCCACGACGGCTTTTATTTTCTAATTCTGAAAGACGCACTTCCCGTGCAGAGATTTTGAAGGAGAAAACGTGGCGATTTAGGTTACGTGACTTTTAAATCCTTCTTCTTTAGAACGTGAATAGAGTTAAGGCCTTAATCATCAAAAAATCCAGTGAATGGACAAGCACAGGCTCCTTGATTTCTGTCACAACGGAGACAAATCACCGTCTATGATAGTTTGTCTTCCAAAGTGAGGGAATGTTCTGGTAAATGGGTGTTAGCAGTGGTCAAAATCCCAGCTAACGAAATGAGGGTTACGTTATGCCTTATTTCTTCTTCTGCAAGGTATTTGAATCACTGTTGTGATTGACGTTCAGACCTTTTAACTGATGGTAGTCGCACGGCAGACTGGACGAGTGGCGTGTATCTCTCTGAATGAGTCCCTTACGAAGTGCTCAAATGTTATCGAGACCAAATGCGTACGGTTGTTGCTGCTCTTTTGTCTTCAAAAGGAAAATTACCCTCCCCTCTGTTTCTGCTTCACTTCTACGTCGCATGTAATTGTTTACTGTCGACGAAAGGTCACAATCAGGTGACATCAGAGGTGGATTCGCATAAACTGCCGTGTGTGGTTCTCTCATGAGCAAATTTTGCAACCTTGAGAGCCTGATTTATCCTGTAGGATTAGAAGAGGAGGCGCTTCCCATTGGTTGGCTAGTCCTTGATGCTTCTAAGGACAAAGTTTTTCCTCCATACTTATGAGTTGTATTGAGGTTTATCGAGTTATCTGGAGGAACCTAATGCCTATCACTTAGTTGTCAAACAAACAATCCACAGTGAGTTGTTATAAAGCAGGTTAAAGGGGCTCGGAAGTTGTTGTCACTTTTCGTCGGTACCTAACATTTGAGTGGGATTCATTTTGCGCGGACTTCAAGTCGACTGAAGCTCTCTCAACGCTGATGAAGGCGTAAGGATTTTTTATCTCCCAAGTCTTCCTTATCAAAGGAAGGCCGTTTTCTTGGATAAAAGAGGATTCAGCTTTGAGTTGTTCCTTCTGCTAGCTCATAGCTCACCTCCAAGACCTACGAGAAACCTCTGCTTCCTTGAAGTCGAGTTGACCGCGGTTCGGAAAGTGGACAAGCCAGAAGCACTTTCATCAGGTTTAATCAACAAATCATGCTAGAAGAAGTTCAAAATAATCGGGAAGTGGTGGAGAGCAAGCGAGTTCCGTGACCAAGTCATCCTAAGCCTTTGACTGCCTTCTCCCCAAAGTTGAGTCCTCTGACCTGAGTTGCTAGCTCATGTGAAAGTGGTTGCAGTGCATATGGCACCTGGATGTCCATTCAAATGAGCGCAGTATTGTTTATTTGAGATACATAGAAAGATGTGATTCTAAACTGCCTCCCATTGCAGCTTACCTAAACAGCGGTTCATTTCACCTCTCACCCTGTTTATTCACATGTTTACGTTACAATCTGTCAACCAACAGGTCTATCCATCTACCCACCTGTCACTCTGGCCGTTTCCTCCGTTGCCTCGCCATCCACCTTCTACAAACTCCACTTTTCTGGAAGTCGGCTTGCCTACCATTTTGTCTACGTGTAGCTTTGTATACGCATTTATATGTCTGCTCGTTTGCTTCTCTGTTTATTTATCTATATATTCACCTCCATGTCTCGGCCTATCTGTTTATCCGGTTAACTCTCTGAATTTATGTCAATTTACATCTGAGCTGTCCCCTTGTTTGTCTTTCCAGTTGACCATCAACGATCAAACACCAGCAACTGGTTAATACCTAACAGTTTATCACTATTCAGCCTTGTTTATTTTAGCGACAGATGTATGCATAGCAGTTGATTTTAACTTGAATCATGAGAAAACCTTCTGCCGTGATACTGATGATGAGATCATTGACTTACAGACATTTCGCCATCATCACTGTTGTCCCTGAGACGTTTTGGTCCCTCCCCGAGATCTTTCTCAGCATCGCACATCTCGGTGGCGACGGTAACGAAGGTGGTGTGGTCGGTTGGAACAGTGTGGAGGGCTTATGATCCTCTATAGTCTTAGGCACCGACTTATTCACACTTTGTTCACTTCGCTGTACTGCCTTCGTCGTCGATGTGGCAACTGCTGCCGCCAATCGATGCACCGGTTTCGGCGGCACCGGAGGTGGCGATCGTGCTTTATGTCGACGCTCCTTCTCAGCAATTAAATCAAAGAGAGTGATATGCGGAGGCTCCGCTTGCGGCGCTTGATCTAATTGCTCCTTCTCGGCAAATTTAACCTCTTTTAGGGCTTGCAGGAGATTACTGGGACCAGCCATTAGTGGCTCCTCTAGTTCATATACCTGCGACATTTAAAAGATGCACTTTTCAGATGTGGCAAACATGGTTGGCTGATTAACTGTCAAAAGGAATCATTTGGACATCGTCCATGGGGTAAATCATCCACTTAATGCGCCTTAAGGGCCAGCAGAGCCTTCACTTCCTCATCTTCATCGATAAATCCATAGCCGAGGAGTATCAACCCTTCAACGGATTTAACCAATTTGACGATCAATAGAAAATTTCAAATCTTTTTTAATCGAAGATTATTCAATCCTAAAAACGAAAACTTTACTACTTGAACACGAAATCAAGAGCTGGATTGTTTAAATAGTTGATTTACAAAAGGCGAACTGACAGGATAAGTCCAAAGCAGAGTAAAATTAGTGAAAAAAATGGCATTTCCTTCAAAACATCTTTCTTTCTATGAGAAAAACACAAAAATTTTTACTTTTAATCGTTTATACGAATTACTAATTCCTCGACTATCTACCTACCTACCGACTTACTTGCTGTTTTGTCAGGTCGTAAGGAGCACATTGATGTGACCAAGGTGAATAGTCCAAAGTTTATTATAAAGTGTCCAAGGTGTGCAAACCAATCACTACGTGTGAAATCTCTATTGGCCCATCTCCGTTCTGTTTTGCACATGCACGCACCTACACACTTGATACCGACTTACGTGTGTTGGGTCTGTTCTGTACGCTATGGGAGGTAAAAACTTCGAAATGAGGCGTTCCAGTTGGTTGGACCTTATCAAGGCGATGCAAATTTGGTGGAGAGGAGGGGTGGAGGAAAGGAGAGGAACTTTTTCTTCCTGAAGGTCACATGACCTGCACTTGGGTGCCCTCCTTTTATCTTACTTTTTTACCACTTCTCCAGAGATCCACTGCTTTCCCATGTAACTCTCCAATGCCAAGGCGGGTTTTTTTCACGTTGCGTAATATTACTGGATGAAATCTCAAGTTTTTGCCATCTGAAGTGTCATAATTAGGATATGTATAGGCCCTAGCGTTGCTTAAATTAGGTCGGTTTTCTCCTGAAGTGGACGGCGTTTTAGAGGGCTGCCTACTCAGAATGCAGCCGATTTAGTGGTAACTTGGTGGCTAGCAAGTTATAAAAAATTACCTGCGGTATTTGCTTGATATTTTTAGCCATTGGTTTGCATTTAATTTGTTTCGTGGCTTTTAAAAACTACTTTCTCCCTATCTGCAAGGCGTCTAGACAATCAGGGTACCTTAAAGATGTAAAAGAGGTGTAAGTTTTGAAGAAGGATGACCCTAAGTGTTAAACCGGGCGGCAGGTCGTTAATCGGCTCAAATTTCGGATCCACAGGTGGATAGAAGGAAGACTGTGACAAGATGAAGGAAAAACTCACTGACTGATGAGTAGCTGATGAATAAATAGACAGCCGGGCTGGATGTCCAGCCAGGCGGGCCGGATCTCACATTAATGAGTGAAGGGGAGACGGAGGATGAGGAGTTAGTTCGTCGGAGGTGCTTTGTAAGATGCATTGTTAACTGAAAGGAGGATTTGTGCCTAACACACCGCTAGTAAGTAGGATTTAGGACGATGGCGAAGTAGATGGTGTAAGTGAATCCGTCTACTCGTTGGGTCTATTTATACACCTCTTTTGGTGGAAAACTACGCAACAGTTGCACCTTTTAGTACACATCACACGTCAAATTTGGCGCAGAGCTGAATTAACTCGATTTGGTTCCAACAGTTGCCAACTTTTTTGTTTCTTATATCCACGTAACATGCTACAAAGAATTTAATCTTTATCATAGCCCAAATCTGCACACTTTATTAGCAAGCTAAAGCAATTTCACTTAATTTTTTCCTTTCTTTTGTAAAGCGCACAATGTGGCTTATTGACCAAGTCACTCCACATCTGTTTCGCACATCGTTACTTCAATCTGATCGTGTAAATAACCATTCGGAAGGAGAGTCACTTTGAATTTTGTTTGTAAAATGCGTGGCGGTGGAGGAAGGGCACCCTTCCAAATCATCAGACACCTGTGGGTTGCTTTAGAAGTGGATACACGCATTCCAGGTGGTTCCAAGGGTTTCGCTCTAAAAATTAATGATTTTTTTCCTAATTCCTTGACAAAAATTCACTGTAAAGTAAGTTGCTACGTAGGTTTTTTTTCAAATGAATGATATTTTTGTCTTTTAACTTAAGTCTACCTAACTTAATGAGTAATTTTCCGATTTGAAATTATCTTGCTGTAAATACTACTAATAACCAATTTGAGTAGATAAATTTTGTAGCAGCTTTGAGTCTTATGAATTCAACGTCTGTATTACAAAAATACTTTCGTAAGCCGTCTACAACTGTTTTGCTATAAAGTAATCATAGCTACATGTGAATCTTTTCCAAATTGCAAATTCTACCTAGAAGGAACTGCTTGTTCTCATGAGCAAACACCATAGCCCTTGCCCTTGTCACTTTTGTTTCCATCTCCTCTAATTTTTGCAAGGATATCAACCTTTAGAAGGGTACGAGGACAATAGGCAAGATGTGGGATGGAGCAATAGCTGCATTCCTTCCTTGGTTACACGTTGGTGAGAGATAATTGACTAGAGAAAGGACTTCCTATTTGCAAATGAGGAGAAAGTTTTGCTGAAGCACCCCTGAGTTGTATCCTACCCAGCAAATGAACCTTAGCTCAAAATTTCTGCCTTCAATAGATTTCTAGTCTGCAGCGTGCAATAAACGTTGTGATTCAAAATCCAGCTTTCATCACAACTCGATTGGTGAGCAAACAATCTACAGAAGTGCCGCGCTTTATCAGCATGCACGCAAGAAGTCGGTAGTCTTTGAAGCCTAAGTCAGTGGTTTTTGTTTAATGAACAACTTCTTTAGTTTTGTGATTGATGAAACTTACACCCGTTCGTTTGCGTAAAATCGTCTCCAATGTTTGTGTTGCGCTGTTCTCCGCCCTCGCTTTCGTCGCCTTCACTGGTTGAATCCGTTTTCTCTGGCACAGTGGTGGCCTCAGTTCGACTCGCATCAGTGGCGCTCGCCTTCGAGCACCAAATTGTGCTTCTGGTGTCGCTTCACTATGAGCACTAGGGGAAGCCTTAGGAGTCGCTTCAAGGTTAAAGTGGGTCTGCGAGACACTGGAATGGCTTCGACTGACACCTCGAGGACTAGGTGCAGTCAAATGAGCGCTCTCGGCGCGTCGGATTGCGGAGAGGCGTTGAGCTCGCAGCCAAATTTTCTCAGGGGTCTCGTAGTCGCCCTCTATACTGAAGGTGTTTTGACGTTGACGAGGATTGCATCTCGGGAGGGTAGGAGTTGGGGGAGGTTGAGAGGTGGTGGTCATCAGACGGTAGGTGGTATCGCCAAAAACTGCTGGCTCGAGGCTGCGAGACTTCAGTTCGTCTAGAAGTTTGACAGAAGAAAACAGTAGGATGGGATCTATACACTTAACCTTCATAGTACTGCCGAAAACTCACTTTACACTGATTCATAGGGAAGAGCAAATATAAGTTTCAAGTCTAGAAACTTGCATAGTGGAAGGAGAAGTGAAGTCGGATGCAGGAGCATCGAAGTCGATCGATTGTGATATAATCTCTTGGCACCTGACATCTCCTACTGCAAGTGGGTCAAAGTACTTCAGATTAACGAAGTGACAAAACCTTAAAATGTGGGGATAGGAACACTCTCATTGACTATCAAGGTGACAAAAGCTTAAGCGCCGAAGAAAAAGAAAAAAAGGTTCAAAAAGCGACCAGTTGTTAATTGCCTGGTAGGCTGACATTATTCCCGCGTCGCTGTTCCCTCTGCTAACTCTGTTAATGCCGAAGTAAAGAGTGACAACAAGGCTGTAAGAACAAAAAAAGACATCAAAATAGAATTTTTAGGGTTAATTTTTTTGAATCTTTGGATGTTAGGATTTGTTTACTACTTTGTTACCAGGGCTTGCGTCTGTGGGCAAAACAACCCCTCCAACTTAAAGTTTAGTCGCTCCAGTGGCAGTAAATAAAGCGCATCTGCCCCCAAAAGACCAAAAAGCACTCCTTTTCCCTTGAAAGTAAACACTTTGTTTTAGAAACACCATTTCGTGCAGTTATTTATCACAAACCACTAACGTCATCTATATGTGACAATGGTAACAAATAGGTTATTTGAACAATGTAGGCTGTTTGTTGATTCATTTAAGCATTTTTAAACCATCAATAAATTTTCTATCAAAAATTAATTTTGGGTAGAAAGCTTTTATGCTGCCAAATGCAAATATGTATATGGCACCTCTGTCGCATATATGTGACATATGCCCTATACCAATTTGTCCTGTAAACAGACTAACTGAGTGGAAAATAATAAAGTAAGCCTAGAATCCTCACAATTTTTAAAAGTCACTTTTACACTTGTCTTAAATTGTTTTTAATATTTTCTTATGACACCATAGTGTATGCGCTGCGGTGATCAGTTTCTGCTCAGAACTCCGACAAATCCGTGTCCACTTACTCAAGGAAAAAAATAGCACAAAAGACCAAATTTTAAACAAAATGGCAAATAGGCATTACAGTTGAAAGTTTTAAAGCATAGCATGCTGGGTGTATAACCCCTCTAGATTGGAACTCTACTTGTTTCCGCTTCTTACCCCAAAGACTGCCAAATTCGCAGTTGGCATTAGCCAGATCACACTGCATCGAATCGGTTGCATTTTTTAACTCTTCCATGCGAAGGCACGAATCAAATGCAAGATGGCAGTTAGGTTGCAGTTAGGCATTTCGTCTTTTTTGCAATGAGGCTACTACCACTACCTCGTTGCGTAGGGCAAAGGTGGTGTCTGTTCAAGGTGGGGGGAAGAAGAGGGCGGGTCTCTTCAACCGAACAACCAAAATTTGGGCATTTTTCCGACAGTCCAGTATGATTAATGACCACGTAGATGGGATAACACTTCCGGGTTAGCGACATGGGTTAGGATGAAGTGGGAATTGACTATGAAACATTAGCCTCCTGAATGAATAATGGACTGAAGGGTGGAAGTTAACGACACCGGCTGTAGTCTTTGTATCCTATGGAATTACGAGTCACTTTAAAGAGCATGCAAGAGATGAAACTTCAAAACTTTGTGGAGTCTGAAATTCTTTCCAAACATCAATAATGAGGGAGGTATCAAGCCAAATGGATCAATTTTGAAGGCATATTTTACTAATGAATCTTGTCATCTGACGCAATTTAAAAGGCATCAACAGAACCTCAAGTAAAAGTATAACGTATGTTAATTAACCTTATGCTTTAAAATATGATTTCCTGAATGAAAACTGACAAGCTTCAAATGTTAAGTTGGTGTGGAACCACGTGAAGTTGTTAATGGAACTCAAGAATGGATAGAATTGCATTACCTTTCTGCTAAATTTTCCAAATAGGGTATAAGATGAATTTGCTTTTCAATAGTTTCAAGCTGCTTACATTTGCATCTTGAAGTAATGAAACCGACCGACATAATTAGCTTGGCGCATTTAGCATAAGAAAAGCTGCTGTCAGGGTGTTTGTTTTAAATAATGGGCACTGGGTACCAGCGGAATGGCTAATTTGTTTCTAATCCCTTGACCTTAGGTCTCCTGTCTTGACTTTTGATTAACTTTTATTACTTTTTGGTTGGACTACTAATTAGTAATTCAGCGTCCTTTCCGCAACCATTCTTTGGAAGAGTAAGCCCTTATTGTGGGATCTTAGAGCGGAAACAGGTTTCCGTGTTAAAAAAGAAACTGAAAACGTATTACACATAGTTTTTTTAGATGGATAGATAAGGCTATATTTCGAGTGTGCACGAAACTTGACAGGTCACCTTACCCCAAAAGACTGATTTAGCAAGGTAAATAGTAGACACAGGTAAAGCGGCCCATCACAAGTTAAGAAGTCAGTCAGCAAACAGTCAAAAGTACATAGCATATTTTCATCCCGCAAGAAGAGGAAAACAGCAAATTAGCCAGTCTTTTCAATAAGTGCTTGTGACCCTCACCTCTCTTCAGGGCTCTACCCTGAAGGAATATATCAGAACCCACTGAATGTTGCACACCCGTGACACGAGTCACTTACTAGGTGGTGTGTTCTCTATCTTCCTGAACAGCGCGCCTCCCTTATACCATTTCAGACAATGTTTTATGCTACCACGCCCTTTCTCTATGCTGAGCAACAACGTTGTCGAGATTTTTCTGCAGATCAACTTAGATTTTAAGTCAGGGAGACTCAAAACATATGAAAAGTAGGAGAAGGTTGCAACAAAGCATGTGGTGCTGATTGATTGACTGACCAATCTGAAGTGAGCATCAGCAATGAAGTTTCCCGAGTGTCCGAGCCATCGGTGTGGTCTGAAGGATAAACGTATAAAAATTTTTTGCTTCCTTAAATGATAAAAAATAGTTTATCCAAGAATTTGATCTAATTAACTATCAAATCGGAAGTCGACGCCAAATAAGCGAAACTGTCCTCTGGTATTTTGTGTGGGCAGAAGATGAAAGTCGATCGGTACCTCTCCAATGTACTAAAGTGCCATGTTTTAGGTGGTGTTACACCCAATCTTGCCTATCGCGTAACTAATATGGTAACGACAATGCTGAAAAACCGCTAAAAAGTTTGCAATTCATGTGCTTCATTTCACTTTCGCCGGCTTAACTTATGGCTGAAATGGCGGCATTCAGGTGAATGTGCATCCGTCCACGCGAAGGTCTACCTCCTTCGGCCCCCAACCCACCTCGATGGCACATACCTCCATCCCACTCTTCTTGTTCCACTTTCTGAGCCAAATTGTAACCTCCTTTTTCCTCAAGGATGTGCCTAGCCAATGATTTATGAGTGGCTTAGGGAGCTGCAATAATCTTGCCATGTAAACCCCTCACAGAGGAGGTGACTTCTTAGTGAAATATCTCCTAAAGCAACTTAAACTAGTATCTAGATTGTGCATTTATCAAAATCCCCTTCTTAAAACTCAGGGACAAACGGAAGTCGAATAGCCTTTTTCCATGATATTTGAGTCAAATATGCTGCTGACTGAATTTATAGAGGCAGAAAGTGTCAGGAAACAGGCCAAATTCTGTTCCACGGCCTCCTCCCAAAGTATGCTCTCCCGGAGTACTGTAGCCTTTTTTATAAAAAAGTCTTATGTGCGACTTTCGTGTTGCTTTAAGATTACCTCTTTTTTATATGATAGAAGTCTAGGTGGTTACATCTCTCGTCTCGCCTTCTTGCAGTTAATTTGACATTTGTCTTTCAGGATGCAACCTTTAATCCCCTTTTTAAATACGAGGTAAAGTGTTAAAGATCTATCAAAAGATAATTCCGTTTCTTTTTAATGAGAGAGAGGTAACAGTTGGACAGTACTATACAGAAAGGGTGTACTTTCTTTGAAAAGTCTCATAGCTACAAAAACTTTTTAACCGCACAAGCAGATCAAAAGGTACTCGTGGGAAATTGTAAAGACCCTTGAATTGTAGAAAAGAAGGAAAAGTGGCAGAACAGATCAAAGCATTTCCGTCTTAACTTTTTAAAAACTCTTGTTTGGAAGGTTGATCCTTCCTTTCCGCGTTTAGGTCACCCTATTGACCGATAAGACGTAGTGACATTTTTTATTTTGGCTTCCAATTCCTAAAAGGTCAGGGTCACCTGAGCTGAAGTAAGCAAACGGGATTGGTGCTCATTTAAATATGGAGCACAAACACACAGGTTCTGTAAGCGCGAATGATTAAAGGAAGTAAAATCAAAGAGAAAAATCTTCTTTTTCCTCCATCAACATATTGCGCATTTAATTCGTAACAAACTAGAGTGGAATTGATGACCTGCGCATTTCTACCTTCCAAGCAAATTTACCACACTTACCATGTTTGCTGGCACGACAACGGTGACGGCAAAGCAATCGCAACCCAAAGCGTCGATTTTAACTGCTAAAACGCTGCTTTGATTGAAGTGCACCTCGGTGGTACCGTAGTTATCTGTCCAACGTCAAACGTGCATTCGCTTCTTAGGCTGTTTCTATTTCCCCCTCCCCCGTGACAAAGGTACGTTAGTTGCTTTGGTTGCCACAATATTTTGGCCTTATAAAACCCCCAAAATTTGTTTTACTCTGTGAAAATTAAAACCAAGGCCATGGGGTTATTTTTAAACACCTTTGGCTTGTGAGCAACATACTACCTTTATAGCTGTTCAAGTAGTATATTGTTCAAATGAATCCGGCAAAGCAGCATTAATAAATGCTTCTTTAAAAAACCTTAAATTATTTTATGGAGTTGTATTCTTTTCTGATTTATTTTATAACAAAACGCCCTTTGTTTTACCCGACCTTTTGACTAGGCGGGCCTTCATGACACTCCGCGCACTTGTTGTGAACTTCTAGGCCTTCCGGTGCGTTGATTTCACTAAATCATTCCACGCATTTGCGTAAATTGCCGTAACTCCAAGTGGATTTTTTCGCAGTTATTTTGTACCCCGAATCACAAACTGTACAATTAGCCAGTTTAAAAATGTAATGAAGTGATGAAGTAAAGGTAGTGCATTACCCTAGCCTAAATATTACACATAAATACGGAAAAGTCTGCTTGAAGTGTGGCCCAGGAAAACAAACTTCTTCCTTCATAAACATAAAATTGAAGTATTTCCTTAAAAGCCCATTTTCACATCAACTAGCCATTACAAATGCGTAGGGTCCCTTCGATCATACCACTTTGACCACTTTTCCCGTGAGAGTATACCCCTAGATTACCGGCTTGGGCTCAGTTTTCCCCTTCTTTCTGTTTTTTTTAATGCCAGATAAAGCATTTTCATCTTTTTTTCTCTCAGCTAACACGAACATCCTGTAGAAATCAGGAGATTGATGGAGAAGTTGGTAAGGTGCTTTACCCTAGCATGACATTTTGATTCCGAAGCAGTGAAGCCTGGTCTCTCCTTGTCCCTTTTTTTCTGCTTCGACGATCCACCAAGGCCAAAAATTGGCTAGAAGATTTTCACCTCCTCCAATGCTGAAGGAAACGTCTACACACAAAGTAAACTAGACAAACAATCAGGTCGACCGATTAGGGAAGTAGAATAGACCTCGGAAAAGAAGCAACATGTGATTGGCACATTCTGACAAGTATATTCTGCAACCTTTTCCTTCCTCAAAAATGTCCCTGCAGTGACATTAAACCTAGAGGCATTCCCACCTTTTATAGTCCTACCTTGGAATGTAGGCAAGTTTAATGGAAAAAAGACTAAATTTTAGGTGCATTTGGATAGAACTTTGGGAAAAATTGGCAAACTTTTAGGTGGTAAAGTTTACTAGTGTTACAACGAAGTAGGTCTGAAGGACGGTAAGGGTAAAACCACCTAGTCCGAGGACCCCCTTGTTAATACAAAGGGTGGTTTGGCTTAGGGGATCCAGGGTTAGTTCACATCCCTTTGCCAATTAAGTTATGAAACATCTGTCAAAGGGAATATGTCAAATCAAGAAGCAGAGCATTTGTAATTACTGGTTTTCCAACCACCCAACCATTTAAGGTGCAAGTTAAATAGTTAACAGAGTCAGTACTTTTTAAATTGACAAAAACTTTTTTCAAACCACAGGATGATCTTCCTTATTTGAAAGGCCTTTATCCTCGTAGCGGCTATAGGCTGCGCATCCATTGGCTGTCGATCTGGTGCTTTTCTGTCGACAATCCCCCATACCACACTCTTCGCTAGGCCCTAAACTATCACGAGCCGATACATCATTCAGCTTCAACATCCCCTTTATTGCTCTTTCGCCCACTCTCAACGATTTTTCTCGGGAATCACCTTTTATTTTCACGGTCTCCAGTACCATTTGTAGCCAAGGGGACCCGTAGATTGGTCTACATTCAATACTTCAGCCACTCCACCTATCGACAACTCTTCCAAGAACAGAACTAATGGGGACATACTCTGATATGATTGATATGGCTTCAGTGCATTATGCATGTCCACCTTCTGGTCAAAGTACCCAGCATACGTAGAAACGCTGAGTGACAGCTAAATGACAACTCGAAAAAAAAGGGTGAGAACAGATGGTGCCATGTCAACAGCATGAACTGATTCCCATGACACATCTAAACAAAAAGTCACATCTTCAATGCCCTCTTCTGCCCTCGCAGTTCTCTTTGAATGTTTATGTTGTTAATAAATCACAAATATGATTGGTCAGTTGGAACTACCTATTTTGTATTTGATTGGCTATGGAGGATCCAATCATCTTCTAAATTAAAGAGTGACTATCAAATCAAATGTTTACTTATACCTACCGAATTCGGAATGTCAGAGGGTCTCAAAAATACTACTTAATTTCTTTTTAGTATTGAACTAAATTCGCAACGTGGATAATATTTTTTAAAAATAATTTGAAGTTGATGCGATGACTGGGGAATTTGCATTTTTTTCCTAGCATAAGTAGATCACAAGGAATTATAACAAACTCAACTAGGAAATCAAGAGGTATCTACTTAAAAAGGGATAAATGGTGTAATACCTGATGAAGATCGCTATTTCAAGAAAATTGTAAGCAATGGGTGGAGGAAAGATCTCGCACTGTTGTGGGTAATGTTCCATGTAATGACTTTTAAAATAATGAGGAGTTGTTTACTGAACATCTTGTAAACCATTGACATTCTTCCACGATCTTTGCTGTGCTCTCCACCCCCTCTCTCTATTTTTTTAACCCACTAGTTTCTCAGATTACAGATGACCTGACTCCAAGACTAAAGGTCGTTTCTGCAAAGCTGTTTTTTAGTGTTTGAAGGTCTTTTTTGGTACATGACCGGGATTAGTGAACCGGGGTAGAGGAAAGCCTATTCGCACAATTCATGACAAGCCATCGTTCCACATGCGGCAAGGACTCATACCACATCTTAGGAGGGAACGGCATTAATGCCGCAACTTCATCCACATTTTCCTGACATTAGGTAATCACATTGTCCCGTACCAAATGAAATAGAGAGGTGGAGGGTAAAAGTGAGGCAGAAATGAAGAGGGGACGGCCAAGGTGAAGATTTTAGTTATTTTTAAACTGCGCATATATCCAGTTTATAAGCTGTAACGTTGGAATGGATGTAACTTTGGTAGAGCGTCTTAGGCTTTGGAAGAATTATGACTGCAGCGCAGCCCGGATGCTGGAAGGTCAGAAAATTTCGGCAGGAAAGTAATGCTTCACTGCATACCATTGCACACGACCCTCTTCTGCAAACCATCCCTAGAGTAGTAAGTCGGGTGGAGCTAGGGATAGCAAATAGCAGCTATTTACAGAACACTTCAAATTAGTCATTTAAACGTCTAAACAACACTATTTATCGCTACAAAGGTTGATATTCGATTTCAACGAAATATTGCTTAGGTTCTGGGAATTTTTTGGTGACTTCATGCTAAATACCCCAACAGAATGAATTAGTTTTTTAAGCATATTTACAATATATATGAACAATTAAGTAGCATACTCCTAGTTATATGTTACCAACTTTCATTTCTCCAACACTTCGGAGTACTCCAAAATTAGCGCTCTCGTGGACTCCCCACTGATTGGCCGATAATCACATGGCTATAGCCAATCAAAAGACAAGAGGTTGCCTTCTGGTCCAGGGCTCAGTATCCCTGGCCAATCGTCTTCTGGTTGCTAGTGTTGCTAAAAGTTTCGTTGTCTCGATGGACGCTGGACAGCTCCACCTCATGGCAGCCATTCCCATGCTTATTTACATGTGTGAGAGAAAGACATTTATAAACAAAAACAAACTGTTTTTAAATGTCATTTTCAGTTCAAACAAAAGCTCAAAAAGGTCTTCTTCTTCCTTTCTTCTCTCCCACAAAGTGCCATCTTCTGAAATTTCTTTAACTATTTTGTCTGATTTAGACTGACAAATAAAGTTACACTAAAAGGTAAATTCAGAGACTTGTTTGTTTTAGACATGACGTGCTTCTTTATTGTGTTTCTTTCGGGAAGGATTCCCTTCTCCAACATCGAAATGCTACACCATTTGCGCAATGTCCATAAACAGCTGCTTATTCAATCGGTGGAGGGGAAGCAGTGCTTACATGATCTTTCACCCGATTACTCAATCAAAGCTCAATTTAAACACATCAAATCACTTGTCAACAGAATCGCTGTTGGGTAAATCGATTATAGGTATGAAGATAAAATGCCTAAATGTTGACTTGAAGGTAGAAATTTAACTCTGACATTGGGTTGGTGAGGGGTGGGAGGGGGAAAAAAAGTCCTCTTTATCCTGCATTCTCAGAAAATTTTGTGATATCTTTTTGATTAGTTGAGCTAGACAATAGTGTTCCATTGTAGATGCCAAACATCTCATTTTCAAGTAGTACCATCCAACATCCAATGAAAAAATGGATTCAGATGTAAAAGAATAAAATTTTTCTCTGTTGAATAAACCCAATGTACAAATTGGAAACATTTATGCCAAATCTTCCTTTTTCAGAGATATAATAAAATTCATTTCCTCCTCTAATTCGCCTTAATTTCCTATCTTTTCCACTTCTTCAAGCTACTTGATTCAGTAAAATGTGAACTTTCTAATTCAAATTATGATAACTTCCATAAAATATTCATAGCTGAAAATAAAGGCCCTTTAATTCCCCTTGTTGACAGTCAAATTTTTTTGGGAAAATGTGTCAAAAGGTAAACATTTTCACCCCCGGCCAACGAAAAATCAGTCTTTCCACCCTACTCAATGCGTTGACTCAGGAGAGCGCGACTTACCAAAACACGGTAGCCGTCCACCCTGATAGGAGGGTTCCGCATACTGGAAGGTCTTCACCAACACCACTCCGCTTCCACCTGACCGAGGTGTTAAACATCGAGGCGATGGCGTATTAGCGTTCAGACCCTTTCGCCCAATCATGCTGTACTCCGTGGTTGTACCGGAGCTGGCCATGGAGTTAGACGAGGGCGATCGTCGGCGGTAATCAATTTGGCCACTACGAGGGGGGAGCAGTGGAAAAGTGAAATCCTCACGACAAAGCGGACCCGCCATCCCTCTGAAGCAAAATTTTGCTCTAGGCGTCGACTGGGTGATGAAACATCCTTTCCCTGCGCTTTCATTGGCGCCAGGAGTGCAAGCAGTGGCTTGTCAATACCAGGCGACCAATCAGGGTGAAGGCGCGCAATTGAAATTCCATGCCAGAACGTGGACCCTATCAAGTAAATTATTGTGTCAGAAAATGTTAAAAATGCCAAATCAGATGTTTGGGCATTCCAAAATTTTGCAAATGCTCCAGTCTTGCCTTAAAATGGATAGGAATAACACTCCGTCATCGAGAAAGCGGTGTCGATCCCCCGAACCCACTTTAGTTCCTACGACTAATTAGTCAGCAACAATTTTTTGGTATTCTTATGTATTAAATGTCGCGTGTTCCTTCCTTGTTCTAATTCATTTGCAGATTAGTTTTTCACTTTCACGGGTTAAATTTCTCTAATCCCTTAAAGTAGTCATTTCTTAAAAAAAAACAGCATACAGACTACACATTTGAGAGATACTTTGCTTCTAGAATTCTAAACATCTCCTTTTCTCTCCGTTTTAGTTCCTTTCCCAATCCTCTGTTTGAATACCTCCGTGAGTGCCTGAAACAATGTCAGTGTGGGGTTCCACACGGTCTAAAATTATCGCTAATGGGATTCGGAGACTTGAAATAGGGATGAGGCGCAGCATCCCCTTCTTTTCTTTCCTCCCTCGAAGTTGCGGTCTTATAGCTTTGTGTAGGGGTAAGACACCTCCTCTTGGGCAAGTTTTGCTCTGCATAGTATGAGATCCTGTAATAAGGGAGTTTTCTTCCGACTGATAGCTGCAAGTTAAATTTTTAGTTTAATATAGTGGACAAATCTTAGGCACAATTGGTTTTGCCTAGTTTGCCCTAGTGAGCAGCTCCATCTGATCTGTCAACAGATCAGCCAGAGTACAGTTTACAGAAGGAATACGTTCTAACTCATACGAAGTAAGGGCCAATTTGCTGGTCCTTGAATGCCACACTTTTTGAACCTCCTGACCTGATTGAAGAACGCTTTTACTGCAAGTGAAGGTCTACAGAACATGCGATTTATATTGCCTATTGGGAATACAATCTTTGTCATTACTTCCCCTCATCTTTATTTTTATTACAAAAATCTTAAAGATTTAGGAATTCGGTCACATGTTAATCGGTTGCATTCATCCCCATGGGTAGAGCATTGCTTGACATTTTTGGACAAAGCTGTGGAGTGAACACCGCCGGGTGTGCGCTCCGCGGTGTTCGAATACTCGGTAAGGCTGCATTTACTAGGTCACTACTGCATTCCTTCAAGTGCAGAGGAGGACACATGGGAATGACCTTTGGTGATTACCCAACGATTCATAATCCACCTCAATCTGTCCATTAGTCCCCTCCTGATAAATATCCATCCATCCTGTCAAGCCCTTATCAATCCGTCTATCCAAAAGCCTATCCATCCTTCTGTCCATTTATCCATTTTTTTCTCTCTACCTGTCAATCTGCCAAGCAAAAAGCCTATTCGTCCATATGTCTACATCCTGAAATAATGGCATTTGATGCCTGAGTAGACTCCACTAAAGTGCCACCTTTTCAACTTGTCAAGCGAAGGGATTACTTAAAATCCAGCGTAGGGTGACTATTTTCAATGGAGTTATTTCCCATTATTGTATATTAATGCTATGCTTAAAAGCAAAATCAGTGACTACTTGTTCTTATAAATGAAGTAACCATCAAACTTGAGAGTGGCAGGTAGATGGAAATCCCCTCGCGATGTGGGTGATACCTATTGTACAGGTGCATCCTTTGTAACCACACTTTCTCCTCTTTTTCATGTCCAGGAACTGTCACTGATTCTCCTATAATTTTTTATGAATCAGCCTGAAACCATCCTTTTTCTGTCAGGTTAAAAAGTGGATGATAAAATTAGTTTCGGATTTTACTCTAAGTAAGCTGGAAGGAATACCATTCAATTTTAACAAAAGTTGGATTTTTTCAAAAAAGGCAACTATTTTTTTTCTTTACAAATAAAACTTCTCGTGCTGGGTTGCAGTTGAAAACCCTCAATGACGCTTAGTAATTTGTACCATTGATTAAATATTCCTAAGGTGGAGGATACTACTTAAATCTGAAATTATTTTAAATTCATATTTGGGCTGTAAAATACCCCCCATTTTCCTAAAATCACTTTGACCATTAGTTAATTTTTCCTAAACCGATCTCTACTTTACCTGGAATTTATTTATCCTACTTAGTCAAAATTTGCGTTTCTTGTAAGGCGCAGCTATCCAATATGGTAGCACTTCAAAGTGGTTAGGGAGAAATAAAATAATTTACTTAACTGCCCATTGCACTTAATGGTACGACCGATTTATTGTTATTAATGGAGGCTCTTTTCCAACTGGAGTGGTATTTACACCAGGAGGCAGGAGGCAAAAAAAGGTCCACTTGAAGCACCCATATGGCCATCATGGAGGGAGGTGGAAGGAAGTCTGTTTTGTCTTATCCAAACAAAAGAAAGTATTTAGGTTCAGTTTGTCTAAATGACCTGTTTCGTGTAAAATATGGCTAGTACTGTAATCAAGTTTTTTCTGAACGTGGCCTACTTAATCACATAAGTAGTATGCACGCACTACTCAAATGGCGTTTTGTAAATTTCTGTCGCGATGCCTTTGCGAGGCGTTCAGCGTTTAGAGAGGAGATCTCGGGGGGTGGGCACTTCTTCCACATCTTTAAACTCTTAAATGAAGCAGAATTCCACTTTCCATAATTTGAGCATTATTTCTCTTTTCTCGAAAAAGAATTAAATCTAGATTTCTAAAAAAAGGGAAAAAAGGAGAGGGAAAAAGGAAAGAAAGTGCAATTTGCTTGTAGTAATGAAGGCGTCATGTATGTGGTGAAGGCAAGCGGATCTCGATTTAATTAGCTGGTGGTGTAAAGGAGGACATGCTTAGAACTATGTTGACCCTTCGACCCCGCATGCCCACAACAAGCCAGGATGTTCTGCTCTGTACTATAGCGCCGTGAATTTGCATCGGTCATTGGACTTACCCCCAAATCCTCCTTCTTTTTCATTAGGCCAAGTAATTTAGGTCAGAATTCCCCATTTATGTTTCCTTATTTAATTCCTAGTTGGAAGATTATGACATCCTTTGAATGTTGGCGGCAGGAGTGCAAATTTTGGGAGAAATTTGTGAACTGAAATAGTGAAATTCAAGCTGGTGAGAAAAAGACCTACGCACACTACCACCTCAGAGAGGTTGTAATCACCCGCCAAATGGCAAGAGTTGCCAGAACCACATGATTTTTTGGGCGTTTAATAAATTCCATTTCGATTGTGAGAAGGCTGAATAGAAGGGAATGTAATTTTTCATTGTGGTGAAAATCGGGGAGAATAATTCTCCCAATTGAGACCTGACAGACATCTTGGCAGTCACCGTGTTGCCTACTGCCTTGACCCTTAGTTGATTCGCCTGTGACAACGCAAGTCCTACCTTCAGCAGTAAAAAAGGCTGCGCCAGACCGAAGGAAGGGAAGTTATTTACGCATGAGGAGCATGTAGTCTGATTTCATGTTTTTCCGAAGGTACCACCAAGATGGGAGCCACCTGACGGACACTCGTTTATATAATGCTGGCACATGCGTAGCCTCCCTCCCTCTCTCTCTTTCGATACTCCTCTTTTCTCCCTTTGTATTCATGGAGGAATTTTCCCATGGTATCTCATTATATGGCAGACATCATTATCATTTCTTAGGTTATCTTGAAATTCAAAATTTGAATATTTTCATCATGTCCTTTGAATGACCTTGAGATCAATAAAGCACGGAAAATTCAGAGCGAAAAACGAGTCTCAATTTGGCAAGTTTATGTTTAAATGGACAATATTTTTAAGGTCTTCCAAACTGGAGCTTTAGCTGCGCAATTAATCCGAAATTTTTTTGTATCCTCGCCTAAATTTGGAAGGGGTTCGTATGAATGGATTTGGTTGCAGAGGGGGATGCACCACCATATATATCAGCTTTATTGCATTGTAAGCGGAAGAAAATACGTTTAGAAAAGTAACTTCACATTTTAACTGAGAACATCTAGTATTGTATGTTACATTTGAAATTTAATCAGTTTGTTGGTAAGTACACAAATTGTCACATATATGTGACAATGGTAACAGGCGTTTTAAGTCACCATAAAGATAATTTTCTTGAGTAAATTAGCTTGGCTGGAATCACATATCTTCATTTTGGCCTTTACATACCAGCTCTTGGCTTTTTTATCATTTTAACTTAGCTACTGAAAAAACGACTGTGTATCTCCTTCCTGATCGACCACCAGTGGTTGCTCACGGGAGCTGCGGTGGAAGTGGCTCCACCCTTCTTCTGGCAGAACGCATTCTTTGAGAGGCATTCAGCCTTCATACTTAGTTAGACCCTTTTCAAAGATTTCGCGCTGATATAAGGGGAAACTAACATTCCCTGTTTGTCCCGAAATTACAACCGAGAGAAGGAAACACAAGGCCAACTTTGCATTCCCAAGGCTACTGCTACATAGTTCATGGTGTGTTTCTTCCATACACTTAGCTGTTATGACAGATTAAACTAGGTTGCAACACATACTCTTGTCTCTTTGGAATGCATTACAAAACAGAGATTTCTTCCCGTGCCTGCGTCAGCCTGTCGGTGTAATATCCTGCATTACATCTCTCGGTCAGTTCTTCGCCCTTTCCTACCCCCGCACTTGTCCACTTCACCAAACCAGTTTGACTCGATGAGAAAGGTGCGGAGATGTTGGAACAATGTGGTGACCAAAGAAGGGTTAAATTGCATGTCCCTGGTTAAAATATTCCATTCCTCATCAGAAAGGCGAACTTTTCCAGGTTAGGTTATCACCGGTACATTTCAGTAGTATTTAAGGTGGGTGATGAAACAGCTTGTTTAAATACACATCAGATGAAATAGCTACAGTGGCTCGAGAAGCAAATGGCTCCCGTCCAAAGAAGTTAAATGGATTGTCAATTGCATCTTCAGGCCTTTCACATGCGCCGTGCAGTTTACATTGCTTAAGCGTCAACTGGCTGTCGGATTGAAGTGCCATGAGAAATGGCAATTTAAGTAAAGAAAAGCGTCCTTGTAACTGCGTTTAACTTCAAAGAGGTGCATCACATTATCCCTAAAAGGCTGGGCTTTGTGAGAGGGTGTGGGATACACTTCATTTGGCATGCATGCCCGTGAATTGTTCCCTAGGGGAAGGGAAGAAGAGACCCACCACATACAGCCCGATGCATCCAAAGGTGGGTAAGAAAAGCCTCTAGAGAAACAGTGAGGACCAGGCTTTTGGTTTTCTTAATCCCAGTTGAGTGACCTGATTACCACACTTTGGAATGGGAGGGAGGCAAAACGACTCCTCCATGCACACTAAGCAGACTCGTCCACCACGTAGAATTAAAGGCAGCTAAGGACACATCTCTTATTTTTATCGAATAAGCTTCACTTTTTCATGTTATTTGTTTTTTTTTGTTTTCAAGCTGGAACTAGATAGGTTGGTCTACTTTTGTCCCATTTTGTCGGTTTTTTTGTGGAAATATAGCCATAACTTTACCCAAAAGCTGTCAATGAATGGGTAGTGTGGGGCTCCAACTAAAATATATGCAAAATAGGTCGCACTAAAACAAAAGGCTTTAACACCTAGTCTGACGAAAATTATTTTGTAGAGTTAGAGGGCTATCCATCTCCCCACTGACTGGCCGGTTGACAGTCGGAGGTGCAGTCACCTAAAGCGCATGTCACCAGCGTCTTTAAAGATTTGGAAAAAGATTTTCGGCTCCAGAAGCACGTGGAAGGGGTGAAAATCCCCTTAAGGCCTTCTAACTCGACTTTAATGAAACAGTCAAGCGGCCTTTCAATGCCTGGTTAGTTCGGCTTCATAACAGAATGCATGAAAAGAAAAATTAGCCATCTCTTTTTTTCTAAGATCCATCATTGCTAATGTCATCTTCTTGGCTAAGAAACAAAACTTAATGAGGTGTCAAGGCCACTTCTTTCCATCAATTTGGCATCCACTTCATGGAACTGTGTGTGATACCTACTAATCACCAGACAGAGCTCCCACCAAAGCCGAATCTGTCACGCATCCCAGAGTGTTGGCCCCAGCTTTTTGACAAATTACGAAGAAGAAGAAGAAGACGAACAGGAGAAAGAATGAAAAGACACTTTTCTGCGAGCGTTGGCCTGATTGTGAGGAGCTTTCTCAGGCCACGCAATTGAAGAAGGTAATTGACGACGAACACAGATGTGGTGTGTCAGACAATTTGGTAGAAAAGCGCCGCTCCTCCTCCACCTCCTCCAATTTCGCCCACGAAAGGTAAACTTTTTCCAGCTCTGCTTTAAGGAAAAATGGTGTTTCCTTAGGGTTTTAGCATATTTTTTAAGTAGAAAAGCAAAATTGGCTTTTCAAAGGAGATTAATTCTCAAATTTGGCATATTTAGGTCCAAGGTGAACTTTATATCTTTCAAATGGCCGTCAATTTTGTGCCTGCAAATGTAGTCATTTTTAAAGAAAAGGTCTAAATTTTGTTGTTTAAAAAAACTTTACATGGATAATCTTTGTCAAAAACTTCGTAGTGGCTTTTTTATTACTTACTGAAAGGAACGCCCAAACATTTAAAAACATTTAAACAAACTAGTACCACTTTCATCTATTCTTAAAAAATTCCCCCCTTAACTTTTGTTTAAAGCGAAAATAGGAATTTTGTGCCAATTATTTGTCATCAATTCGTGTTGATGCAGCTGAAGCGTGCTGTAATGCTTTAGTGATTTGTTTAATTCTGCACTTGGATCACGCGGGCATTATAGGACCCGTCAGCATGGTCCGGAGGCCGTCTCAGCTCGTCTGCACGCCAGAAAATCTGGGGAGGCTAACATTGCAACTTTTATTTTAAGTTCATTGGAAATGGACGGGTGTGCAAGGGCGGCGTTTTCAGTGGGCACAGTAAAATCTCCTTGTATGACCTGACGAGAAAAACAGGGCAAATGTCAAATTCTTTTTAACAAACATTGTGGACGTTTGGTGGTTGGTAGCTGGAGTGTGTTTGTTGGCGGCCATCCGGAGGCGATCGCGTTCCACCCCAGAAAGTGCAGCAAATCAAATACCTCTGCAAATGTTCCCATCCATTACAGGCTCCTTTCTTCCAACGGGTTATTTTTGCCTGAGAGGGAGACGAATCCCTCCACTGCCGCCACAGAAATTAAGTCCTCAAACAACTGCCATCAGAGCAGATCGCAAGTGGAGGAATGACGAAGACTTTATCGTTTGAATTCCTCGACTCATCCCAAAGTTAGGTGCAAACGAATATCAGATCTTTTAACGTTCAGGCTCTAAATTTCTGCATATTTTAGAGAAAAAAAATAAATGATCAAAAAAGTTGTCCACGTGAAATGCATCACAGGGTGTAGATAGATATGTGCTGGACTGTCGATACTACTTAGTGTAGTCAGTAATACATTCCCCTCACCCTAACCATGTTTAGCGCTTGGGATGTGGTTTGAGGCTCCGCGGCTTACGTACTTAAAGTCAGTATTAATGCCGATCTTTTCGAGATTCTTGGAGGGGAGGAGGTGGTATGGGATAGCGGAACGCAGGATTCAAAAGTAGGGAACAGGTTCATGTCATTACAGGTGACTCTCTATTGGTTCCTAATTGCGCAAAAAGTAAAAGGAGACTTCCTCGTAAGGAACTTTAAGCCTTCAGTTCCTCACATTACTAGATTTCGGATGAGCCTGACGGGTGTGCGCTGCCAGTTATGACTATCATGTAAATCAACTTTTAAGAAGGAACCTCCATAGTCTTTGAAATGTAAAATTCAATAAATGAAGGTGGTATTTTGTCTAGGGTAAAAAAGGAAACAGTTGATTTTGGACCCACATCAAATATCGAGGTCGTGGTGGAGGGGAAAACAAACGGATTCCCTACGAGGACGTACTGCCTGATTGACTTGTTGAGTGGGAATATGGTCAGTTCTCACCTAACGATCTTCCATACACTCCAGGCATCTAAGGCAGGTACCACCTCGTCTATAGATGTCCCCGCTTCCCTTATGAAAGATGAATTTGCTGAGGATGAAACAGGTACGACGGAGACCTACTCCACAGAGCTCGAGGCAATTCTCTTTGGCCAAAGAGGACGTCATGGTGGATAGTAGGAATACAGAGGAGAGAGAGGTACAGCCTCGCTTTCAGCTTAGTCCTCATCTTCTTCCCTCCGCACTTCCTCAGTTGCAACCCCTCCATACAACGCCTATCACCTTTCCTTGGCATTAACAGACAAACCTAATGCTGATAACACAGTTGGAAGATGAAATTGAGGCACCACTAAAGGTGTCAGTGGCTGCATCCTCTCTTTCTAAGGCGGGGTCTCGACATCCGGACCTACTGATTGTGGCATTAGTGAGTGCTCTAACTCTCAAATGAAGCCACAAGGACACCCAAAGTTATTTATTTTTTTCCTTCCTCTTGCCCACCCACCCCATGCAGCCTAGACCGTCTCCATTTCAATAAATAAAAGTCCTCATTTTCCTTTCTTGAAAGTTGATACGACAAGCAGAGGCGTCTTTAACGTAGGCGTATAGCGTGGCAAACATAAGAAAATTCTCCACCTCGCCTCCACAAGCCGTGTGACAAGTGCCCTGGCAGTGCCCGTGCACATGGTACAGGGGCGAACGAGGTGGTGTTGCAGGCCAGTTGATCTGATTACGCACTTGACAGCGCAACTGCGGCTGCCCCAACTCTCGCTCCCACGATTGTAGGAGGGTAACTTTTGCACATTTTACAGTCAGTTGGGCTTGAAAATAAATTTTATTCATTTAATTACTATTGACTTAAAAGGGTGGGATGCCCAAGTAAAGAGGGGGAAGATAAATTCACAAATTATTTAAGCTTGCCAGCTTCGCTTTCGTTGGACAAGTAGTTAATCTTTGGTGAGAATTGGGGGGAGGGGGGCGGAAAATTAAGCCATTCTACCGTTCACTTAAGATGACAAAAGTGTTTATATATTTTGACAAATTATTTCAAACAAAATTATGTTAAAGTTTGTTTTCTCTTATAACTTGGGAGCAGTTACTCATTTCTGCAGGGAAAAATTGCGCTGGTTACTTGGAAGATCAGCAAATAAATGAAACTGAGAAACGAATTTGTCACAAGCACCATCGTTCTTCTGCTTTCTTTCACTAACAGTGAAGCACCGAGGGAAGGCCATCTCCAATTCTAAGCGCTACCTTCCACCTCTCAAAGCATTGTCGTATGTGGTTGTCAAGTGCCAGGCGAAGAAAAGGAGGGAGAGTGTGACAGGATCTCCGCCTCGTTCAGAAGTGCACCGTGGGTCAACTCACTGCTCGGGTTTGAGGTACGAGGTCGTGTGATGTCATACGTGACGACGGAGAACAGCCTCTACCAACGGAAAGAGCTTTCCATGGCATTCACTTCACACCTCCAAGGTACAGATTGCTGCATTTTCAGGAGACTGCCTGTGCTTTGTATGTGAGGGTAGTAGACTACGAATTCCTTACTCAAAAACCTCACTTTTAGAAAAGCTTCTTCTTCTTTTAGAAGGCCTGACAACTGGTGAATCAGTACGTGGAATGTCATCCACACGGCCACACAGGATAGAGCACGACCACGTAACCCAGAACCGTATGCCACAAGTATGACCTGTGAGATGACCCAATGGTACATTTTTGGATGCGAGAGAGATTCTATCACTTACACCCCACCTGGTATGGGATTACATCGAGTAGGGAGATTTCATCTGTGCGTGTTTGACCTCCACTTGTGGTGCCTTGCATTTCGGAGATGTGGGCGAGACACGCAGTGAAAGTGTGGACTGCCCAGCAGTTTGTAATGCGCTCTTCATTTGTTTAACAAACCTTTCAACACCAAAGTCACTTTTGCACCACCAGTCACTTAACCTGTCTGTCATTTAGCAGCCTGACCTGCCCGATGCCTCTGCCTAACACACCAGGTGGAGGATATGAGGATCCGATTGACGGTCTTTTAAGCCCGTTAACCAGCTGTTATGAGTGAAACCCGTCTGCATAGAATCTACTACAATGGCTTCCGTTAATGCACCTTTACACAACAAGTCGCCATATTTCCGTGCCTCATTCCCCATTTATCCTGACCAGGGGTGAATTCTTCCGCAACCGCCTCTCCTAAGGTCCAACAGGCAAGGTTCTACAGACAGTTGATAAGAGGAGGGTGATAGGAAGAGGGAGAGAGAGACGGATGAAAACGGAGGAGTTGGGGGAGGGAAGGGAGAACGGGAGCACCGTGTTGGTTGGTCGACCCTCACCCCCAAATCGGTGGGATATACCTTTAATCACAAAATCTTGACCCCAGGCAACCCCTCATAGTACTCCAAATGACCTTTATATATTTTTACAAAATCTTTTACTACTCTTGGTTTGCATTTTCTAAATTTTTTTTCCATATTTGATAACTTGTATGGAGGAGGGAATTTCGGCCCTGAGAATGAAACAATTTGCAATAAGTTCTCGCTGCTTTTTAATCTCAAATAAAACTCACAAAGTTTCTAGAAAATGTTTTATTCAGAAGATTCCACAAAAATAGGTCGCCGCTCCTTATCGAGACAGTGACCAACAGCAAAACCCACTTCTCTTAGACGCCATGGCTGCAGAGGACCGATCAAAGGGAAAATGTCGCCTTCGGAGCCCCCTTCACAATAGTAACCGCTACTTGTTAGGAAAACTAGCCCTAAACAAGGTCGTCCATAATCCTACAGGACCGATTTTTTTGTACAGATTTATCCTTGCTATCCTCCTTCTGTTTTATCTTACCTGAGGCAAATCATCGAGTCGTAGCCATCTCTATTGCTCATTCTTTCCACGACCCCTCCAGTCGCTGTCACATGTGGTTGTCAGGTGCCACATTGCGGTAATAAGAGCCATGTGGTTGAATTTGCGGGAAATAGGGAGATTGTACAAGGATTTCCGCCTTATCTGGAAGTGCACCGCGAGGTCGTATATGGCAGTTAGATATGAGGTCGTGTGTTGCCAGGCTTGACTACGGAGAAGTTCTTCTATCGACCAATTTTACCGATCAGAAGTTTTTCTGCAGAAGAAAAGTTTCACAGCATTTACTTCACACTTCTACGCGAACTGCGGATCCCGTACTTAAGAATCTCTCTTCAATAAAAGCTTCACCTTCAGAAAAAAATGGCGACTCTTGAAGCATTTGATGGAAAGGAGACAATGCACTGCCCTAAGCCTGACCTCCACCTTAGAACGAGGCAGAGATCCTGTCACATCCTTCCCATACTTCCCACAAAATAATTCGCATGGCACTCGCCACCTCCTCTTCAAACTTGACGGCCATGGGCTGTGGCAATCAGAGAAGTGGAAGGTACCATATGGAAATGGAGATGGCTGCGAGGGGATGCCTCACCTCTGGCAAGATAACACCGTAGAAGGGTGGAATTTGTGGCAAACCTGTGGCCACTTTAAGTAGCTCTGCATGCCTCAGACTGCAGCGGCGACTGTCTAAACGGACAAAGTGTTGCCATTCGAATTTATTTGTTTACGCCTTTTACCACATCCGGTCTCCCTCATTCATCCAACGTGTGAAACCGTTCTACTGATCGCGGATCGGGTAACAAATGGACTCTAAAAGCACCTGTAATTTAAAATGGTAAATTTGTCTGGGAAAAATATGAACTTTCTATACATCTGGATAAATTGTAAGCAGATAAAATAAGATGCTTTGTCATTTCCTCCTGTTAAGAAGGAAGACACCATCGCCACCTTCCTCCCATCGAAACGCCAGGCTGTAGGTAAAATCGAAGCTAGCAACTCAGGCGGACTCTCTTTTCCTTCTTTTTTGATTAAGTTAGCTGTATTTGGATGTACATATCTTGTATTTTCCTCCCCAAAGTAGATTTCTCTGCCAAATTAGATGGTTGTCGGGATACTCCGCTGTGATAGTGGAGACGTGAAGAACCACGACGGCACAGAAAAGGAAGTCAACACACATTCTTTGCAGCTTTTACCTCTGACAAAGTAATTTTCCGGCACTGTGTTATTCTCCTCGTTTTTTCTCTCTCGACTACATGTTTGTGCGAATGGCGGTGAGGTTGGTGGTTACCACCTCTCCAGCAGTTAATTCAATAAGGTTGTGGGGAGCAAAACCTCCTCAATAAAACTGCTTTCTTTGGCTTAACCTCCCGGCCAATAGCAGAGGCGGTATGCCTCCACCTTCAATTACTTTTTTTCCTCCTTTTTGGAGGAAAAAATCTCATTCTCTCGATGAAAATGTCTTAAGATGGGAGCCCTAAGTCAGTCCACAAACTGCTTCCCCCCCTATTTGTACCCCTTATTCCATGCATTTCTTTCCTACAATTTTTCCCGATTAAAGAGTGAATCTTTTCAAGGTCCTCTTTGAAACCTCTTCAGAGGGATACCAAATGGGTCCCAATGCGTCTTAATCCGGATAGGGCAAAACTGTGCCCCTGATTGGCCTCCACGACTGTCTTAAATGCCAGCAACCCGTGTTTAGGGCTGCAGCGGGCCGCCTCCACTAATTACCCCAGTGAAAGACAACTGAAAAGGATATTTCCATGACATTTGATTCGTAAAAAAATTTCCCTTACCCAACTGGAGGTATTGAGGAGTCCAATCAACGCTCTCAATCCGTTTCATGCCTTCCGTTTTTCCCATTCCTTCTTCTAAATATAAAAAAATTTCATTGGCAAATTTTTAGGGTGGTATTTAAGGTCCCATTCCCTGTGCGGAGGAAAATTCTTGCCAAAAATAGCTGCTGCATAGAATAGCTTTGTTGGTGGTTGTGTTAACACCTCGGTATTTTGTAGGGACTACTAAATAAGAATCCTCTTTCTTCTTACTCACTTTTTTTTAAAATGAGGAGGCACTTTTTATCCGCCAGTGTAGATTGGCTCGTCTTCAAATAGTCCCACTTCATTGCAGTAATCTTCAAAGCGGTTATTTTTTTGGTGATTCACAACTTACCATTTGTTGGTTTCCCAAAGACAAACTGTTTAGAGTTTTAAATAATAAATTTTTATAATATTTTGTTAAAAAAATGGCTTAAAATTGGCGCCACTTTGGGACAATTAATTTTAAGCAAGTTGAATTGCAGCCACTTAAGGAATGGTTCGCCCTCTTCAAAATCTTTTTTCCGCATCTTTCGTGTAAAATCGTGGCAATGATGCTCTTCCGCAAGAAGGGTGGACCTTTTTTCCTCAAAAAGTAAGAGAAATTTTAAAGTTGCAGGAAGACTCGTAATCGCTAGCTCATGGTTTTTATCCCTCCCCATCTACAAGGAAAAGTCTTTTCTGATGAATAGATACAGTTACGGCGTTTCACATGTGAGAAGAACTTGAATTAGTTGGAGAAGGAAAAATTGGCAGAGCCGAAGGGGGCCCCGAAGGTGACATTCTATTTAATCAGTCCTCCGCAGCCATGGCGTCGGAGAGCAGTGGACCTTGCTGTTGGTCGCTGTCCCGATGGGAGCAACAACCTACTTTTGTGGAATTTTCCTAATAAAACATATTTTTGAAGGCTTCATGAGTTTTATTTGAGATTAAAAAGTGGCAAGAACTTATTGCAAATTGTTTCATTCTCATTCATCCTTCCGCTTATTTTCATCTCTAAAGCATCCGCTGTACCATGGCGGTTGAATTGGAAGGAAGCGCCAGGAATGCCGCTCTAGAGAAGAAGGGGGTCCATGTAAACCTGCGTAGCTATGCGTCGAACAGGTAGGGGACTAACTTTCCGCGAGTTGGATCTCTGCTTAGCCTCTGATGCCTTGAGGTGGTGCCATTAGCCGATCTGGGCTTCCTGTGTGTCAGGTGTAGTCCTATTGCCATTTCCTGTGTGACTTCTCACCAATTCAGGAAGGTTTTATAGGGATCTGAAACAAAGCGGATCTAGTAAGCTTTGAACTTATCCTTCCGCTATCCCCATCCCCTTTCCTATGCAAGTCAAGCAGGCAAAAGTGAGTTCTTTGAAAGGCCATCTTCTTGTGTGGCTCTGTGTTGATTAAATCCTTTGTAAAAATAGTTTGAAGGCTCAGTGGAATTCATTATCGTACTAAGCGGTAACACCGCATCCAAACCCGGTAGATGTTTACCTCTCAATTACGTCTCCACCGCTGATTTAGTCATTCTTCACGCACGAAATGGAACGTGAAGTCCTTTATGTAATCACAAGGGCCTTTAAACTTGGGCGAAAACGAACGACCGGTTGGCTTGAAAGATACCCGAAGCGTAGCAGCGGCAGTTGTCAGTTTTTTCTTTCTCAGATGCCTAATCTTGTTTCGGCAAACGTACGGCTCCTTGGTTTTCATTTGTAAATAAATGGATATTGATCATGTCAACGGTATAAGCCGTGGGGACGATTGAGGGGCTTGATTTATTGTTCAAATTGCCCAATGCTAGTTATTTACCTATTTGGTGGTGAAATTCACAGCCATTAGGAAACGGGAGTGAGTATTGCTAATTTAGGTATGGAGGAAAAGAAGAAATTTTGCAAAATCTTTTCTTCGTGGGAAAGTAATGCGGGGTAGAGTGAGGGAGGCTTTGCCTTTGACCTCGTTTAAATACCCAAGATTGCATCTGCTTCCCTTGTTCCCGGCTGGTGACTTTGTCACAACCTGTTGTGGTTGCGTGCGTGATGGTGAATCCAGTCAAGCTTCCAGACAGAATAATCGCATCGCCGGAACCAAAATACGGCATTTTTTCGTGTCTGACGGTTGGGTGACTGAGTTATGGGGAGATGAACTCCTTCTCACCTACCTATGACATTTTGATTGATCTCGACCTGTTGTGGATGATAGCACATTTTACCAACCAATCTGGAAGAAGTCAGTAGGAGTGCAAACCTCAAAGCGTTTTCCAAAACGTCCTATAAAGGGAAAAAGCTTAACGTAATAGAGAGGACAAGGATGAGGGGATACCACCTTTTCGCACTCCCATCCTCAAGTTAATGAGATAATGAGATGTCTCGTGAGAACAGAAAGTCTTCCCATATCTGGATCCACTAGTTTGGATTAATTTCACCTGCCTAAATCCAACTTGTGACGCCTTCAGCAGTTTGATCCTAACCCTAATAACTTGGCCTTTAGTAAGATATGCATGATTAACAACTTCATCTGCAGTCTCTCCCACACCCCCGCCATACGCACAATGCATTCACAGCTTTTTGGGCGTGACGCAGTGCCTCAGAAATGTGAGGCAGAGTGTTGCTCGTGGGATTACAAGAGCATTTCCTATCACATGTCAGTTGGTCTTAGAATGATCTATTTTCCGGCGTGGACAGATCAAGATTAGCTTCGTAAAGCAGTTGGACTCAAAACACGGTCACTTTATTCAACCAACCCTTCGCACGGTGGTGCAAAGATATGGTGGAGAGTTTTGAACCAATGAGCCGTCGTATCTCCACACCTAATGAGATCCACATTTCAAAGTTTCATAGAAGTCGCAACAAGTCAACAATACCAACGTGTAAGTCTTCTTAGACGCTTTTTTTAGCAAATTGTTGATTTATTCCTAAAATATCCCCTAGGTTGAAGCATTATTTACTAGAAACAGGTTTCTATCTTATTAAACAATCTTACCTAAACATGTAAGACGCACAGAAGTACGACACCTGTCAATCCACCGGGGGTTACTGCCGATCTGAGCCACTTCGAAGCAATTTGGGTCACACCCCTTTGCACCTTGTCGTACCTTCTCAATGTCACATCATGAAGTGGATTCTGGTGAATTGCAAAACTCTTACAGTACAAATTAAGAAAATGTTTGACTTAAAGGCAGCGGTCTAAAAGGAAAGCCAATTTTGAGCCAAAACTGGTTGCCTTCCTTACTAATGTTGCAGACGTCTGAACTAGGCGAAGCGAACTTTTGGGGTAAATGGTAAAAACTTTTACGGTTGAGCCATTCGTAGACAAATATGTCTACATTGGGCTGCAGATAACACTGCAAATCCGTTTTCCCAAATGGCATCAGACAAATGAAAGATATGTGTGTGTGCATGTCAAAAAAGCGCACATTCCATGGGTTTTATGATGACAATTTTTTGACCGCAGACTACACCGGGATTGGAAAATGAAAGTGGAACATTACTTTGACTTTCCCAAAATTATCAACTTGCTCATTTTTTAATCGGAAAGGGGAGAGGGGAAGGGGAATGCGGTGTTCTTTCATATTCCACCTCGCACAGAAATAGATTCATTTCAGCAAATGGCAAATTTTTAAACTAAATCCATTGCTTTGCCAATGAGCAGAGTCAACAAGGCAAGTGGACTTTGTCATCAACGTTTTGAACTGAAATTTGGATGAACTAAACGTGTTTTGCGTAAAACATGCTTTGAAACCATGTTTATGTTACCGTGAACAGCTGTATGTGTTGTAAGACTTAATAGATTTGATCAACTTTGCTTGATGGGTCGTGTAACCTTTTCTTTGCTTTTTTTGACACAGAAGGGAGGGGTTTGGAGAACCGAAATTTTGTGTACATTGTGGAGGATGAGAGCCGCAAACTTCCGGCTTATATCACACAGATACGTCCGGAATTTTGTGGATTAGCCTTTTGCATTTAAGGGATCCTCCTAAGTGATGAAATTTGACCAATTTTTCAATGCCTTTATGGAATCATTGTGGCATAAATACTGCCTCCCATGCGATTGCACCCTACAGCCATTTGAATTTTCCTCCTCCTCGATTAGCACTACTGGCTTTTTTCAGTAGAACGTGTTTTGCCTCCTAAATCACTACGGTAACAATGGTAGAAGCCCCGTATCGAAAAAAGAGGTGGTTTTAATCGTGAATAAGGAAACGGGGTTGAGAGAACTTTAGACTATTTCAACAAATCACAAGAAGGTTACACTGTGTTTTGGTTACCCCTAAACATAATCTTTTTTGATTGGCAAATCGACGAGACAGCACCAGATGTGGGATCACTTTTTATCTGAAAAATTAAACTATTAGCTTTTGGCTAAAAAAAAGAAAAGAACCTCCAAATTGATTAACATTGGCCTGTTCAATATAGAGCTTGTACACACTTCATTGTCGGGTCATCACAGGGTCAGGACAAGGCAGAGCGTATTTGGGATCATTTATGGTGAACCTGGAAGTAAGGTACATAGGGAGTCCCGCCTCTTGAGCATTTATGTCTTCTCAAGTGACCTTGATGACAGGGCCTCATCCCTGTGACACCTTGGCCAGGTATAATTAGGGAAAGCCCAAGGAGTAAGTGCTTCTTAACTGGTGAAAAGGAAGCACAAGAAGAGGGGAATTGCTATCGCCAAAGTAGAACCTCGAAATGGAAGCATGATGCTTGATCAAATGCCACTTCCAGATCGCGGTCTATCTCATAATAATAACCACACAACACTATGCAATTTCAACAGCCCTTTTGCTCATTCACTTACCCATGTGTTTGCTCCGGTTCAAAAGTTCATCCAAGAAGGCGTCAAACCTCTGGCAAGATGCCGTGATACGCTGATAATGCCTTGTGGTTGTCAACCTCTAAAGTTTAGCAATTTGCCTCCTCACCTTGAATTGTATTGTGGAAGGGGACTTGAATGTGTGGAGACTCAACTAATCCATCTCATCTGTCGCCAAAATAGCCCCTCCAAAGTTAATTTTATTTATCAACCTCAAAAAGTACGTGAGAACAGTAATGGCAAAGGGGAAGAAGGGATGCACGTTTGAAGAGTACACAACAACCTTCAAAGGGGAGTTAACTTGGACAAAAGGAAGAAAAGGAAACGCACAAATTTCAAATAATCACAGCTCGACAGATGTGTTGACTCAGGAAGTCCCCTTGTAGGGGTGATTTGTGCATGGAAGACAATGACCAAATGAGATTGAGAGGATAAGTCAGGATGCCTAATGAACAAATTAATGAAAACGGGATGAAAAGAGAACAGAAGGAGACCAACTGGGTGAGTGTTAATTGAATCAGGTTTGCTCTGTTTTGAACAAGTAGTCAAGACGTTAGAAGCGATTTCGGCGATGCTTCTTTGTCTTCTCCAACTTCTCCATCGATCCACATACGGACTGAAATTTAGAGGAAAAAGGCAAATTTATTCTTAGTATTTTTTAAAAATCAAAAAGACGAAAAGGTTTAACGAATCGATTGGCCAAAAGGCGATTAAAGGATGAACGATTAAGGAGAATTAAAACATCGATCAACTGTTGTCAAATACCAAAAAAAAGCACAAGTACGATAGAAGGAAATCGACAAAACAAATTTACGGAGGGAGAGGAGGGGGGAGGGAGGAGGAGGAATCAGCAGGTCATCACCAAGTCGACAGAGAGAAAGTGTTTCCTAGATTTTCAAAGCACTACTAAGGAAAATTGTAGATTTCTGGTACAGAACAGCAAGAAAATGAAACGGCACGAAGATGGAGGAGGAACTGGACGAGGTCAAAAAAATTCACCACTTATCCCAAAATCCAATCATGCAGAAAGCTGGAATGTAAGGACAAATTTTAACCCATCAAAAACAAAATGAAACAGTAAACAAAACGAGGAGATAGTTGGAATCTGGACTTCTCAGTGGCAGTGGGTAGGCAAGAGCAAAAGCCGTCAAACTAAGTAGCTGGGAATCACTGACAGCCACTACGTCGTAAAAAAGGAAGGAAAGGCGGGCATGTACAAGCACAAAATTCAACAAACCCCATTTTGATGAAAAAGAAGGAACAGAAGGCCAGTAGAATTAGCTCTGTGACTAAAATTTCCGGAACTTCTTCCCTTTTAACGGGCCTAAGTCATAATTTCCTTTAAAAAAAACAGCAGGCAAACGAAGGGAGATGGCAAGAAATCAAAAGAGACGAAACCCGAAGGCTACACTACAACTTCGATACCACGGTTAGGAACGAGGTGGAAGACAAGAGAAGCAATAAACTGACGGGGACCAGGCAAATCAAAAATTAATTTCCTCGAAATTCATCAAATCGAGCCACCGGAAATTGGTGACTTCTCCCACGAAGTATACGATCCATTAAATGACAGAGCAAAGGAGGTCCTGTGTCAGCGAAAAATACGAGGGGTGGATTGAAGTCCAAATGGTGAAAAAAGCGCCACCAAAGTACTCGAGATTGCACACTGTTGTCATGCAGAAAGTACTGCAGCCGGAGAAATACCTAAGCTCGAAATGAACGCGACTTCTATGATTAAACAGAAGATTAACTAGACAACATGGTTCACATTTCTCAGGGAATGCTATCCATTTCAACTTGCAAATAGGCTTTATAGCGAACGAGAAAGAAAACACAAACTATATTAAAGGAAGGCGAACAAAGTAGAATGGAGGATGATGGAAAAGTGCAAGGTCAAGAGGAGAACAACAATAAACCAAAAGTAACCCCGTAAACTCGGCAACATTGAGTGGAAGAAAACAGAGCAGACTTTAGCCTACGTCCATGCCTCCTCTATCCCTCCATCTGGGCTAACGGTGCACCCAAAAGTGCTGCACAGTGGAGGGCGACATGATAGCCACCATCTGTTGTAGTGAATGACGTGGCACCAGGAGAGGTGGGAACCGATTCCCTACCAGGAGCAGAGGAGGCTCTCTGTGAATGCTGCCTCGTCCAATGCATTTTACGCGACCGGGAGCATGAACGCAACTTCCGCCATGATGAGACCAACAGACCGGCTGACCGTGTACACGTAGTGGTGACAGTGCTGATTGGGAAATTGGGCTAAAGTGAACGCAGCAACCTTGATAATGTTAATAGGGGAAGGTAATAGCAAGCAGAGGCAAGAAGCCAAAAATCGTCTAGCCGCTCATCTGAATGCACCTTTTAGTGTCGGTTTGAATGTCGGTCTTCATCTATCTGTGTATCCACTTGTCCGCCCGTAGATCCACCTTCCCGTGTTTTTGCTTGAATCTGTTTATCTCTTTGGATGGCTATCCATTCACACCTCTGCATGCCAGTCTTTCCCTGTCTACTACTCTGACGGTTTGTCCACCTATCCGCCCATTTAGTTGTCAAATGGCCTATCCTTCTGTATGCGATTGTCTGCGTGATCAATTGAGCCCGTCCAGTTTTCCATCAAATCGTGCACCTGCTTTTCTCTCTCTTTACTTGTCTACCTATCTGTGTGCCGCTCTATCTCGGTTCATTCGTGGCTTCATTAACCAATCTACCTACCCATGCACCACCTCAATTTTTACCCATCTATCTGACTTCCCACGTAATTAACCCCCTTCTTTGACGTTCTGGCTACAAAATAACGATATAGGCAGTAAGAAAAAGGAAAGATGTTCATTTAATTCCTTGTCAATAGCACAAAAATGCTGTCATTCAAAATGGACTTAGGAAACTTAGCTGTTGCACAAATACAGCTTTAAAAACTGTGTAGCCCACAGTATTCACCAATTATGAAATATTTGGTATTAACTGGTAGTTATGAGGGCAACAATGGGGCAAACTCTTGATCTTGTTTCTCTTAATAAACAATTACATTAGCTGGGACATCCAAGCAATTCTTCAATTGCCCGACCATATCCTGAGTAATTAAATGTCACTTAATTCAAATGCCATCCATGCGCAGAAAATCGCAGACGAGAAAGCGAAATAAAGGTTGGAGTGAATTTGTATCACTTAAGAGAGACCGGTAGAAAAAAATCAAAATATTCTGTTCTCCTTTTTTGTGACTAGATATGAAATCAGGATACCAAATTTCCAGCACCTAGAAGATGACCTAGACACCAGATCTGAAGGAGGTTGCAGGGAGAGTAACTCACCAATTGAAAGCTTACTGGACAATTGGATTCGACAAATGTGCACAATACATTAGTGCTCGACGGATTATCAACTACCGGGTTGGGGTGATTTTGAAGGCTACAGAAGAAATTCCCTACCTTTTCCTGCCGAAGCAATGGAGGAATCTAGCGCTTGTTTGGTCATTTCAGTAGTGTTGGGAACTAAGATAAGCGAAGCTCCCACATCACTGCTCAATAGCACAATTAAGGAGCGGTACCCAACAAGAGCGTACCAAAGAAATGCAGATGTTTTGTCTTGTCAAATATTAAAAATGGATCTTGTCTATTACTCAAGGAAAACTTAGGCACGTTAAAACCAATATCTTTCAAATATGCTTTGTTCGGCGAAGAAAAAATACACATGCTTCACATGCTACACTACACCACTGAAAACCATATTAAAACTGAGTGCATCAGAATCTACCAGTTAATCGCCAATTACCAAATCAACCAAAATCATTACTAAATGATAAAATCCACACAATAATAAACTTACATTAAATGGGGAATGCCCAAGTAGTGATTTCTTCTAAAAGAAATCTATCTTTTAACTCTAGAGCATGCAGGAAAACTACAAAACCTTGCAACAAATCAAACCCCGTTTACATTATTGGGTGAGGTGACTGAAACACCGCATCAAAATCTACTTTACGTCACGAAAAAGACTATTTATCACTAAAAAATTGTCGTCTGTGGAAAATTCATCCCTGTAATTGGAGTGCTACTCAAACAATTTCAGTAGAGCCCCAAATACTCACATGTGAACGAGAGGGGATATATTGCAGATTGCCATACAATACCTGGAATTCAAAAACACATCCCAACAGATTACTCCGAGATCCTTAAATCGAATCAGCAAACCATCGAGTCCCACTTAACAACGATTTGAGTAGACTCACGTCAGCATAGTCCCTATTTTCCATTTCCCAGGTGACACGTTGATCATTGAATGCCTGACGAGCGGTGGCAATATTCTCCGCCTCCGATTCCAACTGTTGTTGCATCTGTTGCATACGTTCTGCCATCTCGTGTTCGCTGTCCTTCAGCCGCTTCTCGCGTTCCCGGACCTGAAGGAGGGCAGACAAGGCACTTGAATACTGCGAGTCAAGTATTGTATTAACGGGCGAGAACTGTAACAACTTTTCCTTCGGTTGAGCTTGAAGATCGTGCCCGCTTTACATGGCACTAAGTAGCTACTTAGAGCAAAATCAGTAGACATCCGTAGACTGTTCAACTGATGTTGGACAAAGTAGAAGAGCTAGTTAAGACACGCATTTGCCCTGCGATCGTGACACGTGTTTGACACTAGGAGTTTGGCTTTCCTCCTTAGGTTGGATTGCGGTAATAAGAGTTAAAATTATACATGATAAACAAAATTAATAACTCCATAAAAAATCCAAGGGAAGCTTGGCAATTCAGCAACAAATGACGGACATGATCAGGTCTTTGAAGATGGAAGTGAGGATATTTGTCTCCTCGACGACCTGTTCAGGGAGCAAGTTGAGTTAAAGAGGAGGCAAAGAAGTGAATTCTTCTAAGCATGCCGATATTTTGACGTTGAAGGTAAAAGTGAGCATTGGGTAAGAAAAGTCACACACCTTCTCCACGTAAACCTGATTCATCTCCTCCACCAACTTGTCCAGCTTAATCTGATGTGCTTTTCGCTCAGCGTCCAGTTGGCTAAGAGGCTCACGTCCATCCTGTGGATTGAAGTGAGCCGCCTCTATGGTGTCTGTTAAACGGTTCGTCCGGTAGTTGGCATAGTGCTTTGTGTAGGTCACGTCAATTAGATCCTGCATGCAGGGAGGGTAGCCAGAATATGAATTATCATTTGAAAAACCAAGAAAGCAAATCCTGTCGTGCAATTTAGCAAGAGTGCACTCGCGAATTTAAGCAAGAAAAACAAGCTAACTTCAACAGATATTGATGTTTAAACAATGGTGAGCTTAACTTGCCTAGACACCGATATCCCACACTTTTCTGAATACAATACTAATGGAAATAGGAGCAAAGCCAGTCCCGACACCATCACTTGGTCGTACTGCAAAATCCATTTTCGCGTTTTTTTGTTTTTCTTAGCCATCTTCAGGGTACCTCCCCTGCATGGACCAGTAATCCCTTGGGTGAATAGTTACGCGTATCTTAAAAGTGCGCAACGTGTAGTGAGCGGATCGTTTGACAATTATTGCAACAGCACCGCGAAAGATGTTGATACGCTGACTCTCGTCAAGGGTTTTTTTCATCCGTTAATGCATGGCATGTGAAACCAATTTCGTTGGCTTTTATCACAATTTTCCCAGTTACTATGCTGCTAAATGAATTGCTTCTTCCAAAGAGCAATCCATCTGCCTTCGAGAGATGCAGCTTACATCACTAAGGCCCAAATTAGATGGAATAAAACTGTAATTTGTTATTAACTCTTTTAATGGCAAGGCAACGCCAATTCCGCCAAACAAAACTTAAAGTGCGAAGACAGAGAGCTCATTTAATACGCTAAAAGACTACATCTTGGTGTTAAATCTGACCTACTTCTCCCACTTTCCATCAGATTGTAATACAACATTAAGCTTGTAAGCATAAAATATTTGATCACCTCCTAAATATCTTTTAATAATTATGGTATCTAGTAGATGCATGATTTAAAGGCAGGTAAAGGCGAATAAAACACCTGCATAAAATGCCGCATCAAGAGGGTCTTGAGCGCCTGAAAATCATTGTGCTCCAAGCTGTCCGTCTCCACTGTTCCCCAAGGGTACACTCGACACCTCACCTGCAACAAGAAAGAAGCATAACTATGTGTGATCCAGTCACGAAGCAATCAACAGCTGTTGCCATATCTACAGGAGCATACTACTCAAAATGGAAGAGGAATGTTTTTTTGCTGCAAAACCGACAAACAAGTGAGCAGATGATTTTGTTGATAATCCAGAATTAGGAAACAGTTGGTGAATTAAAAAAAACTGATGGTCTATAGAGTATGTTATCATATACTGTTAATCTATAGCATTGGAGCGGAACCCTGTTTCTTAGTTTTTGCGACTTTTCCAGTGGCTGCAGATGCAGGCACAATGCTTCAACACTGATGTCGAACAAAGTCATTGACATGCCAATCTCGGCAATTCACCGTTCAAAGTAAGAGGAGAGGGTTTCCTCGAATGTGACGAACCTTTGGACGAATCATCACAGGAGATCAACTTGGTAAATTCTTTGTGGACAGTATGCGTTACATGTCACCAGCTATTGGCAACAGACTGAAGCAAAACATTGTCCTGATTATTTTTGCTAAGCAAGCAAATTAGAAATGAGCCAATAAAGTGAATACAGCGTCTAAAAACTCGTGAAGCCAGAATTATTCAATGAGATAATCCAAGCTTTAAATAAACCGATAAGAAAAGTTATCACCTTGGATATCCATAAATATTCCGAAATAGCCAAAGGTTAGATTTATTTTTTTCCGTTTATGCATTAAGGCGAATCTTCTTAGTATCTTTTGAATTCCAGGATGGGTTTCATTTGTTTGCTTCCACATTTTAATCGCAGAAGATTGGGACAATGTGGGTATTTTGCCACTAATTCAATATGACCTAGCGTGATAAGTGAATTTATCCATACGCGCACCTCTTTGCACCAAAATGCGATTTACCACTTTTCTAATCAGCACTCTTTCTGTCAGTTGTCATTTAGCATCAAATATTCTGATAATAATAAAACAACCGTCTTCCGCCTTTAAATTGGTTGTTTAAGGTAAGAGGCGGTCAGTATATACGAGACTGGTGACTGAGAAAATGCCATTGGCCCCTGAGGAGGAAACAAACCTCAAACCCGTAGAGGCCTGATTCTCTGTGCACTTTTATAATGCTCATCCAATCAAAAAATGTCCTCTTTTAACCAATGCACTCGTTCCAAGGATGTGAAGGTATAAACGCTGAACCTGTTGCAACTTGTAATTAAATAATTTGGTTGTTTATCCAAAAGTAATAAATTAAACGGATTTTTTTGGTTTTCCACTTCTTTAAAATAAGTCACAGTTGAATCAAGAATAAAGTTTGAACGCAAGAGTCTCATTTTGTAAAAAGGAAGAGCATTAGAATAACAGTTTGCACTACATGCTGGGTTTAATAATGATGAGGTGCAGAATTAAAAAGGAGTATTCAATAAAATTAACTACCAATTGAAAAGTTGCCCTTTAAAATCACACCCCAGAGCAAAAAAAGAAAAAACACTTTTTTCTCTTAAAGTTCGGATAAAATGTCCTACGGGAAATTAAAATCGCCAAAAACCTTCAAAGTTGAGCTATTCTTCTCGAATGTATTCATAGAAAGGCACTTTGGTGGTTCGGCAAGGGGACCTTGTAACTTTCCATTTGATGACCAAAATTTTATCCGAAATTCTACCTACCGTGGCAACAAAACACTGGCAAATGACTGACACTAACAAACACTCATCTGAGGGCTTTGATGTTCAAAAGCTTGGGTGAAAATAAATTAACCTCGTTTGGAGGCATGCCGAAACGTTTGAATGAACTGAATTTATACAAACTCAGGGAAATAGACACCAAGCATTAAAACGATTGGTTGATAAGGCTATTAAATGCCTACACGATGATAGGATTGTTTGTGCAAAAGATGCACCCGCTGTGGATATTTTTCAGTATCAGGTTAAGCCAGCAAAAACCATTTCTTTCCATAACAAAGTACTATAGTAGCGTTTTCTTTCTCAACCACACAATTGGGTACAGCCTAGGAGTGGGCGGTTGCAAACTTTAAAAAGGTAATTTGCAATTCAAGAATGAAATGCAGCCTGGGAAAACACACAGGGAGACATAAAAAACACACAGCCAATTGAATGCATAATTGCTTGGGGCAACTTGGAACCGTGCATGTATTTCAGATGTCAAGACCAACCATTCCATGGTTCTACAGTTTGGTGGGGTGAACTAACTGACCAGTAATTGCTCTTTCTTAAGGAGAAGCTTGCCTTCTTGAATGCCTTCAAGTAATTATCGACCACCAACCCGTATTTTTTTCGGTCTTTGACAAGAGTTCATTAGTAAGAAATAGGGTCGACGGCCAAACATACATACGCATACACCCAAAGCATGGTCTCCTGAGATGATGTGATGCCTTAAAACGGTGTCATGGATAGTGAGTAGATCATTTGAAGACAGCTGATGATATTCTCGCTCATTTCATGAACAAATAGTATCTGGAAGTGCCTCAGCATCATAAGCTGATCAGTAAGGCAAGATGCATTCTTACAACACACGCAAGAAAATCGGTGGGTAAACTGGTGTTCCATCACCAAGTGTCAACGCATGGCATTGGGGTGAGGAGCCTTGAAGTAGCCTTCACAACTCCTCTCCTCTTTCACATAGTGTAATTGTGATTGCATTGTTTTATCATTCAAGTCACAATAAGCATTACTAAGTAACCTAAATTAGTGGCAAGTTGATGTTAAATTTGTCTGCTCAATTAAACATACAAGATTTACAAAGATCGGAAATAAAAGATGCTCCTAAACGTAACAGATTGCAACCCATTATTCACCACCCAAATCAAACAGTAAGTTCTAAAATTACGTCTTTAAGTAGTGCTATAATAACTTCTGCAAAATCTGCAACTTTTAGACAAAGGTATACTTGATTTGTAAACCAGACAAGTCCAACTTACATCGACCAAAGAGGAAACAGAAGAGAGCGCAATTACATTGTGCCGACAGATTAAGACACATATTTATTTTTCGCGATACATACCAAAAGGTAAAATAACGTCTCTAAACGGATTTATCACGTAACATCTGCGTAATCAAAACCCACCTTAATTAGCGAAGTGGCAGATTAACACACATTAAATCTTCCACCCAACCTTAAATCAACTGTTTACATGAGTTTTTACTAGGGACACAGGAAGTAGTTTTGTTTTGCTTCGCAGACTCCCATCACTTTGACTAAATCCCACAGATGCGCACTTTTTGGGCCTCCAAAAATTTATGCGAAATTCGAATGAAATTAAAAATGATTTATCAAACATGCAATGTTATGTGCGCTAAAATGTATTTACCACAGCGTCCCGGCGCTGCATTGTAATGCCTTCTGAAGCCTGGGGGAGGACTAATCGCCACAACTATTTCCTGCCTTGCATAAGCATTTAACGGCGTTTACTTCGACTTACTGGAGCGTAGACAACTAAGGAAGATAGGAAATGGGAGCTCTTAATGCAAAAAGGCGAAACAATGAATAAATCTAGGTCACTGGATGTTTGTTACAGCCGTGGTTCAAATTTTCTGCCTAAATTCATCCTATAGCATCAACATTAAGCACTTTTATAACCAAGAGGTCCATTTGTCAACTGCAAGATGGGTCATTACATGTAGTAGCGAAGACCATTTTTTGTACAAATTCCAGATCCTACAAAGATAGCGCTTGACCACTTGATTGTTGGGTTTTGGAAAAAAGCGCATCCTAAAATTAAATCAAACTGTTCCTGAAAAAAAAAGAAGTAAACAATGGATTGACCCTAATGTCTGCCTCCAATTTGTGGTTCTTAGACCCACTCTTGTTGAAATGCGCTACGAAGTTTCCCTATTGTCTGAAGATGATGGCAGCCACTGCATTATTAACGCATGCCTTTTTGAGGGGGGAACACAAATACTGACCTCAGCCAGAATAGGGTACCTCCACAGTCATGCGTGCTGTTGGCCATGGTCCTCTTTCCCACACACACGCACACACAAGGACGTTTGAAGATGGAAAGACTCAGTTGGAGTTGCTGACTGGGCAAAAAAGTAATTTCTGCCGGCTTGTCATGTCAAATTTTTCTTGGTTTTCGTCGCGGAAAACCAATCATGGATGAGGAGTTACTTAATGCCAGGAATTGTCCAAACCAAATAGGAAGGTCATCTCCATTCCGCAAGTTATTTATTTCAGTAATAAGGGTATGCTTCTAATTCATCAGGAAGGCCCAGATGTGGAGAGATTACCATGGTTAATGTCGGAGAAAAATCGACTCGTTCCTTTTTTAAAAAACGCGTTTGGATAGCTTAATTCCGTCCCTATAAAAAGGCAACAAAAGGAAAACTGAAACACTTCGTCTTGGTAATCGAAACCATTTATGCATGATGGTCAGGTAGAAATAGTTTGACATCTACTAAATGGTGAACAATAGTTGCCCATTATTGCTCAAAGAAAGAAAAATGCAGATTACTGACCCACTGTTAGGGCGCTTCCACAATAACGAGCAATAATAGATGGGTTTCTCACACTTCCAAGGGAGATGCGAGGAAACGATGGGCATTACCGATAGCAGGGGTTCTACACAGAAGCGTCGATCACCTTCAAAAGTGCCCTGACTGATTGGAAATCATGACATTCATTCTACTAGAAGATAAAATTTCATAAGGCTTTCATTATACCCCATCGATGACTCCTTGGATTTTGGGAAATAACCAGAAGCTGACGCTCGCATGTTTTCAGAAATTATTTCTAAGCAGTTTTTTAGTGGTCATAATACGAAATACACTATCACATTTATATTTTCTGAAAAAAAGCAAATTATAGAATTTGCAGTTATTCCCCAGCGGGTAGCGATGACTTTGACAGAGATGAGTTGACAGGAAAAAATTGTCTATGAAGCAAGAACATTCATCTAAAGGATAATGAATAATGACTAGTAAAATGAGAGTACAAAATTCTGAGGGAAAATAATCGCTATTTCAAGCGGTCTGTTTTATGTAGCAGATTCTAATACCTTCAATGTCAGCTCCATACTTTATGTGGCACCTCCCGATCCGCCTGAACTCACTTGTCACGCATAGGTGACGCGTTTATTTAGCAAGGTCTAGAACTGAAGTATCAGGGAGGAAACAAAATAAATCTCGGTCATAATCGTGATCCGCTTCTAAAATCTACCATGTTTTTTCTTTATGTGACATAATAGTGGATCGTAAAAACAATTTTTTGCCTCTGAGATCAAACAACTTGGATCTAGCCACTTCATTCCCTACCTTACTTTCATTTCTCACATGTCCACTCCATCTGGCTTGAGGTCGACCAATCGTCAAAGCGTGACCATCACCTGCAGTGATTCCAGAGAAGTGGAGAGGAGAAAGATGAGACATATAAAAGTGAAACATGGAATCGTTTCAAAGGTCAGCTTTGAGTAGGGATGAGATCATGAGCAATGACATAGGGTAATTCATTCCCACCATAGTATCTTATGGATTAGGTCGAAGCCCTAGTTATTCGGTCTTCAGCAAGTGCACGATTGTCAGCAAACAAGATACACTTGTCTGTTCAGCAAACTTGGCAACAGTAAGGCAATTCCTCATCCCAAGTCAAACAGCCTATCGGTAAATGCACAAAACAGGCTACGGTGAACGGTACGTGATTGAAGCGGAGAACAAGTTATTGACAAGCTATGCAGCTTACTGCCTGTCGTCTATTACCTCATGACATTTGCACGTGGGACTCGAATCCTCAACTCCCACGGCATTTCCAGTTGGCGTAGGTGCAACTAATTTGCCTCCCTCCCTCACTCTCTTGCATACATAAAGAAAGGCTTTCTGAGTGTGGGCTTTTTTATTCATCAAACTTTACAAAACATTTTTTGGAGTTTTTTGGCTTTGTTTAGTTTATTTTTACCATATTGTTTTGAAATTGGTTACATTAAATAAGATTGCATCACTTTCACAAAATCATGTCCAAAAAACGCGTCTCCGATTTGAGGTGTTAGGCAATTTTCCACAAATCTTACCCTTGCGTTGTCATGCCGCCTACATCAATCAACAAAATACAAAATTCATGCAATGTTGTGTACAAAGAAATAATGCACTCAGTAATCTAGTTTAAGAGTTGGAAGGGGCTGTCTGTGCTGAGTAAATCCAACAACAAGATAAGGTATTTCCTCATATCTAAGTTAATCGGCTCCACCACTACGTTTACCATTTTTGCAGGAGCCAAAAGGGGCAAACAATTTGCGCACTTTAACACGAAACTTTCCAGAGATCTTCACTTCGAGATTATTTGGAAAATATTTTCATAAGATTACAAGCACTGAAAAAAGGCTCATGGATTGGGTCCGCGGGAGAAAAGTAATGTAATCAAATGTCATCACAATATGACGTTATTTGCCCAAATATAGGTACATTCGGCCAAAGAAAGTGAAAACATAATTAATTCGACACATATGCCCAACACCAAATCGGTCTTAAGTAAATCAAAGAAAGTGGAAAGAATTTCACAAATCATTCGAACAAAAATGCTTTCGAAGGGGGTAATTTAAACTGGCAATTCGCCCGTTAATTTTTTACGAAATTCGGCTTTCGGCAACGCTATGATAGTATAAAGAATAAATGCAGGACAGTACTTAACAATTTCACGAAAAATTGCTCCAAATTAAAAATGTCAATTTAGACATTAAATTTTTAAAACAAAAAAACGAGAAGTATGCAAACTAGCTTCCACATAAATATTCAACAAGTAACCCTAATGTTCATAATGTTACATCCCGACAAAAAATAGCATTTAGCAAGCCAATTCAAGAATCCGTGTTTGACGGTTTTTCATAGGAAACATCAATAATTTTTATCACACAGACTACACGTCCACAATCAACTTTTAATCACAGCAAACTGGGTCAAATCGGACCACATTTTTGTGCAGCTTTCATCCAGTAGAGCGGCATCTAGTTGATATAAACCTCTTGGACCTAGCTAATGACAACTGTCATCACGAGTTGTCACATTCAATTAGCTGAGTCATAAATGATTATGACGGTCAATAGGCTGATAATTTATCAGCTACGGGAAAGTGAAATCTACTTGTGTACTTGTTGACAATCTGCTACACTGGATAGAAATATCTACCTTCATAAACTCGTCGGAATAAACTGATAGTTTTTAACATAGTAAACAAATATGCGCCTATAATGCAGTCTTTTTACATAACTTTATCGGTTGAAATAACCACCATTTGCACAAGTTTTAAAGCTAAACCCATACAGGGTTTCCTGTCTCCGTGAGAGAAAAAACTTGGCCCTAGTCTAATCCACTTCTACCTCATGTTTAATTGCCAACTGCCTTGTCAAAGCCCCAGAAAAGTGATAATTACCAACTAAATAAATAGTCCCAGAAGAATGGACAGGGTCATACACTCCCCGTCCCATTCTAAGGCCAGGTAGGAAAAGCTCCGTAGCATGAGGCATGAGTTCGTAGGATGTCTTGTAAGAAAAAACCTGCATCCAACTAAATCGACGTAACTCAACTTTCCCTACGTTTTTCTTACATGCTTTTATTTGGTCTAACAGTAAATTCCCCTTGAACAATTGCGTCAACAATCCACCACAGAGTGATCACCTCGTTTGCTTAACGCACTTTTCAGCATAAAGCCATTTACCTCTACAAATTAGCCGACCAGCTAGATAGCAGTCTAAGATGTGCGGTGTGTCCTCACGACGTATGGAAATTTTTTGAAATTCAATGTCATCTCTTGTTAGTACATGGCATGCGGATGGAGCCACCTAACTTGGCTTCCACCAAGACTTTTAGTTCCCAGTTGATGGGGTTGTAAAACGACTGATTTAACCCTGAAGGCACATTAAATAAGATATTCACGACACGTTACCCGTTAGAAACTTTAAAATTCTTGGGGGGCATACACTTCTTTGGTATTAGGAATGGAGGAGTTCCCTCAACCAGATCCATCAATCATAGAGTAATGAATTTTCATGTTCAGAATCAGAATAATCAAATAGTTTCTGAGAACGTACTTTCTGCCACCATCGCACCTACTTCGGATGCTAAATAACAAATATGACGAGTGACTACTTTCAATTTCACCCTTTGAGTTGAGTTAGGCTCGGTTTGTACAGAAAAAAAGTGTCAAATCACATTGATTAGGCTCATTCGACTGACGTTTTAAGATATGGACATTCAGAATAAAGGCTGCAATAGGAATTAACGAAAGACTGAGGTGGATATTTATGCCTTATGGTGCATAGTGGTCACTTTGGAATGCGCTTTCCAAAGTGACCACCAATCACAAGTTGTCGCAGCAAGCTATACAAGACACTCAAGCATTCTTGATTACCTAATGAGGGGAAATTAGAAGTGAATCACTGAGTGGTCCCAACAAGACATTTTTCCAAAAAAATAACGCTAGATTTCATGCCTGAATTGTTGAGTTTTGGGAAAGGCAAAGTATTCCAAAAGAAACTATCCAGGTTTAGTTATTAAAACTGTAACCCTCTTTGGCCTTTTCTACGCCAGTAACACTTCTTCTTCCAAAGTTGCATGATCTACCACTCCAGAGAATATGGCAATGGAAAGGCAGCGGCCTCTTATACTCCTTAACTGTAACTGTTTTCACTGCCAATTCTGTACCATTGCTTTCCGTATTTTCTTGTGAGAGCATTACCATATTCTACCAGATTCATCTCTCCCAACAACTTCTTAAAAGTGATTGACATACGCACGCCTTGGCCGTAATCATTGTTTGGTGGAGTGCTCGATAGGTGTCCGAGGGCTTCTGAGCACTGGTAGTGCGGCCAATTACAGACTGATACGATAGCATCTTTGAAGTTTTGACATTGTCGGTATTTTTAACAACTTTAGCTCCATCAGATAGCCAATCTTAAGAATGAATTTCTCAAAATGGTGTTATGCAGAACAGCACTTTTCTTCCGTACACTTTGATCATGAGTTTATGTTTAAACAGAGCACTTCATTTTTTTAAAGGAAAATGTCATTCTTTACATCAAGAACTTAACTATAGCCCCTTAGTAAAAAGCAAATAATTGTTCATGTAAAAAGACCGGTTTTAAATCCAGTTGCGCGTGTATTTCTTAGCACACATCGTCATCATCATTGGTCAGAATTTTAAGAAAGCTAGGAATTTTAGCAAACGACTTGCTACCAATACTTTGGAGGGAACCACGTCATGTCACGCCTAGTTAATTTATTGCAAAGAGAGTGTTCACTGCTGCCAGATTAATGACAAAAAGTATTTTAAAACTCCATCTGCGCAAAACCTCAACCAGCGAGGATTTTATAGCGCCATTTAAGAACACCTTCCTCACCACCGGGAGCCTACCTACATCGATTCTGTACCAGGCTCAAATCATTTCAAGCATTATGCTGAGGCATTTGGCATCCAGGTCCCTGCAGCTATGCTCCCTAGGTGTGAAAAAAATATTTTTGTGACCTTCAATCCTAAACCACCCATACTGGATGTAGGAGTGACATCGTTGTTTTGTATGCACATTTATCAAGACCCGTACGGTCACAATCTTAAAAGATCGTGGAAAATTGCATTGAGTATTAGTAGTTCATTTGAAAAATTTATATTTACATCAGTAAAGAGATGTTCTTTTCTTGTTTCCATGTGTTATATCGTCAAAAAAATGATCTGAGAACCTTTTCCTGTTTAATTACTATCAGGGTTAACGTACTTTCCAAAATGCAGCAGCAACGCCGATTTAGCTGATTCAATACTCCTCAAAGTAGTTACAAAAGAGAAAGTTTAGTCCGAGTAAGCAAAAAATATGAAGGCTGACATCGGAGCCATTAAAAACAAAGTAAATCATTGCTAGAGATTGTATCATCGGTTCCGAACAATATCTAACACAAGGGAGAAAGAATGATTCGATTGAAAGAAAATGAAGTCACTTGTGAAGCAACTTGTTTACAATGTAAAAAGTTGTGTATTCTGGATACGTCTGTCGACTCAATAGCTCCACTGGGTCAAAAAATAACCTAGATAGATGATTGGTTTGCATTAAAATGACAAAATCATAGGTAGTGAAAACAAAAATAGGACTCAAATTCATAACAATTTCTTAGTGCTTTAGCACTCAAGCACACAATTGTGTTTGTTGCCCAGCCCTAAGCACTACTTCCTAAGTGGGTTGCTTCGATGTGGCTCCTCAATACAGGAAGTAAAAGACGGACCCCTCCGAAATTGGCGAGAAAAAAATTACCATTGAAATGAGGTGTCTTGAAAGGACAAATGCTATATGACCTTCTTTTTTACCTTTCTGCGGTATTATTGTCATGGTTAATGAAAAACAGCAATCATAGCGACCACTACAGACTATGTCTTTCAGCGCCTCTGCACGCGTTTTTGTCGTATGCCTAAAAAATTTGCGGTAGCAGTTCAGGTTCCACAGTAATCTACTCCTACATTCTTCAACTGGACACGGTTAGTAAAGATCTGGTAATCAAGCAGTACTTTAGATAGACAGGAAAGTATTTCGTACACCCACCTTCGAGCCATCCTCCTTCGTGACGACATGCGAGCTGGTGCAGACGGCAAAGGGTTGTCGCAACCGTAGACGTTTCACCTCGGCAATACGACTATCGGGTGTAGTAGCAGCAACGGAAGAGGTCTCAGGGATAGCGGAAAGTGGGAAATCGTATGTGTGTATGTCTTCGCGAAGTAGCTGGCTCTGCACAGCGGTCTTGAAGAGACGACACTCCTCCACCGTCATTGTGTCCGCCTTTGCAATGATTGGGATGAGATTTACCTATGTTGGAAAGGAAAGGAGACCGAAAAATGAAAGTCACGCCAATGGTGATGGTGAACTTTTTAGACAAAAAACAATAATTGTTCAAGGTCTGCTTTTTGGACGATAAACATCAAAGAAACGCTTTCACTTGAGTGCTTGTCAAAACGCTGACAAGGTGATCAATGAAACATTATCGTAATTAAGCAACCACCAAACTGGAGTTGCAATAAAGTCATCAGTTTTGTTTTTTTTTTACTTTATTTGCATTAAAAAGTGGGGTCAAGTAATGCCTGGAGGTCAATGTGAGAGCAAACGGTAGGCCTGTAATCAACCAATCTGTTTTCAATGAGAGCATTGTTATCCACCTACCCTTTCGTTTATTTTGAAAGTTTAAAGTGCAATTACAAGCAAACAGGAAAACCTTATCATTTAAGGGAAATAAGCTACGACCTTTGCAACGTTTTTTTTTCAGCAGCATCTCGTGCTAAAAACGTAGCCAAATTTCAGCAAATTACATGCTATCATGGATCACTATTTAAACATAAATTTGGGGTTTCTATTAGCTTAAAATTGAATGAAAAAATTCATATTTGTATTACATTTTAAACCAGCTTTATTTAATATTCGTCTTAAAGTGCTGTTGGTGATACAAACATTTTTGCTGCAGATTCACTGAAAACGATGGTACAAACAACCTGTAATTAGAAATCGCCATACCTCGAATATGACCAGAGTGAAGACCAAACTTCCGCATTGAGATACCGAAAAGTATAGCAAACTAATCGCAAATTTGTGTCCTTTTATCTTTATTAAAACAAGTCTATTTGTAAGGTTCAGACAAATGAGTCCAGGATCGTGAAAATTAACAGCTTTGAGGGTTTTAGGGGTCCTACGAGGAAATAATGTTGTGGAACTAGTAAGGAAACGGCGACAGTAAAAATAGTAAAGTTGTTAGAGATTAAGCTCAATAAGGTAGTGAGCCAAATTATGAAAAACAATAGGTAATGGGATAACAGTACTTAGTTGAAGTAACTCAATGTTCTAACTTTTATGCTTTGCTACTTAGAAATATGGGCGCAATGTTCATTTGCAAACAATTTAAGTCAGTCTTAGAAAATTAGACTTTAGCGGCGAAAAAAATAATGCAAATAATTCATCCACTATAGCGTTAAGGACACTCTAGATGATAAGGTGATGCATCTAGCAATTCGTGTGAAATGAGGTTCCACTTCTCGTCACTTCACAATGGAGACCATCGCATCTACCAATTAGCATATAAAACAAGGTGGAAATTTAGAAAAAAAACCTTCATCATTTAGCAGAACGTGCGATGCCCCTTCGCCTGGACAACTTACTATCCACAATTCGGCTTCTGTGACTTATTCTTCCGCTAAAAGACATGGCCTTCCGACCATACCCACACCCTTCAAGTCCTTTTATACGCTGATAACAATGATATATGGTATTACCTTTTCTGAGAACATTTTTTGGCCACGGTAAGAAAAATCGACTCAAAAAGGTAACTTTGAATTTTCTGTTCAGTTACTAAAACAATGCTACAGAAGAAGGGTATTTCCTTCGAATGCCCTAAATCTATCGAGGGTTATAACAAAAGGGTTACCAAAGTTGCATCCACCTCTGTTACTCACTCTAATTTCCTGTTCTGAAAGAAGGTATTTGAGAGCTGAACAAACTGAAAATATCCATCTTGTAGCATCCTGCGAGACTTCTACGAAGATACGTGAATGGTGCAAACAGGTAACACCTCCTCCACGTCTCTACTACCCCATTAGAATTCAGACAGATGGCCAAGCAGCAATGAAAGTAGAGCAATGTGGCAAAGAAAATAGCTGCAAAATATTAGCTCCTTAAAATCATTTCATTTTTAAAATGATTGCTTTTAAGGAAGTATTCCTGCACATAGCTACTGATTACATGAAATGTGCCAGTAAACCGTCCTTTTCCAGCCCAGTTTAGGAGAGAGACTACGCCTCGTACACAGAGATCAAATATCATTGTATGGCTTCAAAAATCCTTCGTCTCCGCTTAAATGTAACCTCTCAGGTTTATAATTTCGTAGGTAGTCTTCAAAGCACCGACTACAATGTGGTGACTGACACAGAGGCGTGACTCACTAAAACACCGGGAACGAAATTCAAAGGAAAAAGAGGACCATCTTTTACTTGTGCATTTAATCCGGTTGACTTTGTGGGTCGTACTTTCGATCGCCCTCCCACCATACCTCTTCTGTACATTAATGAGAAATGCTATAACTCTGTTGCTACTTTGGCGCTTAAGATAGCATACTTTAAATACAAACTTTGTCACCCAATACAAGTATCACTCGATACTGCTTTTATGCTTTAAAAGGATCTGTCCATTTCAGATTTATTACTGTTTAGGAGTCACGTGATTGACAAGATTACTTTCATAAATCACGATAAATGCCCTCTAACGGCAGTATGAATTTTCCTTCATTCGCTACCTACTTCAGGCATTTCAGATCCACATTAGTTTACTGAGTCACACTATAAGAAACGTTCAAGAGCATCCCATTATCTCTACTGGAGACTCATTTCCAATTGAATAACCACGACAATCAGGAGTTAGACAGTCAAAGCGAATACCACACAAATAAACGGCTACAAATGTAGTTCCTTCGATTCTGTTCGATTGAATCGGCTCACAGAAAATAAGAGGAAAGTCATACCCTTCTTCGGCTAAACAAAAACTTCAAATAAGGGCTGATGCAGGAAACAAAGTAGTGGACGCCCTTGCGGTATACTCATTCCATCTACAGTTCCACATTCAGATCATCCTCCTCATCCTGAATCGTATCAATACTGGCGCTTTCGAAATAAGGAATTGCGCAATAGAGGTGTTGAGTGTTACAAAAAAATCCAGCAAAATTTACTCACTAACTACAAGGAAAAATGAGTGCCAGGCAGTTTTTAAAAGTTTTGCAGTAAATATTATTTTTCTTGACAGGCAAAGAGCAAAGTACGCAGTCACCGAAAAGGCTGGATAGAAGAAATTGCGACCGAAAACCAAAATATCTGAACTCTAGCTTTTAATTCTAGGCAAACATCTTATTTTGCTTTAAAATTATTATTGTCTTCTGCATTGCAGTAATGTGGTAGAGTCCATAAGGCACAAGATGCAACGTAGCAAAGAGGCTTTACTGTTTTTGTTGTCCAAAATATTGTAACTATCTACCATCGTGCACTAACTCACTTTCAAAAATTAAGCAACGTGATTTCAAAATAAGTAAATTACATTAAACTGACTAAAATGTTTTCCAAGCAACGAATCAGTCCATTTTTCAGGACTTTGGTAGCCAACAATTTATAGCTGGTGGTCTTGATGCTAACTTTCAATATTAATAAACAAGTCACTAAACGAAGTACCTTGCTACAAAAGATTTAAAAACAATTTTCTTTGTGGGATTCGTTCAGTTGAAACAAAAAACTTCAAATTATCCAGCGATTTCTAAAGTGGAAATACCGAATGAATGGCTAATTTACCACTAGTAAATTCACACAGCAGATCCCAAACCCACCAATTTCAATGAATGCAAATAAAAATTAAAACTGCAAAGAAGGTCCCCTCACCACAGCGACTTGTTTGTTGAATCCAGATATTGCTATAGTGAATGAGCACTTGAAAATGTCGTTAATTTATTGAAGTCATCGGTAAAGTGGACAACTTCCAACTTTACATTTTATTTATTCTACTACATGGTGAGGTGGAAGGGTGAACACACCTTGAAAAAACACTTCGATTGGTAGACAAGGTGAATTTCTTTTGTTTACTAATGTGATCACAAAGCAGGTCTAAGAACCATTCAATTTGCTCACAATCCAATTTAGAGTAAATCCTACTTCAACGAAAAAAATTATCGGTGATCACCGATGGCAACGCAAGCGATTCGAAATGAATGTTTTTCGATGAATCTAATTAAGTTTTCGTCTGCCAATTTGTTATCCACGTGAAAATGTAAAAACGCTTATTTCCCCTAGAGAAAAGCAAACATGAATAATTTATTTTGTCCATAGGTAAAGCAAAAAATTTTCTTGACAATACTATTTGATTCAAAGACAACTAAGGCGACAGTCAATACGGTATAGGCATGTGTTCACCACAGCATGTTTTCATGTGTCTCAAAAAATACCCAGTGAGAGTGACTAATATTGTTGATTAATAAGACACATATTTTATACTTCTTCAGCTCCTTTTCTCCATCTCTAAACAAGTATATCTTACAAGCTGAAGGAGTCAAACACCACCTTTAGCTAACCAAAAGCGTGCATCCATGCATAAGCTTGTATCACGTCATGTTCGGATCATTTCATGCAAATTCTCCATTCCATAATGATCATTCTACAGTCAATAGATAGTACGGAGCAATGAAACGTAACACAGAACAGTGTACTTCAAGAGATGTGACCTTTATACAAATATCCCCTGTCATATTGGCTACTTCAATTTTTTGATAATATTAATTAGTTCTATATACAAAATTGAATGTTTTCAATCATCACAGTATTGTTATAACCCTCCATTTAAAGTAGGAAAGTGGGAGGAGATCAGTACCTTCTGAAAATCTATTGACTAGAATAGCGGCGCATACGCGATGATGAAATACTAGTGGTTGTCTTCTAAAAAGTTGATAAAATGACAAGCCCTTCTAATGACTTTCGCATTTTTTGTTAAAATGATGAATGTGCGGCAGAAGTGGCACTAAATCATTGCAGAATGTAGAAGAATTGGCACAATTGACTAAATATGACCATAAAATGATACACCAAAGGCATCTGCCTGCCAAAGGGCGGGAATTTATTCGGATCATCATATACACCAGGAATTGGAAATAAGGTTCTATTGTCTCGCATAGAGTAATGATACAACAGCAGCTACAGCCATTACCTTGATGAATGGAGTAAAACCTTATCATTAAGGATAGTATGAAATTCAAACGGACACCAAAACGTACGCTCAGAAAAGCAGTCTTGACATTTGGCTTGCTATCGAGGGTAAGGTGATAATATTTTGCAACAGCCAGGCGCAGATAACTAAAAAGGCTTCAACATTATCAGATGTAAATAAGGGAGCTTTTGAAAGTTTGAAAAAACGACGGATGAGTCCCTCCTAAAAAAGTTTAAAATGCACTACTTGATGATTAAAAAAAGATAAAGAGAGTAATAAAAACGGATGTGGGTTGCATTTACCGAAAGGACAAAGATAATCGTGTGCAAACTGAGACCGCCGGATCCATCAGGAGGCCAGAAGGTACGCGTGGTTTTCATTAGGCCCCAGTGCAGTGTTGTTTAAAATGCTGCTATGCTGCATGGATGCACACGCCCTCATTGGCCTCGCTACTAATTTCCTCCCGCTTCAAACCCCCGGTTTTAATCACGCTGATTAAATCTAACTGATGTTATTCGAACCTGTCTGCCGTTCGATTCAAGTCTACCTCGGCTCCAGAGCCCGGGACAGAATCTAGTCCCCTCTAACACTCGGCTTATGGCATTTGCAGAAAGTGCGGTTTCGGAACAACGTATCATTCGGTCATTGTTTGACCAATTTGATTACCGCATTGAAAGTTCATTACTCCAAGATTGATGGACCACTCTATAGAAGACACCCCATTCTTAATTATAATGAAGAATTCTGTGTCACTGTTGACTAAGCTAATTCAGGATTAACTTGGCAGGGAAGTAGCACTTTCACTCCTGTCCAAAGTGTTGCAAATAATGCAACGTAGATGATTAAGGTGGAACCTGCTGGTCAAATGTCGCCCACCCGAATGCCATGCATTAGCAACAAATGAAGACAAGTTCAAAAGGCTATCAATCCCTTCCTCACTTCCTTCACGTGCATCCCATAAAAGTATCGTGTGGGTAGCGTTGTTGGCACACTGACTGACTGCCAGAAGAAGTGAGTCCTGGCTTTCATCGTGTATTGCTGAACGAACCAACATGTCACTAGCTATCCCCAAATAATCTACTTGCTAACCACCACCACCACATACCTCGAAGCCATACAGCGCTTCATTTCGAGAAGGCTATTTGTCTGTGCTTGTGTACGGGGAAGATTACAGGTAGAAGTTCCATCAGTAACCTTTGACTTGTCGATGATCAGGCAATGACATTTGTAACAACCTACTTGACGGAACCCCAACACGTGCAAGAGAAGCATCTTTTTTGGAAAGAGTTGGGACTGATGCGTGGGCTGGAAATGTCGTTATTCCGGTCGTACAATGCACCGTAATAACTCACTCCATAGTGCGAAATTCTTGCATGAGAAGACCTCCTACTGCACTTTGGAGGATGAAAGGGAAGAGATGTCGCATCATCCTCCGTACTGCCGCTCCTATTAGCTCATTTAAATGTTACCACTTTCCATTGGTATTAGATAATCCAATCACCAAATTGGATAGATAACTGGGAAGCAAAAGCGAGAATGGAAATGGCTTAGGCTATTTTATTCCAAAGGCAATGCGCTTTATCAAATTAGAAACCGCATGTTTGAGGCTCGTTAGAAATGGCTTTGAGATTGTTAAAAACGATTGTTAAAGAACAATATCAAGTTTATACAAAAAAAACTTTCTTAAAATTCCGGCAAAAAACATAATTTTGGTACGTTTTTTGCGGCTTCAAATGCCTTTAAATAGATTCTCAAAGTTACTTTCGAACTCCGACCGTGACTAAACTTAAAATCGAACGGCAGACAGGTTCGAATAACATGAGTTTGATTTGCTCGACGCAAATTAAATTGAAAGTTTGAAATAGGAGGGAGATGGAGGAGAGAACAGTGCAGACTATTGAATAGAGAGGTTAGTGGATGTATCTATGCATTATAATACATGTAACAAATGGGTTGCTTTCTTAAGTGGATGAAATTTATAACAACGCATATTACAGTCACTGGATTACTTGTGAGTTGGACCATAATGTTGATAAAGTCTTTCTATGCGAAGCGATGCGAAATTTTAGACGCATCGATACCATACCAGCTAAAAGTAGCCATCGGAATTGGAGTTAACCTTTTGAGAAATATTCTTTCTAACATGAATGGTAATGAAAAAATGGAATAAGTCGGGGCCTAGTTAGGAAATGGTGTTAGTTAAAGAAGTTTCTTGGAGTTGTTTTTAATCAAAATAGGAACTGCGTAAAAGTTTGGATTTTCGGTGGAAACAGTAAAGTTGATGGGAAAATAAGCAATTGGTTGTGTATGCGGCTATCAGGCGGTGTCTCCTGTCTGTAAAGTTGGCTATCAATGCAGGTTCGGACAAGAAAAAATGTGATCTTGCGGTGAGGCTTACTGCGAAAATTCCACGTAAATTGTACCAAAGAGGAAGAAACAGTGTTCTTTGATAAAATGACTTTTTTGGGCTGGAGCGCATGCAGGGAGAACACATTCAACTGTCTTGTTTTCTTTTAGTATGAGCACAAATTTATTCATCATGAATAGATATTTGCCACTAGCATGGAAACTACAGAGCGTTTCGGTTACCCAGCCAAACGCAACCGCAACTCTGGGGAACGAAGAACCACGGCACAGATTTCCACAAAAAAAGGCGGGATGGCATTTGAACAAGTTATGGAAAGGTTAAGTTAGCTCTGCCTATGCTGGCAAGATTCATGACAGCTCCAAGTCAAATTTTTACTGGATGAATATCTAAGTAGCTGCCGACAGAGGAGCATGGGTGTTATTGCTTGGATATTTGTCGCCAACGCTTAGCACGATGTCTAGAAGGTGACATTTATCTACAGCAGCTAGTCACCGTTAACTAAGCATGGGGTCGTCATTACAAACTCTGCATAGCAAGCTGAATCAAAACAGTCAGACATATGCAAATACTTTAAAAGATCGCTCCAATTATAGAAAAAAAACGTACAAATGTCAACATAGTGTCAAGGATGCCCGGAGGAGCGCCCCTTAGAAGAGAGGGGCCTGGGAGCGTCCGCATTGCCACCCTAATGTTTGTAGACCTTTAGATTCTACTCAACACCGTTAACACTGGCAAAAAGCAAATGTAAGAACGGGAATTTGTAAAAAAATTCAATAAAATTAGTGCCGGTTAATTAGCAATCACAAAAAATGGCCACAATTTCAATAAAACTGCTTAAAATACCTTAAAATTATCAACGCAGTAAAAAGAAATGCGACTAGTACTTTTCAAGTCAATCACATTAATAGGGTTTCTCGAGTTCCTACTCCGTAGTAAAGGCGGTTAAGATTTTTTTTTGCTATCGTTTACAAGAAGAATAAGGAATGTAGGCTAATCTGAGTTTGCGAAATAAAAGCAAATCAAAATCGCCATAAGTGCTACTTACAAAATACTACTACTTCAATAGGGGTTTTGAAAATGTTGCAACCTCGGAATTATAAAAATACGGATGCGGGGTTAAACATTTTGAAAAATAATATCAGGTATTCGTAAACCGTAGCCTACTGAAAATGATAAATAACTTTCCTCTAATTATGCGCTACACCATGCGTTAGAATCGGAGTTTACAAGCATAATTCATAAGAAACAGATTGGTGAAGAAAGAAGAATAGGAAATTTGTCAACGATCGAAAGAACCGTAAGTGAGAAAGGCTAATTACTACTTGCATTTATTCTAAAAAAAGTATTTAGAAAATAGTCACAGCATAACACCATTTTGATATTTATACATTATTTGCCAGCAAAATTGATAACCCGATCATAGTTCCTCTTGGACCCTAGACAACGAGTTAATTTCGTAGAAAAACGTCATGACCCTACCCAAAATAATTATGTTGGTGGCTGGCGCACCTAGCCCGCCCATGAAATCCTGCGATTTCATGAAATGCTAGCGTTAATATCATGTGGCATCTGTATGTATATGAGTTAAAAAAGTCAAAACTCACACCCAGGCACAGACACACACACACAGGTGTGTGACATATGACGCCAAAGCACACTACCTTGTCCACAAAGTGCAATAAGTGGCCTACAGTTACCACCGCTGCTGCTGACACCTGTCCTCATTATTCACTGAGCGTTGTGAGCACTTCGTAGGTGGTGACATTATCCATCGCGCCAGCATTTAATTTGCAAGGCAAGAAAGCATTATCTCGACTAAATTCGTCGTCACATGCAAGGCATAGGCAAGATTGTCTCCACTGGCCAACCTACTTAGTCTCCTCTTTTTCCCCGTAGGTAATAAAAAACCGTAGAAGACCAAAGTATGAGTCAGTGGTTTCAATTTACAGGCGTTACAATCTTTTAAAAAAACTCCCAGACCTCTTAGAATCATATATTTAAGTTTTTAGCGGAATGACCTTAATTCGGTTTGATGAAGAAGGATATGATTGTACGAGTAGACTTTCAAAAGGTAACTGTCTTACTAAATTCGAAACAGAAGGTAGATTTTGCTTTGCATTGTCTTTCCATGGTCCACAAAGTTTGTAACTTAACCACTGCTGCTCAATTTACATCCAGAATGAGGAAAAATTATCTGGTTAACTTTTTCTCAAGCATTTTATAGCATTTCTAACCAACTTCCTTAAAACTAAATGAAAAAATTCAGATATTTATTTACGCTTTCAAACCTTTTACCGCATGACCCTAAAGGCTTCAAATCAACCATAAAAATACACACTGTTTATTTATCAAAGTTTATTTGACCGATTATTCCACCGAATTCTAAGGCTAATTTCTTATCAAAAAAATCGTTCCCCTTGAAAGGTAATGCTCCATTGAAGTGAAGTTTATTAGCCGAACGCAACAAATGTCTGTGAATGAAGGATTTGATCATGGAGAACACAGATGCATATTTTCGCCGTCAGTTCGAGGCTACGGACAAATTGAACTCAACCGATTAACTTGTCACGGAGAGGAAAATCCTTCGCTCCCCCCTATTTATGGAAGCATGAATGTTCCATATAATGGGCAAAATGTTTGCTTGGAAATACCTTATTTTAACTTTAACGTTCACTTTGAATAGCACGAACCTTAAAACCAAATTAATACGCATGTAATAAATAATCACATAATCATTCTTTTCATTTTTCTAACAAAGAGCGCACTCTAAATAGGAATGAATTAGCCCAAATTTGCTGTCATCCATGGAACAGAACCAACGACTAATTTGTACCACTTTGTAATGTGTTATTGAATCGCAAAACAAACTTCTTCATCAACCAACATCCCTAGGTGATTTCTAAGGAGAAAAAAAAACAGGAAACACCGGTAGTAGCATACGTGTTTATTAATGGCAGAAGCAAATTGAAGTTAGAAATCTCTCAACTTCTTCGGTGTTACAGTCTCTACTTTGAAATCACTGACCGTAAAGGACACGATTTACACAATGGAATTGAAGTGGACAAACTTGGGTTTACTGATGAACAAGTTGTTTGTTATTACTGGTCCAATGACGAGGAAGATAGTCTTTGACCTGTTAAAAAATAATTTAATGCTTATAACTAAATTCACCACCTCGTGCGAGATGAAAGCACGACTCTCCACCACAGTCTTTACTATTCTTTTGAAGACTCGAAACTGGATAGTGACTGTTCAGCTTGTCCATAAGTTCGATGAAAATTTTTTATTCTTTTACTTAGATGCCTCTTGATGGAAAAGACTAATCCCGACGGCAAAGTGAATATCCACCATTGTGGGGGACCAACCCGCTGGTTAATAATACTGATTTTTGGAAAATCAAGGCCTTTATAGCTGTTTAAAAGCCTACTACTTCATTTAAAAAATCCTTAATGATTGAATCGCTTCGACTGCCAGATTTTTGAGGAAGGGGATATTTTAAATTTGCCGACATAGGCGTTGCTATTTCCTTTCAGTTAAATGATAGAGAGTAAAGTAGTCGAGTTTCTAAACCAAGTGACTCGAACACTCGAGGTGAAGGAAAGAAGGTTGCTATACCTTGCATTTCAAGGCATTAAAAGGTGTGAACACGAACACTTTATCGGCCACACTACCTCTGTGGTACATGAGACTTGTTTAATCCTTCCTATTTCGCAGAGATTTTTTCAATGATTATCGGTTCTGTTTCAGTGCTCGGCACTTTTTGGTATTAGTATCAACATGCGTTCCCTTCTTTTATCATCTTTCGCTCGTTTTTTCCATCAAAATTACCCACCTTAACAGATGACAAGAAAGGATTCCACCGTTTGTTTGGTTAAACGACCAAGAGAGTGATCACGCATTCCACAGGAATTTAAATATGTATTCAGAATACCCTTGCTACACTAATCGGCTAGCATTTTGTTGCAAGTTATACTCCAACCCACCATCCTATCCGCAGCTAATGGGTTGGTCTTATAGTGCACATTCCAAGAAGCAGAAAAACTTGTTTAGACTGTTGCCAGGCGCTATACTTTATAACATCAGAGCAGTTCAACACAATAAAGTGGCATCGCTCCTTGGTAAAGTACGGAAGAAGTGTGAATTTTCCTTTCGAAATTCAGTCTTAAAGTTGTCTCCATTCTACTACGTTAATATATGTCAATTTATTTCAAAAACCTATCATGAAACTTCCAACTGTACTTTCGTTAACGCCTCTGTCTTCTCGAAATTACAGCATTAAAATGTGCTTGTTCACGGCCCTGGTTAAAAACGCCATTAGTATATTGGAAGCAGCACGTTTGTGGCCCAAAAAACCTCAAATTGGGACGGAATGACAGTGTGTTACACAGCAAATGGCACTGAGAAAATTTTAAAAAAATATCTTTCATCATAGCACAATAAAATTACAAAAATCTCTTTGGGACCGTAACAGTGGAGGAAGATTTAATAATCTAAAACCTTTCCACGGGAAAAAATGACTTCGATATACGAAAGGGGTACATAATTATTTATTTATTATTATTTATTTATTATTTATTTAGCTGACAGCTGTACATTGTCGCTAAATAAGTTTTCGAATGTTCTTCATCCCATGGAGAACATAATTAGCAAGCCTTGCTGGACAAACAAAATAATAAATTTCTAGTTCATTCCTTCATATTCGGTGAGGAAATCACGCAAACTCTAGCTCTATTTGCTCCCGAAGTAGCCGGTCTTACAGAAAGAATAGTGGGAATTCAGAAGAGGTGCCATGGTTACTAAATTCAAGCACCTTTTCAATTGCTAACAGTTATCTCTCGTTAGAGGATATTGTCAAACTCCCATTAAACCTAAAAATTTTACTTGGATGTAAATGCATCGTACTTCTGTTTTGCGGAAGATAAGCATGACCAATTGAAGCAACATTTGCACTCTATTTGTGGACAAAATTAAGCCCTTACGACTACTGCATCCAGTTATGTGCAGGGACCTCCGGTTCCTCTGTACCACAGAAGTCACAATCACCTATACAGCCCTCTAGGAGTAAATTCAACTGTACTACTTCTTCCCGCAGTCGGGAAGCCGGTCAAAATGCCATTGATTGGAGGTCATCATCAACACCGTTAATTTCCTTAGTTTAGTAGTCCGCGATGGCAAAAACCAGCTGGTTGTTTAGCTCAGCGGTTTAACCGTACGCATGCACACATAAAAAAGCCATACACAACATCATTTAGTATGGGTAGACACTGGGCGGGCTTATTCACCATCTGAGTGGGAGTTCACTGGCCTCCGGATAGAAGCATGTGGTGTCATTTGTCATAGCAACTAATTGCAACATCTTAAATCCTTTAAAATAACCTTAGAAAAGGAAAGGTATGGCTTCGACTTAAACTTCCATTAGTTAGAAACCATCGAATTCTAGGGTATTGCAGGAGACGGGCTAATTACCTCGTTGAAAGGGAATAATTTGTCCGTCTGATTTACCAGTCGTTATGAGGTACTCTTTGAAATTACTTAGGCATATAATCATTGCCAAATAATTTTAAACCGAATTTGAGCTACCCACCACCGACGCAGCATAACATTAACCAGTAAATTCCAATCAACAATTGACAAAAATTACTCAGGAAAAGCCTAACTAAAGATATCTCGAAGCACTTTTAAATAAAGCAACCAAATAATTTCATTATTTGAAGCAATAACTAGTGATGCAAACAAGATGCAGATTAAGAAAAATTGAGTTTTAGACCCCTCCTTTTCCATCCCGATTTTGTAGGTGATTACCTTATGTCAGAAAATGTTGATTGTCATCACTTGGAAGACTACGAAGGAGAAAATGACGGATGCAGGTAAGGCAGACAATCGCCATAGCTTCAAGTTCGGTACGACATTTCACACAGATAGATTTTGAGGTATGGAATCTTGAGTTGGCTTATATGAATAGGGCCAGAACTCCCTGCCAAATGATTCACTGGTCCTAACACCTGCTGAAGAAGGCGTTCAATCAAGCTGTACCAAGTAAATTGCAGTTGTAGGTGCTTGATCATTCGCATTGAGATTCACAGCAGATGACCCCACTTGTATTCCGCTATCCGCTTGCGGAGAGAGGTTTTCGAAATTGGAAATGCATCTTAGTGACATTTAGCATTCATCACTAGAGGTAAATTCATTAAATTATTTCCAGGTGCTACGTTCTGCTCTGCCCCACCTTCTCCAGATGTCATATAATACATGTTACGAGATGATACAGCTGCGTAATCAAATTTTGATTCATAATACAGGCAAACTCAGATCACATTCACCGAAGTTAAGCTTCATTCTATAATATGAGGGCCAAAAATATTAGGAAAACTATGAATGTATTTTGTAAGTCCCCACTTATTTTCAACAAGTAATTGCAGCGAGGTATACCGAAAACCGCAGAGGCCCTCTAGGCTACCCGATATCTTAGACACATCAACAAACACGCAGATCGTATTTAGATTCCACAATTAGAGATGACACTTTTGATCTGGGTACGGCCCACGGGGTCTAGCTTATGGAGGTTTAATACAAAACATGAAGGTAAATTGGCATTCGTTAAAATGCATATTCAGCTACACGGACTCTTCGATCACAATGAATTCTACCACCAACTCGGTGTCATGCCTACAGCCTAGAAGCCCTTTTCTGGGCAAATGTCCAACCATTCTTTTGCAATGCTATACGTAGCTCCCATGAACTCTTATTAAATGATTTAATACAGCGAAGCACATGCAACTTGAAGCATCGACTGCCAATGAGAATGTAGCTAATAAATGGTCTTGGCAGTCAATGCCCTCTAAATCACAAGGTTAATGGTTCTTAAAGATATCAAATTGACAAATGTTAAAAACCTTCGAGGCAACAAAACCAAGAGCAATTATGCTCTACACATTCAGAGAGTTGAATACATATTATTAGGAAATACATTCGTGGAATTCCATTTGAGCCTGAATAAGGGGTATGTCGTGGAGGGTTGATAAGCAAACATCAATACCCAAATGGTAGATTTAACAGCATAAGTAGACAGTCTTAAAAATTCCACCTCCTTAAAAAGCCAGTGACTTCCATTGATAGTTAGATTGTGCATTCCTTAAGGCCATTAATGATGGAATGTTGGAGTCCAATGAGTACTGGATAAGATCATCAAGGTAATTCCCCGCAAATAGTAGTTAATACTGAGCGATTTTCTCATCGTTTTGTCCGCTACGCGGTTACTAAACCAATGGTCTGAATTACATAACACTTTTCTTCACTTAAAACTGGATTCAAAAGAAAAAAAAAGTAAATCACAACCTGCAATGCCTCCTTTTTTGTGCTTCAGATAATTTGATGGATAGTATCAAAAACTGGTCGTAAAATGCAGTATATCTTCTACTTTGAAAAGGTCGAAATAAATCCAGTTCCATTTCCACAGATTCCATTCGAGAGTTGAGTCACACAAGTCAATGAAAGCCATCAACTCCGACTGTGGCACATTCTTGGCTCCACAAAAGGAAAAAATCGTTCCTTTCTCTCTAACAGTGGTTGCATTCAAAAGTGCTATTCATAAAATCCGGATTTTATAATTTCGATGGAGCTAAAACTGACAACTGCGTTTTTACTTTACCTCAAAGATAGCAGAACCAAATAAAAATTAATAAAACTTCCTCTAAGGCGTGGGACAAAAGTGATCTTCCAAAACTCGTCACCCGTGAATTCGCTTTGAAATTCCTTAAGCTGCATGCATTTGTTGAAAGCGCACCTTCGACCTGGAGAGTCTACGCTAATCAAAGTGCCACCACATCGTAAATTAAGGTTACATGTATAAGAAGCAGACGTATGGCGATGCGAAGTCACCGCGTCGTAATTCCACGAAGTCCACGTCATTGGGAGAGCTGTAAAATAAATGGGCGTGTGTCCTCGGCATACTTTATAAATGGTATGGAACGCGCCTAACAAAATCCGCCTTTCCGACATACGTGTGGGTAGGTTTTACTCCTAGAGGCCTATTTGCGACATCAGACTTCATCTAAGTCAAATCATGAGAATATTTATTTTTCGTGTTCATGGAACATTTTTGAAGTTTAGGTGCATGTGAAGGCGGATGATGAAAGGCAGCATAATTCACTGGCTATGGGTCAAAAATATCCTATCCTTAAATGGTTACCTTGGGTGTGACAAAGACGATGGATAACTTCTAACGCAGCCAACAAGGCCAATTAATTTATTGTAAACCACTAAAGTAGCTAAAGATGTTTGCATTGGTTTATTTTCTATGCCCTTGAACTAAACTATTCAAGGTTTTGAAAACGGGACAATGCTGAGTCAAAATATGGTGGAGCTGCGTTTGTACATGAAGCATTCCAACCAGGAATTTCACAGATCGTTGAAATCTAAGCAAATTTTTAAGGTCCTTGAAAACCACTATTTCAAAGGATAGGCCTTGATGGTGTGCGGGAGTATTTCAGATAATCATAGAATCCTTCAAAGTGGAAAAGCGCCGCCAATTTGACTGATGAAGGAACAAATTTTCGAGGGAGTACAAATCCACAACACGATTAGATCGTATTAATCCACAGTCCTTCTCTATTAAAATGGGACAGTAAGATTCCAAACAGCTTGTAAGTTTACTCGTTCCTATCAGTTTGTTAACTCTCATCTTTTTTTTCCTATTTAAGCAATTCAGCGCCGATACACTTTGATAATAAGTGCTTAACGAATTATGTCTTCTTCCAAATCAACAAAGACTTTCCATGTGAAACTCAGCCTTGCTGCTTTGTCCTACATTAACAATTCCATTTAAGGGACATTTGAATGATAGCTGTCTTAAAGGAGTCGAATAGTCTTAGTGTGCACAAAATAGAACTGACCAAACCAGTGATGTTGACTGGGTGGATGCTGGTCATGGTGCTGATTCAAAAGCAGGGGCTTTTGTTGCTGCCGTCACACGTGGCGGTAGGATGCATTTGAACTTCTTGTAGACACAAAAGGATCGCAAATCTACTCCAAATCTTTTCATCAACGAAATTGAAGAAAATGCATATTTCAAGCTACTTAAAATTCGTTTAAAATTCAATCAATTTCACTCTTTTTAAATTCCACAATCATCATGATCCAAGGCTGTAAAAAGTCATAATTTTAGATATCAGATCCCCAGGGTGCATTTCTTATTTTCAAAAAAAAATGAATTCCCCCCCCCTCACGCAACACTATTTGACTATACTTTTTGGTCCGTAGTGTTTACTATCAAACGACACAAAGCTCATTTACAAAAAACGCTTTAGGAACGTTCTTACGGAGGTTGAAGATTTTGAGATCAACATTTGATTTCACCAAACCGGTACCTTTACTGGTCGGTTAAAAATTTGCCTCAAATTTAAGTATTACCATCGACAAACCGAAAAAAAGGGTTTGGATTGAAGTTTATCCAATTTAACAACCCCTATACTACTTAAGCTACATTCCGATGACATAATTCCTTCACAACTCAATTGAATAATCATAAAAGCTGTAAACCAGTAGTAACATTAGCAAAGTTGATGACAATGATGATTCTGAAGTAAGGCAGAGAGTGGAGTAGTTGAACTTTGCACAGACACCAAACAACCACGAAGTGAGTGGCCTACACACTTAGGCACTGGCAATACGTTGCTCGTATGTGGCTACTGATTTGCATATCTGTGTGTGCTCTTCGATGGCTGGATACTGGTTGTGGGTTCGTGAAACATGTGTAAAGTGGGACACATGTACATCTTGTCGCCCGCCAACTGACTGGCTGCAAAAATAGGTAGCCGATTGACTGTCATGTGAAAAAGTGATTAGCTAATAATAGCCCTATAAGTATGGGTGCGATAATACATATTGTCGGGAAGGGGAAGTTTTACAAGAAAAACTTCCTACTTAGTGCTTGTCTGTTAATTTCTAGCTGTCAAGCCACTTCACCGCTTTTACTTTCTATTGTCGGGATGTCACTTTCAGTTAAGCTGCAGCAGATAAAGTTTCGAATTAACTGGACAAGTAATTACGCAAACTCTTACAGTCCGCCACTACTCAGTCTCCAGAACGATAATACAGAACTCTAACAGTGTTGTGCTACTGCTACAGAAGTCACTATCCAGAACTACAGAACTCATGATCTATTTTGTGATTGCATGGACCCTGCATAGATGACAGTGTAGTAAAATATGCTTGACTGAGGATACCATGATAAAACACAAACTTCTTCATAAGTAACTTAAAGGGGGCAAGCGAATCAACTGGGTGCAGTTGCTGAATCTGCGGTGAATAAGAATAGAGGAGCTACAAAAGTTAACAAAATAAGTCCGTGTTGTTCTTATAACCAAAGCTGAATCAGCAAATAATGCGTTACAAAACAGGATCCCCCAACCTTCCTCTTTCCCTTACATTTATGAAACGTTTTGTCCATGGGAGCAAAAAACTCAACCCCTTTTTACATTCACTTCTATTACACTTTTAGCCACTGTCTACCCTTTTGTGCGTGAGGTTGTTTAACGTCAAGAAGGTATTAGCATTGCCACCTGAAAAAATATCACTGGGGCATACAGAAAGTGAAGATAATGTAGTATCTCGCCCTATCCTAAAGTGCAGTATGAGGTCTACCTCTGTCTTCTGAGGTTAAGACTTTCTACCAAGCGATGTGCTATTTTCTGCGCAAATTCGATTTCTACCAATAATTGTTTACTCACCAGTAAGAAATTTAGTGTGAAAGGGTATGTTGCCAGTTCACTAAGCATAAGATAAGCAATGTTATCTGGAGATAACTTGGCTTAGAGTTTTCATATGAAAGAGTGAGTGGATTGTTCGATGAAAAACAATGATAATTTCGTTAACTTAGCAAAATTCGCATTAAAAAGTCACTCAGCCAGTAAGTTACGAGGCAAACAACCTAGAATACGTGGCGCTTTTTTATATGGTAAATAACCGAGATGGTTTAAAGTTTATGGCCATCTGCTGCTATTAAATGGCATTTGGATGGAATCCATTTTCTTAAACTGTATCATCACTTTTGCTTCCCAATGGATGTACGTACAGACAAATTGCTCTATTATTCGCATTAAAAGTTGTTTAAGGTTCCGAGTTCTGGACATATCAGTCTTCAAACACCATGCAACGATTTGTAGAAAAAGTTTCTGCAGCTTCACAAACAAGTTTTGATTTGTAAAGCACACAAGCTCAGATCGTATTCGTCAAAGCTAACCATGAATTGATAAGAGAACTCAAAATACCAGAGGAGTCGTGGATAACCCATGCATATGAACTGATATGAAGATCTTGGCCTTATAAAACATCCATATAAACAATGGCAGACATATTATAAGCTTCTAAAACCACTGCCGGTCACTGAAGCCAACTACGCCGAAAACCATGCCAACACCGTTGTTCACCTATTGCTTCGGTAGGTAGGCAATGCAATAACGCCGGAATTAAACTGCTTAAACAATCAACTCATTAACGATTTGTAAATCCAATATAAAATTGAGTGAGTAGTGAAACCTGAAGATATAATACCATTCAATGTCACACGGAGTTGAGAATAACCCAAAGCAGAAAGTGGGTCAGAATATGGTCCTAGTAAACTTATCGCCCCTGGCCTTTAACTGAGTACTTATTCAAAACGCGGCCAGCATAGGAAAATTATTCACCGTGGAAAAACGCAACAGATAAAATACCATGTAATCCAACAATATACTGTTTCTATGGCAGCGAGAGTACATAATTATCTGCCTCAATGGTGGTGTTGAGAGTAAGGCAGAAATGTACCCACAGGATGTTAATCCCTTCAATTCAATGAACGAGCTTTTTTCGTTCTGCCATACATTCTTTGCAGCTATGAAAAGGACACTTCCTGTTTTGTAGGATCAACTCGGTCACTATACAGCACTGCTCAACTCAGACTTCTCACGTGACTCCCTCACTCATTTGTGATCGCGAGTAAAATCACCTACCAGAGGTAGGCCTTGCAAATGACGAGCATACTGTATGTTAATTAGCCACACTGAGACCTCAAAAAGCACTATCCGTGGATAGCTTGGGTAGAGGCTGCAATGCTGCTACAACCCAGTTGTTCCACAATAAAAGCAATACGGATTTTACAAAATCGTGATAAGGACAACTCCAAAAAAAAAGATGACTGAACAGTTTAATCAAGCATTCTATACTTACCATGCTAAGCGCTGATCTAATGAGGAGAACAAAGGCCTATTTAATGAAATTTGGATAGTCTGAGCGTATAAGAGCATATACGAAAGGTGATGTGCTTGAAGTAGGGAAATATTTCTAGAAAAAGGAGTTTACCAAGAAAGTAAGATGCTTTTAAAGCATTCCACACGGTATTTAAGCCAGACAAGACCAGTTAGACTAGTATTGAACTAGAAAATTGAAATAAAAACCTTCCAAAGAAGCTGTTCAATCAAAGGAACGAACTACCTCAAATCTTTTCCAGACACAAATTTGCAATAAAAATGCGTACGTCCGGATCTAAGTGGCTATATTTACACAAAGAGACACACTTGGAACTAAAGTGAAAGACCTCAAAAAAGAAGTAATCCAACCGCAGATAGTGGTAAGTGATCAGAGGAAGTGATCACTCTTTATCCACTTACTTTATCATGCAAAGCTCTCATTGCCTCCAAATCCATTTGTCGCACTCCATGTCCAGTGGGAGAAAGAAAGTAGAAGCAAGCGTGGATCAGATCCTCTGGAGTCACGCCAAGACGTCCACCAGAACCCCCGCATCCACTCCCGGTGGTGTTACGCTGCACCCGCGATTCAGCCTCCATAAAGGCTGCGTTGCGACGGTTGATCTCCTCTACGAGGAGACGCCAACAAGACGAGTTGTCGAGGGCCTCACCATAGCCTGGAGCGTCAATAACAGTTAGACGAAGAGCCACACCCTGCTCGGTCAGATTGAAGGTGTGCGAAGCCACGGAAGCGGCGGCGGAGGCGTCTTTGTAGAACCTGACAGAGGGAGCCTGTCGACGGAAAGGGGCGAGAAAATAATTACTGGTTGGAAGTTTATAATGATGGAGACGACTCAAGTCGTGAAACCTAGTGGATTGAAGACACCGAGTGAACATCCACTGATATAAGAGCATGCGATTCAAATGAAGCCTAAGCTTGGCAACAATGTGCTAAAAAAGGACTATCATAGGAGACGCCGGTCTACGCATCGTTCATTGGGATGAGAGGTAATGGAGATTATAGTGCATGTGTGTATAAATTGGACAGAGTTTGGCGATAGAGGAAAGTTCTTGCGAACGGCAAAGGCGCTAAATCTAGATCCATGTGTATCTACTCGTGCAGAACGCATCAAGCACAGTATGCTGATCAAAACACCAATCATTGAGGATACCCGGCTGTACATCTATCAGTGGCGATCCTGGCCATGGCAGTTTCTAGCCCAAAGCCTAATTCACTATGCTTGACTGACTCACAATCTATTGTGACAAAATCACATGAGAGATGAACCTTTCCGTGCAAACAGTGGGCACAGTCACTAACCAACGCTCGTAATTCGGAAAATTCAACCTACGTGGATTAACGGGTCACCAATTTTGCCCATCACAAAAGAGTTGCATGCTACACTGAGGTGAAGAAGCATTTGGACCGGAAAGGTCGCGATTTCCCGGGTCACAGCATTAAACCCGACGAAATCTGAGTTCAATTTATTCCAGAACCAAATCAAGCATCAAAACTCTGGAAGTATACGGATTCCACATTTAAGAGGAAGTAAACCAAGCTATCCTCAAGTGACTCAACCGTTCTAACAACACTTGCTGCGCTGAAGTTGCTTTACATGTGCCAGTCAAATGCTGAGGTAAATGCAGGAATACTGAAAAGCAACTGCACTTAAATTTGACTTGAACGCCTATCATATCAATTGGAACGGCAAGGTGGAACTTGTCATTAACTATTAAATACTCTCGATCACGAGACAATGCAGGGGAATATGATAGCATTGCAAAGGTAAGGACTTCGGATTGCTCTAAATGGGAATCCAGCATGATGAGTCTATCGTAATGAAATACTTGGACTGGTATATACTCATCTTCAAGAACCTGGTCAACGGATTACAACTAGTGAAAACAAGGGGTTAATGAAGGCCAGCTAGGATCTAGTCAGCTTAATATCATGGTAGCAAGCACAAGCCTCAATATTCGGCCTGATCACAAAGGAAAGTCTAATGAAATGTGGCCCGGAGGACTATGGTCCAATGAGGTTGCAAGACTAGTCAGATGGACGCACTTGCTGATGCTCCAAGCCTATCGCTTTGATCTACGCAACCTGGAGTGGATTTATGTTTATCATTGTCTCAACATACAAATATTCAAAATTTATTGAACATAGCCCATCAAGTTCAGGGAGCAGATGGGTTTTTGTAATCAGTGATTTGATTTGAGTGAATGGAGCGTGCTGCTGTCCAGCTTTTTCCATGACATTTACTTAAATTGTTGCCAGAAGACTGGTACATCAGTTTGCCCTCTTTAGAACAGTTCTTAAAAACAGTAAAACGCGTCTCGTTCTCGTAAAAAAACGTGAAAATCCCAAAGTCCTCATGACTTAACCGCTGGCAGAAGCAGATATAAGCAAGAGTTAGGAAGTCAGCTTTCGATTCGAAATTAGTCATCAGCGGTGAAACTACTTCAAGTTGTAGGAGCGGTGAACGGACGGCATTTTTGAAACATCAACTAGTAAATAGGTGAGGTATTCAAAATACTGTATCATCAAATCGGAATAGAATTCCGAGTGGCAAGCGGCAAATACCCAGTTGGTAGAATTGTGCAGTTCTTGTCTGAAAAGGCCATTATCCCAACACGGTGGGAAAACCATTTTGAGCTCAGATGACAGGTGAGTCATGCCTTAGTATGATGATCGTAATTTGGCTTTACTTTATTCGCTACGCAAGGTAATGAATTTTGCCCTTACATAATTTCTCATTTCAATAGAAGTTTTCTTAAAAAACCACGCGGAAGAATAGCCTTTTTGGAAGCGTAGTGAGCAAAAGTAGATGCTATTTAAAAATCAAGGACAAGATCATACTGTCTAGAATGCAATGGCTAATCTAGTACGATAAAATGAGTGTGCAAACAGATACGGATGTCCTCTTTTAGAACGGGCAGACAATGCATTGAGGACTAGGCTAAATTCACTCACCTGACTGCAGTTAAGAAATCTAGTACAATTAACAATGCCTTTGGAATACTTTTGAAAAAAATTAATGACAGTTGATGGTTTATCAGAAGTGGTTAATGGCTTGAGAGCGAAAATATTTATTTAACAACAACATTAAGCTAAAATGATAAAAATGGGGCTCTAGGACTGCTATTGATAAAAATAACTACTGCAGTTCTGTGAGAGTAAATGAGTTCGATCAGTTCAATTTAACGTAGTTCTGCTTTATAGGTACGCATACCACTGAAAAAAGTTGAGATATGCAAAATTTGCTTAGACAGTGTTTTTCAAAAGGAGAAGTGAGATCGTTCTGCTTAACTGGCAAATTCGATCCACTTCGAGATGGTGATCCTTGAATAGTCCGCGGGATACCCTATGATTTGTTGAAAAAGGAAGCTGTCCCTCCCATTCACTTTAATAAATAACACTGTTTCCTCAATGTGATTATCAACCTTATTTAAAACGACCTTAGAAACCAACCAATGAAGCGCAACTTACTACTGATTTGAGATAAGACGATATGAAGTCCATTTCACTGCATTTCAATAAAATGATAGATGTCAATTTAGGAGGAGTTACTGACCTTCCGGAAAAATATTCCAAAGTTCTCATCAGTCTGTAATTTTGTCCCTTTTTATTGTTAACTGAAAAACACTAGTTGTTTAACTTCACCGTAGATTCCACTTAAATTTGAATACTTTTGGAAAACTTATGTTGAGACTGCACGCAATTGGAAAAAATCTCTCGCAATTTCAAAACATTTTCGACTCAGCTAGCTTAAATTTACCAAATTTCTTGAATAACTTAAAGAAAGCAAGCAATAGATAAAGAGCGAAATTTATTTCATGCTCGCAACCGAAGCGACAATAAATTTTAAAATAGAGGATTATTTATTTATATCTAAAATAGGATGGTGTGGCGAAATTGTTGATGTTTTTTAAAGAAATTCAATACTTAAGGTACGCTCTTCTAACTACTTCTCTATGATTACAAAAGCACTTTTAAAGAAGACGCTAGGTATATCGTAACAACTATTTGAAAAACAATTTGCGTAGAATTCAACAAGGTACTCTTAAGAAAAAAGAAAGCGGATTGATAGCAACAAGGGGTAAAGTTTGTCAGTTCTATTAGTCTTTTCATCAACATAGGTGGATATTGTAACACTTAGAGCATTGAACTGATAACTGAGTCTAAACAGAAGGTGAATCCTAAACTACTCTACAATTTATTCCAAATAAATTTCTTGGAAACCCTCGAGGTACCCAGATTATCAACTCAGCAATGTTAAAACTAACCACTTTTAAGAAATGCTTTAATAAACGCCACTAGCACAAAATCTTATCATTTCTTAACACAAATATTCCAGAAATATGGATTAAAAGTAATCGGTCCCAGCAACATTTATGACATGACAAAGTTAAACTTTATATGGCACTAAAAATTGCTTTAAAGCAATTTCACAAATATTGAACAAAGAAAAACAAGAATCTCGTCCAACGATTAAAGCAACGCAAATTATTACTGTCTATTTACTGTGCAAAATCAATGTAAAGGGCCTTAAAATTTACCTCTAAAGAAAAATTTACTGTTAGTGATAAAAATAGATCAGGTTTGGAGATAATAAAGAATAAATACATGATATAAGGAAACGAACCAGGAATTCGTCGTTATAGATGTCTGCCATGAACAAAGTGTTCAAAAACGTAGATTTTCCCAGACCAGCTACTCCCATGAGCATTATATTAAAAGTAAATCCTCTTTTAATGGTTTTCCGGTATATTTGCTTAGGCATTTTCGAGAAACCGACGTCAAAAATGCTTTTAAGCTGCACTGGTGCCTTTCCTGATATGTTATGCAAACTATCCCGGTTTGAGGCGTTTTCCTTTTCCGATGAGTCATTTGCAAAGAGCTTTGACTTGAAAGATATGCTGGGTTCCGACTTGTCTATGGACGCTTCTGAGGAAGATGAGCGAATGTGATCTTTCGACACCATACGAGAGTTCGGGGAAGAAGAAGTGACATTTGTAATAACCCTACTCATACTTCGTAAGAAATTATTAAATAGCAGTTGGTAAAAACTATACAGCACGATAAAACATGAAACAGGGAGAATCCACAACCTATTCGAATAAGAGACCAGTGCCGTAGATTCATGTAGTATAATAGAACAAGACAATTTGGTTAGCAAGTTTGCAAGAGTACTATTGGATTTATAAATATCAGAATTGTTCAGGTAGCTTCTTTATTCTGAGAAACTTTAGTTGCTATGCCTGACTTAGTCTCACAGTTATACCAGCCGACAGAAACTGAGTGCTAATCTTACTATACATTGCATGTGTAACAAAAGTAGGCAAACAGCAATAAGAAAGTGCAAGCCTGAGCAAAAACTTTTGATTTCTTGTTCGAATGATGCCATTAGAGAACCAATGATTTTAAAGAAATGGACGTGGGAGCTTATGCAAATATAATAGTTTGTGCAGAAATTCAATTCCTTTGGGTCAGCAATATAGAATGCATTTAACTGATCTTCTTAAGATAGATTTTTGCGTCACTTATTCTTTTTTTGCTATACCAGTGTCAGTTTTGTGGAATTTCACGCGGCCTCCCCCATAAAAGTGTGTATGTATATGTTGATATGATGTATTCTTTGATATAATGTGCAAAATTATTCTATCATTTTTTTCACAAATAGATATTTTTTGCTTAGCTTTGCAAATAGAGACGTATAAACGAAATGAATGCTTTAGTTCTTGTTTAAATTTTTTCTAGGTGAGGCTAGTTCTGGCCCGAGTTCGTCGGGTTGGTTCACTTCGTACAATAGATAACCTCCAAAGTCGGCTTTTCCTCAAAGACAAGGATGGTAGATAAATTTTTCTGGTTTTTACACCACACTTAGGCTCGGAGCGCAGAAAAAGCGATGTAACCGCCAGTTTTATGCGGCATTTACAAACCCTTTAGGACTGCTTTGGCTCGTTGGCGAGCAGCCTACGTTGATAAGATCAATGAAATTAAAAAGCGCCCCCACTTTGCTGGTGATTGTGAAATACTTAAGGATGCTATGTACTTCCGGCGTCAAGTGGTTCACGAGATATCGCGTAAAATAGCTCAAATCCAGAATCGTAAGTTGCGGTGGATAGACGTCAGTTTCTTTCGCCTTCAGCCAGCCTTGGCGAGTACAAATTACGCGATCTGAATGACGAAATCAACAAGCTTATCCGTGAGAAAGATCGATGGGACGTGCGAATCAAGGAGCTTGGTGGGCCGGACTATCGAGAAGATGGACCAAAGCTTTTGGAAAAAGATGGGAAGGAGGTTCCAGGCAACCGAGGTTATCGATATTTTGGGGCTGCACGCGATTTGCCCGGTGTTAGAGAGCTATTTGAGGACCAACGTGGGTCTCATAATCGTTTAATTTACCTATTTTCATTGGGTGTCAACGCATTTTCTTCATTGTACAGCTCAACCGATACCCAGAAAAACGCGGGGTGAGTTAATGAAATCCGTCGATATCTCATACTATGGTAACTGCGACGAAGACGATGGGGTTATTCTCCCTGTGGAAACTGCCTACGAGGAAAAGTGTGAGTCGACCGATTACTTCAATAACTTAGGCTGCTTGCTCCGCTCGTGTTGTGGATGTAGTCTTGGTGTGAGTCGTAAAATCTCAGTGGATCTTCTAGGTATTGGGATTATCTGTTCAATGAGCATATTTGGATACGCTATCCACCTCCAATTTTGAGTCTTTTTCAATTACCGTTTTTTGTAAGTTTTCTTTAAAAGCTGTATTTTCTTGAAGTTATTTGTCTCGCAGCTGGATTTGTTCCAGGAGTTTTCATTGTCGTAAGCGGACGTTATCTTCACTAATGATTGGTTTTGTGTGTTGATCGAGGCATCATTTCACTAATGTATCGGTATTCAAATCCTAACTGTTTTTGTAGCGTCTCGATTTTTTTCTACTAACTGAACTTGGATTTTACTACTTAGTTTGTCTGTACTTGGGACTTTGATAAACTGTGTAAACCATTTTGGGTCATATTCAAGATTAGGAGCTTAGTTGCGTATTTTCCAAACCGATGGAGCACCCTTATCTATTTCTTGACTTGTGCCTTCAGTTTTTCGGAAATTGTTGATAAAAATGTCTTTCTTTTTCACATTCTATAAGGCTCTTTGCGCCTCAAACCATTGGTTACTACCTCGCTATTTCTACTCTCTCAAAACATTACCTGACTTGAAGGCTAGTTATTAGCTATTTTCTATGTTTGAAACTAAAATATCAAGAAGTTAACATATCGAGTTGTCTCCAAAGCTTCCAAGGCCCCTTGTGGGATTCGTTGTAGAGTGTTTAAAGACGTCGTATGAGGCAGCATAATATGCTGCTCAAAACCGTCATAAGTAAGTTGGTCCTGGTGACAAAAGCTGCATCACTTTGAGAAGGTCCCTACTTTCTTACTGAAGAAGAATCGCGTGTCGTCATTGCTTCAAATAATTTGAAACTAACTTCCCAAGAATGTATTTTTGAAATGTCTATTGTGAGTGATAAAATGATTTTTTTGAAATTGCCGATTTGAACGGGTTCTGTCTGCCTAAATCAACCAACTACAATGAATTCTATCGAGTACTTCAAAAAGACTGATTTCACATTATTCGCTTACTGGTTGGTTGACTTAATGCGAAATGGCTATTGATCGCATCTTTAAACAAGCGACCACTATCTTGAGTTATCCCAAATGGTCCATTCGTCGCTCTTCTCATACTTCCAAGGCTTTTCCCAGTTCATTATCGAAATACTGTGCTTACTTTTTGGGTGTGTTTTCGAATGAAGACGGTTTTCTTTGGAATTTATTTCTTGCTGCCAAAGCACTCCGACTGAGGTCTGCTCGCCAAAACTCAAAGAGGCTGTTTTCTAAACAACCTAGTAAGTAAGTGGGACTATCGGATCAATTACAAGAAAGTCTTGGTCTTATAGGCTAGGGTTCGATCTCTTGCAGCACTCCGGAATGGGATGGTGGGAGCTGCCGCTCAATTCTCCGTGCCCTCCCCGATTTTGCTCCAGATAATTTTCACTTATCATTAGCATTTGGTAATTCTACGCGAAAAAATAGAGACAGTTTGGAAATAAAAGTAAGATAGAGGTGGCTATGGCCAGGTTGTCTGTTTCAAGGGGCAAGATTTGTATCGAAGTCGTGTTCGCAACCTTGTGTCTCATCGGCAAGGGATTATGGGAAGGAGCTTTTTATCGTCATTTAATTTACCTTGTATCATATTTTCTTTGCAAAGTTCTTCAGTCTTTTGCCTTGCCCCTTCACATATCTGTTTGTTAAAATCTTGGTTAATCTTACTTAGAAATCCTGCTAAATTTATTCCAGTTGCAAAGATTAAGAATGTACTGGCATCCTGTTTGATTCGCAGCCGCAAAGCTGGCATTACTCAATGTGTGTACCCCAACACCACATCATTCTCATCTGCCAAAACTTCCTGCGCACTTTGCTGATAATTCGAGTAGGCCTTAATATTTTACCGGGGTAAAGATAATTCGCCACTAACGTATCACTTTTTCCATTCACAAAAATAAGTGTACGAATAAGGCTTGTCAACTTTGAAAGGGCTTTGCCTACTTCCACTAATTTCAGTAGCCGAATTTTTTACTATCCCAGTGATGGCAAAGAAGGCACAGGTGTGGCGACGTCGTCATGCGGACGAAGTGGCCGGCCGCAAAGCCGCCTATTACAAAACTCCCGAGCAGCTAGCTGAGGAGGCGGAGGTGGATGAAGACAATCCCGATGATAAGGATATCTACGATACTGGCGACAATGTACGTCAGATTTCGCTTGAGATGTTTTATTCACGTGCTGCGAAGTATTTGGAGTTGAGTATTTTGCCATATTTCATCATTCTTGAACCTCCCAATCTTTGTTAAAGCCTTTTTTATTTATTATGCAATTTTTGGGGGAAACAAGCTGCATTTCATGGGCCTGCCTGAATTTTTTAGTGTTTCACTTCCTCACATTTGCATCGGGAACTGTTAGGCATTTGTAAGTGAGCGTCGGCCGAGCCTTGTATTGTGTAATGACTAAAACGGATTTGTTGCAGACAGATTTAATAAGTTGGATATTGCCCATAATTGTCCCAAATTGACAACTCTGATATCTACAATCATGGATGTTATTTCTAACTCTTTGTGAGGGGGAAAGTAGAGAAGAATTCTATTTATTAAGCCAGTAATAAATTTGTCGGATTTTATAGCTCTTGAAAATCCCTTCTTGGCGATACCGCTGTTCTATTTTGTAAGAAACTGATCTGTCGCTACCTCCATTCCCGAAGCCAATTGTCTCTACCTTTACCAAATGCCTTTGAGCAATCGGACAAGCAATAATTTCTAGGTAGACGTTTTGCCTTAAGGTCGAGTTTCGTTACCGTTTATTATTATTCGCCGCGTAAATCCTGGTTATGAAACGCTCGCCTCCTTTTCAACGCTATACCTGGGACTAAAAAAACCCTTTTCGGATTCTCTTCAGCCCGCAGACACCGAGTTATTGAAGCTCTACGCGACCGCAGAACGCGACTCCGAGGCAAAACGTCTACTTGAATCGGAGGGCACAGTGCACGCCTCGTTGGCTATGGCCCTCTCCTCCACTGACGTAGATGCTATCGAAGCGGAGCGCGAACTCACGCTAGATGAACTGCTGGCGAAAACTGGCGCTCGTCCTCCCGGTCACCTTAAACGCGCTTTTGTGGCCCACGCTTCTATACCGAGCCAGAAAGAGGTGAGTGATTGGCGGTCTGGGAATAGTACCGCTGCTCTTTGGAAGCAAATGCGACCCTCACAGTGGTAGATGGTAAACTGTTCTTTTGTTTGGAGCTAATCCCGTTTCTCGCGCATTCCAACATCTTATCATAGCCGACTTTGCCTTCCCCTTTAAACTAATACTTTGACTGCTCTTCGAAGATCCCATTGAGTTGTTATTCCATTACAGGTTGAAGAGGCGCTGGTGGAGAAGAGGAAGCGTGAATTGCTGGAGCAGTACATGACCCCTGAGTTTATTGAGAGCATTCAGGACACTGGAAAACTGTTGGGTGTGGACAAGACGAAAAGTGACGAAGTAGAAGTGGAGGCAGAGGAGAAGGAGGAGGAAGAAGAAGGGGAGAATGCGGCGACAGTGACGACGACGGAAAATGAAGAACATGTTGTACAGGATGTGTGTGAAAATGTAAAGTAAAGATCGTAAATTTTCACCATTTTTTTAAATAAGTTAACCCCTTCCCTCTCTTTCACGAAATCGTCAGTTTTGAGGTCAAATTAGGTCAAGAAGAGACATGCCGGTCTACTTGTTCTCTTTAATTCCCAGTCTCTTATTAGTGGGTGGTCGAAGTTAGTCAATTCTCCACCGCTTTCTTGTATTAAGCTGTCTGGCAGCTATCATGTGCCACCTTATCTTTTTATTCTGTCATAATTGCTGAGGGGAAGGTTGATAAATCCATGTACTAACACACTTCTTTATTGTCTAATTGGTCCCTCCCGTCACCCCTTGATTAATGTCAACACTGACACCGTTTAGTAGTTATCACCTTTGACGTTTTGGTTGTTACTCAATAAGGAATGAGGGATTATTTTTTGTAAAAAAGAACGGCATTCTGAGCACTTCAATGGAACCTTGTCATTCATAGATTGCCAGATTCTGGCACCGTCGAGAGAGTGTTTGCGGAGTGACTGCATTCACTTACCCTGAAAGAGTTTTTTATTACAGTTTTAGTTGGTGGAGTAATTGCCAACACAGCTGAACCATCCTCTGACTGGCAGTCTGCTTCATTTATTTACCTGGACGGTAAATCATCATACGTGATTTCACTTACCGTTTGTACAGAAAGACAATTTGACAGGCTGATAATGCTGCATTGGGTGCTTAACTCATCGAATGTTCGTTCATAGGACTGCCTACCGAGGCCGTAGGCTGAAATTGCCGTTGGCAGACGTGTGGCCGTTTTGAAGACATCTGCCCTAGTCAAATGTCCTATCGCTGACCATCCAGGTCTTCCATCATATTATTAGTGCTTTAAGTCTTCTGTAGGGATAGACATCTACGAGTTTGGATTTCGTACCTTTGTTTAGTGGAGGCATGGGCTTCCCTTGCTGACTGCCATCTGGATCACTGATGTACAGACTGGACTAGTCCATGGTGCGCAAGTTGGCGCCGCAGACCACTCGGTGCTGCCTGTAGTAGAGCCAAGGTAGCACCTCCTGTACAGTCGGCTAAAATTTAGCGTCTCTATTGGATTGGAGGGCTCCTTGATTTAGAATCTACCTTTGGCCATGGATCAATACGAAGATTGTGCAGAAGTTCAGACTGCGGATGCAATGCCACTTCCAGGACCCACTGTAGATATGGCATTGAAATGAGTATTTGTCTCTAAACGGGATCCGATCTGATCAAATAGACAAAGAGTCTATTCCTAAAAGATTAAATTTTAGACATGCATGGCGAAAATTACTTCTAAATCGCCTGTGACCTTTAACGAAGAGGGTCCACATCTTTAGCTATTGTATTGAAATTGTACTCATAACTTGTGAGCCTACTTAAATCAGAAATTTAAGTAGCACGCAAAAGACTAAAGAAGAGATTAAAGGCAGGAGCTAAACGGTTAGGCTTTACAAGTGAATGGAAAAGTAGCCGAAAAGACCACCGAGAGATGCACACACTTTATGGGTAGCAAAGGCATCCGAGGTGGGCAGTAGTAGTCTACATGAAATCCGATCCATGTGATGACAGCTGCATCGTCCGATTTCGCTACATTTTACGCACTCCTCCTCGTCTGCAACACCCCACGCCACACTGCTTGCCATGCTATGCTGGCATGACACCGTGAGGCCATGATACTGTGTGACAAGGATGAGAGTGCTGCAGCGTGCACTACCCAAGTAACTCCATCAGCAGCTCAGCCGAGGTTTCCATTGCCGATTTTCAACTTTGGAAGTGACGTCCTCTTCATTCAGATCTCTTGCCCTCCAATCACCCTTCCTGCTTTTTCCTGCCTTCCTTTCCTCCTCCGCAGACTTCATGTACGCATTGGACTTGAGCATCAACGGAGGCAAGAGAGGCAAGGCGACAAGCAAGAAAACCGTGGAACAGTCCTCACAAATCAAGTTACCCACCAATCAGGTGGCACCACTCTCCCTCACTCTGCCATCATCACCAGCTCTGTCAATGCTCAACTGCTACTACAACTCCTGGTTGCTAAGTATGCTCTCTCTGGACAACACCATCTGCAGAATTGGCAGTCAAGACATCAACACTTCGTCCACCTCCAATTCCTGATCCTTGAATTGAAGTTCTAATGGGGGAAAAGACCAGTTTTTGCTTCCTCCCCCAAGACTCGGTGAAGACCTTCCATCCACGTGGTTGTTGTTTTGTAACCTTGTCACTCCAAACGTGCATTTAAGCAAATGAGTATTACACCAAACTGTTTACTTTATCAAATTGGTATCTCAAAAAAATTAGGATTTTTCTATGATCAATCATTTTAAAGGTGTTTTGTATATTTTGTCCCTTTTTGGTTGATTCTAAGCAACAAATTGGAGTAAAATTATTTCAGACGGTGGGTTAAAGCACCAACCAAGCAATATGTCTGAGATAGCTGGTGTACGTAAATTCTAAGAAAATACTCCTGCTACTTCTTTAGGTGTAAAGTTATGCTTTCTAACGGCCGTTTTTAACCTTGAATATGTAAGATTTCTGACGCTGAATTCAAATAAGTAGCAAGCGCATCTTCGATAATAGGAAAATTTGTAATAGCAATGTTTCGCTGCCACTTCTGATATTAAAAACTTTAAAGCTTTTAGTTTTTTCTTTTCACGTAGAAGATCACGAAATTTCCGGCTTAATGTAACCAAAAATTGCATAATCTCCAACCAGTAAATGCTCGCATGGCCCAATCGCCTTAAAAACGCCGTTTTGGAGTAGATTTTTTGACTTTGGTATGCACCCAGATCAAACTGTTGAACACTGACAATGGACTCAAACACATGTTGAGCTGGGTGTGAATTCGTCAGAACTAATTGTTAATATCCTTGTTTACTGTGGACACCTAAATCATTTACCTCATGAAAGAAATAAGATGGAGCACCAGTTCCTCTAGCTGAATGCCATCAAAGGGTAGGCGATGTGGCCATTGAATCATGGCCAGTGAACAGGCACAGCGCAGTCATCTTCAAAGGCCGCCTCGCTGGTGCAGCTTTGGACTTTGGAATTCGACCAGTTTTGGGGTCGCCTTAGGGTGGGCCTGGATGTCACCGGAGGTAGAGTGTGAGGGGTCTCTAGAACTGCGCAAAAAGCTGATAAAATCACTATAACAACCCAGTTTTGACATCGCTTGCCAAATACACCTGGCACAGGGCAAAAATATCCCTCCAACTGTTAATCCATTTTCGGGTTTTCAGCTCCATCCACCAGTGGGGGTATTTAGTTGTGGCTGATCAAGCGAGACCGCAGTTGAGGGGAAACTACAATTCAGGTTTAAGCTGGCAAATTTTTGTATGTGGGAAAGTGGTTGGCTCCAAAGTCCTACTTCGAATTCCAAAAACATATTCCAATGGTATTTCATTTTTAAAAAAAAGCATGGATTTTTGTGATTTTTCCAGAGTTCTATCCTATACTTCTTCCAGACCCTTTTTCCAACATTAGACTGCCCAAACTTCAGTATATAAGGTTTATTACTTCTCGTTGAGCACATCTGCAGCAGAGTGAATCAAAGATTTGAGGCGTTCCGTTTAAACTGGAGACTTAGCTCTTTGTGAATACGGTGGCGGGTTCGTCACAAATAGGTCACCTGAAGACATCTTCAAGGGAAGGCGATATCTGTCACTTAAAGAGGTATCACCAAGGCAATACGAAGGAGTGGGAAGAGGCAAAAATATCCTTTTTGATCTAAAGTGCTCTGTGAAGTCATCCTGCAGGTAAGGTGCGGAGAAGGTCCACCCTTGCCTTGCCTTGTTTCTTGGACACGTCGGAGTTGGATCGGACAGGCCTCCGTCAGAGTTGTTCAGCCTTCTGCAAGTAAATTATGGTGAACAAATCTGTATGGCGATCACCACACTCGATCTCATCCACACGCAAAGCAAACATTTAGGTTTGACTTACTGCCCCTAGTTTCCGCCGCTTCTCTCTCTTTCCAGGTTATGTATACATTAAGGAGGCATCATATCACCACTTACTGATAATTCTGACTTTTTGACACTCTGACAGGAAATTTGTCATTCTTATTAGGTATGTAGCAGTCTTCCCAAAGGAATTGATTTGCCCCAACCACCTCTGAAGTCACATCTCCTTCAAAGGCTAAATAATCAGCACCACGAAATCTGACCAAAATAGACAAGTACGGATCAAATGCCTCTCCTTTAACTGATAACTTTTGAGGAAAAATAGAGAGAGATTGAGGAAGACTATTCTATTGATTCACGAACATATATTTTTGTGGTTTATTGTCCATAAATGTCAACACTATCATTTATCTCACAGATCTCTCCAAGATGATGCATTGACGAGGTACATCAATATGGTAAACTACCTCAAATCTATTTACCCACTTGTCAGACTGGCGAAGCTACTTTGTAAAACAATGCACTAGATAGATTCATTTAGTGTTAATAAATGCAAAGAGCTTTTACAAAATGATATGAGCTTGCAATGGAACGCGCCTAACTAACCAAGTGGATACACGCGGTGACCGATGAACTCAGTATACCCTCTGTCACCACTCCTCATAAGGCTTTTATTAGGAAAACACATCTCCGTAACTTTGCATATACTTTTGTATGCAATAAAAACCTGCGTCTAAAAATCCTCTCTGTCACAATTTTTTGTGCATCTTGCACCCTTGGTCTGCTATTCCCCTCATGCTGGTACCATCTAATTCTTTCCCGAGCTAAAATTCAACATACTTTCACATTGTCACCTCTTGCATCATCTACAAAGTAAGTTTATACGTCTCTATTCTTTTGTGCTTCAAGTGGACGTGATCTTTGTATCAACAAACCTATTGATTTGGCAGATATAGGCTCTGACTTTTGCCTCCTATTTTCTTTTAATATAAGTAGTATGTTCTTCACCAAAAAATTGCCTTTTATGGCCACAAAGAAGGACAAAAAAGTAACAACAGAAATTACGTATATATATTAATTTGCAATTGAGTTAATTACTCCTCCTCTACGGAATTAATTCTCCAAATCACAGCCGCTTGACCTTTTCGTTGGCATGATGACGTAGATGCCGTTCCAGATTGGTGCGTTGAGCGAAGGCACGGGCACAGTGTGGACACACGAAGGGTCTTTCGAGTTGATGAATGTTACGCACATGGCGTTGCATGTTGGAGGAGATGCTGAAGCGCCGATTACACTCACTGCAGCAGTACGGCTGCTCACCCGTGTGCGTGCGCAAATGGCGGTTGAGGTTGGCGGATCGTGGAAACACCTTATGGCAGTGTGGACACTGGTAACGCGATTTTGTGGTTGCCGTCACTAGTCCCATTGCTGTTGATGACTGTTCGGATGATGTGGGTGTTGATTTGATTGCGGCTAAAATGAAGATTTAGAATGGGTTGACGGATAAATGGAAAATAACACTTCAAAATGAACGAACGAATAGATGAATAGAAAATCGAGCAAGTAGCTTCTCGATGGGTAGCTGAATGATTATGTTTGAAAAAAGTTCCGCCTTAGAATCGAAGAAATAGTAATCGATTTGGGAAAAAAATAGATGGATGGATACAGGATTGATGGACGAATGGGTGGATGGACGGACGAACAGACGATATAGACGTGTTCACGTGCCAGACCTTCCACCTGGCATTGAATCTCTTTTCAGCTTCAAATTTAACTGGTGCTAACACCTGTCAGGCATCTAATCAAGTGATTTTGAGGGATAAGAAGGAGGCACTCACTCGTCACTTCATTCGACTTAGCTTTCATCACAGCCAAGTCGATGGCAGCAGTGGTGTTGATGTCCCGACTGCCAATTCTGCAGATGGTGTTGTCCAGAGAGAGCATACTTAGCAACCAGGAGTTGTAGTAGCAGTTGAGCATTGACAGAGCTGGTGATGATGGCAGAGTGAGGGAGAGTGGTGCCACCTGATTGGTGGGTAACTTGATTTGTGAGGACTGTTCCACGGTTTTCTTGCTTGTCGCCTTGCCTCTCTTGCCTCCGTTGATGCTCAAGTCCAATGCGTACATGAAGTCTGCGGAGGAGGAAAGGAAGGCAGGAAAAAGCAGGAAGGGTGATTGGAGGGCAAGAGATCTGAATGAAGAGGACGTCACTTCCAAAGTTGAAAATCGGCAATGGAAACCTCGGCTGAGCTGCTGATGGAGTTACTTGGGTAGTGCACGCTGCAGCACTCTCATCCTTGTCACACAGTATCATGGCCTCACGGTGTCATGCCAGCATAGCATGGCAAGCAGTGTGGCGTGGGGTGTTGCAGACGAGGAGGAGTGCGTAAAATGTAGCGAAATCGGACGATGCAGCTGTCATCACATGGATCGGATTTCATGTAGACTACTACTGCCCACCTCGGATGCCTTTGCTACCCATAAAGTGTGTGCATCTCTCGGTGGTCTTTTCGGCTACTTTTCCATTCACTTGTAAAGCCTAACCGTTTAGCTCCTGCCTTTAATCTCTTCTTTAGTCTTTTGCGTGCTACTTAAATCTCTGATTTAAGTAGGCTAGAAAAAGTTATAGCAATTTCAGTTTACTAACCAAATATGTTACTTTTCTTCCCACTGGTAACGAATGGGGTTCACTGGGTGGTGTATTGAGCGTTCATACTAAGAATATGTGTTTATCTATCATCTTTATCTACACATCTTTTGTTCACCACGAACATTTTGCGAGTTAATTTGACGCATTGTATAAGTTCGAAGGTGAGGTTTTGGTCAAAATATTATTTGAAAATCTTGTGCTTAGCTTTCCTCTAGTAGAGGCTGCACCTATAATTTTTAATCTCTAATAATAAGTGACCTTAATTAGTGAAAAATGAGGTTTTTGGTAGATTTTAATTATGACATGGTTCTCGTTTCTCTTTAGCTGGAAGCAACGACGCATGTCTCATACCATTCAATATTTTCGAAGAACTTCAACAGATGCTTGGCATCTATTATGCTAATGAGTCACAAAAAAGACATTTTTTTGCAAATAAGCAGTTCATGTTAAGATGGTTTGTTAAATACTCTGTAATGAGCTAATATTTGCTTAAGTTCGTATGCGCCTCTGCTGATTCTTCCATCTACACTAGGCTGTGCTTCTGCGGGAATCTCGGCCTACAGTTTCTCCACCCTGTGATGATGTCGCCCACAAATATTTTGCCAAACTGGTGTTAGTTTTTGCTGACGATTGCAGAGGGGCCTCAGGACTCTTCATCTTGCATGACCACTTTCGGAGAAAGGCTAATGGGATAATCCCACACATTGCTTTTTTTTACGTAGGCTAAAGGAGGCCAGGAAACATGTCAAATATCAAGCCCAATGAGGTTAAATCCTTTAAAAATAGGTACATACACTACTTATAAATAAAATTCGAAATTTGAGGCCAATTTCTTCTTGAGCCTGCTAATATACGCGTGGTTTCCAAATGATAAAGTAATTATTTCATTCCTCACTTTACATGACATTCCAAGGAAGGACAAGTTGAAAAACCTCATTCATGCACTGCTTAACTTTCTGTCGTGCATAAATGCATGTTTGTGGAGCTTCATCAACTCCCTTGAAGCAGATATTAGGTAGGGCGAAAAGAAGGAAAAAAGAATTCAATAGGTCGGAAATTCTTTACTCGTAAAATACTTGTTGCTCCTTCTACGTTTTGATAAAGATTTTTTGAAAAAACCCTCGTTTTATACACTTTTACCTAATAAAGTAATATGTGGTTAGGCAAAGTATAAATTGGTGGAAGGAGGTTGACAAAACCTCAAAATATGTCAAAATATAGGGGGGACCAAACCAAAAACCTTTTAGTAAAACTTTTATTGCTTGAAAAGAATTTGATAAAAATAAATTACTCTCAATGAAATAGAGGAAGTTCTTGATTGGTCGAATGATAGGCTGATTGATTGGTTGGTTGACAGGTTAGGTAACAACAGTGTTCTTGTGGCTGCCAACACGGCTTTCTGATCTGATTTGTTGTAACTTAGTAGAATATGTAAAAAATAAATGAAATGTAAGCGTCGGCCTAGCAGAGCTGTCCTCGCCCTCGTCCTCTCACCCCTAATAATTTAAATCCCCCACCTTCTAGCTTAATTTATTCTAGAGTGTTGAAGAAGGTGTGGTAAGGCGTATTTGAATGTATCATTCGCAGGCGCCAAGCTGTGGACGACCTCCTTTTCTTTAAACTAAGGGAACTTGGATGTTATTATTGGTTAAAGAAATTTGAGAGTGAAATGCCTCCGAAACAACTTTGAGTAGTTAATAGTAAATAGTAAAATCACGTCTACCACATCATGTGGGAAGCAAAAGTAGTTGTGGAGGCCATGCAAACACCTTCCACCTAACTATTATGCGCTGACTGCAGTTGACAGTGGGTTTTTAAAGGCTGCTATTTGCTACTCACTTTTTAACTGTGTTACAAAATTGTTTTCTTAGTGACAGATTGACTGACATGCGATGAGCTGATAGTTTTTGTGTTTTAATGTTAGTTTCGTGCGTGGGTACACCATCGGAGGGCTTTAAACAACCCCCCTCCTGTCTACGCCCTCCATTATCAGACCACCTTGCCTCCCCCATATGCGTGGTTGTGGTGGTCAGCGGCCGCATTTGTTCACCACTAATTACTTGGTAGTCTAAACAGCTCCGACTGATGTCCACACAGAACCGCTCAGAGGCGTGCAAGGTGGCTTTTTCCTGGAAGTACGTCAATGTTCTAGCCATACAGTCATTGAGGGGAAGAGCTCATTCTCAGTCTGGAAGCATAACGGTAGACCTCACACCGGCATAGCCTCTCTTAAGTGGACGTAATAGGCTGATGCCAAAAAATAAAGTCTACTTACTTACAACAAACCAGGAATTGATAAAGTGTTTTCCTCGTCGGAACTATGACAATATTTAAGCCTTTTCTGACACGGATTTAACGAATGAAATTCTTTTTGAACATCGTGTTCCAAAGGCGCTAACAACTTGGGACCACAAATAAGGCAGGGGACCATTTCCATCTATCCCTATTGTCACTTATTCACCACAAAGCAGTTGCAACCGCTACTTCTGTCTGCTTTCGTCGGTGTTCTTGTTATTCTTGGTGTTGGTGCCATTTACAGCGGTGTTCCATGGTCCTTGTGCAAGCGGTACAAAGTACCCACAATTTGCGCATGCTGTCATCGAGCACGCCAAGAGCATCCACAAGTAGAGAATGCGAGTAAGAGCGCAAAGTATCGAGTGGCATCGGGTTTCATCCGCCTGGTGGCGCTCCACAGGTGTACACTTTGAGGGTAAGTTGATACATGACGAACGCGTGCACATAACCCTAATGCAGCCCCCTGTTATGCCCGATGCAATAACAAACGGATGGACAAAGCCCAAGAACAGGTCAGAACAGCGCAAGGATCACACGCGGTTGTAGTCTTCCCTCTAGGATAGGTGAATAGTTACGCATTCGTCTACTGATTAACTTTTAATATGAATGAGGAGTTTTGAAGAGGTGAGGGATGATTGAAGGGCTGAATTGGGGGAGATTAATCCTAAGGTTATCCAGATCGTGTGATTAATGGAGTGAAACTATTGCAGTGCCTCCTTATTTCGGAGGCTGGCAAAGCAATGAAAAATGAATCACTGCGGTAGCGTTAAAGAGATGGGAATGCGAATGGAAACTCAATTCCATCTCCTTCTTGTGCTTTGTGGTGGATGCTTCCACGCAAATTAATTGACATTTGACATCATAGTGAGCCCAAATGTCTGAGCACCATATGAAATCTCGAATTGTATGCTCCTTACACCAGCCTCTTGGGTGGTTCTACTATGTCCAATTTCCTTCTTTTGATGATCTTGACGCAAGGAGCATTAAAAAAAGACACCCAAAAAGACAAAAGGGTAGGAATGGGGTTTAGGATTTGCTTTGAGGGGCAAGTTGGCTGTGTGCGATGGAATTCCATTTAGTGAGGGATTAAATACACCCAAAATTTGGTGACATCGTTAAAGAATTTAGTACATAACCTATTTTCTCGTATGTGGACAACATGAAGGAGAAAAGTTTTCCTACCAGTATGCTGAGATATTTAAGTCAGGAGCTGCACTGCTCATGACATGGAAGGCGAGGTCTCTAGATGTCCACTACCACGTGACAAAGGTGAGAACATATCGGAAGAAGCAAATGTGCGGTTTGGTTTCCACCTATACTGGCTCCTCAGGCCTTTATAGCCTCTGCTTAAATTTTGTGCAATCATCGGGAAAATTACGGTAAGCGGTCTCCAGGGGGATAGGTGAAGTAATTCGTTGCATGAAATATTTGACAGCTGCATTTCTGTCGTCTACGTTTTAGCGTCAGAGCTTTTCGGGTGCACTTATAACCATTCACTCCTCCCTTTTTGCTGTAGCCATGATCAAACCCTATCTAAAGGCGTGAACATCCTGATTCCAATAAATAATAACCGGGCTCCAACTCCAAGGGAGGAAGACGTTTGTAGAAAATGCGGCATTTCGTGGAATTTCATACCTTGCTGACAGTAATCTCAAACTGGAGTTTGCGACAAGGCTTATTTGGGCTATTCAAAATATTATGGAAATTACGAGAGCAAATGGCATTGACTTCATCCCTCTAGTGACCAATCAACACTTTGATAGACGGCCAGGCTACTGCAACATGCGTAACGCGTTGTAGATTAATAGGAATGTAAAATGTTAGACCCATGAAGTTGAACCTCCGCATACAATGGCTAAAATGTCTTCTCGCCTTTATGACCACCCTTTTCAACACCTCGATGATCAATAAAGTAAGAGGGGAGTCGTGCCATTTAAGAAGTTTCTTTTTCATGTTTAGTTAACTGCCCGAACTTGTCACTCTTCCCCCTTTGTAACCTAGGCTTCGAGTCCTTCTCCCTCAAGGATGGAACGCTCTGGATATATCATAGACACACACATAACAAACGCTGATGGTTGTACGCTCTCAACAACCACTTGATGATTTCCAACGTGTGAACTAATACTCTTTCGTGGTCTAGCAACCACTTTTACGGAGGAGACGCGCTACAGAGTAAGATTAAACATGGCCACACAGTATTAACCTCAACTCCTATCACCTGCGAGGCAGAGAGGTGGGAGCTGCCGGTAAAAAAGGGACAGAGGCAAACTGTTCGATAAAAGTAAAATTCTTGGCTAGTTAGTGTTTTAATGGGAACAACGCAGAGGTTGCGAAGGCAACTATTTCATAAAGTAATATAATGCTCCAAGAGATCTTCCACACTTATGCACTTTTTAGAAAAAGTGCAGATACAGATACATATCAAAAAATATTTTATGCCATCTGTGAAAAGCGCGGTGAATTATTTATTGTGGTTAAGATCATTGGCATTTCTATTTCACACTAAATAAACTAAAAAAAAGTCGTAAGAATATGCATGCTCAAAAGTTCTATGTCGCCTTCAAAGGAATTTTAACAAAACAGCATTCGGTGCTTCGATCATCCATCCAAATATTCCTCCCACTGATCAAATTATTAAGACTGATTTAGGTAGCACTAATGAAAATATGCAGAAAAAATGACCAAAAGAATGGAAAAAGCAAAGGCCACCAATGCACATACGTACCTTTGCCACCTGTGGAAATATTACACCGTTTGTGACAATCCGCATTCGGTTTATCTCCGAAAAAACGTCTCCCTTGCTCGCACATGCGCACTCGCACCGCACCCATCTGCCAATGAGAAGCGCGCATCATGCTGACGTGCGAAGAGGGGGTTGCACATCCTGTTGCCTCATTGGTTGATGATAGGCTCGCGCGTGCGCACACCTCAAACAAGTGAATTTTGCAACTGAATGGCTGAAGTGAAACGAAAATTCAGTGATAAATTATGAAGTGATAATCCACAAATGATATTAAAAGTGCTTTGCAGTTTTTTTACCCCGCAAATGACTGTTTGCCTTCTATACTGGCACGCGACTATCCTTCTAAAAGGAAAAGCAGCAACTCCTACAATCAAGCCATTCAGCAATACCGATAACTTAAAGCCTCAAAGAGGAAGGAATAGTGGGCTTTTGTGTGGTGCTATCGTGGGCGGAATGCTGGCTCACTGAATTGTTCCGGAGAAACTAACCTTCTTTCAAATAGAGCCCCATGAAAGGAACTGTAAAAGTTCGAGTATGCCTAAGGCAAAAGTGCGACAAATACTTAGCAGAAATATTTAAGATACACTAAATATCTCCTTGTTCTGACCCAAAGTAGATCTTAAGGTGTTCCGTGAGTCTATCTAACTAACTGAAAAGTAAAAGTTTGTTGGTTTTCTTTAGCCAATCAAAAAAACTTTTAAGAACGGCTAATATCTCCATTACCTGTTATGGCGATACTTTGCATGATAGATAGAGCCCTTTTTTGAGGCTAAAAAGTTATATTTGCCTTTTCTTATCTAATGGAGTAGACTTTAGCACTTTTTAGGGGATAAGTTTCGATTAGTTTATGATCAACCACGAAAACGAAAAGCTTAAAAGTCCTTTCTAGTATGATGCATGCATCCCATTAATTGCCGTCGCTTTGACAGTAATTTAAAAATATCATTTCAGGAATGACTGTTCTTTTGTTCGAGCCAATTAAATTATTTTTCTGGTTACTACAAAGCATTAGGATTCTACATTTTGAACGCATTGCAAAGCTTCGATATGCGTCAATGCAACGGTACGACTATGGCCGTTATTGCGATTGGTAATAAACTCCTCTCAACGGCAATTCCCGCAACTACTGGAGGTAAAGAAACAAATAGGTTCCATTCAATCATCGTACTATGACATCAATCTGCAGCGCTACCCAGGCACTCCCTATTTGCACACTGTGCCACCCCATGTCATGTTTAATTCAGGCTCCCTGTCTGCTGGCTTATAGCTGGCTGACGTGTGTTGAAAATGAACAGATTTCGTCAACCATTTTCGCAGTTTTCAATCATGCACTACTTATTTTCAAAGGCTCCTACTTAATTCGCTTGTAGTGCCTTGTGGGTGGAGTTTTTCATCCTGATTTCCTTTTTGAAGACCAAACAGTTACGCTTGAGGTCCAAGCCCAATACAATAAAGCTCAATGGAAATTTGGAAGTGTGCAAAATAGTTTTTATTAAGAAGCAGGGTAAATTTGGCAAATTACTTGCAGTAAATTTTATATTTTAAGTTTAAGGGCTGACACAGGTAACTATGCCCCAAAACTTATTTGCAAACTACCTCATCCTCTTATACGTAGTCATTTTCCCATATTACTTCTGCAATAAGTTCCTTAAAGACAATGATTGCCTTTTCTTTACATCCCGTGAATTCGTATCAAACAGAGGAGAGAGCACTTATTTTTTGCTTCTAAAGGAACTTTTCAAGAAAATATATTCCACAAAGTTGAAACTTGCTACCAATGGCTTTGTAGAGGCAATGGCTACAAATGACCTCTTTGTTGAACTGTGCTGACCAATCTAGTTTCTTTGTTGGTTATGTTTTGTGTAAAATAAGAAAAGTAGAATTCACTATGCAGTGTAGCTCCGTGTTCACTCTACTTATATGCACGTAAGTAGCAACCTCTGCTGCAGCACGATTAAATCGTTTTATCTGTTTGTATCAAAATTCACAATGCCGGCGCGACACCTTAGGCTAAACACTTGCTAATGAGCATCAAAATGTGAAATACTACTTATATATCGTATATGAGTAGCAAGACTATTATGCTTTTACATCTGATATATGTCAGCTTCTGGCCATTCCGTTAGCCCCCCTTCAGGACATTTATGCTCTGTTCAGTTATATACACTTTTTCAAAAGCACCTGGTTGTTAAAAGCTTAGAAAACCAATTGTTGATTCCATTTGGAAATAGTGAACTATTCGTTCATTTTTGTTTCAGGAAGTGTTCATAACCGTCTGCCTGCGTATTGACTAAAGTTGGAGGCCTTTTTACATGCTAACAGCGCAATAGTACTGGCATTAATCACACGTTTAACAGCTGCGCCAGCTCTTGAGCCGTCTTCAGTTTGGGACTCCTTGTTAAGGCCGATTCCTCGCGCTGTAGCCGAAGGGCCACCTTCTTAGGCCCTCAATCACTCTCCTGAATTGTTATGCCTTACTATGGCTCTATGAAGGACTCATTTAGCCACACTTTTGACAGTGGTAAGTAAATTTTTCCCAGCAATGCCAGTGAATGACCAATGTAAACGTTACAGAAGAAGGTTTAGCCCGTGAACGACCAGGGTGGTAGAGGTCCTAACAGCTTTCCACGGTCAATGCAATCCCGCGTTTTATAACGAAGCAATAAATGACTGAAGAGATTCTACACTTAAATTATATAAAAGCACCTATTTTAAAGGCGTTTTGGTACGCAGACGAATTTGTAGAAAATAAGTTAGCAGACAGGGCCTTCTCCAGGTTCCTGGCAGCTGAATGGAGCCCAGATAAATGTCTGGGTGGAGATGAAATGGGATTGACTTGATAAGACTAACTGCTCAGTGATGCCTCTTCACATTGTCTTATTGCACAAATCTACCTCCAGACTAATGTGTCCATGACATAGCTCGTGCCATGCAAAATGCCGAGAGGTCATACCAGTGACCCTCGGCCTCTCTGCACGCAGTGACGTGGCACTTATGACTTTATGCATGACTAGAGAGGCTGAAGACTAGTGACCAGGAGGTATAGCAGTAAAAACTCGCTTAATCGGAAGTGCCACAGTTTATTTTTAGAAGATTATATTCTTTAATTGCCAAAAAGAATCTTTATTTGCACTTTTTTGCATCGTTAAACGCTCTTTAAGGCAGCACTGCAAGCACTTGACCCTTCGTTTGTGAGGCACCGCAGACTGAACCATTCACAGGTCATTTAAAATTTTTTTCTACAGTAAGCCCCAGTAACGACAACCTTGATGTTGACAAAAAGCAGAAAAGCGGTAAACGCGTTCCATCGCCCGGCCACCGATTTAGCGCTTGCGTTACAGGAAGTGGAAAAATCCACGTGGAACGATGAACCGATTGACTTACGTTGGACGGTTTTGTCTATTGAGGTAAGGTAAACATTGGCACACACCCACGTCACGCTACTATGGCAAGAGAGTATAAACAAAAGTAGGCAAAAGCGCCAATTTAATATAGCGATGGATTTTTGATCAGCCTATGGGATTTTTCACCTTGTATTTATGGCAAAAAAAGACTATACCAAGCTTTTGTCCCCAAATTTTGCAATAATCTGCGAGCTTTTGAAATAATTTCTCAAGTTAGTGAAGTTTTTAAATAATTTACTGTTTTCTGTAAAATATACCATTAAGATCCTCTTTCGATTTCAGCATGCTACTTAAATCGGATGAAGGACTTAATTCAGTAGTTAATCAAGAGAAGGTAGAAGCCTACTGATTGAGTAAACATAGAATGTAAAGTTGAGGTAACGACTGTAAACACAGCTACACTACGCCGTGAACATTTAAGCCAAAGTTAAATAAACCTTCTTTATTTACCTTTCACAGATGTCAGGTGAATTGTGAATGCTTAAAGAGAGAAATAGCTGTCAAATCAATGTAAATTTATAAAGGATTTGCCATCCACACCCACGTCATGACGTAAATCAAACTGAAGATTTGTTTCTCCTTTTATTACTTAGGTTCGTTATCGCGTCGTAGGATCTTCGGTTTGTGGATTGGTAGCCTTCTCATTGACCAGCCAAGCACAGCTGTCATCCGTCTTTTAGTCAAAGAAAGTTGAGAGCTTAATTTTGGTTTGCTTAATGCGTGAAGGGAAGTCTCTTCGGGGCAGATGAGGCTTCTTGCAGACATTTTGTTACGTTTTGTAGTCATAAAATAACTGGGCACTGCTTTTATGATGATGTGGCAAAAATAGGGGAGGGAGGTGAAGGTATGACAGGGCATTCTATGATCGGCATGGATACAAATATTGAAGTTGTTAAGAAAACTTGGCACTCCTGGCACAATCGGGCCGCCATTGATGTTGGTTTCCCCCTAGCTACAGAAATGGCATCAAGGACAGGGAACGTTTGGGCTTTGGAAGCGAGTGGACCCACAATGGGCTCCAAGCCAACAAAGAAAAAATGCCAATGGACAGAATTAAGCCAAAACTTAGGATGAACCCCTGTTTTACCAAAAAATTTTCTGCTCAAATAATTTTTGCACCGCCGCTGACATAAGTTTAAAGTCACAGGGGAAATGAGTCGCCTTTCAAGCTTTTATGTGTGTAACCAATGGGAAGACTACGCAGACCCATTTCTTCAATGTTGCCACCTCAGAACGACCTTTCATAGTGTCAATTCTTCAAGAAAATGCCATTCTAGTGAGTGAGTTCATTAATCAACGACCTTTGGCTTTATTTGTCCATTGTATGGCAAAATAGTGTCTGCCGCTTAACGGGCCAAACTAATATCGGACGAAGCTGAATGGAAACCTTAAGAGTGGATGGTTACACAACTTTCTGACTGTTTTAATGACCTCACCTTTTGAGTAAAAAAGAAGAATTCCAAAGTCTGTGTAGCTCCAGGCATGAGAACCGGTTCACTACTCACTCCTGTATTCCAAAAAGCGTAAAAGAACAATTCTAGTCTTAGTGATGCAAATCTCTTGAAGTAGGGTATGACAGACGATCCCTTGCACCTCTCAAAAGGAATTTTCGCAGACTAAATCACAATTTACAAGTTTAATTGTCCCTTTGATGACAACTGGAGACCCACTCTCCTACAAATCAGATCTCCTTTAGGCATTTCCATTAATCCGCGCCTTGACCATCGGGATTGGTCAGGGCTGGCGGTTCTCACATGTCATTTAGGCACTGCGAACAACTCCAAGACCCCCCTCCCCCGCGGGCTTAGCAACCAATTCCACTTTTTTTGGTCCTGCCATTAACTGAGGCGCATGTCACACGCACATGACCTGGCTCCATTACGTCAGCAATGAAGGCACAGGTTACAATGGAACTGGGTCGGATTGCGGAAGGGGGAGTCTAAACACCCACTTGAGGTCTCGATGCCAGGGTCATTAGTTCACCGTGCACACGCGCATGTGCGTATGTGTGCGTCTTTGCGCCTATATAAACCCACCAGTAAACAGTGGTGGTCACCAATCGCGTTGACTACCAAACGGACGCTCAAGACTATGCGAAATATCCTTGTCATTCTTCTCGTTTTCTCTACCCTCCTCGCTCTTGCATCAGCTAAGTAAGATGGTCTCTTTGATTAAACCATATTCTGACCTTTATCAGTAATTTATTTTCATTTCTTTTGTTTGGATTTTAGTGATGAGGTACGTTTCCCTCCTTTCGGTTCTCTCTCCACCTCCCCGAGTCCTATAAGTCGTTGAAACTTCTTTTATAATATCTGAGATTTGGTCACAGTAATTCCTAAGCCAAAATGTCCACACTCAAAGGAGCATTCATGACATCGTTTTTCAGAGCCAGAATTTCCCCTTTTTAATGTTTTCTGATCAAAAAATGGCATATAGGATTGATATTTGAGCTAGATGGACAACGTGGAAGATCAGAATGCAGACTTCCGCCCAAATTAATACCAAAAGTAGTAATAAAATTTGACAAAGACTAAGTTACATGGTCCTTGATTTTCTACCAACATTAAAGATTTCTTAGTTACTCTAAAAAGATGAGAGTTGGTCTGTACATCACCTCACACCTTTTCTTATGATGCGTAATTTTTGTAAGCCATCGACTTCAACATTTTATCTTTACTTTACTGTCCTTAGAAGGATTTTCTTTGTATTTTCCCTAAAAATGATTTTCATGTCCCTAAGTATTCACTTTCCTCCAACACTCCCGTAGGGTGTACTGGGCATCATCAGAGAGGCTAGAAGATTCTTAAAAACAACACCAGAGGGACAGCGTATTTCAAAGGCTTTAGATCAACTGAAGCATGCAGCTTTGGAAGGTAAGCATTTCTGCTAAAAGTGGAGGTCCTTCTAAATCCTAAAATTCTAGCTCGCAAAGCTTTTCGCACCCTACTGGCATTCTACTTAAAAGGCCTACTGAATGAAAATCAGTAGGCGGAATTTCGTAAGTTTTCAAGATGGGTCTTTGTGCGCATTCTGTAAATATACAAATTCCTTTATAAAAAGTCTCATTTTTCGCTTCCCGGGGGTTACTGATAAACACCATTAGGTAAACCATTTGACCTTACCGTGCCAAACACAAGCCATTTGAATACATTTTTAAAAGTCTAGCTTTTGAACTAACGAGCTTCCATCTGGCAGGTGTTCTGTAAAATTTTTCGCCTCCCTGCCACTTTGTCCTCAATTAAAAGCAACGTCGTGGCTTGGTTGTGTTCCATTGCATCATGTAATGCTAACAAGTCACCACAGATATGTTGCAGCAGGATGGCCCCCCGGTCAGTCTTGGAGATGTAGTGCAAACGGAGACTGTAGGCTTCAATGAGAGGCCATATCATTAAATCGGTGGTGAAGGTCGGAAAGACTCAATCCGCATCGCCGACTGCACATTTAAACAATGCTTACACCACAAGAAATAGCCGATTATTTAAGAACGTCTCTCTGAGGTCTTGATGAAGAGTGGAGGTCTGAAAGCAAATACCATAATGAAGCTAGTTTGTAAGTTGAGGTTGTATTGCCATAGTATTTAAACTACAAAAGAGCAAAATTTATTATTAATGTGCATGGTAGTTAGAGGAACGAACCTGCAAATATCGGAGGTTGAAGAGTCCACGCATTTAAGTGAACGTTAAAACAAACACCAAATTTACGCATTCTTCCCTTCTCCTTTATACCATGGCTCCGAAACTTCCTCAACCCTACTAGAAAGGAAGAGTAGTTGCTGCATTTTTGTGTAGTTAGGAAAATATTGAAGTCAGCGCCATTGATACACCTCGGTGATTCCAGAGTTTGCAAAGTTTCGGTTTCTTGCTAGGTAGCACTGAGGCAGATAATTCATTACCTTGGCACTGCTTAAGACTAGACGTTGTTTTGTAACAGGTGCTGCCAATACGTCAATCGTGATCCGTAGGGCCATTTATCTGGATGCGGACCTATACAGTGAAAGATATGCCGTGTTATAAGCTGGATTAATGGACCTAATCTTCTTCATCCCTTCTACCCTGCCGCTTTTTGCGTATTCCAAAGTGTCACAACCGTCTGTTGGGCTTTTAGTAAACCGGTAACATCTGGTTAAGTAAATCTCTTGGCTCGACATAGGTATCATAGGCAGCGCAGCAATAAAAGTTTTCAGATTACACAAGTCAAGTGTCTTTTCGGCTGTTAATTGCCTCCTTATAGAACTCAAAAAACAGGATATTTGCCAAGATTTTAACGCTATTTTAGCTCATCTGTGCCTCAGTTTTCCGCTGATTCAGTATTATGCAGGAGATGCTGTCTTTCTCAGGCGTTAGGATTTGGGAAGAGGTCAAATAAATGTGATTAATGACCCTTTGGCTTAGTTTTATTTGTCTCGAGTCCCCTTTAAAGTCGTAGGCTGTTATAGTGCTACGAATATGCTCCTGGTAACAACAAGGAACTATCCATGTAACCAACTTAATCATTAAGGCAGAGCAACGGTCTACTTAAATAATTTCAGTAGGCGATTGATTGCATGCAAATGCTGTGTGGGAAAACAAAATTTAACTGCAAAACATTAACCACTCCTATTTTAAATTATTATATTATTAAATTCACCACTTAGGTAAACAATGGACAAAGTTTATAGGCTGCATATGCGCCTAGTTGTTAAGTCGTGTAGACTGCTGAAGGCGGAGTAGATGCTTGCATCTTAGGGTGGACCACCCAACCGACCTAGCCATGCCTACGTATATCAGTGCATTGACTCTAAGCTAAGAGTAACTCTCGGTGTACTGAACGGGTACTCAAAATGTAGTCGCAGTCAATCAGAAAGGAAGGAGAAAGAGCACAGCTTCCAGAATGTTGGAGAATTACAAGCAGTAATGGGAGGCTTTAAACCACGCAACACAACCGTTAGGCAGAGGTTAAGTAGATATCCTCAGCAAAAGGAAAACGGGAAAAGTAATCGCACTTAGCACAAACGACTTTTTCAAATTTCTAGTCGAATTTGTGAAGTCGGTGCAAGTAAAGTAAGGATCCTTATCCAGTGGAATTTCATCTTTTAATGTCAAAAGAATGCACTGATACGTTTACGAAGAGTTGATTAACTTATGGAAAACCTTGTGTTAGTGTTTTCGCTGGAATAAGACAGCCTCTACTTTGTCTCACCATTTGGCGGGATTGTCGATCATCCATTCTAGTGTTGCATAGCAGTGCATGAGAGCCATCTCTTAAGCAATTTTTTAATCACTTTCTGGGATAAATAAGAAAGAATGGGGAAGCTGGGCAATTGTAGTCCGATTCTGTAGAGAAACATGGCAATGCCAGTCATCTCGAGGAGTGTAAATGTCGGCAATGGATTGGAAGTTAATATCCCTAGCGAAGCTGACGCCGTATCTTCCAGCAAAGGCACCAAAATGTTAATTTAGGCTGTTCACTTAATCTGAATTATTTATTAAAAGCTTTCCTACAAAATTGTACTTAGAAGGCAGCAAAGTGGGCGAGGGGTTCATGTCGTGAAAGACACTTTGCATGACAGTTGCCTAATAAGACAAAATTCTACATCTAATATTAATCCTTTTTGGTACTTTAGTCACTGGAAGGTGAGAAAAAAGTGCTGAACTTCTGTCTCACCTTCAAATTTTAATGCCTCTACTGGCCGGTAGGTGATTGGTTAATGTCAAGGTTAAGTGACCACCTCTTGGAGGGAAGTACAGCCCGTGGAGTACGAACGACTACGCATAAAGAAGAATGGCGGTGTTCTACTTCTCTCCGACTCTACTCTTAACGATCGCTTCCTAACAAATTCCGTCTTTTGAGACCTAGTGTTGCGTTAGAAGTCCAAGAGAAGAACGTGCTTTCCAAAAACTAGTGCTAAATGCCTCTGAGTTGGAGATTTCGTTGTTGTTGTTGTTGCCTTTTTACTGGCATCCATCGTAGTGCATAAACGTGTAGCATGTAGTAAGCAAAAAAATACGCTTTCGGCATATCAGACAAACATACCAATCATGACCCTCTGATAGTTCAGCAGTGCCTCAGGAGTCTGTAGTAATGACAAGTAAACCGTTTGGAGGTTTTTCTTCAATGATATATTTGTTTCCACACGACTAACGTTAGGACACAAGAGCCACCTCCCATGGAGTGTCAGTCGGTCAGTCAATCATTCAGTAGGCAAAAAGTTACAAATTCACAGAGGGCTTTTGTTCCAAAAGTGATGCTCACACTGTCATCTTCCGCTAATATATGACAATTGGTTGACAGCCGTTTGCGCATCCCCACTACAACTGCCGCTACCCAGTAATGTGGTTGAAGTGCTTCTCTACTCAACACTGAAAGTTGTTTTTGAGACTTGTCACTGCTGAATTATTCTAATGAATGGCGCAAATCCAGTTCTTACAAATCGGAAGAATGGTGGGTCAACCACACTTTGGCGCTCTTTTTTCTGGATTATTTTATCACCAAAATCAAATTAATTAAAAGCATCCTACCATTGCAACTTTTTCGTACGTTATAAAAATCTTGCTGTAAAATGTTTTTCAGTTCTTGGGTTAGTTTATTTACTTCTACCAACGCGTCAGATTTAACTGACATGCCAAGGGGGGAGAAGGGACTGAGACTGCGAGGGCGTGGGGGAGAGCGAGGACGCGAAGTGAAGGTGGTGAAACGCCAGACTAACTCTTATCTGTGCTTTATAAACGCACACTGAGAAGCCAGTTGACGGCCAGCGGAAGTGACATGAAGGGGAGTGGTATACGGAGCATGGAGCGCCCACGTAGATATTAGGCCGAATCAAATACCACGCCTTCTCATAACGTCGTTGAGTTATTTACAAAGATTCATGATGTACTTTACTATGGTAAAATGAATGAAAAAATATGCCCCACTTACTCCTCATTGGACCAATCATAAATTTGTAAAAAAGTTGTAAGATGGTGAAGTTAGACAAGACACATAAATTTTTTTGCGAAAAAAATACCTCGAAGAAGAAATGAAGGCTAGCACATCTTTTCAAACGCAAGATTGTCTGCTAAGCTTCTGAGATACTCTCTGCAGGCGTTTAAATAAGGAGTGATTTGAGCGAAGGTCTTGATATCCTCTCTGGGAGATCCTTTCCTTCTAGGCCTGAAGGTCTGAAATCGCTACCTTCCATCATCCTTAAGGTGGTGTCTTTATTAGCTGGGAAGAAATAAAGAGGAGACAGAATGTCCTCCATCAAATATTTACCAATTGAGACGCAATTAAGATGTTAACCTGCGTATTTAGTAAACGTAACGCCACATAGGCTTAAGTTTTATAAGAAAATTTGCCTCTTTGAAATAGTCGGCTACTTAAATTTATTTAAGCAAGCTCGCAATGGTTTTCCACGAATGAGGAGGACCCACCACCTTAATTTAATTTTTTTTTAATTTAATTAATTAAAAAACTGGAACTTTTTTATTAAGTCGAATAGTTTTGTAAGTCTTTTATCCTCTTAATTTGTACAGCCTAGGCCATGTTGCATTGAAATATTCCTGTGCTTATACAGGGCCCTCATGGGCATGTCTCTGAGGTTTTCTTAGCTGTCTCATGTACGCTTTACAGTCCACATTATTAAAAGCTATGCAGCGTTTCCCTTATTTCTTTTTTTAGCAGTGGAGAGAGATTTGACTGCAGGAAGAAATCATACCTTGTGTAGCATGGGGAGATTTCCAAACCAGGGAAGTTTTATGGAAGGGGTCAGCGTTTTTTACCTCCTGTGGAAAATGAGGACGTCGATTTAGCCACAATGCTGGTACAGTCTCTCCGCTTATTGCCTAATGGGTGCATTCAAACAAGCAGGCAGCTATTTTTTTGTGGCACTATTTTTATGGATTCTGTTATACTTGTAAAAGTGTAGTTAGATTTTGTTGACCAGCTAGTAGCTTCTACTCCTTTTCCCTATTCACTACCTTAGTTAACAAGTTAGGTGGAACCCCGGGATGCAGATATTTAAACATTTTCCCTCTGACCTTCAGGTTGACCAATCACGAGGCAACTGCCTTCACAGACTTGACGCCAACTGCGGATGCGTAGAAGCATACTTTTGTTTAGGGGGTGATCAAAGGAAAAGGTGTGGTTATCAGCGCCTATTCTAGGCCACACCCTCTTTTCCATGTCATTGTTAAAAGAAGGCCGTAATCAGCAATTAAATTAAGGGTACTAGTCACTTAATTGAAGACAAGAAAAACTACCTCTGGCAAGGGGCTTTTAGCCAAGCTGTTGTAATATTGCGTGTGCTTTATGTCACCGAGGCTGCCCCTAGTGGTGGTGGAAGTGGTATCGATGGCTCTTTATAGCCTTTTATCAAAAATGCCACAAGCGGTCTCTTTTATTCGCCTTAAAACATAAATTGTGGTAGCTATGAATGTTCCTGTGGCCTATAAGACTTTTTAATAAGGGTTCTTTTAAATCGCCCTTGAGAGTTGTAAATTGCTATCTCGAAGGTGACCAACGTAAGTACTTACCGTTGATGTGTTTGCTGACTTTAGAGTCCAATCGTCACTTGCTGACAGCGCTTAGAGCCTTTCTTGTCCAAATGAGTCCACAAGAGGAGGCTTTGCCTCCAAGACAGCAGTCTAAATCGAGGAGGCTAAAAAGACTGAGCATGTTTGTTTGCCATAGATCAGTTACTCCTCCTCCTGCTCTGCCACACTTGTGTCCTAAATAAGTGTTGTATCCCCAAAGGATACAGCGGGCTATGCGGAACGGATTTCGGCATTGTGATAATCGAATGGGAAAAAGCGAGGGCGAAAAATTGCGAGCGGAGGGACTGGGTATTATTCAAGGCCTTCTGGTTATCCAAATGCATCCCACCCTCTCCAACTCTTTCACTGTCTCTCAGATAACACAAAAGATTTATCAAAAGCATCAAGAATACTGTACAAAGAGTGGCGACAAAAGGAGGGGATACAGTTAGGCAGTAGAATGGTGGAGGTGGAAGAGATCCCCCTCCGAATCTCCCAAAAAACTATTTATTTGTAAACTTCTACATCACCACAACCCATAATGCCCTTGACTAACCAGTCTTCTCCCAAAATCAGAGAAAGAAGGGAAAAAAGTGACAACAAGGTAATCATGCCGATATTCCTGTCAATCTGCCGATCCTACTTATAATGCTCTCTACTCTGACCTCTCCTCTTAAACCCGCATTCAAACCTGACTGCTTTACGGACCGAGTGCCCCTAAGGCAAAGGCAAAAATTTTGTTGATCGGTTAAAAAAATCGGCAACGCTCGACTTCACGCTGCAAAACTCACTCAAGAGCCGATGTCATAGCGCCCTTTGGCAGGTGAGAGGGCTAGGGAAAGGGGAAGTGGAGTATATCTGACTTCTGGAGACAATTTGCTGCAAAAAGAGGAGGAGGAGGAGGGAAGATTTTGTACAATAAAGCCACCGTCTGGTCTCTTTGTCCACTTGAGGCTTGTTTACGGAGTCTTTTCATTAAAGTTGAACCTGTCAGATTACTCCTTTAGCTTAAGTTGGCCCGCGTTGTCTGATAGCCGTCTCAGTTAGAAGGCCGTGGAAGGCATCATTACACTTAGGGCAGCTCATTACCTAAACTGGAGTATCAACATGTCAACAGCGGTGAAAGGTTTGGTGCTACTATTTTAAAATGTTCACAACCACAAAAGTTGTCAAGATATGCGTGCGTGCGTACGTGTGTGTGTCATTCCTCTGTCAAGGTGACATCTTATAGCACTCCAACTGAGTGAGTCAGCACTGACACCATTTCTGGTTATTGAGATTAGGAGACAAAAACCCCAAAGTCGCTCCTTTGTTTTCTGTAGCCCCATTTTCTGGACGAGATTTTTGTCCTCCACATTTGTTTACTGAACTCCTCTCCTTTGTAGAAAACAATAAAACCCACCGAAATGTCAAAATCATCAATGGCTGGCCCTGATACTCAGCGGACACTGGCGGCGCTTTGTTACATGGGAGAGGGGACTAAACCCGGTTAATTCTTTTTTTAAAATAACCAGTTTGACTAAGTGGAGTGAACATTAAACCGACCCAAGGGCACTTCAGAAAGCTGCATTTCTAAATTTGCAGCCCCAGGCCAGCCAGCCAACCGACCGACGGGACGGTTGAGCTATAGGTTGCCGAATCTACTGTTTGTGTGTGTAGATGTGAGGTAAAATGAGCCATCATATTTTTTTCCTGTACCTCCATACTTCTATCTACGCGATCCTTTGAAATGCAGCTACAACCCCAAGGATAAAATTGAAAGGCGAGGAGTATTTTTGGGTAGTGAAGAGCCATTTTCTTCTCCCAAAAGAGGACTAGATGATACAGGCTTTTGTAGAAAGCAGTAAATTTTTTAATTAATGATAAGGCTATAGTCAGCAAAATTGTCCGAGAGAAGCTAAAAGTTGGATTTAGATGAAATGAGTGCTGTGAAAATGACGATCATTTCAGCGTCAGCTACAGTTAATGGTGCAGCCAATCACAGAGACGGCGAAAAACCATCCATATCACGTGTTTTTAATTTTTTTTTTCTTTAATTTTTCATATCATTATTTGAAAAGAGGGAAGGTGAACAGGTATTTTGGTGAAGTCTTGCAAGGTACTTTCTTCGTTACAATCCCTCTAGCCCTTTTTCCACGGGATGCAACCCAGGTGGATTTTCCACTCCTGCCAAGTATTCTGTCTCTGAAAGCCAAGGGGGATCCGGCTCACATCACCTCTCGCCTTTCTAAATTGGCTCTTCCCATCGACTTGGGATTGTCAAATGTCAAGACAAGGTGATAAGCATCACTTGGCGGGACACTTTAGGACACACAGGAGATAAGAATGCGATGAGATAATATTTCTTCCCATCTCCTCCTCCCTTTCTTCCATCCCAAGGTACAGTCGGAGGTAAGATACCCTGCACTGTCTTGCAAGACTATGACCTCCTAATTTGTCAGCCAGTCTTTGACATCTCTAATTCAACCCTCCGTCACTCCAGTCAAGCAACACCGTCCCTTCTTCTTCTTCTGCACTATTGACATCTTCTACCTTCAAGATACCACCTCTGTTATGGTTAATCCATCGGGTCATTCACTGCATGCAGGATTTCTCATTTTGGTTGTCTTGTGGTCTTCTGATTCCGCATGAGACTCCTGCAATGTGTGTGCGGCGCCCTAGGTGTCACTAAATCACTACCAGGCAGTCCAACTGTTGAGTGTTCACAAAGGTTAACCACTTATCACCACCAAGGCCGTCAGTGACAGATCCACTTTATACGGCTGGGTGAGTTAGCAGCCCACATGAGACCCTCGCTTCCAATTATCAAACCCAATGAACTCCATAGAATTCATCAGCACTGTCAACTGCCAACAACGGATGCGAAATCTCCGCAAAGATCTGTGCAAGGCGTGCTCTTATAACCTTTTTATTGGTGCGTGTGCTTGAAAACCGTTGAGTTTCCACCTCCGAGCAATCAGGATCTAACGACTTCAAAAAGGAAGTCGTCTTTTGCCTATGAGTGTGTGAGCCTACGCAACTGCCCATTTGCATCAAGTTGGGCGATTTTGATTGTCGAAAGCCTCATAGTGAACGGTAGCGCGCGTAAAGTTTCACTGCAAGCTTCAAGATGTTCTAGACTGCTCGGCAGGTAGAAACAGACATTCAAGGTGCCTAGAAAAGTGAAAAAGACACGTCTTTTGGGGATAAAAGACATCCTCAGCATCAGTTATTGTGCCGCCGGATCCCCTTTCGTGTGGATGACATGTCACCTGTAAACACTCTTCGTTTTCAAACCATTGAGCTGGCGGACTAGAATTGTCAAAAAATAATCAACTTTGTGCTACCTACTTCAATATAATAAAGAAATTTTTTGCGAATATAATTTACAATGCTACAGATCTAAAATTTCTAATCCGTCTGTATCTGCATAGCCAATGCGACAAAGAACAAGCAAACTTACTAATTTAATCCGTCACTTTGTAAACAGCTAGGGAGGGGGGGGGGGAAAGGGGGTAGCGAGGGACGGCTAGAAGAGAGGTGAAAGGGAGGGATAAATTGCTTCATTCGATCACCTTCTTACTTTGTTACTTGATAATTTTTAGGCTCTTTCGTGATAGAAATTTCTCTATTTACAAATTAGAGGGCTGTTTGATTGAAAGGCACGGTCTCAGCACTGTTAGCCGTAAGCCAAGGTTTTAAGAGACAGAATTGGGGTGACGAGAAGGGTTGTGCGGATTGCTACAAGGCATATTTGAGTCCTTTGCCAAGAGTGAAACGAAAACTCACCGTGGATTCCACATTTATTCCACGATTCGTCTTTATCCAGTCGCATGTGCCTTTATCATTTATTCAAATCCCAAGGGGCGATGTTATGGCACAAGTGATTGCCTAGTTTACTTTGTGCGGATTTGACATCGCGTGACCTGAAGCAAGTGAATAATTCAACACACACACACACGCAGAGAAGTCATGCATCGTCGTCTGGGAGGGAAGAGATACCCATCTTCCTTTCAAGTCTGCCGTAGGGAGTGGATCGTTTGGGATTAGGCACTTATATGTGTTTGCTGGATTAAAGAATAGGCCACTGCTTGTCACGAGTTGGTCAGTTAGTTGTCTGTCTCTCCACCTGTCCGTCTTTCAGCCACTTAATCAGAGTATTGACGAAGAAAATGCATTTTTGCTGGTCGTTTGGTCTTACGTCCATCAATTCCAGTTAAGTTGTGCACCCATTCGCTTTATCCCCACAACATTTACCCATACCAGTGTGTATGTCAATCGGTTTAAGACCCAAAAATGTTAATCACTGCAAAGAGTCTCTCCTCGCCCCTTTGCGGAACCTTAACTTGGAGTCACTACCCATTAACAACGCGTCATTCTCCACATTTGCTTGATCAAAAAGTGGAAGGTCATCGCGAAAGCAAAGCATTTGCCTTTGAATGAGCAGGCATCACAACTGAGTCTTGCAACCCTGTTTTGGGTGATGCGTTCTGCTACCGCAGACCTCACCGCGCTCGCTCAAATTGCTTTGAGCCAAGCTGGACGAGTGGCTTGAGCAGCCAGTGAGCATATCATGGAAGCAAATTAAACTCGTTTCGTGAAACAGACCAATTAAAATGTCATTCTCTGGCTATAATGGAGTATGAGGATGTAAGGAAATCGTAGAGCCCTCAAAATGGGGTACCGAATCGGTAAATAAAATCCTAAAGCAAGATATATGAGACGATAACAGAACATAGTACTACAGTTCTATAATCATCTTATGCAATCCATCTAGAGCAAATATATTCGCTTTGCTTAAATCTTTCTTGTAGATCATATTGGCCTCACAAATATGACAGGTTTTTCGCCTAAATTCTTTTGGCCGCTGAAAAACATAAACAACTGCTTTTTGGCTTTCATAAATTTTCTCATTCACAAACCCATTCATTATTTTATTCATTCTGTTATCATTTATAAAATGGCAACCTTTGTTAAAGTATCAAAATATCTGTTTAAAATCTGCGCATTTAATCAGGTCTCAACTTAAGAATCTCTGACAGCTTTTACCAACAGCACTACTGAAAAACCTCTTAAGTAGGTAGCTCCAGTAGTTTAAAGATGCGTAATTTACCATAACCAACCTTCTTTTTCGCCTGTTTTGTGGGACTTCCTCTCCGTCGGGATTCACGTACCATCTTTCATGGGAAATTGAACCACTAAAACCAGTTTAGATAATCTGAAGTGCCCTGTAATCTTCTGTTTGTCTCCCTTTTGAAGTGACTGATATTATAACTAGTTCTTTCAGGACAATCTGGGCTGGAAAAGGATCATTTTTTTAAATTTTTACTTTTCAAAACAACAAAGCAGTAATTTTAGTGTTGATGGTTAAAAAGTGCATTTAAACGTTGGAAAAGGACAGCAATCCCTCTGGACGGTTGAACAGTCAGAAGATCCCATCAAACAGGCTGTCGAAATTAATTTGGAGCTTCCTTTGTTTGTCAAACAAAGTGTGCTTTGCTTAAACTAAATGACAGGCTGTATCACTGTCGCCTTCCTCATCATAAAGAAGTTGAAGGCCTTCCACCCACGTATGGCCACCAATGCATCCCTTTTGCGATCTCCACACTTCCCAAAGGACCGCCTCCTGCCTGGCATCGGAGAGATAAGTATCCCTTAGTCATGTAATCGACGGCTTCTGACAGTTTCTTCCTGAGGCGACATCGCCACCTGATTCTGGAAAGACATTTCGTCAAATAAGTGCGTTTTTCGCAAAAGGGGCGGCTTGGCGTTTTGGGTCCAGAAAATTCCTTCCGTATTGTTGTTTAATTTCATGATCTATCTTTCCTGTTTTTGCCTAAAACGATTATCAGAATGTAGCAAAATTATTTTTCGTGTCCTATTTCCTTTCTCAAAAGATCTTTTGGATTAACTTTTCTAAGCAATGCGTAAGAGTATTTTCTCCTCCAATAAGAATGTTTACTGTTCTTTCTCAATTTTAGATTAATGAAATATTCTCAAGTGGACTGACCCTAATAGGATGAACTTCGTTATAAAAGGTCAACCGATTTCTTCCTATTGTCTAATTCTTCGTATTTACACAAGTCCGGGGTAGATTTATTGAGGCGTTTTGCCCAAAAACTTTATAAGCAGAAAAGATATTACTTTGGTTTTGTGGCCACCGTATGTCTGGGAGTGATTAAATTACTTGCTCCCTAAGTAAATACTCCTGTTTGCTCGGGTCAAAGGATAAGGCAAAATTGAGCAAAAAACACATTTGATATATTTTGTGGGGCTACTAGTTCCACACAGAGGTTATTTTTTCGGTCAATTTACTGCTACGATTCAAAGGACGAGCAAACCATCACATACTGCTCAAATGCACAGAAATGCCAGTCACTTTAAATTAGGAATAGTCTACAATCCCATTTTTGTCATCTTAAATCCTCCCCTGTCACTTACCTCAAGCCGAGATAGGGATTAATTATGCGTCACGTATGTGTGTCAGCAACATCGAGGTAGGTAGGTAAGCTGCCCTACCGAAGCGATGCAAAAAAAACATCCGAATTTGCAATCCATTTTAGCTCTACTTTTTGGTTTTTAAAATGGGATGGCTGTCAACATGAATCACAAAAATTGCATAAACCCACTCTTCTGTCCCCAAAGATCAAATGGTGGTCAAAAACAGTTGAAGGCAGGCATTTCTAAAATACATTTAAGAGAAATTTCAATTTTGTTGGCAATTTGGAGCAGGCACGGAGGTGAGTGAAGGTCTGCAAGCCAGTGGGCAAACAATATGCCGGACCTTCACTTACTTTGGGAACAAGTCAATTTAGCACCTATCAGAAGGTCTGACCATTGCCTCCCTCCCTCCCTCCCATGGCCTTCTCTACCCAGAATCTGTAAATAAGCAAACAATCAAGTTCGCAAAAGTTCAACCGTCAGTGAAGGAGATTTGCCGATGCTTTAAAAAAAGTGCCGCCGTTTAAACCTGCGCTTGATTATCGAGGTCATCGTTGGCCCTGAAGGTGACACATTTGTCTACTGGGGAAGTGGATCCCTAAACACCCGCCTATTCCGATAAAACGCTTAAAAGGAGAATCCCGTGGTAAATTTTCTATTCTTAAAACCTGGATATTTAGTTGAGACAATTAAATTTTTTATTTTCAAGGTTTATTTATTTTATGAGCATATTAATTCAGATCCGAATATTGTCAGAAGGTATTTCTGCAAGTCTACAATAATTTTTGGCCATTTTTTAAGGTTTTCAAGAAATAATTCTATGAATTGATTACAAAGCTTCCTTCATATCATTCAAAATCGCTTTTTCTTAAAAGTCATTGTTTTACGGCCGATGAGTCTCAGATTTTGCCGGCAATCATCCAATGCAATGACAAGGCTCCACCAAAAAGAACGGAAACAGCTCGGCAAATGTTGAAAATTTTGGTAACAGAAAGTAATTTTAGATTTCCTGTAGTGCCCCTTCAAAGGCGCTCGAGGAGCTCTTGCAATCGTAGCCATCAAACTTCTGTGGCTCTGGTGAGCCCTCTAAGAGAGTTTTCACATTGCCATGCTACTCACTAGATTAAGTAAATTCATACGCTTTTGATAGACTCTAGGGTGCTTTTTGGCATATATTTGACCCCTAGAGTTAAATCAACTTGCCCTAGGACTGTCAGTGCCAAAGTGGGGAATCGAGGGGGAAAGAAAAATCTGTCCAAAGGTAATGGTAATTGCCTGTTTTTATTTCCTCTTTTAAAGAAACCAACTGAAACCGTCATTTAACAGTAAAAGCAGTGTTAGGTAGATCTTTTCTAGACCATTTAAAAATTCTGAAAATGACCTCCTTTTCCCTTTAAAAGTAGTCACCACCGCAATGTCTATTGCCTGTTTCCATTGAGACATAAACATTGGAGCTTTAACTTTATAGTGTTTTTTGTCCCCAAATGTAGTAAATTTGGCTTTAGTCACCTTGGCTTCTATCTCGCTTGGTAATGCACGGACACCAAGGAGGAGGCGGAGGAGGAGGAGGGGGAGAGAGCGACAGCTCCTTCTCTCAGTCCCGTCCTCAAATGCAGCATGAGTTTATGAGGCACTGGGTTGCCCTTTTAACACTACCCAGAGAGAAAGTTTTATTTCAGGGAGGGGAAAATCGTGACGAACCAACTATCCGTGGTTGGGGTGGTGCACAAGAAGTTGGTGGTATAATGATGAAAAGCAAATGGATTGTCCGATGATGGCCAAGAAAATTTTGTCAGTTGTTGAATGCATTTTTAGCCTAAGAAAAAGAAGTGGAGGATGGTAGATGACTTGAGTCTCTAGCTTGGAATTGGGTGCGAATGAAGTCCGCTGTCTAAATGAAGCTCAGTGGTGCATGCACGAGGATTTCGAACCATCGACAATTTAACCGTAACTCATTTTTTTAAATATGTTTTAAATTAACAGCCACACGTACTTCCCCATGATGGAGAAAAGGGGAAAGCATTTTGAGGTGATACGATATCAAGGAGAGATTGTCCAGACCACTTTGGGGTGAAACGTTCTATTTTCCCACTCCCACAGCACCAATCAAATCCATCAGCTTCAGTCAACTTTTCATGGCTTAGAAAACTCGATAAGAGGTGTCAAACCGACAATTCGTCAAATCCAGGCTTCGCAACGCAGTCCAATCAACAATCACCCGTAATTTGTAAGCCCTTCCAAAGAGTTATCAGTAGTATAAAATATGCCAACTTTTTTGAGTACTTCGGCATGTTGACAGGCAATAAAAGAAGAATGGGTTGGCAAGCAGAGGGTGGGATTCAATGCGATCTCCATATTAAGGAATGTTAAACTGAGATGTCAAAAAACACCTTGACATGTTGCAAGGCGTTAAAGTGTGCCACACCCTTGGGTTAATGGACTTTTGACTTCTTCATGCAATTAATTTTGGATTTTTATAATTGTCAAGTATGAAGTGGATTCAAAAAAACACAATTCTGGGGCTTGTTTAAATTCACCCAAACCATTGGCGGAGTTTCTGGTTAGGACTAACAATTTTGAATTTTAAGATTTTAACCAAAGTTGCTATTGAGGAAATCTATAGAAAGTTATAAAACAATTCTTCTCACCTCAAGGTGGATTTCTATACACTAGTTTTCTTACTCATAGTCAAGACATACTCTAGCAATCAGCTTTTTTTCTTAGACTTCACACACCTTATCAGCGTTGCCTTGAGTAATTTAGTCCTTCCACGACTTGCTTTTGTCTGCACAAAAACGCACAAATTTTCCTCCCTTTTTTAACATGAAGAAGATATTTCATAGTATTTTTTAGGAAAAACTTTATTATTTTATTACAGTACTTTGGACGCTTGCGCTGCCCTTCACTTCGGATGCGCGGCCACCGAAGGCACCGCCGTTGGACCTCCGCTGGGTGGCATGACCTCTGGGCCGTAGCAGTAGCCTCTCAGCCCTTCTGTACGTCGGTAATACGCTTTTCGCACCAGTGCTACTACTCCTTTCGTCCTCAGGGTTGACTTTAGGCGCTACGCTCACGTCTGCAAAGTCGATTTTTGTTTACCAAAAGAAAATAACTGAAATAGTGAATGCAAAAGCCCTGTAATTCTTATTTTTGCATCGAGGAGGTGATTGATTATTCCAAGCAAATACTTTTTCCTCTTTTAATTTGAGAAAATCTTCGATAATGATGGCTTTTTTGCATCCGGCCTGGTAGAGCCAAAATAATTGCGGAATAGTTGAAGTTGGCAAAGAAAAAAATGTATCCAAACAACATTTATAGAAAGTAAAAAAAAGTAAGAAAAGCTCTACAACCGACCACAGTTGAGAAACTCTACACTTTGCACAAAAATAGTCAAGGAATGGAGTTGAGTCAAGGCTTAACACTTTGTCTGAGTATCGAATCAGCGGGGGGCGTTTTTTGGGATTCCACAATGACAAAGTAATTATGTTTTTAATGTAGCCTTGGGCAAAGAGAGACTGGTAGTAGTAGTAGTAGTAGGATGACGACAGTCATGAAACCCAGTAATCAAAGACACCAGTCATTCCGGAATTGGCAGTAGCGTGACCGGAAAAGATCCAGAATTACGTTAAAAGGTAGCCCGCAATGTACGTCGCTTCACCCCCTTTCTTCCTTCTTACTTGTCTGGGTAAATTCCATTAAAATAATAACTGTTGAAAGGAGCTAAAATATTCCATAATGTTAATTTTGCTCTAGGACAATATGCTACTGATGAAGTCTTTCAGGGTTCCGAAACTTGGCCTTCACACCATTGACACGGAGCTCTACTCACGCCATCCGTGACAACGGTCTCCCAGTCCCTCTATAATTCCGGATATAGCAGTTGCCACCATATTTTTACACCTTGCATCCAATTTCAAGGTAAAAACGTTCAGTTATAGGTGTGCTTTGAAGATTCGGTTTCAGCTCATTTTATGCAAGAAGATTGTCCTAACGCTACATTGAACCTCGCATATCTGACATTTGTAACGTCAAACTGGCTCTCTCACTTTCTCACAGTGTGTAATCTTGGCCATAATACCTCCAAGAAGACAAAGCTGTAATCCCAGTCGCCCGCATTATTACGTTTGCAGAGGCTGCCCACATTCGTTGGGAGGTGGGTTCGCTCCTACACCTAGGCCAATGAAAAGACTACAAGTAAGTGATTTTGCATTAGTAAAAGAGAAAAAAACGAATTTTCTTAGCTTGGCCTAACTGAAACTGCATTTGATATAGCTTTTTTATTTTTATGCATTGTTTTGAATTCTTGTGCCGTTTCGTTGATTATTAGATAGCGATATGTGGCAATTGCTCCATTTCAACTTTTTTGTTTACTACTGGTAAATTAAGCCGGGATTAATTAAGAGCAAATTATTTAAAGATTCCGAAAATGTGATAATTTTTTTTGCATTTTAGACTACTTTTTATTTTTCGATGAAATTGGCCTTGACTCCAATTGCCCATGTCAGTTTGGAGGAGCGGCTATTACAAAACCTGGAAAATGACGGGAAAACATAAAATCTCCGCTAATTTAGCCAATTTATTTTGATTTTTCTTGTCATGATTCTCCGCCCAACCTCATTATGGCGACCCCTGCATTTCGGCTAATCAGTCTTTGGGCGGACAGGTTGACTGGAGGCGCTTTTTTTAAATAGGCGATCCAGCTTTTGCCTATTGTGAATTATAAATTGTGCAATAGACATTATGAAGCATGTAGCCTCTTTTAACTCAACTATTTTTTCTCCATTCCGGTTGCCTTAGTTCCCGCCCGATTTTATTGTGGCGAACTCAGCGTGTCAGCCATTCATACTTCAGGTGGACAGGGACACCAACGGCTCCATTCAATTAATTAACCCTCCTTTTGTTCTTGGACTAGCGTAAATAAAAAAAATCGTTTATATGTTAAAGTTGTTTTTTTAAACAAAAAACACCCAGCAATTCCTATTTTACACTTTGGTTGACTGGCCAATTCTAAAATAAGTAGTATAAGAATTGGTGGATTAAACAGACTTTAATAAGTGAAAACGGCGAATATCTTAATATATTAATGATTTAAAATAATCCAAATTATTAAGTGTGCCAAGTTTTGCGGGGTGAAATATCCGTGCATCTTGCAAATTCCCCCAACCCTGTATTCAGTGAGTGTTTTATAACTCCCAAGTAGACTGAATGCCCAGGAAATTTCCACTTTATAACGTTAGTTAAATTTTTTGAATATCTTTGGCCACGTTTTGTTGGTAAGGCATCACCTTTGTTTAGTATGAATCAAAAAAATGAGGTGCTAAGTTCAGACATCAAATGGAATCCCACTTTTGATTTTTTGGGTAAATATAGTATCTGATCAACATATTATGCTAGAAGAGTCGGTTTTGGAGGAGGACTGACCGCCAGAGGCAATACTACACAAGTTTTAAGTAGTTCCGGTAGGGTGCTTTTAACCCATTTAAGTGGGAAAAGTGGGCAGGTGAATAAAAGTCACTTACCCGTGACGCTAAGTTCATCTACTTGAAGAGTCTCAAATGTGTGACGATGACAGTAAATGTGTTGCCTGACAACCAGTCAATACGTGTGGCACTCTTTTTTATGCTTCCTACCAATCTCCGTTTCCTGTTAGCCTAACGAGCAAAGGGGGTGTGGCAAGTGACTGGGGCATTAAATTTTGACAGCTAACCACCCAAAATTTGATGTGCCATTATAAAGAACAAAAGCGGCTGTTGAGGAAGAAAATAGGAGAGGAAAGTGCCAAAAGCTGGGGACCCTGAGTGATGATAATGAAGGAAATTACTCTCGACCGCATCAAGTGGGCTGCGAAAGCCGTGGAGAAGGGTAAACAAGGGGTCTTACCCAATTGCCTTGAAATGACAATACGCTTTTCCTTTTTCATCCCCTTCCTTCATGATTTTTATCTCAATGTCCAAAAGAGCTACTTCGCTTAATACGTGGTGCGCTAAAGATAGGATTGTTCACTTGTCAAGAGTCATACCATTGCAGCTGAGGTCTCTTTGAAACAATACAACTCAAAGGTGTGCAAGAAAACTTTGCCTAGCGTAACAGCCATGAGCAGTGAATCAAGCAACGGGTAGTCTCTTTCCAAGATCTTCTACTGCATGTCGCAAAGCGCAGCCTTGAGCAAGTGAGTTAGTGGAGGAGAAGAGAACGGGGGGTAAATACTGCCTAATCCGCGTCTTCTACATTCCTTCCCAATTAAGTCAAACACATTTTCAAGACCTTGGACACTGACACTGTCAAATGGAATTGATAATTGAAAAATAAAAGGGCAATCAAGATTACGGGGACTGTGCCAAGGTTCTTGGCCTTTAAAAGTGCTACAATTAAGGTTCCCATTGGGACCAAAGTTTTGGCATTCAAAACATTAGCATTTATTTGTTGATAAATCAGTAATTTGGATGTCTTGGAATAACAATGATTTTCTCAAACAATGGCATTGCTTATTGGCAGAACACCCTTACGATGAAAGATGTTTGTTTTTCTGCCTAATAAATTCTACTCACTTTGGCACCGTAAGTCAGAAAACCGACAATTCATGCCTTTAAGTACTCGTATCAAGGTTGAGAGACCGGACAGTGGGATGGGGCACGAAACCAATTAAGGCAACATTACAGCATTCGGTCTCTTTCTCCATCAAAAAATAGGTTTACATTGCTATCACGTCTCATCTACGTGCATAAACAAGAAAAGACAATATCCACTGCAAATACACAAAATCACATGTACTCGCACACACATACAGACAGAAAGGGGATGGAGGAATGCTGATGTCTCTTTAGTCTTCTTTCCTCCATGCATCACTACGAATTTACGATCAGATCTGAGCCTGACAGTGTTAATCCCGAGTTACAGATGAGCTGCCAAGGCTGCCCCTCATGTGTCATTGCTTCTCTTCCTTCGCCTCCTTGAAGTCTGGCTCGCTGACACCGATTCCACGCTGTTGTGCAACGCATCAGGAAAGCGTAAAAATTGGGTTGAGCGCGGTATAATGAGGTGAGGGCATTGCTGAGCATCATAATGCCCTCCGAGTCATTAGTGGGAGCATTCTGCAAAAGACTGGACATCAGGATATCCACTGGATGCAGACCGCATACTCGGTCCGGCTCGACATCAACAATATCTTTCACGGGAAGCAAATGATGACCGCTCTCCACAACAAGAAGGAAGTACATGAGGCATGCGAGGGAGAGGAAGAGCTTTGAATTCATGGTCATTCAAGCCGTACGTATTGCCAGAGGGTATCACCTGTAGGTGGACAGGCTTTATAGTGCCCCACTGTACCAATCAGAACACGACCGGCGAGTGTGTGTACGTGAGTAGTGACGTGTGTGCGGGCCATGCAATTGGTTGGGCTTGTCTGTTGGCAGTGACCTTTCAGTTTCTTGGGAAAAATAAAGAGGGATTCTCGAAATGCGATTAGTTATTGGAGGAGGTAAAGGATTACACGAATGGAATAAGAAATAACATTTGGGAGAGAATCGGGAAAGCTTTGAAATTCCTCTACCGAAAAATGACTTAAGCATTAAAGAGGTTCAAAAAGTGCATACATTTTCAAAGAGAAATTATGAAGTAAGATTTCAAGGCAGTTGCTAATGTTTGGTTATCCTCAAAATGGCTTTCCTGGTGGAATTAATTTTGTTTAAAAGTCATTGGAGAAATTGGAGCGTAATAAAATTAAGGTAGGTCTAAAAGTCTCAGCAATCAGGTTATCCGTAAAAATTATGGATTTAAACCTCATCATTCGCAGCATGTGGCTGGATTAAAACACTCACCTTCGAGATTACACAATCAAAGATCAAATTGACCTCTACCCATTTCTCCTCTTTGGGATGGAATCGGAGACATTTCAGCTCAATTTAGGTGCTCCTTTCTGCTGTGGGAATTTATTCATCAACAGGTTGGCCTGAGCTCTTAAAGTAAGCTAATAACACTAAGTCATTGTTAGCTTCCTCAAGAGGAATGCATTAGGAAATAAAAGACTCCTTTACTGTACTTCTTTCTTACGTGGAAGTGAAATATTTCACCTTTTTGGTATTAAAGTGGGTCACTTTTTCCTTTAAAGCTTAAATTTATTTGTTGATAGGCTTTAATTAGGACTTGATGTGGTTTTTAAGTTCTTGAAAATATTTAGCTATACTGTCTACAGTAGATTGACCTTTGATGTCACCGGCGCTTATTTGGAATGGGGGAGAGCTGGCGTCTTTTTGCTCATTTACAGACACAAAGCTGTTAGTCTAGACCTACCACAACTTCGGCATAATACAATAAACTCAGAGTACTTTGGTTTTCTGTGTGGAATGCGGAGAAACTTGTTTACTTCTAATGGGCCATTATATTTGTGCAATTTTAATTTATATAAATAATAAACAGTTTGAAAAGCTACCAAACAATGTGTAAGACTTAAAACTAATACACTCTGGTAAATTCTTGCAGCTTAAGGAAGTAAGTTTGCTTTTGATTTGATTTATTACTAGGCAATAAGCATTACTTAATGGGACCAAAGGAATTTTGAAGTATACTCAAATATATGTCTTTTGTGTTCTTCGTTCTCCCAAGAATTTGCGGATTTTGCATTGATGTTGCTTTTAACCAGCAGCTTGTTGTTAAGATTTAGGTTTATTTGGGTGGCTAAATAAGATGGTATTCTGGATTGTACGGACGCGCCTAAACTTTCGGTGAGTTTAACCTACCGTGACTGCACAATCATTAAACTGGTTTATTTAAGCGGTTTGATAAACTTTAACAAGGTCAGCGTCATTTCAAAAGCCCATCTTCTTTTTAGCAAAAACTAGGTTATCCAAATGACATATTTTTACGATTTGCAAAAAGAAATCTGTCTGGTAGCATCTTGGTGGTGCTACTAAAAGCATAATTTCATTGCTCCTTCTCGCTACCTCTGATTTTAGGCACTTAGATCTAGACCATTGGTTAGGGGAAGAAATATCCCACGTAAGTAGCATGTGGGAGGTCTATTGCTTATCCAGGTTTATGAGAGAGAGGAGCTCGCTTTTGTCTTGGGGATCGGTGGCTTAGCTCGCCCACGAGGTTGATGCGATCTGACCGTTTGCTACCAGAAAGGCAAATTCCAAAAAGCAGACATTACAGGATGTTGGAGGCATTAAATGCCCTCCTTATAAGAAATAAATTTTAGATGAATGTAAATGCCTTTTAAAAATCCGCAATTAAGCCCAAGGCAGGGGGATGAAATGTCATCACGAAAATACTCGGCACCCCTACTTTTTCCCAGCGTCATTCCTTCAATTTAACAATAACTTCTATTATTTTAGAAGACAAAGTCTGGACCAAAACTAGATATTAGCTGGTAGATTTGTCCATCAATAAACGGATTAATAGGGGTCATGAAAAAAAGGGCCTTTTCTTTCTACACAGTCCTGAAGTGGAGCCACCAACTTTTTTGTTTGAGACCAGTGAAAACACGACGCAGACTGATAAAATTAAATACGGAGAAGATGGTTTTAAAGGCTCACTTTGTTGAAAAAAATGCTTTTATTCTGGAGAACAAACAAAAGCCGCAGCATAAATTTAAATAGGGCTTAAATAATTGCTAAAAATGCCAATTTGGCTAGGAACAGAAAATATTTGACTGACTTATTTTCGTTTTGGTCGTTGAGTTTGTGGTTAAATTCAGTCACCAAAACCCAAGTTTTCCTATGCAGTTACCGTAAACTTCGCCACATTGGCTTCTTAATTCAAAATCCTTCCTATTCCCATATCATTTCTTAGTTTCCCTGTGCTTTAATTAGTATACAGCTATTTAACATTTCGTTTGATTGTTTATTTGCCTAAGCGGTGACTTCAACCTTCGCTGGTTGTGCCGACGCTCTGGAGCATGGTTTTTACGCCAGGCGAAGAGCCTTTCAGCCCTTCAGTGGGTTAGCAAGCATTATGCTCTTTAATCTTGCTTTGGGACATTACGACTTCGGCAGGGGCTCAAAATAAGGCACTTATTAATAATTATTTGAGATGAATATCTAAGACCAGATATATGGTTCTCAATCCGCCTATTTATCAGGTAATTAATCAAAGTTGTTGCAGACTAGGGGATTGGCGTGACTGAGAAGGTGCAGTCTAGCCTCGAGGAGGAGGAGGGTGGATAATCTTTAATCCCCCATAAAAGGCTGATCAATTTTACAACCCCATGTTTCAAAAATTCCTAAGTTCTTCTGCTAACCACCCTTCCTCGATCCAGAGGTGTAAAACCGGTAAGGAAAGGGAAAGGAATAGAAGTATTGAATTTGTAGTTAAAGGCCTGTCCTAGGGAAATAAATAGCAATTTATGTACAGCTATTTTTGTCCTAATAAAAACAAAACAACAGCAATATTTGCGATATATGCTCCTTTTCTAATGAGACAATGATTATTTGGAAACTTTGCACTCACGAAAAGAAAGCCCTTTATCATCAGCCCACTCAAGTTGACACAATATTGTCTTATGGCAAAAAAAGGGGGATAACCTTCGTCTGCAGGAGTACTAATTAGTGGGACATGGTAGATGAGGGTGAAGGGCATCCCTACCTCCTTCACTTCCGTCCTCAAGTTTTATATTAGATTGCCTTATTGATAAATTATGGTGTATGAGGTCAAAAGGTATTGCATTACTTTAAGGGGCTTCCTTCAAACTGACTCACTAGTCCTGACTATTTCACAAAAAGACGTTTTTTTACACACATTTAAAGTGAATCTTATCAGTTACTTCTCAGTTACAATTTTAAAACCCTCAGAAGGTCATACAATACGTAATGACATGCATAAGAAGTGTTTACGGGTTTTTGACAATGAAGTGGCACCCACTTTAGAAGTCTGCAATGGCAGTTTTGAAGTAACTGGCAAAGTATTTTTTACAATAACAAACGTTTATTAGTCGATCTTTTACCGCGGCGAGTCTATTTGCTGTGCATGAGTTAAGTGAAAAGCGGAACCAACGTCACCTGTCAAATTCATGCCATTTCCCCAACCTTCACTACAGCTTTCGCTGTGAGATGGTGTGTTTAAACAATTTCTTCCCACGACCCAGACGAATCGCTATGCAGCATCCAGTAAGGTGTTCTTGATCCCTTAATTCCAAATTATTTTCCCTATCAATAGTGACAAGTAATTCTTCATGCCCCAGACTGGACGGACACACCTAATGTTACATATCTGCCTTTGAGGAGCTTGTCGCCTCAAAGCGAATTTTCCAATCGCCTCAAGAGGCAGTTTCTGCTATTACGTATCCTCCACCTACCACCTCCTCTAGGCCTTTAAAAGAGAGTTAAAGTAGGTCTGTAAATCAAACCGGCTTGAAACTCATTCACCAGATCCAGCGAGCACTACGATATGAGCCACTACACATTCCTCCTTGTGTTCAGCCTCCCCTTTGACTTAATGTTGCAAGATTAATTTTTAAGCTAGGATACAGTTAGGTTATATATTGGTAGCAAAGGCGATTAAAAAGCCGAAAAAACATTGTGATAATTTGAGGGACGCAAGCTGATCAACTGAAACCCAACCTGTCCGTCAAATTCGTTGTCAACACTGGCATAGACCTTCATCGTGATCCATAGGGATTCAACAGATATTAGAATGTTTTAGTTAAATCGAATTTGCCTTCGGAGGAAGTACATTTACTTAGAACAGGATATTACCATAACTATCTGAGCTTTAACGGCCGAGTCTCAGCCCTTATGCAGTCTTAAAGCACGAGAACTTCGATGATTCTTGCACTAAGGAGGTAAGGAAACCCTGATTCTTTGCGTTGTACCCCTTCAAGAAAACAGGTGGCAAAAATGTTACAGACGAGGACAAAAAAAGGGCTTTGTTGTGGAGGCAACCATCAAATTTTCATTCATTGTTGAAACAAGCGCCTCGTTCGTACCCTGGGATAGCTACGCTAGCCAGTGATATCAAGAGCCTATGAAAATACATCACTTTGTCTTGTCCTCCTAAACTTCCACCTACACACCGCCTTCGAGAGCATTACAAAAGACCATTCAAGGTCCATCAAGAAAACGAACTATTTGTCTGGCAATTACAGTTTCGGAATCAAGGCTACCATTTAATAACTGTTGCTTTGACGGAAGTTGTGGAATAAAACAAATCTGTTAAGGTTGAATCTCATCCATCTTGGTTAAATCAAAACATTTTGGAAGTGTCAATCATCTCTGTGAGTAGGCAACTCCGTTGTAGAGGAAGTACTGTTTACGTTTTTGATTAAACTATCCATTTAGACCGGATTTGTTTCCAGGTTTGTAAGGCAAAACTTGGCTTGTGCAAAAAAAGAAGTGAGATGGCCACAAGGAAAAAATGCCTTAGAGCCTGTAATTTATTTAGGAATAAAGTAAAATCTACTTTTGTTTTTTCAAGACTTCTGGGAGGGAAAAAAAGAAGAGCTCAATCAACCGTCCATATCGCCCTCATTTAAATGGATGATGTGGAAGATCGCTGCCTAAGGCGAAGGGAAGAAGGCCTGCATCCAGTTATTCAAGTTTTGTATCATCCACCGAGTAACACCACCTGCACATGGTGATGCATCCCCAGCTGAAGCACTAATTAAGTAGAACCTCCAGTGTTGTTTCAATTTTCTCACGTGGCTTGAAAAATCTCCTCCACATGGTAATTGAGAGGTGAAAATGCAATATAAGACGACGATTGTCCTCTCGAGGTGAGGTTGTCTTAGCAAAGAATTACTCCAACTAATAGGTGGGCGGGAGGCAGCGACAAATTGCTCGGATTCGTAACCATATCTGCCGTAAGGTTCGCGATTGGAACGCAGTGTGTGTTCAACACAGGGGCTTGTTTTCTTTCCATTAAGAAATAGCGAACTATTCCTACTGTCCCCTAATAACATAAGTTACAATTTCGCAATGTTGACAATCACAGAGGGCTTTGAAAACCCCCCTTCCAGATGTATTTACGGTTTAGAGACGAAAATAAAGACGGTTCTGCCCTTAAGATGAGGACCTACACTGATTAGGCCTTTGGACGATGCATACGGTTTGACGAATCTGTAGTAGGTCAAGGTTACTTCGAGAGCGCCAAGTGGTCCAGTAAAAAAGGACATTTAAGGCCTCATCACCCGGGGAAAACACTTCATCAGGAGGTCTCAAATTTGTCGCCTTCATTGATGTACTTCAAAATGTGATGTCTTGTCCTATCTGCAGGTGTATAAATTCACCAGTGCACTTGCTCACCACTAACGTCGCACATATGTGACGCGTGTATTTTAGTGGCTTACGGTAGGCAGGCGTTGAATGCTTTTCCGGTTGACTAAGAACAATTGTTGACTTTTGACCCTTTGAGGTCCAAGCAGCAACTGGGCTTTACATGGTAAATAAATCAACTTTTTTTCCGAACTGTTAGGAAGGCCTTATTTTAAATTGGTATAGTCATAGTTATTTTTTCAGGAAGATGTGCATTTCCTTTCATGCAAAAGATTTAAATCTTCCCATTTAAGAACGTAAAATAAGAAAAACATTGGCTGCTAACGTCCTCAGTGATCGTTAAATTTCAACCTCTAGAGGATTCGTGGATCAACCTACCTGTGCCTACTTAAAGATGCGGCAGAGACGACTCCAAGAGGTCATCAAATTTTGGAATCTCGACCCAGAATAAAGCAAAAAGTAAACTTTTCTGGTCCCAGCAAAGTAATGCCTGACGCTATTCCTTTTGAGGTATCAGAGGGAAATTGACCACAAGAGTCGACTATTTCGGCCAATTCAACTGTTCCCCGTCATCGCTGTCGTCCTCTTCCTCCTCAACTACTCTGCTCTCGATGTACCAATCAAAGTATCTGACTATTATACGGGGACAAAAGGTACATGTCACGCCTTCGTTATATGGAGGCATAGACAAGAAAATCTGGCGTCACATATACGCGACACTAGTGGCAGACATGACAAAGTGTGGAAAAATTTAGACTCTTTAGCTTCACTAGAAACGACTTGCATTAACACAAGACACTAGGCCCCCAAGACTGGTAACTCATCTTTCCCTTACTTCCTGGCCATTATAAAGCAAAAAAATCCCCCGTTTTCGAATTCCCCTCATCTGACTTGCGGTGCGAAGAGGATTTTATATCTAATTTGCGCTATCAGGGAGAAAAAATCGCCTTAAATTTCCTGGGAATTTTATATCCTCCCATTAAAAATCCCATAGTACTTACAAAAATCTCACCTAAGATTGCTAACTCATTCCAAATAGAATTTTTGCCGTAAATAAAGCTTCAAAGCAGTTTCCGTATTCAAGAGGGAGCATAGGCACTTCAGTCGCCTCGGCGTCTCAGGCAGTGGACTTCCCATCCATACTCAGGAGTGTCTATTCCCACCAACCTTATTACATCCTCAAGAATGACTTTGAGGATTACAACTCCTTTACTTTCTACACAAATACGGCTCTAGTGCGGCTGAATAAAGGAAGTCATAAGATACGGTCCTGCAAAAATGAGGGCCACTGCTGATCAAGCAGCTGGAAATGACGGATCCTTGGCCTAGAGGTAGAAGCAGAGGAGGCATCAGGGAAGATCACTTCAAAAATTCCACTGAAATGACACAATTTCAGTTGAAATGCGTTTATTATCGCCCTCAGTCGTTGCCTTTGACTCTGGCAGATGAAAAAGAATAAGAAAATTAATTACAGATGGGGTGACTTTCAATAAATTCTATTATTGTACAAGAAAAGAACAGAAAACTTTAAAACAAAAGATGAAGTGTGTCGCGCTCCCATTGCGCTTCTTTAGATCAGACGGAGATTACCCAAATCCTGAGTCTTCTCAACGGAATTCTCACCTTTCCCCCTCCCCCCGCCCCACAAGGTCGTAGGACTAGTGGCCCAGTCTACATCCAACCGCTGAAAATGATCGTCAAGCCCTGAATCAAAGGGAGTCGTTTGACTTCTCCTCCATACCACCTGCTGGACTGAGGAGTAAGTAATGGAGAAGTTCAACAACCATGAGACCTCTAGCCCTCCTTTGTTGAGGTGATTACCGCCACGCATTCCGGTAACACCGAGGTCTTCATTAAGAACGCTTTTCACGATAATCCATTACCTTCATCTGAAAATATTTACATGGCCCTCATTTCTGACGCTTTAAAAACAAGTTAATGTTGCTTCCATGGGATTTTTAACTCGAATTTCCGCCCAGTTTTTTAAAGGTATTTTAATTTTTTGAAAGATTGCTGCTGGGATACGCTCAGCTTATCACAGTTTTTATTCAACTTGTAGACAGACGTACACACGTATACACCAAATAAGGAAGTGGCAAAAGACGATCCAATTTGGAGGCAAAACTGGTCCTTGACAAATTCACGCTTAGAAATTAAAGTTTCTACTAATAATTCTTAAGAATAGTAAAGATCCTGGGATTAAGAGAATGATTAAATTCAAAAGATTAATGGGAAAATGGAGTTCGTTGTTTGGGAGGATGTTTCAGCACGCCCTTCCGAGAACTCAAACCTCTTCACTTTCATTAAAGGTCACCTGGGAAAAGAGCGATTGGAGGCTACCCTGTAAGAGAGGGTTTTAAAATTACTTGTAAATTTTCCCACTGAATAGAGCAATGAAAAGAGCATTTTAGGGTTTCAAACTAGTGAGTCTTGAATGCTTAAAAAGCCAACCGTTAGGGCAATTTCCCGCTCCCTTTCCTTTAAAAAAATAAATAGTAAAAAAACCTTATAATACTACAGAAACAATCACAGATAGATGGATGGACAAGGAATGAATGGGTGAATAGATGGATGGATGGCTGGATGAATGGATAGATGGATGGATGAATACAGGATGGAATGATGGATATAGGATGGATGGATGTGTGGCCGATGGATGGATACAGGATGGAATGATGGATATGGGATGGATGGATGTGTGGCCGATGGATGGATACAGGATGGAATGATGGATATGGGATGGATGGATGTGTGAATGGATGGGTAGGGGGGGAGTGGATATTTAAGCTGGATAGGTGTCAATTCTGCCTTTGTAAGGCCTTTCGTCAATTTTTGTCTCCCTTCTATATTCCACTTAGTCTATTCTCGTTGAAGCTTGATTTTCTGATGCTTAGGCGATAAATATTACTTGGGGAGGCATGAGGACAATAAGGGGGATAAGACAGGATGACACTATGGGTCCTCTTAAGGGGTACCTTGCAGCCATATGCGAAATAAAGTCCTGTAATGGCCCATGTGACTAAGAGTAGAACATCTTCCAACTAATTCACTATTGCTGGATCATTTTATAAGAATGTCTCCCTCCAAACCTTCGAGAGGAACCGTATCAAGTAGGTCACTGTCGTGTTTGTATGGTCTTCGCCATGCACATATTTGCGTCTGCAGTCCACCAAACACATAAAAAAGCACGGCCTTCTGGAAGAAAAGTGGTACCTTGGATGTGTGCAACGAGTAGTGAGTGGATTGTTTGTAATAACCAACGGTAAGTCCTAAAATCCCCAGTGTTTTGACAGCGGACATGAAACAGGCAGAGAACGAACCGGATAGTCGTTTAGACTTGTCAACTGTTTCAGCATTTACCACGATTTTTGCTTCCCAGTTAGTATGAGCTTAAACCGATTGCTTTAACACTCACTGGGCACTACCGAGGGTTGGTCTTGACACAGCAAGCTCAAGTGATGTGTGCGACGGTAACATTTAGTTGTATTACATTATCAAGAATGGGAGGTCCTCCTAAAAGTGATGCATCTACCTTTCAGCGATCCATAACAACTTTTGGGTAACGTGATCCACTGCTGCATACCGCACCCTCATCAAACGCTTTACAGAAGATTCGAAGAATGCTTTCAACACCTTTACCTAGGTCGGCGATTTGCTTAAGAATTGTAAAAATTGAGCGACGGCTTTTGGTGATTGGTCATTCACCTGCTGGCTGAACGTCCGCAGCCAATAGATGGATAAATAAATGGAAAAGTGAATCAGGAATGGAGGACTATTGCGACGTCGTGGGTTGGCAACGGGACCACCACTACTTGGATCACCACTGACGTATACACGCACAATCACCACCTGTCCTTCAACCGTTTACACCATCCAACCAGTTACCGCATTGCTGACTCCTTGTTTGGCGCCTGAGGTGACACAACGTCCCAACGCCACGGATTTGCGTCGAATGCCTCCATTATTCACGAGAAATTCTGCTAACAACGCGTGGTTAGGGGGTGTCTGTCCAGTCTGGTCTGACCCACGCACAGAATGTTTGCCAGCTATTAAAACTCAAACCACTTTTCTTATAATGTAAGTATAAAGTTAGGCAAAGGTGGAGGTCCCGTTTTGACTTGAGTGACCCTAGTATAGTGCGTGCAATCACACGGAAAAGACCTCTGTCAATTCAATGACAAAAATGGATTTTGTCGACTATAATAGGAATCAATTGCCATATCAACTGCTAGGAAATTGATTACAAAAGTATCATAGCAATGCCAATCACTTGTCACGAGAATGTTTGTCGCGAAAAGTGCAGGATTTTTACCTCAATTTCATTCCCACAATATCAGTAAGACATCAGACTTCCACAATTTTATCAGTAAATCGGTAAAGGAATCTCTTTCAAATCGGTTCGGATATCTATGCGACTAGGGGCACGTATGTTAGAGCCGGAGGTGAGGGCATCTAAATTTGAGTCGGGCGTCATGCTCAGTATGCCCAGTTGACGCTCTGCAAAAGGAACGACTGAGCTGGACATCGAAATCAAATGTCAGACAGGAACTAAGGTGATGCTACGATGAAGTGGTAGCAAGGCTATAGTCTAAATATAAAGGCACTGACAAACCTCGGTAAAGCCCACCTGCCATGGCTTCGGGATCTGAAGATACCTGACAGCTGCGGATCATATTTGGCTATGATGATGAGGAATTAAAACCTAGTCTTGACTGCTACATCCTTGAAGGCAAGATTTTTGAGGCATTGTGAGATTTACAAAGAAAATGATCGGGAGAAGGGGAAAACGAAGGTCTAATCAACGCACTCACGCTACTCATTATCGCTGTTTCCCAAAAGGGAATTCAAAGTTTGCAGCAATTAGTCGCTCTACTTTACCAGAGGAAAAATTCTCGTCTGCCCAATTCAATTCAAGATCTAACATCTTGAGGATTTAATAAAAGCAATTTTTTACCCTTTCGTAGATATGAATAGGTTTGACGCTGGCATCTTTTCTTCTTTGTGCTGGAAACAACAAATTGGAGTAGGATGAATTGGTAAAAATAACTTGAAATGAACTTAAAAAGGCTAATTTAGCCAATTTTTCAATCTTCTCGTCGACTGGATCTTCAAAGCAATAAAGAGTTGGTTTACGCCTACCTGGCCGTTGAATAAGGTGGGTCCAATTTAAGACATTCACACAGATTCCTATTATGAAATGGACGAGGTAACCAGCAAAAGATTCACCTAGTAATCGAGTGGAACTCATTGCAATGCCTCGTTATGCTTAGAGGAGCTTGTCAAATGCACGCAGGTATAGATGCGGACCAGTCTATTTATGTCGTATGCCTTGCCATCCTCTCCACGACCTCTCCTTCGTTTGTAAGATAATGTCATAAAAGGTCGGTTGAATGTGCCTGAAGTATGTGATCTGCCGGCATGAATGCAAGTCATTCTACCGATGGGGTACGCTTTAGCATCGTCTACACTACCCTCCATTATTTTGAAGTATAATATCATAAAAGGTGGATTAAATGAACTCAAGGGATTTGATTTGAGCTTGTCTGTTTCATGAACAAGTGCTAACACGTTTGAGAAGCTGTGGAAGCTTCTACCTCCTCTAACGTATCTTGGTAACTTCTTCAATGACAAATGTACCATATACTTTAGAACTTGTCAGTAACTTTGTCTGTGTGCTTGGTGCCCTGCAGACGCCTTTAACTGGTTAATGGCCTAGCAATGACGGCTGTGGTTGACACGATGTGATACGATTTGATGCAACTTAAAGGTGTTCGAGAAAACCACTTGTTGAAAAACAACCAGGACTAGTGAAGTTGTCGAACGAAACTATTAGTCGCAAGACCTTATAGGGCACATCACAGTAAAATTCAACCGTACATAAGCCTCACAGATCACTTTAGAATGGGCAGGAGACACTACCACATCCTCGTCCTCCGTATTCCACTGATAGTCTTTCTTCAGGTAATTCCTCCCTCTTGACAGGAAGCAATCATTTGATCGCAGAGTAAATAGAATAGGCCGAGTGGGAGATAAGAGCGCGGCAGAAGCGGCGGCGGCTATGACTGGTTTATTTGCGTGTAGAGGCAAAACTGACCCGTCACCTATCCAGCGTGCCCATGGGAAAGAGTTGAGGTGTAACAGCAATTACTTTCACAAATAAAATTCTCCAAGACGCGGCACGGGAATGATTTATAATGAATCTTTGAAATGGAAAGGTAAAGAAACGCCTTCAAACTAAGCTGTGTATTCCTCTTCTTCTCGACAAAATTCAATTCCACATGGAATAATGGGATTGCAGTATCCTGTAACTCACTCTTATGTGTTTAATCGCGGTCAGTCAAAATGAAAATCAACGCATTCAAAGAGTCTTGCAGGTCTAACTTAAAGTCGGGAGACATTTAATATGGAGTTTACCACCTTTATAATGGCCAATTTTGGAGGGAATTTTCTTTTCCATGAGAATAATGAAATAAGAAGAGAGATGGGTGGAAATTATACCAAATAAACGGCGAAGGTAGAGTCAATGGATTTTTATGTTTCTCATCAACAAATTCCAGCTTTTCATTGCCAGAAAAAAAATTTAGATAAATTATCAACCATAGCATTTATGAGGAGATGCGAAGACGACGTGAAGAAGGCAGGCAGACACGTCTCCATGTCGAGAATGTCTTTGAGACCTAAACTCAATGCCTCACAGTAACGTGGAAATGCATTTCAAGGCTGCATTCTACTTTCTTGGCTGAAAGAAAGAGCCCGTCTGTGAGATTGGCGGTAAGTATATCCGAGAAAATTCATTCAGTGGACTTCAGTGTTCAATATTCTCCCTATTTGACTAGAGAGGTTTCCCAACGAGCATATTTTAAACACTAAGTCCTCTGATGAGGAGAAGTAAACCGGTTGCATTTTCCGGTTTTTTTCTTCAAAAACGAAAATGATATCTTCCAATCGCGATATTTCCAGTCTCTTTTTAAAAATTTTTAATGATTTTGAAAGTGTTTCACCATTAAATGCGAGAACGATCCTCAGAATCGTGAGTACCACCATCAAAATAGTGGAAGACCAGGGACTGAGCATTTCTGGGGAAAGGGAGTACTACCTCAACAGATTTTATAAAAAAAACACTTTTTGCTCAGTAAAACTTCTTATTGTCAGATTTAGCTTTTCAAGAAGCAAAACGACTCTTGACCTGAAGACGCAACCCTCTTGACATCTGATGTCTCGTCATGAGTCTGCAGAGCTCAAACCTAGTACTACAGCATCGGCTCAAACCTGCCTTTAGGGATTATTTATAGTTTTTGAAACGTTTTCAAATGCGGAATCGTGAGAAAAAAGATTGTGGGAATAGTACAAATGGGCCATAAGGCGATGTGTAAAAAAATACTCACCTAACCAATTTCGACAACTGATGAACTCCTTTTCTTGTGGATCAAAGAAGGCGCTGTTTAGGGCTGAAAGGTGTCATACTGTGAGAGCTTGCTTTGTACATTCATTAATTTTGAGTCGTTTGTAAAAATACTTTTTTCAAAATTGAAAACAGACTTTAGTAAAAGCACAAAAAGTTTTCAATCGACATCTGTGCGAGGGAGAGGTGGAGGATTTGGCCAGTTGTTTACCCTGCGCTTGACAGATTTCCGTGTGTTTCCAAAGCCCAGGAAATAAGATTACTGGTGTCTCAGTTCCACTTTGCTTTGGTGTACGGCAAGTGTCATCCAAACTTGGAATCCCATCTTTGGAACTGTCTTTTTTTAATAAGTTACTGGGTGCCTTAATGAGATAAAAAGATAATTAGCACCGTTGGTGCTTCAAAAGCTTATTTGTCTTCCACTTTGTTAAGAATATGCCTCATCACCACCATTGCCAGGAGTTGAGACTTCATCATGAATTCTACATTTCCATTTAAAATCCTGACTTCCCACCACTAGATGGGTTAGTTTTAAAACAATCCTCAGTGTGAACTCGGGAGAAAATGAAAAAAGGGAAAAGAGTCCCACATGCCAAACGACGTCAGTAATGGCACAATGAAAGGAAATGGATTTCATGAACGATGAAACTTTGAAAAAGCCTGTGAAGTCGTGAAAATGGGATAATAAAAGTAAATATACTGTGCTTTTTCAAAGACACCTTGCTCGTATTTAATTACTCATGAAATTCCCCGCCGTCTCTGCTTCTCTGCCTTTACCACAAGGTTAAGGCGTATGAAATAAGTAGCCGCTGACTCACACCGTAGTTTGGGCAAAATACTTGACATGTGTCAATACAAAAGACTCAATTCGAAAGATGTTAACAATAAAAGGTTCACTATTCCACTCAAGAGAGCTGAGACTTGTAGTTAATCTCTCGACTCTCCTCCAAAAGGTTAACTCCTCGAAGGGAGTTCGAAACGTGACACACGCACACACTAAGTTACATCTCTTCTCCCCCTCCCGGCTTAACTAAGCGCCAATTTTAGGAGGCTTTATTTAGTTCTTGCTAGATATAACTACTAAATCTAGTAAAATTTAGAATCCGCTGAAAAATTCTGCGAAACTTTTTCCCCAAAGGAGTGAAAATGAATTTCTCTCCGGAAAAAAAGACCACTCCTTTTCAACTTACTTAAATCTTTCATCAAGCGGACAGTCAAGTATCTCTAGGAGGCCAAAATGACCTGAAATTTCAATAGCGAAACGAATTCCGTGGATTTAACAGTAGACGGAAAAATCATTTATTTTATACACACAAATTTTTACTATGGTTTATCGGATAATGAGTGTCGATGACTGAAAGCTTAAACATTGCTTAGATTTTAGGCATAAAATTCCCCTTCCCACGCAATCCCACACACCCACTCACGTGTTGATAAAACCCCGGAAAATACTTAATGGACAGAATCTCTCCATTGAGGGGGAAATTCTAAAATGGAAAGGCTATGGGTAAATGGGAAATTAAACTTTCTTTTAAATCAGATCTTGGCTAATGAAACCCAAACATTCGGAGTAGACAATACATCTGGTGTCGCGTACAAGTAGCGTCAAATAGCTCTACCACGGAATTATTCAAAGACAGAAGATGAATAAAACCGAAAATTCAACTTTAACTATCAGAAGCCGTTCAACAAAAGGAAATTAGTACTTAATTAAGCAAACCACATTTCTTTTAAATTACCAAACAGTGAAGATTGGGGCACAAATTGACCTGAAAACCGACGCGTCGACTATCACCGTTTCCGTAAGATCATGGCTTCCAAACTCCCAACACTTGAGGATCTTGGATCATGATGAAGACGCAGTGTAGTGAGCTTAAGCGAGAAAGGTGTCTTTGACACTTGCAACTTGAATTTGTCATTCGGCGGTACTTTCTAAACGCCACCATTTGACGGTGGAATGGAAACAAATTTCTCAAGCCTGATTTACTTAATACCAACCATACCAAGGGAAACAAGCCTTTACACAGAGTAATGAGACAAATAAACTTGCCAAACTACTTGCCAGCCAGCACGACTTGGAAAAAGCAAAATTTCCTTTTAGTTTTCCTTATCAATAGGTCCGAAATTGTTTCCGAATACGTAGCCAGTTACCCCTTAAAAGTTGAAAGGTAGCCGACTACGTTAGCGTAGAAAAAAGAGACAGCCTACTAACCGCGAGATTTCACAAAAATTATAATTAATCAAATCTGTGCCACTACGTTGTATAGACGGCTAAGATTGACCTTCCAACTCCAGATGGGTCAAATTTCAACAAGAGGTATAAAGGATGAGGAAATTTTTGAAAGTGGGCAAAAAACATTCTAGGAAAGTCGTACACCGCAACAAGCATCTTTTACCACCAACAACTCAAGCGGAGCTACTGAGGATGTCCAAAACCTCGGAAAAAGCTTTCCTGCTTCTATTACCTAGAAGTTTCCCTTTCGTGTTTCCTTTGCAAACTTTCTATAACGTCTCAAAACTAATGCTCCCGTTTAGACCTCCTATTTCGTCAACATCACCTAGGGCAGGCTTTCAGCAGCCAGTCGGCAGACGTATACACACCTGTCGTACCTCCAGCTTACTCATACAGATCAGCAGCAAAGCCATTCATGTCAAAGTCTTGATTTCTCCTTATTGTCCGAGTTAAAAACTCGACAGGGTCTGTGCTTATGGAGCTTATGACAACCTTATTAGTATTTCTTTATAATTGGGCTTAAATGTTCGAGTGTGTAAGAGTAGTGAATGCTTAAATATTTTGGCAAAAATTCGCATTACGATAAATTTCCTTCAACCTTAAATACCATATTTTTTAATGAATGGCAAAAATTTCCACTGGTCACAGGGCTCGCATGAGTTAAAGACTTCAGAGGAAGATTTTTAATTAGATCATTAGGAAAGTCATTCATTGAACATAAACTCAATTCGGCTACATTATTCATCTGTCCAACCACTCATTTCCGACCTATCCATCACTACAACTTTCCACCTAATCATCTGCTTATCCGCCTCTCCAAACATTCATCTTCCAGTCCAACGATCCATCAACAGAAGTGAAGTTGTAATGGTGATTTTCGCATTGCAAGAACCACTCACCTCGTCCCCCTGACGTCCCAGTTGTTTCATAGCCTCCACTTCGATCGCGGAGAGACCGATGAGGCGATGCAGCAGCTTGTCCTCCATATCAGCGTCGAGGATCGCGGTGCCGTCGGTGAGACGCACTGTGAGACTCCATCGTTGACCATTGTGGTGCTCCAGCTGAGATTGCACACTTACCAACATTCCCCTCACGGAGTGGACCTCACTGCCACCGCCGCGTCGTTGTTGTCGGTCGTAATATATGTCCTGTGAAGCGAGTAGAGAATATTATGGTGGTGGAGAACCGACTACCTCTTATCCAGCTCCTTTGGCCAGCCCTGTAACCGTCTACCTATCCCGTGCATTTCGCTTTCTGTTTGCAAAACTATCTGTCTACCAATCTACTCGCCTCTCCGTTTGGTCTATCCTAATTTTCTGAGCTTTTATATTGTCGCTTATCTGTCTACCTCTCCCTCCGCCCAACTGTCTGCACATCAACCTGCCACTTTGTCTGTCTTCCTGTCTCTGTCCTATGTCTGCTTCCATACACACCGTGCAGTGATTACATCTACCAATCTGTCCCGTCTACTCAACTTTCTGCCTATATCATGACTGTCCCATCCTACAGCACTAACTTGATTTCACTCTCCCAGGTAGCATATGCGTGAAATCACCTCTTCCTAATGCGTGGGTGTGCATTCATCAGCTAATAAAATCCTCGACTGTTCTTTAGCTTCATTTACCCAAAAATTATCCATGGCTTCACAAAAATAAAAAGATAATATAAAAAGCCAGTGAACGTTAATTCCTGTCTTGCACACAATTCCAACATAAAACTAACAAAGGCAGCAAATATGTAACAACTAGGAATGCTGAGGGCGAGACCTATTCAAATTACTGCCCATTTTATGCATAAATTATTCCGCATGGATAACCTGTAGAAGTCTTGCATATAATTTCATGGGTAAGTAAAACACTGCACAGCTCTTGTTTGAATGAACTCTCCGAAATCTAACTTGACAAAATGTCTTTTATCTTTGGAATAAGCATCTCAATTATCATTTGGCATAGTTTCATGAATCAAACTGAATCCGATCAAAGAGGCCCAGGACAAAACTTCCGAGAATTCCATTCAAAATATAATAGCTCCCCTGTTCCACTGGTGGTCTTGATCCAATCAACCAAAACATTCAAAAACCTCTTCAAGAATGAACATATTCATGGGTCAGTAATAAAGGGAAGCGATGGGGAGAAGACAAACCTAATGTATTTAGATTGAAAATCCGACAATATTCACCTGCAAGTAGGCAAACTGCGACATACGAGATCTAGCCATCACCTCTGACTGCTGCTGTTGCTGTGGGTGGAGAGATGATGTGGTACTGAGGAAGCGACGGATGTCAGATTGGGGGAGTTGTGCTGACGGTCGAGCATTACTCGATGACGGCTGTAGCTGATGAATTGCAGGGCCCTGAGGAGGCAGAGAGGAAGACTCGAGCGGTGTATTGAGGAGAGAAATGGTGGGAGCGGTGATGCTTTCAGCGTCAACTTGAGGAGAAAAATTGATTTCCTCCAGAGCAGCATCCACTGACACCTCATTGTCATTACCTCCAGCTTCAGACGCCCCTTCCTGTCCTATAGTCGCTGCATCTCTAGTTTCTGGTGGAGGAAAGAGGGGAAAAGGAAGCATAATGCAAGAGTCATCCAGGTTAAATGAAGGCTTTGAGTTTAAAAAAAAGAGCCAAAATTCAAGTAGTCCAAACAGCATTTATCTCTCCCTACAGTTTCCTACTTCTACTGTCACAATTTTCCACTCATCTCAGAGCGTCTAGCTATTGTCTCCAAGCCGACTTCCGCAAAAATAAATTTGTCGGTTCAGTTGAACCAGCTTTCCCAAATTCCCCATGTTCGCGTTTGTAAATGATTGTGCTATCGCGCGCTCACATGAGCCTTCTTCTCCTGCGTAATCATAATTTCACCAAAACGGGTTGTGAGTTCTATGGGGCGGATTTGCTGCGGGCTGAATGAATCGGGAATGTATGAATGAATAAAAGAAAAAATAAATGAATCAGGGGGGAATAACTACTGTATCATTGTGGACTTAACGCGATCGCCGCTGACACATACATGTGCAATCGCCTGTCTTGCATAAGCCTGCACCATTAAACTAGCTAGTCAATTGTCTCATCACTAACTGCTTAGCATCTCAGTTGTTCAACGTCCCACTACCGCCACAGGTTTGAGTCGGATGTCTCCAGTATTCACAAGAAATTCCGATCACCACACATGGATGCATGCACAAGCTGGCACTATCGGTCGGTGCTCTTCGGTTTGGAGATGCCTGTCTGGTCTGGGGCTCTGAAATGTCATGGGTGCTGGCTGTTCATAATGGAGAAAGGAAACACTTAGCATCTGCACCTATCACGGCTCTTACAATGAGGCTAGAAAGGGGGGAAAGTGAGAGTCAGAAATCTCAGTCTAACTCGCACATTCGTCCCTCCCCAGCGGTTCAGATTTCTTTCCTCCTGATAACAAAAAAAATAGATAATTCCCTTTTCCCGACCAACAATTCAGTTGATGTAAATGAATAAAAGAATATACTTTAACACGTCCAGGCAAGAGCAAGGAATATAAAAAATATACTTCCTCGTGTAAATAAAGACTTGGAATGTCTTATCGCAATATCTTTCAAACGTCGGTTGACCATTTAGGAAAAAACAACAAATACCGTCAACTGCTGCAGAAAAGTATCTCAGATTGGAGAAATTTTTAACCCTTCTTATAATAAGAAGAAAAATCTGCTCAATGGATATCAGATTTAGCTAGCAATCCATCAAAATGCACTTCCCGGACACTGAGCATCTAGAAGACTTGTCTAACTAAAATGTTAACTGCAAATGTGGCTGTCGCTTATTTGTCTTTTTGTAAAGTTTAAGCCATAAGAATTTTAAAAGAATGTCATCAAACAGTGTGCGACCAAAACCAAACATAAAATAATACATAAAACACTGTCCTTTTAACCGGACTGCTTTATGGATGCAAAGAATACCGTAGGCTAGTCCTTCTTTCATAAAATGACAAACGGTAATGTGAGAATACACTTGGAGGAATAAAAATGAACGTGGATACCTGGGTAATGGTGGGAAAATTTTGCAATGTAAGGTGAATGCTTTCCCACGGCGAGCGCGGAGGAGAGGAGAAAATCCTTTCCCATGGAAACGTTTTTGAAGGGGTACAAGTTGTTATGAGTGATAGACGTTTCATCCAACTCTACATAGTCAAGAGGGCATCACATACGAGTGGATAATATGCGTAGCAATTATCCTGGCCTTATTCATCCTCCCTAATTCTGCCTCTGAGACGGTAGTACGGAGAAATGTAAATGCTCCTAGTCTCATAGTCCCTTCCCACATCTATGGCAAAGCTACTTTCTTGGTCGCATAACTCGTAAAGTTTTTGGTGGCACTAAGATACGAGGTCTGAAATGAAAGTGGCTCACAACCGCTAGCTGCCGAAATTTAGGAATTCTGTGGCAACGAAGTAAGGCAAAAGAAGCATTAATTTGTCTTGTCAGAGAACGACGTAACTTTTACTGCCTGACGTGTCAACTCTCCACGATTCGGAAGTGCACCAAGAAAGGAAAAAACAGTCTTTTGGCAGATGCTGGATACTGCAGGTAGGTGGGTGCGTGTGTTAGAAGGGCGAATTCATCTCCACCCATATGACTGCCTAGTTCGAAGATAATGATGGTCATCCAGGTGCGGAGCCCCATGGACGTCCAGCTAGCTACAAACTTGGCCACTGAAGATGGGAAAAGAGCCTAGTAATGAATCATGAAGGCGTTGCGAAAAAGCTAAATATGAGTGTGCTGGATTTACCTGCGATACCCGGACCCATGACAGTTTTAATTGCATTGGTGGTGGGTACTTAAGCGACTGCCCATCCCATTACAGTAAAGAGGGTAATGACATTGTGCAGCACCGCAAAGAAGGACTACATATTATCCTTTTTTTTAATATGCCAGATAATTGTGAAGTTGTTTAATCTCCCATTGTAGCACTATAATTTGATCACTCATTTATAGCACATCCTCGGAGAATGAAAGTCAACACAAAAAAGTTCATCCAATTAAATTCGATTGAAACCATTCATCACCTAGCGCCTAAATGACACTCGAATGTCAATTCATTGAGAAAAAAATTAAGACTACCATAGAGGCTGAACGTCGAAAGGAGCATTAGTGCATGTTTAGCTAAATAATACCACTTATTTACATCACAGTAGCACTTCCACTGTTCGGAAAATTGAAGACATTCGGGGCAGTAAATGTGGCGTTTTGATTAACATAAGGCATTTGGAAGATGTCAAGGCTACCAGCGTAACAAGATTTAAGTGGACACGTATAATAAACTACACTTCCTACCTGTAAAGGTCTTTTTTTCTTATTCATCCAATTGAAATAGATGTATCTTAAAGAAAACAAGTTTTATGCGGTTACACCGGTAGCCCCGTGAAGGAAAATACCCGATACATATAGTCTTTTGTGGAAAAAATAAAATCACCTCCATCGGCGTCTCAACGAAGGTTTACATGCAAAGGAATTAACCGGATATAACGTGAAAGAGAGGCATAGAAGATAGGTATGCACTAAGTAGGTGGCGAAGCTTGTGAAGGCAATGGGAGAGTGAGAAAACTATTCAATGCTCTGCACCAGCCCAACTAACAAAATGGGAGGTAAATTGAATTATTTCAAATCTTTCACAGGAGAATTACAAAAATATGGAACATGAGTGAAATTTGAAGATGAGTCACTTATCCACATACTAAAACATTGGAAGATTTGGGGATAACTGAGAGGGAAGTGTTTCCATGCAAAAACAATGACGATGCGAAATGCGCTTAAGTGGGGCTTTGCAAAAGAAGGACGTGACATGGGAGAGCCAGCCAAAAACCTAGCATATGCAGAAATATTGGTAATATCGACAGTGACATTAGGTCATTGTATCCGCTTCATTCCTGTCTCGCGGTGGAGCTTTCTTCACTGGAAACTCATTTTAATGACCATCAGAAAGGAGTAATAACGAACAACAACGAGAGCTATATGACCGAATGCTTAATTTACATAAGCACACAATCGCGCAAATCTGATCGGGTGCCTAAGAGTCGACCCTCAAATCGACAGTACAAAGTTCTTACAATGTGCATTCTTGTAGAACAATTGCATTAACAGTAGAAGCCAACAGAAGGTTTGTGGTACTGGATGGTGGCCCTACAACAAACCATGAGAGAAAGAGGTCAAAAAAATGTCGAGCCTTCAAGGGGAGCAGACTGTGTTCATTCCTACGCATAATCTCTCGGCTTTGAACTAGTACTTGCACGACCTTGGCACGTCTAGACCGTTCTGGGGTAGCTTGCCTGTTGCGATATCTAACGTGCGCTAACTTTCAAAAATTGTGATGCATTCAGCATTCCACATGTGGATGCGTCGTTTAGGCACCCACGATCAGGTGAGTGCTCAACGCTCGGAATAATTGCTCACGGGAATGAGTCGCGGCCGCGCTGTGGGCCAGCAGCAGGGATAGCAAGATCATGAGCGTCACTGACACAAGCGCACAACCTCCTTTGAAATGTTTGCAACTTCCAAATGCCCTACTACTGATGTCTGATTGGACGTTCGCAAGCGTTGCAACGGCGTACACACGTTGTTTGGCGCACCCGCTCCCACCACCATTGAGTAACGGTGTCCAGACGGGTCCTCGCACGGTACATGGGCCCTTCTACCTGTATCACCACGGTAGCATCCAAAATTGAAGACCCGTGCTTTAATGAAGTTTTCAAGAGACAACTAGTGTGCTAGATAACCAGATTTTCGAAATCCTGTTCAAAGGCTCACCAGGACCAGGAAGAGTCAAACTCCCAAAATTTTCCACAGCAGGCGCCAGTAGAAGGTCAACTTCATGGAAGAGGCTCTCCCCTCCATTCAAGGAGGATCGATCCTCAGAAAATCGTGCTCTATAATACTACATTGATGACAGCACGGTAGAGATGTGCCCAATACTTGGTTGACTGGTGCATATAAATGTTATTAGAAATAAAGGTATCCTACACAAATTATTGTCTACAAAGAAGCACCATCGGTAGGGAAACACAAATTGAGAAGTAGCGCCCTTTAGTAATTTCGTGTTGTCAACAACGGAAGTATGGGAAAACAAAGCGGAAAAAAATAACAACGCCGATCCACAGATCCAATATCGCACTGTGTAAGGGAGAAATGAAATTAGTCTGAATTTCTAAGGGGTTACTGCTAACTTAGTAGTTAAATAAATGGGACTTGCTTCCAAGCCAAGGGTTCTACGAAAGCCACTAGCCTATGAAAATAGGCCAAGTGATGGGCATCACGCGGTCTCAAGCCATGGCTAGCAAATGTGTCGCTTCAAGGTATTGCCTAATTTTTGAGACCTGCCTTTAGCGTAATTTTGATTGGCCACAGCACGGATAACGATGAATGACTTAGCCAAGTCACCACTAAGAGTGGCAAGAGCGAGGCTTAAGACATCAATGAAGTATCGGGATCAGGATTTTGGGCCTAAATTAATTGACTCTCACTTTCACCAACCCAACGTCTTGATCAACAGCCTTCCAGCCTTCTTGGTATTCCTCTACACATGGGCCATGCATGTCTGGGAAATGCGAAAAATGGAAAGCATCTATTACAGATGCTCATAAGATAATAGCCATAAAAGCCACAATAAATGATTGATGAGTTTCGCTCTGTGGTCAGTAAGAAAGTGAAATGACTGTCTCTTAGATACGCGGAAAAAGTTGGAAGAAAAATGGTCAAAGGCTACCTGAATAATGTAAAATGGATATTGGGGATACTTTCAAACTGGAGTAATACAAAATCAGTTCAAAATATTTCGTGATGGGTAAAAAGTTATAAACGCTTGCCATCTTCAATAGCGGCGGCCGCTAGGCTCTCGAAGTCCTCCACTGCAGACGCTAACAGAAGGTCATCTTCATCGAAAAGGTCTTCCTCCTCATTGAGCTCGCTCCCAACTTTTCGTTCTGCAGGTCGAAGAGCAACGTCAGTGGTGTTGCTGGTAATATTATCAGTAGTGTTAGTAGTAGTAGCCTCAGTGGTGGATGTGAGGAGATGTCGGTGACCAGGAAACCACTCTGGAGGCCTATCTGGTGGGAGGTTGAGTTTCATTAAAAGCTCACGTTGCAGAAGGGCTTCTGTTCTCCTCTCACCGGTCTCCTCAAATTCAACCTGAAGGTATACAGCAGTGAAGAATGAGGTAAGTGTTGGGCGGAAGACTCAAATCTATAGCTATCGCTGCGGTTATGCATGCTCTTCATCCTGATAATGAGCTGTCGGAAGAAAATCCTCACCTTACAATTTGGCTGTTGAAATGATAATAGAAAACCTATCGCATACTCAGCTAACATGACGGAAAGACGCTAGAAGAGAGCGGGAGAATGGTAAACACACTAGTCGGTGCGTTAAAATAAGCGTTTTTTTTTCCAGCTCACTAGTGCCCATATAAAGGCTCAAAAGAGAAAAAGAGAACAGAAGTCGAATGATGTTGCTCAAATTTACGAAAATAAACAAGATCAATGGCCATATCGTAAGGTAATCCAACAAACTAATAACCGCAAAAGGCTTCTTCATGAAGTATCGCTAACATTAAATTAGTCAACGTTACAATACACCATCCATTCCCGATGGGGCACGAGCTTGCTGCCCATTCCACCATTAGCAGCCACTGTTTGTCTCCAAAACCAAAACAACCTCGCCCCAATCACCCCCGATTGCATCTCACCTTTATTTCCCAACTGTCTATTCCATGCCATTCTGTTTCGCACATTATCATGTGATTGTGTGATGTCGTCGCCGATAGAACGTGACAGTCGTTTGTGGAAGTGATACCACCAGAGGAGCAGGGCGAATGAGGATGATTGTGATGATGAGGGGAAGGCGTCAATAGCTCTCTCCCTTCCTCCCTTTCTCCCATCCTCGGGTATTAGCTTGAGATTCTTCCATTAGTTACTTTTGAGCTCCGGGATCTTGTGTTGTCTGCTAAGACTAAGAAGACAACCTTCTACCCACTGATTATCTAGCTCTAGTTGTTTCTCAAGAAGAAAAAGACGACGACGACGACGATAATGATGGTGAGGTTTGCATCTCACAACTCTCATTCGTATTGGGTTTCATTGTGTCGACTGGATCTCAATCTCAATTGTTTTTTGACCTTCAACGAGTGGTCCATTCGTAGTGGACAACTGAGTTTGCAGTGCACCACACATACTCAGAGAACGTCCGATTTCCGGTGGGTGAAGTGGTGCCAGCCTTGGAAGTGAACGGCAGGTAGTGGATAAACCGCTGAAGATAAGTCCTGATATGTTCGTTCGCTGAAGTATCGCCACATTTCAAAAGCCATTTGGCAGTTAGCCAGCGAATAACTCAAAAGGCACGGCACGGTTTTATAATGCAACTGTGAAGTAGGTACAGAACAAAGCAATGGTCTTCCAAGTCCGCTGCCAAACGTTGTTAGTCTCCGTAATTTGGGTGGGACCAAGTTGCCGAACTTTCACCACGACTTTCGCCTCCCAGAAAATGCACGCGCACACCGCTTGTTTCACTATCGCTCACTCAAGTTTTGTCAAACATTCCACCAACAAAAGTTAGAAGGTCCTGATACGTTCAGCTCCCAATACCCCTCCTCCTCATACCAATATGTAATCCTATGAGTTCGGCACTATCAGATCCTCCTCAAGGTGATTCATCTTTTATCAACACATACACTGAAACCACTTAAAGCATTTGATTTCAGGCGGTAAGTTATGCTGCTGCATATTAAGCCTTTTCCTCCAAACGCTTTACAACAAATTGCAAGACGGGCCTCCGCACCTTTCTAACTGGATCAAACTAGCACTTAGTGGTAGAGAACGCGAGGAGGAGGCTTACGTGCATATTGCTATTGTTCAGGCGTATAAACAAAAAAGTCCCTATGAATCTCAACAAATCATTAATAAGTCATTTCCTGTTAACTTTTTCATGTAAAGCTGTTTTGTCGCCTACTTAAAAACAATGAATAGCATTGCGTAATAAAAGTTATTCCAATACTGGTAATAGGTGTGTAAAATACAAGACGATGAAATTATTAGGGAACTTACTTCTTTTCGGAATGGTCAAAAAATGGGAGAATTACACAGCTAACGCTATCATCCAGTTAACCACTGATTCGAAAACTCAAGAAAAATTAATCGGATGGATAGGTGGGTGGAAGGATTGATACGGGATGAATAGAAATATGTATTGATGAATGAATAAGCTACTAAATGTGTCCAAAATGGTTCTAACGGTCTACAAGAGCATGGCATGGAAGCTGTCTGCATGGGAGACTCACCTCCCCGCCCAAAACGCAGCACTGTGAGTTCGGTGATTGAGCAGTGACGACAGGGTTAGAGATGGTCCCATTGGGAAGAAGTAAGACTCCCTTACGTAATTTCAGTGGACCTTTAAGCTTCACTTTGGTGCCAACCCGAAACCACTCCTCTGGTGATGTCGCTGTCGTTGAAGTCATGGATCCCACCTCCACGGCTTTGATTGTACGCACACCATCTGTGAGATGAAGTGCATACGTCGGAATATTGCCGTTTTTTGGATAGGTCCGACAGTTAGATGAGGAAAAGGAGGACCGAGCAGCTGAAAGGATTTTAAGAGAGCAGGAAATATGCAACCGTGAAGTCGAAAGATAAATTGCTGATGAAAGGAGTGGGAGATTTCGGATTAATTAATTTATAAATATGCACCGCTCACGGCTTGAAAGCATGTAAAAAGGATAAGCCAATGGCTTCAAGAGAACCAAACGCACAGTATCACCAAAACGACCCGCTCACTACCTGCCGTTCACTTCCAAGGCTGGCACCACTTCACCCACCGGAAATCGGACGTTCTCTGAGTATGTGTGGTGCACTGCAAACTCAGTTGTCCACTACGAATGGACCACTCGTTGAAGGTCAAAAAACAATTGAGATTGAGATCCAGTCGACACAATGAAACCCAATACGAATGAGAGTTGTGAGATGCAAACCTCACCATCATTATCGTCGTCGTCGTCGTCTTTTTCTTCTTGAGAAACAACTAGAGCTAGATAATCAGTGGGTAGAAGGTTGTCTTCTTAGTCTTAGCAGACAACACAAGATCCCGGAGCTCAAAAGTAACTAATGGAAGAATCTCAAGCTAATACCCGAGGATGGGAGAAAGGGAGGAAGGGAGAGAGCTATTGACGCCTTCCCCTCATCATCACAATCATCCTCATTCGCCCTGCTCCTCTGGTGGTATCACTTCCACAAACGACTGTCACGTTCTATCGGCGACGACATCACACAATCACATGATAATGTGCGAAACAGAATGGCATGGAATAGACAGTTGGGAAATAAAGGTGAGATGCAATCGGGGGTGATTGGGGCGAGGTTGTTTTGGTTTTGGAGACAAACAGTGGCTGCTAATGGTGGAATGGGCAGCAAGCTCGTGCCCCATCGGGAATGGATGGTGTATTGCAATACCAAGTGCTTCAGAGAATAATAAACTTGAATACGTTTTTTACACTTACCCAAGTTTTCATCTTTCTTTTGTAGAAAGCTCCATAAAATTATAAGATTCATTTCATAAAATTGACATGCCGAAGATGAACATTTAAGGGTATTCATTATGATCGACGTAATTAAGATAAACAGCAGTGCCTTTAGAAGAAAAGAAAATCCGACTGTTTACAGGATGGGTTATTTTTGCATAAAGAAATTTAACAAATTTGAAAGGGAGGCACTTTAGTCCCCCATTAAAGGTGGGAATCGCGATGGAAATACAACAGAATATTCTTAGGTTAATGACAGTTTAGGGTCACTACCAAAATGAAAGAAGTGTTGTAAAACAAATCAAAGCAAATTTCATCAATCGTGGGATTCTCAAAATCTTCCCCGAAATTTTACCGTTCCATCGGGTTATCTGTAGAAGCCGCAGGTGAGTGACGTGGTCAATGAACCTCGAATTTGAAACTTCAAACTGGGAGTGCCCGTGAGTCAATCGCTGTCATCAAAAACGCCAAAAAATGTTAAATGATGGATTTGACACGATTCGCGTCTTATAGTCTTTGGTCAAAGAAGCCATAAACAGACAAGCTGTCAATTCACACCGACCTCATAACTGAGCGGATGCCACCAACTTCCAAGGCGGCGACGAACTCTGATCTCACCATTACCCTGGGATAACCTGGAATGCATCTCCACACTGCTCAAATATAAGATGTCCGCTGCTACTCACTCTTCTTGATTGAAGAGTTTGAAACCGAAGGTGGAAAGGGAGAAATGGTGAACCTACAGCATGTGCCCACACAAAACCAAGCTGTTACTTTTGAATGCTCAAAATTTGCGCAGATATGGTGTAGAGCTACTACCTGCCACAGAATATGTAAATGCACCACAACGCAGTGATGCGATATTAGTCGAGCCGAATATTTAAATGTGCAAAGATTTAGTCTTTGCAACCAGACCCTACGGCCACGCCTAGAGTCGCCCGACCTTTCTCGGGGTTACTAGACAATCCTCTTTCGTACTGCCATGACTTAATACAATAGTGCAGAGGACTCGGAGCCGCTGAATAACAATGTGGATTCCAAAAACAAAATGCTTAGTCACACGATACACATAAATTTAATGTCATACGTCAGCCAACCTTTCACAGTTTCAGTGTGATCCGACTCAAATATTACGCGGCCTATCCCACTGCTTTGAAGCGGATTTTGAAATGCTTCTGCATTGCTTGACAATGTCTTGTCAATATTAACACTTCAGAAATGCCCAATTTTGACTTAAAGGGCCCTCAAAAAGAGCATTTTGATTATGTCATGGTAATCCACTCCTACGGAGACCATAGACTCATAAAATGTACCTCCCGCCCTTTTTAAGAAAGCATCACTATTGTCAGATTTTAGGCAAAACTTTCATTACCAGAGGAGCAAAGGAAGGGTGGGATTAATTTATTTAACTATGTAAAAATAATTGTACGTATCCACATGTTGGAAGCGCAACCCAAAGTCTGCTTTAAGCACCACCAATGTATTTACTACGCACGATTTTGTGCAACCAAGCCCACGTGTTAAATGTGTGTTCAAATTAGCATCCAATCCACACAGCGAAGTTGGTAGTCTCATCACGAAGTACAAACAATGCGAACAAAATCCGATTGTGCTTTCTAGCAGGAGGTAAAAAAAGACAGTGGAGACATCACCTCCAACATATCAAAGAGGGAAGGATTAGTTCACGTTGACATATTTGATTCCAGCCGGGCTCATGAAACACGAAGGTGAGTCATTCGCATGCCAAGTTGGGAATTGGAGCAGACAACATCCGAGTAGACGACCTAAAAGCGTCGGAGGTGGATACTGGCTGAGTAGTAGCATGGCTTTTGTGGCATGAGGTTTATGGACTTTTCTAGACTAGTGGATGGCGTGAAACCATGGCAAATACCATCGCAAAGTCCTGGTGTAGGTCACGTAATTTAGTGTGGTATTAATCATTTGAATAAAAGGCTGGATAAGTGAAAGAAGTTCTGCCGCTTGATGCAAGGAAGGCAAAGTAAGGGGAGGACACACTGTGACGCTTCTTGTCAGCACAACGAAATTATGATTAGACTAAACACCTTCTGATTAAGTAAGACGATTCGAAGGAATCAAGAAACTCATCACCTCTCAACTGATCTGTGAACCAACATTTAACCTTCTGTGAATTTTGATGAGAAAAATTCCAGGTAATCATTACTCAATAGGTTGTTGAAATGTCCTCCTATCTCTGGTGCCCTCAACCTCACTAAAACATTTACGACGCGAAGGAAACTCGAAGGATTGTACTGTATGACAGGCAATTTCAGAACGCTTCACCATAAATATTCACATCTTTTATCCATGTTTCTATTAGCCCCAATCAAATACCCCATTGAATAAAAACATGTGAAATACCCACACATTAGAGGATTATGTTTGTATATACCTGGTAGCATGTTGCAATCCACTTAGTTTGTTACTTTATGGAGTAGTTTGAAATGTCAAATTGTGGAAAGTTTAAAACTTGACTCCTATTTACAAGTACATAGGCTCAGAAATTGCCACAAATTGTCAATGAGGCGCTTAGAGAGACAAGTGTGTCACTAACTCCCTCATGTGCTTGTCATGGTGCACATAAAGTTCACGTGAAATTAATGTCGCGCAGACAGCTCGAAATATTACCTATTGTAGTGTTGGTAAAACGGTTTGACGGCAGAGTTACATCCCGAGCTGAAATGGTAACGATGGTAGTGAGTCACCCTCGTGTCACGAGGGCGATGACCTAAAACAGCTGTGTGGGAGGGGATTGGAAAAAGCTGCAGTGGAAGGGAGAACAAACTACCAACACCAATGTACCATCTAATGGGAGGTTAGAAGGGCAAAGAAGGTAGAAAGCTGAACGAGGCAAAACAAGTGTCCAAGACCGAAAAGAAAAGCTTGCTGTGAGGAGATGGGCAAAGTTGTGATTAAGTAGGTGAAATCAGGCAAAGACAATTGTTGTACCTTCTTAATCAAGTAGCGATATGGGAGCCTAGCCTACACTTATTCCTTGTAAAATGTAAAAAAACGAAGGTCCTTTTCTTAATAGATTAATCGTCTCCAGCCGTCAAAAACTTGTTAAGCTGACAAAACAGTTTCAATTTGATGGTGGTTAAACAGCATCGCGTACCTGAAGAGTTATTCGGTTTCCAGTTTTATAAGTAAGAAAGCATGCCTTTCTGTAGTCATTGCTCAATTAAGAAGGTAAAACTGCAATTTTAGCACATCTCAACAAGCTCAAACAAAGGCATCAAACTTGTTGACGAGGAGACGCTTGAAAAAAAAAACATGCTGAGAAGCGTAAATCTGAACTGGAACTAGATTTAAAATGAAACTTTTGGGGCGATAGAAAGGGGGATAGGGAGAGAGTGGCTAAAGATCAGAAAGTCCACGCACCAATATTCGAGAGTTGAAATGACGGATTGATTGAGACCTCCTCGGCATCATCAATTAACTCCTTATCAATCTCAAAATCGGGTACATCCTTGCCCAAACTGCCTTCCAATCTTCGCAACTGACCGTAATACGATTCACCGATGTTTATCAGGGCACTGATCTACAGGATAATTAGAAAGAGGGTGAAATTCTATAGTACAAGTTAAATATTCTTACCTGTAGACAGAGTTCTCCCTCCAGAAGAAGTGTTTCTTGCATTACAGCTTCCTGATCAGGCAAAATAGGACATTCAAACTGGCTGAAATCGGAGTGAAGCCATTGCTGATAGATGGCCTCCCTCAACTGGCCGAGTGTCATTTGGACATCTGATTGCTCGAACAGCCACTCGAGACAGGCTTCCAGCCATCCCTCGGGCACAATAACTGCCTTGGAGTCCAACCAATTACGTAGCGATTCAATCTCGTCTGGGCGCAATAAGACCGACGACATTGGATACCAACTGAAAATGCAGATGTAACCTGCTGTTTAGATTTTCCAGGAAGAAATTGCTCAAGTACCCTTGACCGCAAGGAGGTTCGCTGCAACAGCTCACACAATCATGGTGCAATTCTTGTTTTTGTCACAAATCAAGCCCATGACCTTGACTGCCATTAGTAAAGGTTTCAAGTGTGTTGCTACTTAACTACTCAGCATCGCAACATGAACTGTCACTCCACTAACAAGACCAAAAAGGAAACGAAGCGAAAAGGTCAACACCCCGTGGAACTCCAAATCCAAAGACCAAAGGTCAGTCTAGTCACGATTCAGGGCGACCAGTCCCTCCCAGTCACCTCACCTCAACTTGCGGTTGGGATGCCACAACACCCCTGCGCAAAAAACCAATAGCTGATCCCAAACAGATTGGCCCGGAATATTACAGGATAGTGGAGCCCATCATCAAGATGCAAGCTGCACCGCATTCAGCTAGGTAAAAACTTGCACGTTAGGTTAGGGTGTCAATAACCGAAGATCACAGCAACGTTCCCAAGGGGTGGGACTCCCGTCAATTATTAGCGCAAACATCCCCACAAAAGAGGAAAACGAGGAAGCAACAAATAAGCACAAAGTGGCTAGAAAAGTGACATTTATTTTATTGATTCTTTAATGTATAGGAATTAAGACGCTGATGTCATTGATACGTATATACATTTTACAGAATCAGTAAAAATGTAAACACAGAGAGCCCACATGAATATCTAGTCTCTCAAGTGCAAGAGTAATGTTGATGAAAGTACAGTAGGAGGATGAGAATCACACTATACGTCGATCACTGTATTTAGCCGTAGACACTTTCATCGCTGTAGGCAATGTAGAGAAATTTGTCCGAGTCCCGGTACTCCTAGAACAGAAAAACTATGAATACTTGGAAAATACGAAAGCAGTCACAAAAATGCCACATAATGGGATAAATTACGCCAACCCTAACGTAAGAAGAATATTGATATTCACTAATTGATCAATGTCGAGCTAATGGGGTAGAGTCAGAGAAAAGTAACTGCAGTTACTTGAGGAAATCAGGAAAGGACACAAACCTCGTACAAGGCACCCATTGTAGCGCTTGTGGGTGGAATCGTGTTATCAACAAAGAAAAAGAGTGCCTGTTCCGGCTTTAGTTCTATCCGCTTGCGAATAAGATAGTAAAACTGACCAACAGTCAAATCGACGGGAACAAGATACTTGTTCCTATCAAGATTTGGAACATTTGCCCGGGGCGATTTCTCCACAATTACCTAGAAGTAAAAAACACTTAGTACAAAGACATATTCGGGCATATCTTGTACAAATGTGGGTAATCCTCCGAGAGATCACCATCACACGTACTCAAGGGTGATGAAAACGCAGTAGAGCAAGAAGAGGAACTTACTGGAACGCAATTGGGATAACGCTTGCTAATTTTTTCCCCCTCCTGCAGCCGCTCCTCGAAGGTGCGCTCCTGTTTGTAGGCAAATTTCATTGTCAACCCAAAATGGCGTAGACTGTCAGCTGACCAATGACTAAAACATCAATTTATAGTATCCGGGGCATATTAAAACAAACACTTTTTTGTAAGATCCACTAAAAATAGTATTATTAGTAAAAATTGCCTTAAATTAAACCTATTTATGGTTTAATAAACGTAATGGCATTGGTTGTTTACAGGTGCTGTATGTGATTTTAAAGTGATGTTTTAGTTTAGAATACCAAGTAGTGACTTCCACTTTCTGTGCAAACTTAGGATTTTCAAAGTTTTACCTTAATAACTGTGATCTTTACTCTAATTATTTTGGTTGAGCTACTCATAGCTTACCTTGCCATGCTTGCAGACGCATTACGGCCGGTTGTTTTTCAAATAATGTTCACAGCATCAACCATTATTTGCTTCTAAGACAATTAGTCTATCTAATAAATTTTTTTATGCCCAATGTTAACCATTTTGCTCAGTTTATGTCCAGGGGTCTCTCTTGCTTAAATTTGCAGAAGTGTTTGCATCCGTCCGCGATCTCCAAATACTAGAATTGTATTTCGACATAAACTTGCTCTTTGGCAAAAGATCTTTATAACAATGCAGGCATGTCGTATTAATGATTTATTAAACAGTACTGGAATAAAATTCTTAGAACATTCAATGCATCTATTGTTTCCAAATGCAGCAGCCAATTTGGATGCAACCTTGTATAAATATTTGCCAAATCATAGAGGAAGCCTACATTTCCTTTATACTTAACCTATTTTTGGAAATGACAAGGATACACCTCCTTCCTCCTACAGTTTATTTTATGCGCTAATTATTATGACTTCGATTTCTTCTGAGGTCGACAGTGCCTTAAAGAAGCTCCAAACTGTAAACATGCGTACTTGTCACTTCCGAGGCTAATCAGAGATTCGGTCCACCAAGTTTTAGTTTTTATATGAATTTTTATCTTATAGCTACTTGTGCCATTAGAGAGTATCTTATGCATTATCACTGCACTGAGCGCAGCCCTGATGATAAACGTCGAAAGTAAGGTCACTCTTGCAAAATTTTGATCCGCTTCATCAAAATAGTTGGTAAACCTACACACGCGCACGTAGGTGGGCGCAAGGTGCTACAACTCCTTCCTCTAGTTGCAACCCTATAAATACACGATTTCTAGTACCGATCTACCATCCCTTTTGTAGCAGCGTATCAACGAGATCTGGTGTTCTTAAAAATTTTGAGTAACGATGACGTTATCGTGTAGTGACAAGCTGCTATCAGAAGTTGAAAAGCAGCCACTTGAAGTGCTTCCTGCAACCTTGAGCTGCTATTGGTTTCATCAGGCTCTTAGAAATGAACACTTCGAAAGGCGATTTATCAAGATGGAATGAACTAATCCCTCCCCACTTTACCGTTGCAAATAAAAAATTCGGGCTGAAAATTTGTCCGCCCGCAAAGTGCTTTTGCGAAACAGTGTGCCTACACACCACCTACTTTAGTCTATCCCAATAAACCTATTTACTCGATCCCCTTCCTCTGAAGCAAAGCGTCTTTTCTAAACACTTCTCATTGTGTGCTTTATTTTATGAGGAAATATGGGCGTTTTAGAAGTCAGAAGAAGACAACAAGATGGGAATTCGTGTTCTTTCAAATGTCAGAAACTAGGGTATGCTATGATAAGTCGTAGTTCCTTACCTTCTGGGCAAGAAAAGGTGGATTGCACAGGGATAGCACTTCGATGCCTTCCAAGCACATCGACGACGAGTAATGGTAATTCCGTCGTTGTTCAAGAAAGATTGCTGAACGTACATCAATTCAGTACTAAAGAGGTTATTATTATTGAGTAGGATTTATCATCCAGTCATCTCCCAGTTCCTTTATACTTTTCTTAGCAGTTAATAATTCAACAGCACCGAAATCCTCTCCGAAGCCAATGGTAAGATAGGGCGGGGTGGCTGTGGGAGAGCGCGGAAAGGGCCCACATAGGCACACATCCTATTCCTGCTTTGAGACCTGTGATAGCTCTTCCGCTACCTGGACTTTGACACAATTGGTACGTTTACAACCGCACAATGATTTCCCGAGCCGAGAAGACATTGGACTCCAATGTCATCGATGCGCCTCGTCCGCGTTAGTTTATTTTTACATTTGTATATCTTTTGAAAACTGCATTGTGAGAATTCACTCGCGTTACACTGGCCAGAGCTAGATGGCCCTCCATAACGAGTGCATGTCAGATGTCACCCGTTATTCGTAAGGACATGTAGCTAGGTGCAGACCTAAAGTTCGGTATCCTTTCATCCACTTTTTTTCTGCTTCAATGCTCCCCAACCGAGAATCTGCCATTCATTCAACTGCCAGGAACGCGTAGTACATGCATCGTCACATATTATGACACCTTCATACTGAAATTGCTCCAATCGTTTAGATGTGATGGCATCTAAGGACCAGATAGCCTTCTCCTCCCTCTTGATTTGGGCAATTGTCGGAAGCGGACGTCGATTCAAAAGTCTTCGTGAATTAGGCCGTCCAAGCAATTTGCCTTCAGAGTAGTTTGGTCTTCGCATCGAGGATAATTTCCGGGGTCTTTGGGCGGTTAGATTGGGATAGCTAACAGCTACCAACAACAGAGCATCTTGCGTCATCTACGAAGACGTAATACTGTTTACACCAAGTGTAGAAGAAAGTGTTGGGATTATTAAATGGGGAGGATTGAAAGACTCAATAAGGTTGCTTAAAAGGGCCACTTTTGGCCTTGACTGAAAGTAGGTAGTTATCACCTTCCCCAGAAACTAGTCACGAATTATGAGCAGCAGACGACCGAAAAAAAAATAAATGCGTTTCGCATTCGACATTGCTCGCCACAACAATTTGCAACTCGGAGGAACTTGAGAAGCGCACGGGGACTGTTTATATGCATGCATTACAAGGCGTGTGTAGGGACGCTTCGGTCTGTCGATACTACTCAGTGTAGCCAGTAGTACCTTCCCCTTTATGAACAGCCATACCACAGAATAATAGTTGAGGGAATAGAGTATTTTTTAAGGTTTCCCGTCCTACTTTCGAGCTTATCGGCAACTTTGAGGTGTAACATTTGGCGAGGGTGTGGTTTGGAGTAGCAAAGAATTTAGTGGATGCAATTCGGGTCGGTTTGCGCCGCGAAACAATGACTGACTTGACGGAAATTGTAGAGGGACTAGTGAAATACATGCGATTGTATGTACTCCCTACTATTCTCCCCTACTTCGAATTCCCATATCTTCAAATCCTGGTTGAGTCTGACTCCGGTGATTTCAATAATGCAGGAGCTTCTCATTAAAAAAAAATTGTTGACTAGCATTTGGAGGTGATCAGCATGCGACAGCGGAACCCACCACCCAGAATTAGATGGATTGAACAATTCGGATCGGCTGTTGAGGGCCGAACCACATCAAGGAGTTCGTACTTTGGATCGAGGAAAAGTAGAGGTAGCTGATGGTGAGAATAGTAATGGAAGAATCCAGAACTCTTAGAGTGACAATAGATTGCTCCACATCAACCGGGAAGCGAAAAGGCAGAAGGCAATCAAGCAGGTGCCATCCATATGCATTGAAAAAAAAATGTAGCGCATTCATCACTTCCTTCACGTATGCTGTAAAAACGCACTGTGCATTTTAAATTTGCGGACTGAAATGGGACAAGAAATGACTTTGTACTGCAGTGTTTGCTAGGCGACCATCCATACCATTGGCTATGGCCAAACCACCCTCTCAACACCCGGCCAAGACCGCCACTTCGTGCCCAAATGACTAAGTCCGATTTGTGAGTGTAGATGAAACTGTTAACCATCGAGATCTACTCCACACAACTCGAGGATGTGCAGGGACCACTTCTTGGAAAACATTCAAGATTGATCGGTTAAAGGAAGGAAATTCCACGGGAGGGTGGTGCTACTGCACCCTCATTTCTCCCCTTGAGGACTGGTCTAGATAGTCCAACGCGAGAGAGACGCTTGGAAAGTAAAAATAAAAAACAGAGCCGAGTAGATCCAAACCGTTTCCTTCTAGAAATGAAAAACTTCTGCATTCACAGCATATCCCTATCGCCTTGGGACGGTACTGGAGACTGACAGTAGCAACGCAAATTAAGAAATCATTTACTTTTTAGTAGGGAAGGCTAGAGGAACTCACCTAGTTAATTTATTCAACTGATAATTTTCTTCAAACCAAGTTTAAATAAGGGTTGAAAACTGCGGTAGTATCTACAATGGAAACGCGACTTGAAATACAGTCGGGTAGAAAATACTACAGCCACTTTTAAGCATTTCATGTGGGAATCAATGGTCACAGAGACATCGAATGAGTTCCCAGTTTCACTTTTATGAAACACTATCGCCTCCTATTGTCTTTCAAATTGAGTACCACCAGTGACCACACGGCACGAGGCAGTGGAGATGCCAGCTTGAAGCGTCAAAAATACGTTTAAATAGGGAATGCACTGGGCATCCTGGTTCAACGACTTGAGTGAGGAGGTCATTTTACTTCCGACAGGCAATTTTAATAAAGGAAAAAAAAGTGGAGATCTAGCCTGAAGCTATTGCAAGAACGTCAATCTAAGTCAACCTACTAGATTTCACCATAGCTCACACGGGTCAGAGGAGGATTAATGGAAAGCCTCATGTCACCCGATCAACAGGACAAAGCTGACGAATGCATGTGTCATGTATCCGAGTGTCAGGTCAACCGGCGTCCAGCCAATCGTTGTCTGGGCCAGTAGCGACGCCTCGTCATTAAGCTGTTGCGATGCTCTATAAGAAATAAACTGCACCCTTTTCGAAAATAATCAAGCCATTCTTGTTTTGTTACAGACTGGTTATATATGTACGCCAGCTTTCAGTAGGGTTTAAAGCCAGCTGGAAACAGGTAGACGGCAAAACCTAGCCCACGCGTTCTTCATGAACTCAAAGTGGGGCAGACTGGCACCCAGCGACCCAAAGATACCGTCGTAATCTTAACACACCTTGCTTTTTTCGCTTTTCTTACTAACTTACACAATGAACGAAATAAGAGTTACAGCGGTGAAGTAAGGTTGCTTTTGCACTGCCCGAACTTTGGGGGGGGGGGGGGGGGAGGAGAAAGAAAGGATCCAGAAAACAAACCAAACGAGTTCAACCGTGCGTCTGGAAAGTGACAATAACTGAAACACGCCATCACACCACAGGAGTAGAAAAAGTTAAAACGTCTGCTTAACCTTATGAGTACAAGTAGCGACCACAACTGAGCCCGGGTGTGGTCACGTGGATGAACTTTTAATTCCATCACGTTCAGGTGACAGCTCACCACACACTTTTGAAAGACAACAAACACAACAAAGTGGGAAGAAACCAAACAAAACACTCAACAAAATCAGTGTGAACGTATATATGCCTGTTACTCCAGCAAGATAAAATCTATGATACAGTGAGAAGGAGAGGAGGAAATTAAAACGGGGTAGGAGTGAGTCGTTTCAGGGGGGAGATGTGTATATTTTCTGGATAATCTAAACCGGTTGAAGGTCGCTTTCTCGAGGCATTCGAGGGAGCGACAAGGGGATTGGAGAGGTGTGTCGAGGCAGTGGGATGATTCTGGTCGAAATTTCTGTGGGCTTCACTACCTGGCACAACCGTCGTCAGGTTAGTTAGTCCTAGAATCAAAAGGAAGAGAATAGAATATAGTCAAAGAAGAAGTCTGCATTGGAAATGACTTGATACTAACCGCTAGAAGTATGTACAACCGAAGGCGAGGAGACTGGAATCTGTTCTTCAGGAAAGATAAGTGGAAAAGGAGGTGGGAATATTGGTTCATGGGAGCCGAAGTCGTCAAAGGGGTCCTCTTCGTCGATGTCAATGTCGTCAGAATCGGAATCATCCTCTTCTTCTCCCTCCTCCTCTTCATCACCAATATCAGCCGTTACGTTGTTAGAAGGTTGCCAGATGTCGGAGTTAAAGTCCTTCCCCACGCCTTCAAGCGTAGAAAGCATAGACGGATCACCGGATAGGGGAGAATATTCCTCTGAAGCCAAGTATATCTCCTCTTGAGAGGCGTGTGAAGCGAAAGGAAGCTGAGTAGGTGGCATTTGCGATGGTGGTAGTGGTGTTGGATATTGCCAAAGAATTTGTCGTGCCTTGAATAACGTGAATGCAATTAATAGGCCTCGTTTCAACTCCAGTCCAGTTCGTGACCGCTTTCCCTTATCCAACTTGCGAAGAGAGGAGAGAAGCACCTGTTCGGCTGTCTCTCGGCTCTCCAACATCTGAAATGGAGGGGGCGCGGCGGCTTGAAAGTATTTAGAAGGCGGAATAGCCTGCGGCGATGTCAACATAAGACCTGCGTATTTGCGTATGCGTTCACGGGAGGTATTGACGAGACTGCGCAGAACCGAGTGTAAGCTACGTTCATTCGCGTGTAGGTCTTCACCAATCACCCACCTAGAAGGTGCTCAGCCGCTTGCTGATTGGTGCGTGCGTGGATGCGCACGTGTACGCTAGGGTGGACGTGCGCACGGGCTTATGCGTCATCGCGGGCAGCGCGTGCAGGCGCGAGGTTTAAGCTGCCGCGCTTTCTCGCTCTCGCTCTGGCACACGTGGTGGCGGGCGTTGGAGGCACACACTGGGGCAAACAAATTTCGGGGATACTTTTTCGTACTGGGATCGCACATTTTTCGTATTGATATTGCAGAACAACTTAGTGACCCCACTGACGTGCCCATTTTTCAAACATGTGATCTTTTGTATAAAAAAAAAACGTTGTGGTAGATGGCAGTGGTTATCTGGCCCCTTTTCAATCAGTATAAAATAATTTTTAACTGACCTCCTCTATGTTTGTGGCTCCTTTTGCGTGATTTAATTTCATCCGTAAGAATTCGCAAAGAGATATGGAATTCTTAATAAAGTTTGCCAATCTAGAAAATTGTGATTGTAGTGCTTTGATTGCCTTCCTTTTGGTTTCGTAGGCACTTACAGCTGCACCCTTTGTACTTTCACTGGACGACGGCCTCCGAGACATGCCAGAAGCCTCCTCAGACCTTCCCTATATTGCCAGTACATTCTCCACCCTATTACTGTGACCCCTTTCGCCCCTGGGAAGGACTCGGGGCCCTACGTTGGTGGCAGTAGGAAGCTGACCGGATCCTAAATAGCAGCCGCCTTAAAGGATAAATCTCAACATGATGGAAGATGGGGGCAAATGCAACAGATGGGGGAATTTGTGACGATCGCCAATAAAAGGGTTGAAAATGACCTCCACCCTCGGCAACTGCCCCAGTCCCGGTTTCTGGAAGAAGGCGATTAACAATTGAAGCGACACTACCCGTGAATCCTCTGCAAAAGTGCTTTACGGAGTTGCCTACCTTACCTGAATGAAGATGACAAGGAGGTAAACACGCGATACCTCCTCCACCTCTCCATTGTCTTGGTTAGAAACCGACAGGTTTGTGGCTGGGCAGCAAACTGAAGTGAGAACAACGTGGCAAGGCAGTACAGACGTCAAGATGCCACTTTCACTTTTAAAAATAACCGTTTGTAAAACAAATTAGTAATTCACTGTAAATAGAGCTATCAAATTTTAGTTTTGTTTTCTTCTACCTCTTAACAAAAGAGAAATCCAAGAAAAGTTAAAAGTACAGAGACAGAAAAGTCCTTTCTCAAAAATAGCTCCAATTGATTCTCTTTTTTTTTTAATCCACTGATATTTAACGCGATTAGTAGATTAAAAATTCAGCAGTCTAGAAAAAAGTGGTTGAAGTATTCTGCTAAAATGACAATGAAATGAGAGGGCCAGTGTTCAACTGACAAGGCCGTTTAATGTCACCACTAAAGAGATACTTTATAAGGAATTAAATGACTGGGAAAATAAAAGGAGGCTGGTGGAGATTTGGAGACGGGTGGGGTTATTTGTAAGCAAAATATTATTTAATTAAATCCAACCTAGTTGGATCCGCAAAGAATGGCTTTTTTGAAAGGACCGCGAAGAGGTTTTGCATTTCACCGTACAGTTGTAGTTCCTTCACCACTTCCACAGAATGCCGCAGAATGGCACCGTGGCATGATGATGTCGTATCCATGTCTGTGGTCTCCTGACGGTGGTCCACTGGTGATAGCGACAAGCAAACTTCATCGCTTGCCACACGTAGTTGTCACTTCAATTTGCTGCCCAGCCACAAACCTGTCGGTTTCTATCCAAGACAGTGGAGAGGTGGAGGAGTTATCGCCTGTTTACCTCCTTGTCATCTTCATTCACCCGCGATCACCCTTGTGTGTTTTGTTGCGATCAATTGGTTTGGGAAGGAAAATGACAAAATGATTTGTCTGATTTTGTTACTTTTAAAATACATAGTGCCATCTTCAATGTAATTCTTTAAGGTGGAATGGATCTTGTTCTGCGGTGCAGAATAGGAAACTGAAGGCCTACCAAAAGTGGGCACCGTATTAGGCACCTGGTCGTAGAGAATTCGCGCAGTTTCAGTAGTTCACAACAGTTACTCTCCTCAACATTGGAACGGGTGCCTATCTGAAGCATTTGTACCACAGGTTAATTACTCCTTCTTTCGTGGACCTCCATGGAAGACATCGCTTAGCCTTCCAGGTTGACCACACTGATTGAGTGGCCCTTTCTCATGGCTTGTGTCGGTTGTTGGAGCACTTGACAACTGTGAAGACCTCCACCTGATTGATGACAGGGGTATGAAGTGATGCTGGGTGATTGCCAACTTTTGTTCGAACATTTATGCAGCCGTGCGAGGATATGCAAGATTACGATGTGGTTGCAGTTGCCTGTGAAGTATTCAAATGTGTTGGTGGGTGGAATGGAGGATCAGGTTCACAGAGCTGACGTTCAGCATTCATTTCGCCTCGTCACCTTGTTCCCACTTCAGTACAGGTGTGATCTTGCCAAATGTCTCTCCATGCGACTTTGTGTCAGGTACTGCCAGCGTGTGTGGAAGATGTGGTGGTTCAGTACAATTGTGGACAGCTCCATGTGAATGAATTATCATGACGTTTGAGTTGGTCCTCACCACATTCACAGCGTGTCAAATTGCAGAATACACGATTGGAGTGGTCAGTGAAGATGGAGGTGGTCTGAATGATGCGGTGATGTGCGTCCTCTGTCCATTTCAAATATTCCGTTAGTGTGCCATTTTGGTGACGCAACCGTGCCACAAATTCAGACGTCTTATTCATTTAGTGATTTCAATAAAAAATTTGTCGTGTCGCCTTTACGGGTGGATCGAGGTCCGGAGGCCATGGGCACGGAGTGGTTACACGGGGCCAAAATGGCACCACGATGGTGATGGAAATCACGGCATCCGTGTGCTTACACACGCACAGAATCTGTGTCTTTCTGCAAAAGTGATAGAACCTATTTGCGGTCTTTCCTTAAGGATCATTCCAAATGGATCCGTCCGCATGAGACTGGATATTATTGCTTTGAACCCCTCGTTATCCCATTTTTGTTATCCCACTTGAGCACTTTCCATTTCAGTGACGCTTTTTGACATTTGGTTCACCGTGTCTAGTTGTCATCACCTCTTAAATAACCATGGAAAGTAGTACATTTCTTATTTGGGGGTGGGAGGATAATTAGATGCCTCTTGTGAATTTACATATAAAATCTTTTATCTTAAACAAACTGGCTCATATATCTTCAAGGTAAAAGCAAAGCAGATGGTTGGATGCCATTCTGCATCAAACGCATTTCCCACACTGAATAGGATCACAGGGAAAATAAACTCTCCCAATTGGGGTAAGAATTCTTCGGATTACTTATTCAAATTTTCTTCTTTTTTTTCCAGTTGTCTGTCTAAAAGCGGCTAATTGTTGGTTTTACAGATTTTTTTGCCTTCACGGGGTGAAACGACAGGGATTGCGCCTGTCAACACATGTCTGGTGAGATGTTACACTTCGCCTGATCATCCTGTTGTGTGTCGCCATAGTTTCAGCCCTCTTTCAGCACTTGTTCTATGCGAAGTGGGTGATTTATTGCATATCCCACAACAATGCCATCCCCACAGTTACTCCCCGCATTACTGAGGACGTTTTACCTCATGGCACCCCAGAGTTAATCCCACTTTAGCTACAAAAGGAGCTACAGTGTCAGAAGGGAGGATGCGCATAATCCCCCGTCAAGTAAGTGGAGGTTTCAAAAAGAGGTAAATGTTTGGAAACCCGAGGGCTTCCCAGTCAGCACAGTTGATGCTTCAAGGGTCCATTTCTCGCACTCTGGTAACAGTGGTGATGGTTGTTGTCCATACACGTATATGCAACAGCATGTGATGGTGAGTTCAGTTGATGGAAAGAAACTCGTAAATATCTGCTCCAATCTAGCGAGGAATTCAAAGAGGGCAACATCACGGCTATCGGACGCTTAGTCTCCAAATGGTAAGACATTCGAGGAGTGTAGACATTTAAATAATGGCCAATCAGATCTTGTACGTCAGTGATGGTGCCCAGCCAGCCATCACGGTAGTCAATGCTGTGAAAGAAAATTCAGCAGGTGGGATATCACTTTCCAAATAATCAGTCCTTAACTCTTCAGTGTGATTCTACACAAGAAATTGGCACAACGCAACCATTTACAAATGTTAGGGCACCTTAGGTGCCAGGACAGGGGAACTATCTCAGAATAGTTCGGCAGTGAAGACAAATGTTTCCTTGCCTTAATAAAAGTAGTAATGCAGCTGTTGAGGGGAAGGGGAGTGCGAACAATTCTTTTTTTTTTTCAACTTGGTTCTCCTTTCAATGTTGTCAGGGTGTCAGCCAGGTTTCTACTCATTCACTGGAAATGACTGAAATTACTTCGAGTTATTTAAGCGAGAGATTTCTTGGGTTGTTGAACACCTTAATGCAAAATATGAGGCTTGAAGGTGAGTTAAATGTAGATCCACCTATAGTTACACTTTTACACCCACATCGTGTTTGTTTGATTCCATCTTGAACAGGATCTGCATATCCCTGCTAAAGATGCAGCACCTTGAGGCACCTACCAACACGGAAGAAGACTCATTATTAAGGTATCGGTAGTCCGGTGGTATACAAGACTGGCTGGAGGGACATGCTGCCAAGCGGGAGCTCATCCGCTGGAGAATAAACAGTTCCTCCACCTTTTCTTTGAGTGACCGAGCTCTTCCACTCCACTGTGATTCCATATCCATGATGGGGACATAGTAGCCTGCTCATGTCAATTATGCCATTTACCCAAGGTGGATGCCCTTGGAAGTAGCTCTACCTAGTAAGCACGATTTTTTTTGTTAAAGTTTTTGTCACATCTCCACTGAATTTTGTCTCATATGGAGATATACCTTACCTTCCATCGCAGAGGAGAGAATCCTGACATCTCTTGAAATTTTCAAGTATTATTTGCAAAAAGTTTTTACTTTACTAAAACCTAACTACTTAATTCAGGATTTCTATAAGGTCTTCACTGTTTAAGTCAACTTGCCATGAATAATGCATCAACAACACCACCCAGCAACGACAACTTGATCATAGTTTAACCCCGGACCCTCCTGTTTAGCCAATTTTACTTTTCCTTTCTCAGTAAGGCAATTTTTAAAAGCATCCTTTAAGGGAAACAACTTTGTTAACCATTGGAAGAAGCGACATCCCTGCCACAATTAAGGAAGTGCAGCGATTCATATCTAGCGGTGCAGTCACTCACTTCGGAAAATTTGTTTCCCCATCATCCATTGCGCACTTGTTCCACTTATTTTCCTCCTTGTGCTTCCTCTACCTATCCTGCCTTCCGTGTCTTAAAGAGCCCCCAAATCCATGGCAAAGGTCCTACTCCCTCCGGTAGCAGTTCGCTTGTTCATTTGTCGAGTATTTTTACATTCAGCATATTGTTCACTTAAAGTGACAAATCTAAGGCGAATTCTATCCAATGCTTTTTAATAATTAAGCGTATATATTAACTGAAAAATGTGGAAATAAATCTTTCAGATATCCAGCAAAGTGGGTCGACATTAAAACCAGCACAAGCTGTTTGAATCGCGCACACCTCAAGGCAGAGCCTTTGAACTTCCCAAAATCACGTCGCCAACTTGCAGGCGCATGGTCATACGGGATTGGAAGTAGATCTGTTGAGAACCTTCAAAAGTACTGGAAGCTTAGAAGTATATGTGACACGAGCAGAGCTCTACGCCGACACTGCAAAGGTCGGTTAGCAGGAAACTGAAAAGTTGGGCATCGTTATATTAGACGCTCTCAGCACCAATAGGTGAAGCTCCTCTCAGACTTGACTGCCTTAGCACCTTCAGGAGAAGCGCAGATGACACAGTGGTCAATTGGAGCGTAGCAGTTGAAAGAAAACCTTTTGATTTTCAGTTTGTAGTTCATATCATCTTTTATAATAAAGGCTTCAATCCAAGCCAAGTGGTTTTGATTCAGTATTATTCACTACCAATGGAAATATCATAGCCCAGGAGAGATTTGCGCAGATTTTAGTGTGGTTGGCTGTTGCAACTTGCTGCAAATAGTGGAGACCTGTAAAATTACATTCCATGTGTTGCAGGAATGTACTATAAGGTGTGGGTGCACTTCAGGCTCTTGGTACGGCACTCTTAATTGGACTCTCTCATTTTCTTGCCCTTGGAAGTATCGGTTGCATCTAATGAAGTTGATTTCACCCTCTGCTTTCCTACTTACGATTCATTCAGTTACAAAATTGAAGTAGAAGTTGGTTTCGTGCACAGGGTGTTGTAAAGCCTTTAATGAGGGTGTGGCACACGATGTCAGACCGTACCGCCACCACCCGAATTAATGACACATCAAATTGAGGAGGATTCTCCCTTCCTGATCAAGGTTAAAGTAATTAAAAACTGACCAATCAGGAATTGTCGATAATGTAACCTTTAAATTGAGTAAACGGCTGGTAATGAAATAATTGGTTCCACGCCTACACCACATGGAGAGGGAAAGTCGTGGTGGAAACCCAACAAAGGGGTCCCACTCCAATGTCAAGCGTTGATAAAAGGCCTTTCGATAGCCTGATTCACTCTTCACTTCTTTCGTGCGCATTAGGAACACTGCTTTGGGTATTTTAGATTGTTTTCTCCCCGATTGACTTGCGATAAGAAATGGCCTCTGTACTCCCACGACCCATTCAGTACTGCACACTTATAAGACCACTTCATCCTCGGCAGAATATGGTTGATTTATCTTTACTTGTGTGCTGGGCATTATGGAGGAAATTGTTTACTGCGCACTTCATCTTGACTACCAAACAATCGCCGTTGTGATCTGCAAATTGTGACTCGATGCAACTCGAAGGTGTGCAAGGCAGGCTTCTTCTTGAGAAACATTCGTCTTCTCTGCCTTAAGTAACACTGCCTACTCTCATGTCCGTGAGAGGGGATAGCAATACTGTACCCTTCGCATCCTCCGTATTTTTCTGAAAACATTTCTGCTAAGCATGTGAGTAGTTATTGGACAGTTTCAGGCCCCAACAGGAATAACCGAGGGAAAAAAAATCTTCAGAACGGAAAGTACACTGGGAGTACGATGTGTGGGAGTCGGTAAGTGGATCGGATGACTACCTTCCCCGCGCATTAATACCGTGACCTTGACCTTATCCTAATTATTTGTTCACATTAGAGTGCAAATCAGGAAAAGGTCTGAAATGTCCAAGAATTCACCTTCCCAGTGGAAACCTCCAGAACATTAAAATGATGACATTTTGCTATTTGTGAGTAGTAGATATCCCCTAGCAATGCCCTCTATCTCCACATGTCTGTTACTGTCTTGACATTAACGCAAGACAATCACACAATAATATGCCAAATGGAACAGACAATTTGGAAATAATGGTGGGATGGAATCGAAGGTGACTAAGGCCTTATTCAGCTTTTCCTAACTCCTAAAGACACCCCGTTTGATAAAAGTGAAATCCCCAGACATCTTGTGCTTTGTAGTTGGCTTCTACTGCATATGACATCATTTGTCTACCCCCAGCACCCGCCACCTCAACATATTCTGGGTGTAACTAAGGTGCTAGAGCTAAGCTGATGCCATAGTAACTTGCCTCTCTTTTCCAACAATGATTGTTCTTGATTCAGATCCATGTGATAATAGGTGCGCTTTGTATTCGTTGGGGAAGATAATATAACCGGAAAAAATGAGCGTAGTCGCTAGGTCTACCAGAAGCATGGAAACTGTGGATGCAAAAAATAGATGATTTACTACTACGATTTCCTTCTAGCACTAAATATGAGCCGATTTTAGTGGCTGTGATGAGAAAAAACAGGTGTAATTACTTAAACTAATGAGGAACTTGGCTGTTTCTTTGTTGCGTTGAGGTTCACGTTTTCCGAGCTTTATAATGAAAAACATTTGTCATAAAGTTGACGCGCTAAACAATGTTAAAATACCAAGCATTAGGATCATTGCTAGAGATATGAGGTGGGAAAGCGAAGCAAGAACCAGCACATTTTTTAAAAGAATTATGGCTGTTTTGGACACATTTTAGTGGTAAAATGATTGATTACTCTTAGGTTCATGGAGGGAGTGGAAAAGCGGTATAATTATTTAACCAAGACAAATAATTTAAAAGGAAGAAACCTATAGTGCCATGATTCTCAATCAACTTTTGCCTCTTTTTCCAGTTTTGGTTTGATCTGTTAACTTAGTCTCTGTGGTTTGCATTTCCGTCTTGCGGCATGCCCCAACGGACGTGGTTAAAGACCCGATCTACTAACCAGTAACTTAAACAGCAAAAGAGCACGAAGTATTGGGGATGACCAGAGAAGCCGTCATTTTCGGAGCTTTTTAGCACTTATAAACACTACGTAAACGCGTATGAACACCTACTCTACCATAGGTGCTGTTGAAACTGCATTTCCAGACATCGGACCATGATTAGTAAATTCGTTAGATCCCCTACGAGCCGCTTTCCCAACATTTTGTGGAACCCTTTCGAAACCCATTTTGATGAGGTACCGCTATTCATCAGGACACAAAAGGTTTCCCATTTCAGTGGCTATTGCGTCAATGGAAAAAGTGTCAAAATGCCTAGTATGACAAAATTTGCAGATTTGACACGCCTGTTTCTCCCAAGCGCTAACTTCAGCCAGCCATCTGAACAGCTAATGACCAATCAAAATTGCAAGCTAGTTTCCAGTGTCCTTCACACCGACCAATCACATTCCAAGGGTAAAAATTTTCCTTTACCTGGAGTGGAACGATTTAGCAGTCGGTTTATTAGGCCGAATAATCACACCATTTAAAAGCTTCGTAAACAAATTCTTAACAAAATTAATTAATTTGAGAGTGTCAATTAAAATGACAACATATTTCGGAATTTCCGATAGCTAAGTAGGTTTCAAATAGGGGACGCAAAATAAAAAGTCGAACAGTGTGATTGCTGCCACATTAATGTGCACTTTCAGTTTGTAGTAGAGAAGGGGAGAATAAAAGGAAAGTATATTTGAAGAAGTTTCCCTCCTTGCACACACGCACACAGCGGCCAATGACTAATGGGGCCGGGTAGACATGCCGTGCCTCCACTGAGTCATCGCGGCCGATGACTCATCCGCGCCATAACAATCAGGTCAGCAGCAGGCTATGTTGAATGTCGCGAGAACAGCCAAAAGTTGGCCCGATTTTAAACCCCCATAAATTATTAACCGGACTTGACGCTTTAAAATGATAGAATGAACAGGTGATGCGGAGGATGGCGGAGGTAATGCAAACAAGTGGAAGGTGGACATGAAAGGGGACAATTTATACCTCCTTCGGTTACTCCTCTCGGAAAATAACATACTAACTTGAGGCAGTAGTATGTGTGGTAAAGAGGAAGCTTCAAAATGAAAAAAAGTAATAAGCCCCTGACTTGTGTTTGGCCTGGTAATTTATTGTCGAGAAATTTGGTTGGACTCGTTTTTCAGTCTATTTTTAGCCTTTTAAAGTGTTAAAACCTGCTGAAATGGGGAGCTTGGGGGAGAGGGGAGGGAGAACCAAGCCTTTTTAACTGAAAAACAGTGGCTGCTTTCGCACAAGTACCGGAAATGAAAGGATCCTTTCCTCTCAACGTATCTACTATGGAAGACCTAGAACAGACCCCACTAACTGCCACCTTATTTTTAAAATTACTTTGAATTCAGTGATTTAACTGGTGTTTTGTCGTACATGTAATTACTCGGACTCTTTAGTTTCCTCAAAATGGATTTTCTGACGCCTTTAAGTGCATAAAAGGTCTTCTCCGATGCTGGTGTGGTGGTACCCAATCCGAATGAAGAACAGCACTGACTTCTTCAACACGGAAGGCGGGTACATCCTGCTGCAAAAGCCAGATTTTGAATTAGACACGGTGACTGCTGACTGCTGTGGACGAAAGTCCCTTTCCTAGTGTGACCTTTGGGTCAATGTCACCACGAAAATGGTTTGGCATACGGAATGTGCTGGCTGGATGTGTGGCGCAAAGCACAAGAAAGAGTACTTCACCGGTAAACTAAGTGACCCACCTTTAGGTTGTAGCAACCCAAACGAATATTTTTGGTCAGCTGATAGATTTCAAAATTGAGGAAGCCAAAGGAACCTCGATGGTATTCTTATTTACCTGTGAGGTGGCCACTCACTGACCGTAAAAATTGCCCATGACAAGTGGAAGAGTCAATATTCGACGCCCTGGTACCTCGTTTCTCTCTTAAAGCTGCTAATCTAAGTAGTGTTTTTATCTCAAAGGGCATCCGAAAGTGGTTCGGTTATTCACAGACGATTGCAACACGTTCTAGTCCAGTCTGATGTCAGCAATCATCAGCCGCCGTGCAGGATACGAGATCGGGCTGACATTCACAAGTGAAATTAATTTCATTGGTCCTTCAGTTGCCAGTCTTCCTGGGCTGGATTATCCACAGTGCCGATCTTTTGGAACAACATCCAATCAACAAAATCGGAATAATAGGTATTTTGACGTGGATCACTAACCCCCGCCGCTAGCAAGTCTGCCATTCCCTCTGCCATCAATGCCCAGGGAACCTGGAAGACTCGTGGAAGAGTTGACACGAAAGGAACTTTATGGGTGGATTGCCTCACAGGCGACTAAAGGTCTGTACTGTCAAAAAGAAAAACAAAAATTCAGTTGATTGATGTGTTAGTAGCTTTAGTCCAAACCTACCACAAACTCTCAAGGGATCAAATGCGGTGATTGGATGCTTTGTTTAACCGACATAATAAATTGCGTGGACACTATAGTTCCTTCAGGCTATGTTAATGGCCTCGCGCCTCGTCTGGACGTTAGCGATACATGTCCTGCCGCATTGACTAGACCGACTGGATATTTGACTAAGTAAACTGAAACAGCAACCAATTCGAGTCCCAAATAGTCAATTCCGTTCCATTAATTCCCGGAAATGCTCAAAATTTAAAAAGACGTTTCCGTGACTGCGATAAACATTAGAGCATTAGAAAACTTCCAGAAATCACGTTCAAAATGCTTAAAATGCAACAAAGATTCTATTTCGAGTTTTTACGCAAATCAACGAAAAAAAATCCTACTGCAATTTAAAAAAAAAATCATTAAGGGAAGATTTGACATTTTCAAACGCATCAACTGATCGATTCACTCCAGATTTGAACGTGTAAAGATGCTCTTCCTAGCTCTACTCGTAGCCGTATCACTTTTTTCCCCTATCCTGGGCGTCTACCACATCCAGCGATGTTGCATTGATTGGGTGGAGCCCTGCAAGTGTCCACGACTCTACATCACCGAGGATTTACGTCCCTGTGGTAGTGAAATACTTATCACCGATCTGAAAATGCCTGTGGCCAGATTCCAAGTGTCCGACGAAGTCAGGTTGCATGTGAGTGGAATGGAAAACCTTCCTACTGATGATTTGTAAGTAGCTGAACAGTGTTTTGAATACCATGTCGTGTTTCAGAGTTACTTCTACACGGTTGTGTTCCTGTTGACGAACAGACTTTCGGGGAGCATTGAAGGATTGCGGTTCAGACTAATGTTTGCCAGAATCAACATCCCTGTGAGTTGAGTGCTTTGCCTCTAGGGCACGTTCACATGTTTTTCTAGTTTTTCCCTTCTATCATTTTTAGAGAGACCGTTTTGTGGGAATATTAGCAGACTCGGTGGAGGACAATATTATTGCCGTAAGTTTTGTTCATTTTAAGAGAAATACTACACATTTAATAGAAAAAGTTGTATTCTCCTTTTTGATAACCATGAAATAATAATGTGTGAGTTTATCGCGAGCTTTGAAAGTTTAGTAGAGAACGCCCCCACACGAAAAGTGGTGACCTAGTCCTGTAAGTCGTAGTAAACATGTGCGGAGGCGAGTGAAAGTTTCCTGCTTTCTAATGAAAATAGGTACTTCATTAAAACGCTCATGTAGCTGTGACAAACCTACTTCACATATATAAGTAGTATGAAGACAACCTACTTTAGTAAATAACATTCAGTAGAGTATTAAGATCTTGACTGCTCTGAAATGCCTAGAAGCATTTTTTACTCACTTATAATAATATAAATCACGTAAATGACAGATATTCTTGTCAAAACAATGCGTATTTTTTGCTTATGCATCGAGATTTGATAGTTTTAAATAGAAAAAAAGTAAATTCAAATGTTAGATTATTAAGTAATTTTTGAACTCCACAAGTTGAACCTTTAATTAAGCTTATCCTACAACTCTAGTGTGACATCAAAAATGTTTGAGGGAACGATATGTATGTGTACTTGACAGCTGGCTGAATGCTGGAGGCTTAAAGACGGACGGGTTGGCCTCATCCACACAGATTTAGGGTATTTGAATGGGATTTGGCCTTAGAGAGTTCTTAGAGCACCTTCAACTTCTATCTGTGCATGGCATAGGCCACTCAGGAGAGGTGGACGGAAGCGCTGACCTCAGCACGCTCTAAGATGTTTGGAAAATTAGGCACGACAAGTTATGCCTCTTAGAGAAGACAAACAGAAACTTAGTTGGGTTTCATTCAGCCGATAGAAAAGTAGGGGTGGTATTGCTTATTCAAAATGGCGTTTTCAAAGAGCCCGGATCTGGCATCACTTCTGTGTAACACGGGACTAGGATGCGTGCCAAAGGAAGGAGACATGATAAGGAGTCCTTATAGGCTCACCTATTTTTAGCGTATCTTCTCCCTCTACCACGATAAGGTTAGCATTTACCCACAGAAATCAAAATTGCTGCACTTTTGGAGGGATTTGCATGCCTCTGCCACCAATTCGGTGTCCTGAGACCTTGCTGAAGTTGTAATACGCCATGGTGGTATGGCAGAATGCACATTAACTATGTATTAAAGGCACGGGGAGGCAACTAGCTTGCCCCGAAGGTTATGCCATCAAGCGAAAGTACAACCTACAGGTTTGAAAATCACTGAAATTTAAAGGGAGCTTTCCTTCATTTTTGACCATTTATGGAAGACTAAGCTATGCGTTTTAGCCCTTCACGTATACAAAATTGGGTAAAAGAAGGGAAGGGTGGCTAAAAGCTTTTTGCTAGGACAAATTCCCGTAAAAGAGTGCGACCCCTAGAGTTACCAGTTGAATGGGGAGATCATCCACCTTTGTGAGTGGTGCTGTGTGTAAGGAGTGCCCTTCGACAGCTTTTTTCTTTTTCTATAGACAATCAAATGCAAGCGCAAACTCCTTGGCCTTCTTTGAAAAAAAGGATTTAATTTATTGATTTGATTTCATTCAAGACTATATCATGCAACAGAATCTTGGACAGAGAAGATCGATTAAAGAAAGACTTTTTACATTTGAGTGGTACGAAGAAGGTGTACCAATTATCCAGATTTTGGGTCGGAGGGTCAGATTTCGTCTCCACCTTGGAGATTAGAGCTATCGACCCAGACACGGGGTTAATGCCATCGGATACCTTGTCAAATTTGACAACTTGGCAAACTTTTGTCAAAATTTTCTCCTACATTATGCAGCACATTTTTGATGGGTCCTGTTGAGAAGAGACTGTGAAAGTGTGACCACTTTGATCTTGACCACTCCATAAAATAAATCACGACGTCAATTCGGCTCCCCTAAGGCTTGTCGTTGTGACCCCTTTAGAATGGAGGAAAAGGCGGATAACTTTCTTTGAGTGCTAGGCTCAAAATACTTGCACAAAATTTAGAGTCCAAATCACCGTCACTTTGTTAAACCAACCAAGATGAGATGACTTAAACAAACTATTTCCTAAATATTTTTGTGAAAAGTTCATTTGTGTAAAATTGTTTAAATGAGGGTGTCTAGGCAAATTTTCCCTCTAATGCATTTGTTGCAGTAGCTCTTGAGTCGAATAATATCTCTGTTGATGTTAAATAAATGGTCAATTTCCCCCTTTTTTTGTCAAAAAATGAGCGATTTGCCCTGGCAAATGTAAGGTGTGACTCGAATTTACAGCTTACTGAATATACTACTTATTTCATATTTTAGTATGACTATGGTAGAAACACTGTATTCGGTAAGTATTTTCAATCAATTTTCCTTTTATCTTGCGAATTGAGAACTTGAATAAATTATCTTATGCAGCAGTTGAAAAACAGCCCTTATAGCTGCTTCATTCACTTTCCAAACAAGTCAAGGAGGGAAACGACGAAGACTTTAAAAGGGGCTTGCTTTAAGCCAAATCTGGTCTCTTTGGAGCTATCTCCTGATTTTACGCCATACCTATTCCCAAACGTTACTGAGATAAAAAAGAAAACTTTGGTACTACCTAACCAGTCTAAAACAATATGCTTCATCATCGTGTGTCCACTAGCGTAAGATTTTAGTAAGTGCCGATGCTGTTCAAGGCTTGTGGTGGGTTCAGCGTTAACGCCGAAAGAGGCTACACATCTCAAATACGTACAGAATTAGGCGTCTTAAGTGCTGATAGAATGTTTAGAGGAGTGACTAATGGAACTGTGAACCTTAAATCACTTTCTCACTGACGTACGTCAACTTCCACCGACCTGTCTCTCCGATTAACAGATGAAGGTCATATCACTACACTACCCATCAACAAACAAGGATCTCCCGTGTCTGATGTTTAAAGGCCACTGTCTTCACCAGCACAGGTAGTTAGCCCCCACTACCACGCGTCGTCTGCCAACTTGACAGGTGGTGTGTAGGGTGGACAATACAATGGACTACGTACCCATTGAGTGGAATGGAATATTCAACAGTCACCCTTCCGAAGCTAAACATGTGACGCAGAGCGAATCGTACCTCCGAATAACTAAAGCCACAACCATGGGGATTGTAGGGAACGAGGCAGTGATTGTCAAAAACGGAAAGTAACAGCCAATGTGGTTGTGGAAATCTTCTAGGTCCTTCAAGCAAGCAGGTTTCGAAAAATTTAGAAATACCACGAATCCAATCCATCTTCTGAGCAGTTAATTCTGATACTTGATCTATTATCAAAAATTCTTTGGTTCATCTTGTAAGGGAAATTGCTTAAAAAAATCCTCAGTTCGAGCAGTTGTAGCATCTCTGCGAACTCCGATTCTGGTAAATTGAAGTCCGACTATTCAACGAATACAAAAATCACTGATTAGGAAGTTGATGTACATGACTAGGCGTTGCCAAGTACTAGAATATGTGGTTGTCCATAGGTCAGGAATCAATCAGGTTGCTGTTCATGACTTCAAGTATCGTCGGTGGTTCAAGTACGTGAGATCGTTTCATTTGCCCACGCTATTTCGAGTGGCTTTCTTAACCAATGACACAGACAAAAAGTATGAATGCTATTCTGGACTCTCAAACGTAAAATGTTGGGGCAACCTGATCCATGTTAGGCTTGTCTGCTTCATGAACCAAGTTTATATCAGTTCTAAAGCTGTGGAAGCATGTTTCTTGTAAAATTTTCCGGACATCAATTGTAGACGGTGTGTCGTGGGACAGGAGAGCACACCACTCTAATTTAGCCTCAGTACTTTGATTCTGGTGATGTAGAATGCACTGGGAATAAGGAGGATTCTCTACTTTTGATATTGTCACTATGGGCTAAAAAACGCGATCAAGGACTTTCCTTGCCTTAATGTCACATATATGTGACGTTGAAGTAGATAGAGGAACAGTCTAAAGCATCCTCATAAACAAAGTAGTGAGAAGCAAAATTTGATAAGACAACAACTAACCACAGCTGCTACAGCAAATAATTTTATTTTTTTTACAAAATAAGTAAAGTATTTGAAAAGTCCTGGCGATACACAAATTGTGAATGTCGGGAAGATGGTTAAAGAATCTAACGTCTGCTTTTACCTAAAAATTATGTCTAAAAATAGAAAATTTGCAAAAAATATCGTAACTAAGGGAGTTGATACACTTCCTTACAGAGATTTTTAGAAAAAATGGAACTGAGAAATAAAGTTTGTCCATGTTACTACTGCCTGCAATCTTCTTCTGCCGAAAAGGCTCTGAATGGGCCATCTTCTATATGCTTGTACCAAAAAAGGCAGAAAAAACTAAAATTTGATTATCATCTCCAGAAAACAAAAAGTTGCCCTTCTTACAGAGATTCGTTTTGCTGTTGCATAAATTCAGGAGTTCATTCATTGCAGAGGATGTAATCCACCGAAACAACAAGAATGCCTCTTCGAATTCATCACAATTCCAAGATTTGTCAAATGTGCATACAAAAGGCTTACTTGAGGCACTTTTTCACCGAGATATTGACACCTTTTTTTGCCTTGACATGATACTTTTCAGATGAGCTTTCGACATTTCGTTTCACCACTGAGACCGTTCCTCCTGATTCGCTGACAAGTCTCACCGCCTTCCTCATCTCCCAGTCCAGTTACCTAGACTTCTTCAAGGTAAATTTCACCGGTCTACCTGCAGATCGAATTATCCTACGCAGAGAGTTAGCATACATGTTTCCTGGTGAACCCATCGCAGCTGCTAGCCATAGCCTAAGCGCACAACAAGCATTGGAAGCAGGAGCTGAAGTGACCTCGGACTCGAGGTTGACCATGTCACAGGATGTCTGGATCCCCGAAGGGACTACTGAGGGAGTGGACATCACTGATGCTGAGACCGGTGGCAGGAAGATTAAAAATCACTTTCATGAGTGGTTCCTGGGACAGCGAAATATGACTGTTTGACTTTTGCATTTCTCTGGTGCAGCAATTTTCAGCAAACAGACTTTTCAAGGCAATCTTCCTATCCTAAAAGGGAAGGGGTGGGGAGGTTTGGGACGAACTGACTATCAGAGGCTAGAAATTACATGACCTTTAAAGTCACGCTGCTCAAGGAGGAACGAGGATGTGGCGACTGACGTACCTCCGCCTAATAACGCACAGATATCGATACCGACGGACGTTTGACAAGTCGCCCCATGCGACAATGAGTTATTACATCAAGATGGAAATGAGGTTTTTTTATTTAAGGAATCCATTATGTGAATAAAATTGCCCAAAATTCAGTGCCGCTTCTGTCCATAGCTTGATCTGGAGAGGTTTTGGGATTCTCACGCCCTTGAGCTGCATAAGAAGTCGAAACTGCGTCCGCTTTTTCGTTTTACGTGACCCTTTTGACAAGTTTAGTTCCTCTTCTGCCTTGGCAAATAACTAGAAAAGGTGATTCCACAAAACTCGACACAACTTTTTTTGCTTTAGCCAAAAGTTGGGCATTTCTTCTTTGCAAAGTTACTTGGTAATTTGGGACAGGGTGGATTGTTTCTTACACGATCCTCCTCTATACCTGATAAACTTTTGTCCCTTTTCTCCTTCTTATCGAACAGTTTCATCTTGCCTCACCACCTCCCCGGATGGTCTGTTGATTTCTGTTCTTCAGAGGCAATGATTCTGAAGATACCTCAGTAGTGATCAGTGTTTTGCAGGGAAAATAAGCTAGCAGTCATAAGACAAAAATTTTCTGTCTCTAATTCATTTTTAAGCATAAATGTAGTCTGTCATATTGCCTGATAGGGAGAGAAAGTGTCAGGTTCCATCCGCAGTGACGCCGCCACCGTGGACCTCAGGGTAAATGCCAAAGGAAAGTACCAAACATCACAAGTTAATGTAATCATTTCAATACTTTGTAAGGTATGGGAACCTGTCAAATATACTTCATTGTTTAGCAAAAGCATCAAAGGGTATGCCTGTAGGGTATCCCTCACTGTACGCTTTGTTGTTTTTCTCTGCTCCTGTCAGTTGGTTGGACCCTGGAGATGGGAGTCTAGCTTAGCTGGATTGCCCACTGTGATTGGCTCAGCTCCAAATTCACAGAAGTTTCTGGTCATCCCTTGCTAACCACGGTAAAGCAACAGAACTTATTACCTTAAAATGGTTGGCTGTGGTGGTAAAGAATGCATTTCCTGGCAGAATTGCGTATCGTGCTAGATGTTAGGGTAACTTTCAACTGGGAGCAACGCAGCATGAGAGAGCAAGAAGAGTAGAGGCTACGCCTACATCAAATGGAAAGCAGAATTCGTGATGCGTTCCATTCATACATAAAGCACACATAATGTATAAACACAGACTTCAGGATCCATTATTTTCTGATTTGTGTATTTCGAGGATGTTGAAAAAAAAGCTGCATATGGTTTGTCTTTGACTCTCTCCAAATGGCTAACTTGTACTTAAAGGTGATCATTATAATTCCACCAGGCACATCTGATGGGGACACCAGAAATCTCAGAACAACTTTTATCTTAGAGGTCTAAAAGTTTTAATTTATAAATCATCGCATATTTTGAAAGATTTATTGGTAAAACTCTTCAAAATGGTACAGACAAGTGAAAGCATCGACCATCCATCCATCCATCCTGTATCCATCCAGTATCCATCCTGTATCCATCCATCCATCCATCCATCCATCCATCCATCCATCCATCCATCCATCCATCCATCCATCCATCCATCCATCCATCCATCCATCCATCCATCCATCCATCCATCCATCCATCCACCCATCCATTCTTCCATCCTTCCATCCATCCATCTATCCATCCATCGATTCACCTATCCATCTAACAAATTAGTCGACAGTGGCTCTCACACTTTACTCCTTGTGTACTCATTATTGTTATTTAGGTGTCTTTTATGCAATAACTCATCTTTTGCTTACTCTGATTAACAGGAAACTCAATAGTGCCCGTGTTTACACAAGTGAGCCCCGGACTCAAACCCTACACTCATTACTCACCGCATCCCGCTAGAGCACCATTATAGCCTCAAACGACTCTGTTTGTGATGAATTACAGCTACCATTTTTAGCCTCATTTCCTCTTTGATGGTAAAACAATAGCACTCAAAGTTGAAACAAAATGACGTTATAAGAAGAGAGTCAGAAATTATTACCCAATGGGAAGGAAGTGTTATCTAAACCTCAAGCACCATACCCCAGAGCTTTACCGTGTAAAGAAACCTCTTACTGTAATTTAAAATGGAAGGGAGAGAGGAATGCTACTCGTCTTCTTCTTCTTCTTCTTCATTCCTGGTGGTACCTGCGCAAGCTGCAAGTGATATTTGCATTTCCTTGGCCCTCCCATGAGGATAATATCTTGCAAATTGGAACAGATAGTTGGGAAACGAGGCGAGGTGGAAACAGGGGTAGATAGGGCTAGAGATAAGTAGTTTGAGACCCTTTTACCGCACAGTACCCTCCTTTGGCACAAGTAAGTGAATCAATTAGAAAATCAGTGGATTTTGTGCTTCAAAGTAGTTAGAGTAATTAAGCTAGTGAGCCATAAATTTGAGAGGAATTACAAGACTTACCTCAAGAATTTCGATTATCAGACTGAATTCGCGGATACTTCTTTTCCTTTTCGTGGCCACCTTCACTGGATAATTCTCCAGTTTTAAAAGGGAGACACCGCGGTTAGAAAAATCCTAACTTTTAAGACGTAGATGATATATGACCCCTGATATATCTGTCTTTTGAACTTGACATCTACCAATTTGAAGGCTGAGACTTGTCAAAAAACTTTGCCAAATTAACAATTTCCTTGAATAGCGTGCTATTAATTCAAAGTACTGGTTCAAATGAGGGCACTGGTTTTTGGACTGAAATCCCACCTTCAGTGGGACTTTGATTGAGCAGATCACTACACAATGGTTCAAATTTATGTAAACAGCCCTCCATGGGGATATGTGATATTTTGCTTCGTCATCCATCATCTTCATTCCGCCTAGAACGCGCCATAACTTTCCTTTAATGACTAGTTGAGGCACATTCGTAGGCTTTAATTAATCAGGTAAATGGATAGTTCAAGATCAAAAGTAAACAGCGACACTGTGCCTTGGGCTATTAATGTTGGACGTTAAGCAGCAAATGTGTTTACTGATAAGTGTAAGCTAAGCAACAGCCTTAGTGTCAACCCCTCTGTGATTCTGTTTTATGCCTTAATTAAACCCGGCCAGGTGCTTAGATCACGCAAGTGCCGTGCCTTGGACCTGCAAAACGTCTGCTATTGCACCAAGCTAATAATCAGGAACAATTAAATTCTCATTAAAGTAATTACTGATGACTTGCTTTTTTACTTTAATTCAAAATTGAACCATTTGAGGTGCTTTTTGTTGGTAAATTTCGCACCTTAAAAATGACAGTGGGAATGAGGGGGGTTTGTCGATCTGAAATCTTTGGAGGTTTGAAGTAAGGGTATTCTTCTACTCCATTATCTCAGGTGGCCATTTTTTTCCAGTGAAGTTAATTTTATTTCAGGCAAAATTTTGTTACACTCCTTCAAAAGTTAAATGGAGTTCTGTGGACTTAAAAAAGATTATTTGCAAATTTTAACCAATCAGAGGAGGCTTGGGGAATCAAAACCCTCTCTTCTCTCCCCCTAGTGGTGGCTGGTTGGAGAAGCTTGCTTTACCTTTAAGGTAGAAGCATGACTTGATTTATCCTAATTTTTGTTGAGAAGAAGTAATTTAGCTCCCAAATGGGAGACTGAAGGAATTTGCTGTGCCTTCTGCGACTACCTTGCTGAAGGTCAAAACAATCGGGGTTGGGGTTTACTCTACCGAGTCTGAACAATTTAGCAGACTTTTTAAAAACAGTTAAGGCCTATCAAGCTTTTGAATGTATGTTTTATTCTTGGACTGTCAAGAGCACCATGTCGTAGAACTTAGCCGTAGTAAGGTTTCATACCACATTTCTTACGGCGAAAGAGAGATACCGACCCTTCCTTACCCACACTCGGCCTCTATTCATTCCCCTGGGCTGTGTTTCCTTCCTAAATGATCATTAATGACCTTGCTAATGATTCTCCTGACCAAATCACGCAGTCAGTTGGTAATTAGAATAGACATCTGAAAATTAAAAATGAGGTGCGATTGGAGGTAAAGAAGACGGGGTAATTGCTTGTGTCCTGGCAACACTATGTGCCATGAAAGGAGGGTTTGCAGCTAATGTGGTTCTCGTCCAGTTAAGAAATAATTAGATATTGTAATAGTGGTTGTTTAAATAATCAATATGAGTTACATTTTTGCTGCAAAAGAGCTACGCAAGCATTTTTGTGACCTCTCGTAACCCACTTGGATGCGACAGAGTATCACATGAATGACTGCATGAGGCTGTCAACCGACTAGACTAGACAGAAAAACACTTCGTCAAGAAGCCACCTACTTGGAGCGAACGAGCCGCTTGAGTTGAGCAGGCAAGACACCGCAGGGTATGTAGTTATGTTAAAGGGTTCCTCAACACGAGTGTGGAGGACAAAGTGCTGGTGGGTCGTGATAGACAACTTGAGTCCTTCTGTAGTCTAGGGGGCCTCGACTGGATGCATGTGTGGTCTGTCTATCCTACCTTCACTACCAATTCTCTTGGGCATCACAACTTTATCAATGTCACAAATAAACTTCTCTTTGTACTCTTGAGCATCACATGCCTCTACTAGTTGTCAAGCCCACTTGCGGAAATCACCTAGGTTAGGAATAGATCATGCAACATCTGTGTCCTCTCAGGATTACGAAGTTCAGTAGTGATATCTCTTAGAAGGTTTCATGATGCTCACAAAAAAGTTAACTAATTTGTGGTCTTTCCTTTCTTGACCCATAGTTAAAAAATGTGACAAGTAATGCCGTACTGCTTTACAAACCATCATACATGGATCATGTTTTCTACTAAATACACTGTCAAATTTTGGAACAAAAATAGTTAGGACTTTTCAAAATCCGGCAAAATAGTGTTTTTTTTAACTATCAGGTATAATTATAGGGGAAAAAGTATCGGTTTTTATGTTTATTAGTTGTTCCACCTACTGATTAGCTAGTAAGTAGGCAGCTGGCAACTCAAGGCAACTGAGCCGGGTTTAAAACAGCAAACCGGACATAGAGTTCAGTAAATTTTTCTAGAAATTAGGGCCACTAAAAATGATTATTAAATCTTAATGTCGATTTATATGCTTCCTCCTTTAGGGATTGGGCTGCTGTCACTTTCCTCCTACAAGACTCAAGGCAGAGGAGTTCAAAGTTGGACCATTTACGAAAAAAAGCAAAACTTTGCGAATTAAAAAGTTCTTTCTTGAGATTTAAAAGTTATTTAAATAAAGTGAAATAAGTTATTGTTACTTTTTCAACAGGAAGGCTAGTAACCTAGATAAAGAGTAGTCTCTTATTAAGGTAGACCACGTTCAACCATCTACCGTTTTATTGTCTAAAAAAGTACTTTATGAATCTTTTAAAATAGTGAAAAGAGTCTTTTTGAAAGGACATTTATAATAGGCTGTCAAAGGCGTCTCGCTGCCGACGTCTGACTGTCTTACGCCTTTAAAACTCGCACACAATTGGGCATACCTTTTATAAGGGCAAGGGGGGGGTGGAGGGGGAGCAATTTGAAGGTGTCATAAAGGCATGCAAAACAGCTTTCGTGACACTAGGGATAGAAAGTTCATTATGTCTTAGACTTCTTCCTGAGACGCAATCAAGATTCAAAATCTTCCAGTGGCCCTTGAGGCTGCTTTGAAAATCTGCTTGATTTTTAAATTGGAGTGCATTGTTTGCGTATTTAAATTAATAATCTCCTTAATCTCCGTGGTTTGGTTCTTTATTGAGTAAGAGGCGTGTTTGGTGTTTTTTATTGGTAGGAGCAACCAACATAGCCTTGTCTATCTCTGTTTTACTGCCGTTTCAATTCTCAAAAGTTTATTTGACTCTCTGTGCTTATGGGATTATTTATTACAAACACCAAAGCAGGCGTCGTCCTACCTTTTTACCTTTTACCATACCAAGGTGCGATAGGAAACCTTGCGTTAACTTTTCAAGGCCAAGAAAAGTACTTTTACTGTCATGTTCTGCCTGTTTCTTAAAATTTTAATCTTCCTCCACATGGTCGGTTTTGATGGAGCAAACCTTAGCCGTGATCACCCGCCTTTCAGAAACTTTTTCGCTGTGGCTAGTTCCACTTATAGTCTAGAAATCTTCAAAGTCCCCATCGACGTGGAGGTCAGTCGTTAAGTAGGCCTTACGACAGGTACAGAAGGTGCTCACTAAGACAGGTTTATTTTTCATTTCAAGACTTATTCAGGACTGGAAACCTTTGATTGTCCTTTAAACTCTCCCCAAGTGCTACTCTTTTTGTGTTTTTTTTGGAGTGGACCACACACACGTAAACTTAACTACGTGTTTTTCTTTAGTCTCCGTGGTTTTGTTTCCCACTTGGAGGTGTGACCTTCCGTTTGTGCAACTGGCCAGTAAACAGGCTGCCAACTTTTCACTGCGACTTCAAAGTTATGCCCGCCTGTTGTGTCCCGAGGAGGTATTTACATATTTATCCAAAAAGTTGACTTGAATTTACACGAAAATTCCTTGTTTAAATTTTTGTGTATTTCATGGTGGCCTCTCTAGTATGTGGTGATTTTTTGGGACGCCAGTTGAAAAAAATCCCCCAAATATTTTCCCAAACCACTTGACTTAATTTTGCTTAAATATCCTAAGTTGAGTCAAATTATAATTTCCCTAAAGGCTCTTCCACCTAACAGGAATGTATCACTCCCATTTTTCCAAAGCAAAGTGAAAAATTCTAAAGAAAATGGGAACATTTTAGAGGGATTTCCAAGGATGCGACGAAAAGACCTGCTTACCGAAGCTTTTTAACATTTCAATATTCTTGCTTTATTTCTTGTCGACCGCACCTTATGTCGTGTTACGTAGGGAGTTAAAGGTAGTTGATTGATAAATTTTATAAATTTGCCTTATTCTCGGATTCCTTGAGCAAGGTTGATACAACTTTAAAGCCCTCAGCTCTCTTTATGATTTTACAAGGCCTCTTGAAGCATACCATTCAGTAAAGTATTATCTTTTTCCAACGAGACATAGCCATGTAAACTGCGCTTTATCACTAGGAGCAAGCAATATAGCCTAGTTTATTCCATTTGTTAGGTGGTTTTTTGATTGCCTGATAAAATTGCCAAGAAAAGGCGTCACCTTCCCCTCCTCCCTCCCTCTCGCCCATCCCGAGGTGAGGTGAGGAATCTTTTCACAGCCAGGTCCTCAAGAATGAGGTGCTTGTAAAGTACTTTCATTAACTAGTTAGATGGAGCGGATCTCAGCTGTAATTGCTCGACCTTATGGGACAAATTGACTTTGATTGACCCCATTTGTGCTCCACCACACATCCACGCAATAAAGAGCATTCCGGGAATGAATTCGCGTCTTGGAAGCCTAGTCTGCTTCATAGAGTAGGTTATCTGAAGGAAAACCAGTGACATGTTGGTTTGCTTGACAAGCTTTGGGTTATTAAGGCCTCTGCTCATAACAACTCGATCAGAATGCCTGTCGTGAGTTAATGGCATGCATGATTAAAACAACTAAATTATCTTTCAAGTTTAGCGCCATCTGTTGTTAATGCCTGGTGTCTGGAGAGGATTTATTTGTTCTGCTTCCACCACAATATGCCATGTAGATGTTAACCAATTGCCTCATCATGCACCGTAAACACTGCTAAAAGCTCCAGATTTTTGACAACTCCAGCCTAAATTATTTACTGCATTAATGACAACAAGTGATTTTTCACAAACAGGAGGGGAGAGTCGTTCACCTCGCCTTGAATTACCAACTTATCCACTGGATGTCCATTAAGTGCCATAAATTTAGGTAATACAACTGAGAGGTTTGACAGATAAAAAATTAAGTGATTAAATCCTGTGGAGGATTTGAAAAAAGAACCAAACATCCATGAAAGTTGTCTCCTTCAAAGTCCTCCTTATTCGCAAAATCATTCGATTGCGCCAATTTCACTCAGGGTAGTAAAGAATGGCCCCTTTTCTACAATCTCTTTGATGACTGTCGCATTTGCTAAAAAATAGTGCGAATTTCGACTTGCCTGGTATTCAGACCTCGTAATGAGGGAAAAAACACATAAATTTCCTTCTGAATTCCTACCAAAAGATGCTGGTTGGTAATTTTTCCACTTTTCTGGATGGGGGAGGGGAGGCGCGGTGGGAAGAGCTGGGGGCAGGGTGAAGTGAATGCACTTGTAGAGGTCACAGAATTCCCTTCACATCCGCAATCCTCGACATCTTAAAAATGTCTAAAAGTTTTAAAAAATTAAGGAGATACTGATATTTGTACAATGGTTTCTGCCTAACTACTTATTAATTTGTCCGATTTTCTTGTCAACATGAGTATTAAAAGTTATTTGACAACTACAAAAGGCTTGTTTACAAAGATGAATAACCCCTCGGAAAAAATACAATGAAAAGCATGAAATAAATGCTGGCACTTAATGAGTAAGATAAAAAATTGTCGGCTTTTGGTAATGGTTTATTGCGATTTGTGAGGACCTGTCAAATGTACCTAACTATTTATCCTAAAAATTCATTGCGAAACACATCAGCACGGTGTCCTCCGGTGCCTTTGAGCCGGCCTTTCAACAAAGATCGGTTAGATAAGTCCAGCCGATATGCGAGTAAAGCTTGTTTGGTTTGGTTGCAAAGCTACAGTAATTTCTTGTTATCCCTGATCGCTAAGGTGCTGTAACAGAGCGTATCACGAAGAAACTGTTTACACTGCCTGGTTGTGGTGATGATGAATGCATCAATCGAATTTGGATGGGTTATAGTTTAGGAACATCTGGATAAGGATCCCATCTAACTGACAAGAATCAAGAGGGATTAATTCATTTTGCGCCTTTTTGGAGGGTATGGTGACTGGCGAACCACCTTGTGATGAGAAGTAGTGAAGTTCGTTGGGCGAACAAATACCTCATTGGTCACCCTTAAACAATTCGCCCCCAAGATGACTCTTGTATGAAGGAATAAAAGCACTACTGTCTCCTTCCCACTCTATTGCCGTCAGGTCTTTCTGTGAGATGATTATCACCTAGTTCAGACATTAAAAGTGGACTAGGTGGTCACGAAGTAACTGCTACATGCAATAGAAGGCGGCTGGAGTTGCTTTTTTGGCTCCTCAAGACAGACCATCTGACAAAAGTGAACCTTGGAAAGGGTTTGCATATTTCATTAAAAATTATCTCCAGCTGTCAAACCCTTTCAACAGCGTTCCAGACTACGATGATTTGTTTCTAAGTCGCCATTTTCACAATGTTAACTTTAAAAGCCGAGGATACAACTTTTTGTTATTTTATACATTAATTTTGCATACACAAATTGGAGTGGAAGATCATCTTGAAGTTTCAAGACATGAATACAAAAACGCAGGGAAATGTAGGTGAGTGGATCTAGCAGACTAGACTTGGTTGCATCTATCCAAAGGCAATTACTTGAAAGCCAACACTTGTATGACTTCACCACTCACTTCTTTATCTCCATCCCTCCCATTCGTTCATCTCCAGTTGTCAACATCTCACTTTTTGCAAGCCTCCACGGCAAAGGTGCCTTTTATGCAGAAAGACCAAAAACCAGCAGTCAACACTAGTCGCCCCTTTAAGGTACTGACACAAACCATCAGCCAACTTACAAACTTGTGGCAGTCTTGGAGAGAGGTGAAATTGGAGGAGGTATGGAAAATTTAAGAAGAATTTCCTGCAAGGAATTTGGGATAAAATATAGGAATTTTTACGTTCATGTTAGGGAAATTAGTAGTGAGCTTCTGGGCAAGGTACTTGTCTTGTTTATCTCCAAAATATAAACCAAAACTTGGCTTTTGAGCCCTCTTCTCGTTTGAAGCCCGCTTAATCTTCTTTGGTGAATAGAGAACGTAAAGTGTTTGATAAGATGGCAAAAATAAGCCTCACAACGTCGATATCAAAGCCGTAGAAATAAGTAGGGATTGTGGCCTGAAGATAAGACATCTGATTCGATGACATTAACTTCAAATCCATTAGGAATTTTCTCCAGGTTCTAGCAAACGTCTGTGCTTGATTTTCTTTTGTGTTGTTGCCTGCTCTTCTCGCCCCTTTTTATAATAGGTACTCTTGTTTGACTTACTGCTGCCCTATAATGCTCCCCTTCCCATCCCACGGTATCATTTGTTCGGGTCGAATACGACAGAGTCGACCACGGGCGGGGTTGACAGTGTTCTTGGTTGAGATGACCTGGCCTACTGATTAACCCACACATGGCTAGACGGTTAAAGTACAGCCATGGGTGTGCACAAGTGGTCGACAAACCCGCATATTATTCATCCATGCCTTTATATGAGCGCCCTCCAAGACAGCCATCAACACACGGCGCATAGGGTGCTGGCTGCCCGGCACTCGTTTCACCTGTACTGCCCATACCGGCTGGTCACCTGACCAATTGCATCCACACCTCCACGTACTGGAGAGGTTGGATTAACACGGTTGCCCAATTGTTTCGCCTTCTGTTCGGGTCTGTGCTCTGACATCCTTGCGTACCCGAGGTAGCGAGACCAAGTTGCTATTGCTGAATCAAATGGTCTACCCAGTGACAAGCGTACATTGCTGTTAGACTGGTGGAAGAATGACATGCGATCGTATCCGGTGGTTACATCGGCTCGTATCCAGATTGAATCACCCTTTCAGAGTCTGCAGTGGGAGGAATTCACTTGTAAGGTTCTGATGCAGATAATCCTACTTTCAATAATTCCCCTTCTGTTAGGTAGCACCGTTTCACTATGCAGGGTGTCTTTCTGCGCCATTTCGACAGATGCCCTGGGCAATTAACTACAAGAAAGGAAGTTTTTTATCACTTTATAATTAGAATAATGTAATGCTTGCCGTGCCGTACCTACTAACAGGAACGCTTTCAAAGGTCTCGTAACTCATATCACATCCTTTCAGTTTTGTGGGCTTTTTATCCCAAAATCCAATTAATTTCAACTTCCACCTTTAGTACTGAAAGTGTGAGCGGTTTCGGTTTAGGTCATTCAACTTAGGATCGGCCTAATAAGTCCTTCTTTTCTTCTTTCGCCTCTACACTTTCTGCAAGTTTTCATAGCCTTTAGGGTGGCGAAAATGGTTAAGAATGTACGATATATTGCCAAACCGAAAACCGAGTTGTAGGCCTAACATTTTGTGGTAAGCAAATTGCTGACAGCTTTTACATCAGTCCTCCCAACTTCTTTCAACATCTCTTGGATTAAAGTGTTAATTGAGCCACTTCAAAGAGGCAATTTCCGCGCCAGTGACGAGAGGATTTTGTGGCATAGGAAAACCCACAGGCATGCAGTGTAACAAGAAAATGTGATTTTCGTTGTGCACTGATGAGAGTTGAAGGGGGTAAAGTTAGGAGGAAGCACAAAAACTAGTTGAACGATGTTTCAACTTGTGAGAAACTTATCCTAAAAAAAAGGTAAACTACTTAGATCTAACGTTAACTTTAAGGCGAGTGAGTTCCATCAGCTCAGGAATTATGCGGTGAGAAAGTACCGAGCGCCTCGAGTCTTCTCCACCTTAACGAAGAGCGGGGACGCTTGTGCATTGACACGACCCGGAGCAGAGCCATGCCACACAGGAAGGCGGAACCTCCTCTCACGAAGACCCAAGGGTCCGTGTGGTCAAATGCAGGCAAACGAGCTTATTCTCACATCTTGACCCTGGTTCATGTGAAATTTCAGGGGAGATCAAATTGTTCTACAATTTTTTTTAAAAAGTGCTTTAAATAAACAATGAAGTGGTGTCACGTCGTAGCACAATAGGTGCTTCCCTTCAAAAGAAGAGCCCAAAAGTGTTCCCACCCACATAGACAAAATTTCCTTCCCAAATACATCCACGCACATCTCCCCATTCCATCGTTTCTAGCGCCCCACTCGACTACGAGGTTAGGCATGACAACTTTGGCAGCACGTCACACCTGCGGCGAACAGCCTTGCATAATTCGTCTAAGGGAAATTTGGGGAGTCAAGTCGCCTGTCCTCTTAGACGTCCGGGCAGGTATGGTGGAATGAAACCCTTGTGGTTGGAAGATACGCCCCATGGACATGCAGATGATCTCCAACAAGAATCTACTTGGTTGTTTTCCTTATTTTTTTTGAAGAAAACCTTTAGGTAGAATTTGTGCCTCTACTCTGACGAAGCAGTAGCAAATGGACAATTTACTATAAAAGATGGATCTATTAAAGTCCAAAGTAATAAGATGCGCTAGAAAATTCTAACTTGCACAATTCTTGCTGACTTACACAAAAGAGGCACAATGTTATTTTATTCTTTTTATGTCCAAAATTCACGGTAAAACGCCTTTTCTGAGAATACTAATTCCCAAATATTCAGAACGTACCTTCATTAGATCTTGAACGCCTAACCTAACTTCACTCATCAACAGGTTTTAAGGAACCTTTGGTTTGTCTTTCGTTTATGTGGGGAGGGGCTTTGACAGCCTGCTAAGATGATAGGGGAGATGGAGGAATCTCTATAAGGCACTGACAAGGTCTACACGCTGACTAGGGTGAAGTGATTTCCACATCCATTCCAGCTTGCCTTTAATCAAATGATACGTAAATAGCTTCTGGGATTAAATTATTTTTAAAACAAAGATGTCTGGTGTACAAAACATCCTCAACCATCTCTTTTTTGTAAAAGCTTGAAAAAGTCGTGGCAGATATAATTTGATTGGTGGGCAAGTGTTAGACCAACTTAAGTAGACTCATATGTGATAGAAAACCAAGTGACTGAATTGAACTTGCATGAATGAGTGATGCACCACTAAAGGTCAGTTTCTGCACTGAAGCTCCCCATTTTGTACCAACTTGGCACTTGATGGCTAAGAAACGCTAAAGCAAAGGGGAATAAAATTATGCCTATTTAGGGGTAAATCACGCTGCAGTTTACTGTTGGGACCTTTAAACTTCTCACTCAAAGGAAGAATTTCTTCCTCTTCAATGTGTCATTCGGAGAGAGAAGCGATTCCGGAGGATTTAGCGCTTCCGGCAGCAGAGCATACTGAGAAACACTTGTCATGGCTCATTTGAAGTCAGCTGGCCAGACACTGGAGAAAACACAATAAAATATGACAAGTTGATGACAAAATCTGCTTTTTATTTATTTTTGGAGCTAAAATACAAAAGCATACCGTAGTTCATCTCGAACAATGGCCTCCCTTAGGGTAAATAGGTTTTGGTGGCTTCTTTTTACGCTGATCAAAACTTGGCAGAACTATGTACTAAGTAAAGGAAAAATGAATTTGATTTTTTAACTTTATGGCTGTACAATCACATTCTTAAAAGGTGTCATGCTTTCTACTGAATAGGGAGGTAATGACTCATGGGTCCCCAAAAAGAAAATATTTGAATAACCTCAGCTACGGATGTTTTATGTAACCTAACCCAACTTACCAAAAGATTAGTAGATTGAAACCTATTAGAAAATTCTTCGATCTTCAGTGTTTTCTTGCAAATGAGTGTTAAAATTAGGCTGCAGATAGAGAACGGCATCAGCTGAGCTCTCTAAGTCATGACCCCGACCAATCACACAACTGAGCCAATCAGAGTGCAGCCCGGTCTGTGTCCAATGGGAAGCATCTGTGCATTTGCATAAATGTAAATTCACCCCCTTGTACCGCTTTTTACTCCAATTTGAGATGGATGACTTTCTGGGCACCTGGAAAATGACCTCGAGTGAGGGTTTTGATCGTGTGATGACTCGACTCGGCGTCGACTTTCTCACCCGCAAGGCAGGCAACGCCGCTAAGCCAGTGATTAAGCTGTCCGAAGTGAAGGAGGGAGCTGAACCGAAAACTTACTGCCTCAAGACCATAAACGCTTTTCGTAGTACTGAGGTGCAATTTCGACTGCAGGAGCCTTTTCTGGAGACCACTCCTGATGGAAGGAAGGTAAAGACGGTGATTAGTTTGGAAAAGGACGAGGCAGACGGCAAGTGGGTTCTCCGACAATGTCAAGTGGGTGACAAAGTGACAGATATTGATAGGCGCTTGGACGACATTGACCTCATGCGATCAGTAAATGTCTCTCTTTCTTCCCTTTTTCTTGCATACCAAATCTTATGTTCATAGGTGCACTTCCAACCTTTTAAATATCCCTCTCATATTGTTGGTATAAATCTCGATTTCCATAATTTTGAAGCTTCACGATTCAAATGTGTACCTGCCATCATAACAGCTGCTTGTCACTTTTACATAAGGCAAATTTAGCAGTTCTTCATGAATATATGGAGGTTTATTTCTTTTGCTCCCAGCGCCTGGTAAAATGTTTCCCTCACGACCGGAATTGTCTGATTGACGATTCGACAAATAGGATCAGCTTAAAAGCACTTTATTTTCGATCACCCACTGTTCTTCATTCAAATCGACATCTGCGGAAAAAATTTACGGCTACGAATTGATTTAGGTCACTCTTAATGATTATTTAATCAAGAAATTCAAAGTCAAAATATTGGTAGCATCTTTTGTCTTTGACGTAAAAAGGTGACGTTTTGCTTTTTTGACTGACTGCTTCTCTTTGCTGTCCACAACACCCCCCGCCTCCCAAATCGGAGAGTCGTGATACCGAAAACGACCACTCTTTTTGAAAGGTGGCACTGAAAGGCAATCCATCAAGGGACCAATCAAATTCGTGTTCTGGACAAAATTTTCCCCCAACCATACACGTGATTAGGCCATTTACCAGGTGTAGAGTTTTTTCCAGAAATACCTACTTCTGTGTTTATCCCGGAAGGCGTGGTGGTGAACTTTAGACAACTCCTTTTCAGCTACAGTCATCCAAATTGACCTGCCAATCACTAGTGAGGGCTTTTCCAGATGATTGGAACATCTACATTAATAAGACAATTTTTGGTTTTTTTTTACTCCTTAGGAAGAAGTGGCAGTTCGGAAATTTTACTCAGTCTGGAAGGTCACCTGACAAGTTAAAGCGCCCAACTCTGTTGAGTTTAGTGCTACTCCTTTGTGTTTGTCTCAGATACCTTCTTTTTTTATTTCTCCAACTCACTGTTTACAGAAGTGCCCAGAGGCATGGCCAGCTTTTGTAAACACGTTTTTTATGTAACAGTTGGTGAATAAGTTGCTTTCTCCACCAATATGGTGTGTAGTTATAAACAAGTTTACTACCGCCTTAAAGCGACAAGATTTTTGTTTGGCTTTTGGGGTCTTACCGGATTTTTTTTCCACAAAAGTTAGGTTAAGCCAATTTTTTTCCCACTTCTAAGAAAGTAATTTGCGTTAATAAAAAAGGAAAGAAAAGTTACAAGAAGGAATTTTTGCGTAGAGTTCCGTAAAAAAATTTATTTTACAAAGGCTTAGTCCTTTTATTTATGATTTGACTAAGAATTCGCCGTACAGCGTCCGACATTCCTGGTTAAGAGGATGGCGTAGAGGCACTCTTTATGAGAAAAAAAGATCTGAAGCCTCTTACCTCCTTAAATAACAGTATCCACTGAAAGATGATAAAGGAAAATTTTTCCCATGGTGACCAAAGAGTGATGCCCTCCTGGTGAAAAACCGGCGATGTTCTATGAGTTGAGCTAAAGAAGTGGGTTCAAGGGATTCATCTCTCACCATAACCAACCATCGAAAGGAGGCTTTTATCAAACGGAGGTAGGGTGACCGTCCATTTTCTAGCGTTTCCAAATAGCGGGTCAATAGGTAATCGAAAGACCTTTTTCTTTATATTATCTCCAAATCCAGTCTATTCTGCACAAATCAAGGAATTCTTGATGGCAGAAAAAGACCTAAACGAATGGTTGACTTTGTCTGCCTTCGATATCTGCTTGTTTTCTTTCCCAAAAAGTAACTATCTGAAATATTTGGATTTTTATGATATATTTGGCATATTTCTGTACAAACTATAGAATCACCCGCCCATTTTTCCGGTGATTTTTCGACTTCATGACCACCGCCTCTCGGTTGTGAGGCACTAAGGCATTGTTGATGACTTGTCCACCTCTTCATTGAGTGTTCTACCTCTCAATTTACTGTCAATCAACTCGAAAATTGGCTTATTTCATTTTTTGAAAGCCTCAACACACTTCGTTTTGATCCCGTTTTCTTCTTACAAACCACCCTCCAAACTTAAAGGTCAATTTGAGGCTAGATTACCAAGAGATGAAGGCCGAAATGCCGGCTTAAAGTACTTGTTTAAACAAAATAAATGATTAGAAATAAATGTATAAATAAATTGAACAAGTAAACTTGTTATTTTTGATTAGGTATTTTGTCAGGTGGCTGAGGGGCCTTTAACCGTGGACAGGGAAAAGGTGGATCAAAAAGCTTTGCTTACCATTGGGTTAAAAACTTTCGACCTGCTTGTTTGATTATTACGATAGAAAGAGAGGATTTACACAAGGGATAAGCTTCTTCTTCGGTTACCCTTACACACCTTTAAATGCTTTCCGAACAGAGATAAGAATGCTTTCTTCCACAGAAATCGCTACCCCCTCCGAAGTCCCACAAAAACTGGTGACAAAATGAATGTTTGTGGCCATTTAAAATTAATTTTGAAATTTTTAGAGAATTGTTTTACAAGTGTTTACAAGTAATGGGATCTCTGCAGAAAATTGGAGCCAATGACTTCAGACTGGCAGATATCTAAACAGAGGAGGTTTTAGTCGGGGGCAAGGGAATCCTTCCCCCATAACTTTTTCACTTTAAGTGACGTGGCTCTTAAACTTTTTGCGTTATTGATAGCAAAAAGGAATCTGCACCCACAATTTGTAGTTACAGAATTAAAATAGTCGCACAAATCCCAATTCTGCTGATCTCGGTTCTTCCGCTTTGTTGCACCTTTTTTTTGAACAAAAAGTATACACAAATCCCCCACAAGCCTCTAATTAATCTGGTCCTTCTTCTAATGGAAATTTAGTGAGTTTGCTTTGCTTTTGCTAGTTTGTTTAAAAATGAATGTGTTTTAGGGGATCCAAGCATTTGTTACGCTCAATTTCCTTTCTAAAACTTACTGAAAGATGAGTTATTTCCTCACCGATTACAGACGGAGTTTAAACGGAATTAGCTTTTCAAGTATATTTTTTTCCAGTAAATATATGTGTTTTTAAATTAATTCAAATTTTTAGCTTAATTCAATTGATGGATTCGTCTTCGCAACTTCAACCCGTTCGGTTTATGTGATGTATCCCGTTGGTAGCCCCTCCAAGTCTTAAAATACTTTGCGGATTTGAGGCGAGAAGGGTGAGAACAAAAAAACTCAAAGGGGACTTTTCTGCAGTTAAATTATTTACTTGAGGTTAGCATCGGCTCAAATGGGCACCTTAGAAAGGCGTGAACATACCTCCTTTATATTGCCTTTTTATGAGATTATCGGCAGTGGGGATTTACTGTCCCTCCATTTCACCAGCTTAGCCAATATTTTCATAGGGAAATACTTCTGACCTCAAAAGAGGGAAGGAGGAATGGAAGCGATAGGGATTGGCTACATCCACCCAAATATTTTATATGTTTTAAATAAAATTAAGCGTCTTCCCTCTTCTTACGTTATTGGGATTTGGTCAGAGACATTTCTTAACTTGACTAGGGCCTGGTTGACCAATGACAAAAAAAACAGACCTTGATTATTCGGTGTTTTGAAAGAATCGCTGAAAAAGAGTCCTTAATTTTCCACTTACTAAAAGTGGTGTAAAGTTCCCCTACAAGCAGAAGTCTGCCTAGATCTGCTGATTAGGTAGTGATAATGGAACCTCCCCTCAGGCAGTTTTACGCTAAATCATGGAAAAAAACTTTTTACGAACAAAACAAATCAATTTTCTTTGTTTAAATGTCAGAAGAAAATGTGGTTCCTATTGTCAAAAAAATTATCTAAATGGAAGTACGGATTTTACCCCAGTCGGTGACATCTTCGGTACAAAAAACAATCCGCTGCCTCCTTTTTCCCCTTCCCTTCTCTTCTTCTTTTTAATTTTATTTTTAAAGGAGGAGAAGGAAAATGACTTAAACAGTCTTTCAGTAATAAAATAATTACCATTCCCATATTTCTCTCCTTCTATCTAAATTAATTATAAGTAAGATATGCTATAATTAGAAGGCTAGGTAGAAAGACTGTCTTTCTTCAGATTATGTGGTGGTTAAAGCAAACAAATTAATTATTTATAAGTTTGAGGACGTAATTTTTGCTTCTCTGCAGTGTTTCTTCTGAGGTGCAAAAGGCCTTATTAGGTTTGCCACCGTCAACTGTCAAAGTTGTCAAGTTCCACCCCACCTGTCTCTAGAGGTGCAGTAAAACAAGTAAATTGGAGAAGCGGCTTAATTAAAGCCTTACGGATAAGGCGTTAACAGAGGTGGCACGAGGAGGTTTACCCATGCTACCAGAGGGGGATCGAGTGGTGAAGCGAATACTACTTAATTATCCCTTACAAGAGTCTGCACTTTAAGTGCATTTTCTATAAGCATTTACCTAACGGAAGACTTATTTAATTTGTTAGTTCCTCCCTTTTTTAGACAATACGCGTGGAAGAACTTGTCAGCGTGAGGATGTATCGTCGAGTAAAGGACTGACAACACAAAAGGGAAGTTGAGGCAGCAATGGGTGAATTTTTTAAGACAAAGAAACATTCCACAGCTTAAAGCTACGTATATTTGTGCGCCTCCTTCTTTTCGCCTCATAAGCTTAACTTCTTCTTAACTCTCCTGCCTTATTTCCTGCCCACTTTCTCTTCTTTAAAGATCCGGACAAGCTACCACTGTATATCTACTTTATTATAATCGCATCCACTCCTGAATTACTAAGTGGTTTTTTCCCTTGGGTGGTTGTATGGTCCACCACTTCACTTCAACGCACCATTTCTTTCCGATAACTTCGGCAATTTATTTCATTTGTAATTGCACCGTTATGCGGTGAAGTAGGTAGAGCTGCTTCCGAAAATAGTAGTCTAAATAAAGACGAAAAATATATACTCCTATTATGCGGTTTGTGGTAGTTCAAAATTACTTGTTGGAAAGATTAATTGTTATGTGTCAGGCATTACTACCGACAGTTTGGCCTTTTCGACATGCAGGGGGATTGGCTGAAGGCGGAATTTTGAGGGCATGAAATAACAGGTAACAAATTTACTGTAAGGATTTTGTGAGTGTAAAAGGTGTGGCCGTAGAAGTTGATGGGCAAGCGGTCAGAATGTCAGAGTGTCTTTATAAAAGATCACCGATTTCCAGTTGCAATGTATGCATTTGGCTTTCCAAACAAATGTTGGTGTGGACAAAATGCAAACATTTAAGCGACACTTCAACTGTGGTTGTTTTTCTTGAAGGTAGCGGACTAATAGAGTCGCCAAGTTGGTCTTCCCACTCTTGAATCAAGGATACAGAGTGCCATGGGGTGGCGGTGGAGGTGGAGGGTTTGTCCAACTCTCCGACCTGTAGGCTCATTTTACAATTTTAGGACTCTAAATCCTTCTCTTTTTGGTAGATTCCACTACTACAAAGTCACAATAATCTGATTTTTGCTATTTCTCAGACATGCACATGATTTAAGCCAATTATTAAATCCCCAAGTTGGGGTGGCGGCTTAGCCATACTCATTGCCACATCCAATTTCGACCTGAAACCGTGAAATGCTTGACAGAGAAATGATTTTTCTCTTACTGATAAACATATCTCCTCTATGATAAATTCATATGATAGACCTTCTTTTTACAAAGACCCAATCACTTTAAAAACGGAAACCAAAGCAAATCCCTTCAACAGCCATTTCGTTTGAGCTTTAAGTTATAGTCTGCTGATAAAATAATCACAAACCATTGGCAAACTGTTCTTGAAAAAGCAATACTTTTTGAAGAAAATGAAGACAATAAATAGCCCATTTAGGCTCCCTAGGAGACGAAAGATTTGTGTGAGGTTGGCAGATGGCACAAAGAAGTGCCCTTTAGGCACTTCTTAGGATAAAGAGGATGAAATTTTCCTTTCAATGAACATGTGCTTGTGATTTACCACATTTGTGGAAGCACTATTCACAAACTGCCAATTGTTTTTGACAAGTTAAGTCATAAGTCTGCTCAGTTGCATCCCTTTCACTTCTAATAACCGCCTCTCCCTTTTTCCGACACCACCTCCATCTCCCCTTCCTCGCCTCCGTTTTTCTCCACTTTCCATTATCCCACTGTCACCTCCGCTTCACTCCACGTCACTCCATGTGCACTTTTGCACTACCCGTCGCCTTAGCTCAACCCAATCTAACTCGTCTATACAACACGTTTCACTCCTCTCCATTTTTTCCCTCAAATCCTCACCTTTCACATCCCTTACTTTTACAAGTTCTGTGCCGTCCCACTCCATCCCATCCCATTATATTGCATTGCACTATTTCACTTCACTTTAATTTACTTGAACACAAAATTTTTGCTAATCTCTTCTGCTTTGATGTCGTTATTCACAGCTTATTATTGGTTTACAAAGAAAAAGCGTATTGCTGAATGATTTTTTGGCGAAAAATAGCCAGAAGACTGACAATCACCATCTTGTGACATTGTTTAAAAAGTAGTGCCGTAATGAGCTGCTAATAATTTGTCTGATCTGTTCTAATAATATGTATTAAAAACAAAACTTCACTTCTTTGTTACTTCCTTATGAAACCCTGGAATCAGAATGAGTTGTTTAAATGGTATATTTTGAGCTTTTTGCAGTAGTTTAGCTTTCCGGTCAGTTGAATTGGTGATGACTTGAAAGGCACAGATTAGTCGCCTCTGGAGCAGGAGGGCCAACAGCGCACTGGAGCCTTGAATTCGTTGATTCTTGTGTCTGAAGCAGCATAGCTACTCCCTGAGGCGGAAATGAAAATTCTCTGGAAGTGTCTGCAAAGAAGCACTTCAGCCATAGTATTTGGGAAGTTGTCTCTAACTCCCCTAAATCCTGAACAGTCTAGAAAACTTCAAAAGCCGCTTAGTTTTTTAGATAAATAGACTTTCGTGGTGGGGTCAACAAAGGCATTCAAAGCACTGTCACCGCCAATATCCTTGTATATTCGGTTACGCCAATTGGCAGGTGCGTGAACTCAGTGATGGCAATGAAGGCCTCCGACCTGATGTACATACCTCCAAGAGGCAATTAGTTCCCCTTCCAGACAGTATGTTTCGGAAATTTTACCGATTAAAAAAACATCTACATAAAGTCCAAAAATGCATTGCTAGATATTGGTTAGTCCTTTACTAGGGGAAACCTAGCCGCCGCTGATTTCCGTCCGGGCCCCTATAGGATTGGTCCCGACTAAGACTCATGAAGATAAATTAAAAAAGTATAGAGAGGCTCTGAGGCTGGAGACACGTACTGTAGGCCTGAATGCCAAGACAAAAGGTCAAATATGCGAAAAGCGGAGTGTCTCGCGTCCAGCGTTTCCTGTGGTCGGGCTCCTTTCCATCACAACGTAGTTAATGCAAAGGAAGCCACTGAAGGCATGTAAGTTACAAATCTCTGCAAGACTTTGGCTTGTTTTAAGTCCTTTAGGTCGGTTGTCAATTCCTTCTTACAACAAGCAGGATTAAGGGTAATTACGATGCTGGGGACGTGGCTTCGATATCTTTTCTGTTGAAGGTCAGGAACACTTTCACCTCCTGCCTAGTTATCGGATTTGGGGTTCTTTTGCATTCCGACCGTATTCACTCCCCACCGCAGCAAGTTTGGCCTCTCATATCTTCCACGAAGTCGTAATAGGTCATTTCAAATTAGAAAAGTTGTTGGTTGTGAATAAGAAGAAAGGTTAGGAGTCAGTAGCAACTCCGTAGAAAATAAGTAACATCAGCGAAATTTGATTAGCTCGCGGTGTTATGCGTCCCCTTCGGTTGCATTGTTTAAATTGAGTCATGGAATCTGTCCCTTAAACACCTCGAAAAGAGGAAAAATAAACATTGGGATTTTTGCAAGGACTTTTTCTCCTTTGGAAGGTAATATAATTAGTCGAGGGTTTATCTAAAAACAATAGAGTTGAAACTGAGATCAGACAAATAGCAGCTTGTGGTGGGATGCTCAGGGTTACACCAACGCAGACGGGAAATATAGGCACAAAAATTTGTTTGGAATCTTGTGGATGAAAAGTGATTAATACTTCACTGCAGGAAGGAAATAAAAAGGAATGAAAGAGTCCGCGTGTTTTAATGCATTAAAAGCCAAGGCGGCTAAATATGTTGAATACCGTTGACTGTTGGACCTTTCCAGTGATAAGTGAGAAAACTGGGTTCAAATCAATATTTTTTTTAAAAAAGAAATGACGTTTTCTTTACAAATGATAAATAAATGGAAAATTAGTTTTTACTTCTGCTTGGGTTGCACTAACCGATTGAAAATGAATGTCTTCGAATGGACTAATGGATAAATGGGTAAAGCCCTATTACAAAGTAAAGACTTCTTGTCTTGTTTTTAGAGAGCAGCCTCAAGAATACTCCAAGTTGATGCAATTTGGATTGCGGAATGCCTAAGAGGTCTTGGGATTAGGGAGGATCTCCCAAACATTAGAGTTAAAAGATTACCAGAGTGACGAAGACAAAGACCGTTGGATGACCTGTTGACTCCATCGAAGTAGCAGAGATGACTGGACAATTTGTAGAATTTAAACACATTCTGGTTTTTAAAGCGATGTCTTGGAGTTGAGCCCTCCCTGTTTCCTTCAATTGGGCGTCAATACCATTAGGAGGGCGTAGGAATGACCAAATGAATGAATTTAACGCATTCTTCATCTCCCTTGGCTACTTCTGCGGACGCTTTGAAGGGATTCAGTGCGCGTCAAGTGAAAATTATCAAAAAATGGAAACAAAGAGCCACTTTCTAGGATACAAAACCTTTAAGCAACCAGTTCGTTTCTGAGGGCAATTCTGATGGCTGTGTTGCCATCAGCTCTTCAAGAGAAAAACATCCTTGAAATTCCCTTGTTTAAGTGCGAAGTTACATTTGAAGTATTTGTTTCTTCTCATTATTGTTTTGCGTCTAGTTTAAAAACGTCTATTTTCTTTAAATAGAGAGCAAAAGGGAGAAAATTGTGACTTCTCTTTGCCTCCCAGATCACCTGAAGGTAGACTTAAAAAGCGCCAAAAAACCTTTTTTGCCCAACTTTACGCAACGAAACATCCCACTTAATATTAGTGAATTAGGAATAAAAGGCCTATAATAAGAACAAAAAAACATAGAAGCGCTTATTAGTTAAACCTGTTGAAACGGCTGCTTTTCGGATCGCCTTAAATTCACGTCAAAGAGTCAATGCAGCGATGTTGGAATCTGCACAAACCACCCGGCTTTTGGCAGCTTCAACTCTTTTGAGACGCTAAAAATATACATCCTTCTCTTTTCTATGAGATTTATAAGCATAAAATTAACTGGACATCAATACGAAGAGAGAAATGACTTCAAACATTAGCTATGGCCAATCTGGGGAAAAAAGACTTCCAATTTTTCTTTGTATCAACCATCAACTACCACTTGGGAAGGCGTTCTTTAAGGCTGCACAAATCGGACAGTTTTTTAATTTTTAGAGAGAAAAGTTATTGTGCATGCGCACGCCTTACCCAGGTACCGGTTCCACCACCTTTGATACTGCATCGGCCTACGTGGGTGCGTTTCGCCTTTGGAGTGTGCAATCCTCCTCCTCCGCTTTTGTGCGCGGTAATTTATCATGATATTAATGCCACCCTGTTCATTTTCCGCTTTAGTGCACCTTCCAAGGGAGGCCTATCACCCTGGGTGGTGCAAAAACCACAAGGAGAATCAACCGAGTTACCTTTTCTCTCCCCCAGCCGTTTGTGGTGGTTATTTAAGACACCATGACCTGTTTTATTACCTTTTGGCAAAAAAAACCGCAGCTTCCATTTGTTCAAAAAGAATTTAAGTGGACATTTGATTAGTAAGAAAAACAAAACAACTGGTGGGAATATTAGGACATCCTGAGGTAATCTTCATTCAACTGTTGCTACTTAATTGCATAAATAAGTAGCGCACAAAGCAACGAATCAATTCATGGTCTAGTGGAAGTTTTATAGAATAGTTCTTCATAGATGCATTAGCTAAAAGGCTATAAGTGAAGTATTCCGGTATGGTGGTTTAATTGGTTGCTCCTGAGAATTTCTGAGCCTTCCCTATGTCATAAAAAGTATAAATAGGAGGCAATCTGTTAACAAAACGAATAGGCTGTGAAACTAAAGACGGGGATTAGACGCCTAAGAGCTTAATAAGTTACATGCGCAGAGGTCTCTTCTTCTTAAAACCTCAATAAATAAGGCACTTGGAGAAGACGTGCTTTAGCCAACATTTCGGGACGAGGCTGGGAGGAAAGGAGACATTCCACCAGGCATTATCAACCGTCAAAATTAGGCTAGTATCTTTAGGACACCTAAAGCGAAATTTAGACTAGTAATGTAGAATTACACTTCAAAATTTTTGAGGTCAGGATGTACGGATGTAAAAACGGAAAAATTTCTCGAAAAAGTGCTTCAGTTATGTGTTTACCATTTCAATAGGATATCTTGTAACAAGTTCTTAGCTTTCTCTGCTCCCTCTAGTTTCAAAACTTTAAAAAAAGGAAGATTGTTTTGCTTTTTTTCCAAGTGTAAAGTGTAAGCTAACAGGTTGTGAAGGTTTGAAGAGGATCGAGAATGGTCTCCTCCCCCGAGCTTGATGGCGTCCGCTCAGTCACGTCGTTGGCGCAATCAAGCGGCTTGTTACCTAAAAAATTCATTTAAACAAACACGAGCTGCAAATTCAAAATCTGTACTTTCTATTTACATCAAATAGTTCACCATTATTTATCTGAAGAAGAAGAATTCAAAATGAAATTAGATGCCGAAATTCCCTTTTTTCGCGGCGCTTTGAACATTTTCTAGGGATGGAGTGAATCCTAGCAGAAGATTTATTAACGACGCGCCAAGGGACCGGAAGACACTACCCTCGACCGGATGGCCATTTCACAAAATAGATGCAGAACTTGCAAATTTTGTCTGCGCAAGTCGAAAATCCGTCTAGTTGCCCACTATGTATCCTGTTTTCTTTCTCTCCACGAAGTCGGAGAGAATATAGAAGTGTTAAATAAATGTCAAAAGCATGGAAGCGAATTTCCTCCACAACAACGCTAGGAACTTCATATTCACTGGGAAAAAATATTACGATTTAAAAGCTATACCGCTTAAGTTGTGGATACAGTCAAAATGGCAGAAACAATTCTTAAATGTACGTGAGTAAGCAAGCCTTACATGAAAGGCAGGTCAGGTGGAAATGTACAAAAACAGTCAAGAATTGTCCGAGTTCCCTCCCCTTGCTATCCATTTTTAATGAGGAACAAGCAAAAAAGTACTTAGTGCTGTTGGAACTTGTCATTTAGCTACTCCTGTCCGTCAAAATGACGGTCACTATGACATGAAGATAGGCGAGAAACTTGAAGGCAGACTAGACTTGAGTGGAGGGACCGGTGTTTCACCGGGTCGTTGTCTGGTGTGGACAGCATCTCCAATTCCTTCACTGCAGTGCCTTCCTGTGTAATAGCAACAAAGTCTCCTCCCACGGAGCTGTTTACGAGGCAGTTAGGAGGCAAAACATTCCCAAAGTTTAGTTTGTCAGGCGCCACACTGCTAAAAGTGGGCAAAAAAGTGAGGAAATGCATGACGAAGTGGGAAGCGGTCTAGTCTAGTACTAAAAGTAGGCAAATGATTATGCCTCCTTCGGGATTAAAAAAAAGCCAATATTTTTTCGTGGGTAAAGGTAGTATAGGCTACCTTGCGAAAGAGTTCATGCAAAATCGTGGCTTTAATTTTGGGAAAACATAAAAGAAAAAAGGTCTACAGCTGTGACAGCAATAAACCCTCCAGTTAGCAGTGGGCGTGTTCTATAGTGGGTCCTTAGCCTGGATGTCAGGAGCCAGTGCCACTGGTTGTTTGGAAGGGCGGCAATGCAAGACCGCTTCGGGATTTGAAGAACGGTAATGTGGTGATGGAGTTTTCGGCCGTGGTGAGACGCTTAATGAGCTTAAACTCTTTAAAAACAGTTCTACTTCTGTTAATAATGACAGTCCAATCGCTGTTATCTGTAAGGAGCGAAAGCCTAGTCTTCACATTATGGGGTCTGTTCATTTCCCAGTTCGTCCAGGTATTTAGATCTTAGTCCTAGATGATCTACCTCATCTATAGGCCCTTTCGACATTTGTACCTCAAAATACATGTTTAAATTTGACCTTTGTGGCGTAAATCTTTTTTATTTTTTTCCTAATTTACCGTTAGCAATATTTTTTGACAAAGATGGCATAGTGTTTTCTGGCTTGAATATGAAATCGTCGACAGGACTGCTGTCCACCCAATAACCACGGGCAGACGTCGAGAGGGGCCAAATGACATGGTTTTTGCTCGAAACCTAAAAGATTTGAAAGATATAAGTTGACAGCTAAAGATTGATTGATATGCGATTAAAGGCACTGAAAACATTTTTATCATCAGAATTTTAAACTGATAAAGTAACCCGTTAAAATGATTTGAAATAGGTAGGCATATAAGTAGTGCAGCATAAAATACGATTCATGAAAAAAGTAGTGAGGTACAACCTCTACAGCCCAGATATTTTATTTTGCTAATGTCTCACTAGTTGTTTCTATTGTTTTCCCCCACTCACCCATACAACTCACCTCTTTCCAGGTGGGAGATCTGCACCTATGCAGGAGGATTGGTGGTGTTACACAATGTCAAAAGAAATAAATTACAAACGCCTTTCGAAAACAAAATTTTTTACAAATGCAGGTCAATTTTGGCCAGACCTTAGGTAAACGTTTAAAGTTAGTGTGGTAGGATATTAAAATGTTAAGCCCCATGAGAGGGACGTTTCAAGGGTGCACCACGTTGAGAGGGGAACAAATTAATTCATTCAAATTAATCTCACGAATCCTTCAACTGGCCTCTGACCTCATTAGTAATTAAATTCTGATTTCCCGCGGGATGCTGCGCACTCATTTCAAATTCGTATATCCACTGCTGCCTCTAAAACAGGCCTCGCTCTTGGATAAGCCTTAAGCATTTATGTGCGGACACTTTGTGATCGCTTCTCAGGAAAAGAACTTTGCAGCCGTGATTTGGCAGTGCTTGTTTTGCTGCCTCTGCGTAACCGTCCGGTCGTTTCAACCTTCACAAGTTGCACTGTGGCGTGGCGTTTGGGTGATACTAACAGCATGCCAGTCTTCCGGTACTTTGGCAAGTAGTAATTCCTTCTACATCACCTAAGTTTATTTGCGACTTCGGGGAAGATGTGAAAGGCCACATCGGGAGATGGGCGCCGGCAACTTTTTATGTAGTTTCTAAAATTAGACAAGCCAGCTGTTATATAGCTTGACATTTTTTGCCCATCTTCTTGTTTATAATTAGTGTCGCCAAGGATAGAACTAGGAGAGCTTAAAAAGTCGCGTACAATTGGAACGTGGGGCTAGTCTGCTGACCTAAACACGATGTCCTTTCTAATAGGATTAAAGGACTAAGCGAAATAATGGAAGAAAGGTTTTTGTACCTTTGAAAATGCCACAATCAAGTAGTATGTGGTACAATTGGGAGTGAATCATCCCTGATTTTAAGAAAAATTGTCCTCAAAATTTCCTGATCACTAAAGTATTTACCTTGCTCGGAAATCATTCGTTTCACAGCTTTATCAATAAAATGTATGCTTGTTTGGTTGCTTAAATTCACCTATCAGTTGATAAGTCTCCGATTTACACCGATCACGGAGCTCATTGATGGTCACGGACCTTAAATGTGGAAACTAACTCCGATCGCCATGCTACGCAAACATAAGACGTCTTCCACTAGCTAGCAAAGAAGCCGTTTCTCACCGCATGCCATTCAATCGGTCAGTCGGTGGGTCGGTGCGTCCAGTCAGGAAACCAAACAAAGTGCACGGTGAAAAGCACCTTCTTTTAATAGATGAATTTTGATTTAGACGCCTTCTGCGTCACACTTGACGTCAAACGTCACATTACCCGAAGTTTTAGGTTTTCTACACGTATATCTTTAATTCCCGTGTTAAATGTTGACACATCTCTGCATTACTGGGGAAGGCAGAGGGTCTTTCTCAACTCAAGGCATCTCGTTTGAAAGGTCATATCATCAGAATACCTCAAGCAGTTTAAATCCGCTATTTCTAGGTGGTAAGTCCTGCTACCGCACCACCCCAAGCGCCATGCAACAGGTATGACGATCAGATCCTGTGTGTTTGGATGCAAACTAAACACAGTTGTCGAAGCAAGCAGACAAATAAGAATCATATCCATCAGGGTCATTGATTGGAGATTTTAATTTTGCGGATTGGAAACGAGGTCCGGGAGGGGGAAACAGAGATCTACATGCTGTGTGGACACGAAATTGAGAGGTCACTTTAATGACAGTGGCAGAATGACATTGCAGACAGTTAAAGGAAAGTCCAAGCTGACATTCTTATTCAAATTCATACAGCCAAACCAGGTGCCAAAATGAGGAGGAGTTGGAAAGCCCACGGGATATCAAACAACAGCCAAATAACTTGCTTTCCATTAGTAATTCAATTTTGTCTTACATATTGTAGAAAATGACTTACTATTTAATCATGTCGTATGAACAAACGGAAGGAGAAGGGCACCTAAATTATTGAAAGGGACTACCTTTTTGTATCTTCACAGGCACCATAGCTACAAACACCCATTCATGGCACGTCTTATGGCCTGCTTATCAGTAGGTTGCAAGTCCACAACCGAGTTGCACTTCTAGAAGGCTTTAAGGTAAAGGCGAAGACGGAGGTGGGAAATATGCGTCTTCACTGTTATGAAGGTGTGGTCACAAGGAGAAGTAAATGGGACGAAGTCGTAGATCTGCTGGAATGCGATGATTTGAAATTCAAAGAAGAGAGAGGGTACTACTGGAAACAACATGTTTGCCATTCTTCACGTCTTGAGTCCCCGTGACACGAGGTGCTGTACATTTTAGGCAGTTTTCTGTCCGTATGTCTGACTGACTAGCAGACTACCAAATGACCGGGAATGAAACAGATGTCCGTGAAGAAAGGGAAGAAATTTTGGGTGATCGGACCGCTGGGGGAGATACTTAATGCCTAGTAGACGATCCTTGCCTTTTGTGCCTACATACGGGTGTGTGGATGTGTTTGTAGATGACTTCGGAGGGGAATTTTCTCAAACACTTGGCACCGCCAGCCACTTTCTGCTATCCATTCAAAGCACGATAACGTGGAAAAAGAGTCAGGAGAAACGAAAGCCAGCACAGAAACTCATACCCCATACCTTATAGCTCGCCTTGTACAGCAGGACTTATTCATGGATGGCATAGAAGTAGTTCATTTTTAAAAAGGTGCTTGGAATTGGACACAGCTTTTGATTCTCTACATTCATCTGTGCCAGCCTGATTGCTTAAAATCACAAGTGGGCTCTTTTTCCTTTACAATTTGTTGGTGACAAGTCATTTGTCATTGTTTCGAGTTTCGTGGGAGGGAAGGATAAATTCTGAAGATGGACGGCGTTTGAGATCAGTCGAGGTGAATTTCGAGGTCGTTAGGCTGTTCCTCGACTGGATTTCTTACTGAAACAACAAATTTATTTTTTTAGAGAGACAACCAGTCAAGGGTCACTGGAGTATATTTAATAAGTCACGAGGTCGCTCATCACTCTCACAATGCTTTCTTATAAAAAGAAAATATTTGTGGAGTAATGCAATATCCATAAGAACGCAAGAGATGTTGAAGTGAAGGTGAGAGGAGTCAGTCACACTGAAAGGCGGTGGTAGTGATGGAACTCTCGTTGCATTACCGCTTTTGAGTCGGTCGCGACTGTGAGCGAGGACGACTTGTACACCCTTTCAAGTAGATGCCATTGTATTGTTGAGAGAAGAATACAACTTGGCAGCATCAGCATCTGTTCTGAAAGTGTTGACCGATAAGCCTGGAACGGCATTCAACCACGTGCTCTGATTTCCGCGCCATTAATCTTAATGCCACGCGACATCGCGGGTGTGGCCGACTTTCGCCGATTTTATGACCACTGGTGCGAGTGAAAGTGGAACCGTTTACCCTCATGAACGCGAGTCTACTCTTTCCTCTTTATGTGCATGTGTAAGTGTGGATCCTAGGCCCCTGCCAGATGCAGTAGTCAGGAGATAAAATCTTTAGTGGGGACGTTTTTTGTCCGCCCATGTTTGTAAGCAGGGGATGTGGTGCGGTGCAGTGGGTACCGACTGGACTAATGTGGTGGAGTGAGTGACGTAGACACATGAATGGTGGAAGATTCCAGTCCAGTACATCCACGGTATTGGTCTCAGCTACAGCTATTAGCACTGTACTAACCGCCTGTCTAGCTCTCGGTGATGCTGATATAGGATTATCAAGAGGGAGGGAAGGAGAGTACAATGTTCTAAAGTGGAATGTTTGGAAAATAGGGAGCATCTGAAATTTTAAAGAAGGAAGGCTTTTCTGGGTGTGCAGGGAGCCCCACCAGTATTGGATCGGCTGTTGCGATTGGTTTCACACATCTCATCATCACCTTGTTCAAGAGCTTGCACCCACTTTTGCCCTTGATGTAATAGAAGATATGTGAGGCATTTAACCTACCAACAGTAAGCTTTCGTGGAGCAATCGGTCTCGGCAAATGCCTTCCAGTAGAGACATTTGGATATTTTTATCATGAGCGCCACCGCTTCTCCAACCAACCGGTTGATTGTACAATCTCCGGATGGTTTTGGTCTGTCCCAATGCCATTATGGTAGGGTGGTTGCCTCACCCTTAGTGGCAAGCCTATTCCACGGTTTAACGGAAGCAGAATTGCGTTAATCACATAATTCGCTCCCCTTTTCCTGTTGGAAGTGTGTTCATTAGTTTTATATTTCACGCAAAGTAGTTAAAATTGCCCTCGCCTGGACAAGAGCAATTTGGTAGGCTTAAAACTGAATATAGAGAGAGGACTGTGCTTGAGGCAATTGTGAATATGCGGATTTGAGGTGAGGGTGTAGCATCCTGTTAAAAATCATAATTTAATTAATCATGAGGTCAAAGATCAGTTGAAGGATTCGTGGAATTAATTTGAATGAATTTTGTGCAGCTTCTTGGACCCTTTTCTTGACGTGGTGGACCTCCTAGACCTCCCTCCCATGAGGCATGATATTTTAGTGTCTTATTACACCACCCTCACTCCTTTTCCTGTACACCTGATCATGTTCCTGGAAGACATCCGCAATTGACATCATTTGACATTTTGCGGCAACGCCAATTTTCTTGTTAGAATGCAGACTTCATAAATGAGAAGAAGTAAGGCGGATCAATGGGAGAGAGGGAATGATGGAAACAACTGGTGGTACATTAACTGAATAAACTATATGGGGTGAAGAGGCTGATGTTTCCTAATACCACTGCATCAAAGTCGCTAGTTTTCCAACATCCTGTTAAACACACTTTTAATTGCAAAAGCGTGGAGAGTGAAGTGTCTCGGTGTAATAGATTGATTAAGAAGAAGTGGGACAACGTCATCAACCCTGTTTTGCCCACAATTCCCGACTAGGGAAAGAAGGAGGCATCAAAACTGCCAGTAGGGATAAGGTCAATCTAAAATCTCTTCCACAACATGCCAGTGACACAGAACTTGTGTATCCACAGATGTGGCTGACAGGTTTGGAAGCAACAGCCAGCGTTTAGACCATGACAGTACTTGAACCGTTTCGGCATGCTTGAGCCATCCTATTGTCATGGGGGTCTCGCCTCGACTGGCCACTTGTGTGATAGTCTTATCCCACCTGCACCATCGGTCCTCGTGGGCACTAAGTAAGCCATTAGCATTATAAACAAACCCTTTTTTGTACTCTTGAATATCATCCGCCGGTAGTCAAGCCTACTTGCCAATATTACCTGGGTTAAAAATAAATCAAGCTAAATCTGCCTCCTCTAGAGATTACAAAGTTCGGTGGGGGTCAAGTAGTGGCATCCCCTTGAGTATCCCATGTTGACCTCAATTTTATTTTAACCATGAAGAGTACACGGAAAATGCCTTAAATAGATAAATCACTGAGTTGGTATGATTTAACAAGGCAATGCAAGTTGGAAGTGAGTGCTTGGTGACTCCTCTGCTGTCAGCTCTGCTAGACTCAGGCATCCACACTCCCATGGTTCCAACAAATAGCCAACTTTGGAATTGGAGAAACTATGTCCACTGCTGTGTGTACACTCGTCTTTGAGTGATCCAGCTCACTTCGTATGATCCACCACACCTACAAAGTCTGTATAAGTACTATTACACAATTTTGATAAATCCTTCGCCGACACATTGATCATACTGCAAATCCCGCGTCGTTCTTGACTTATCTGTCTATGGGAAGGAAATTGAAGTAAAGTGTGTCCCACTACCTTCTATCTTAAATCTTGATTTTGCTAGTTGAAAGATCCGTCGTGTTTGTAATTTGAGCAGAGTAGCTCAAACTTGAACAGTTTAATGGAGAACAGAATGTGGCAAGGTATTGAGAATGGTTTTAGCTAGGGCCTTGGTCCTAATCATTGCTTGACGGTTCGAAAGAAAAGGTGTTTAGCCAAGCGAATCCGCATTAAGTGAACGAGGACCTCCGAGTTAGTGGTTGGGTGTCAAGCGTGGACATCAACGAGGGTGGCACCTGTAATAGATGGTTGGACCTGCCAAGACTCCGAGCTGTGCGGTTATGAAAGCCACGTCAAATTTGGTGAAGCACTCGAATCTCCTGGTCTGTGAAAAAGATGGCTAATGGGTAAAACGATGCTATGGAGATACAGCGATAGTCATGCAGAGGTACTTGAGTTAGGTGAAGGATTGCATTTACCTGCAAGGCCCTAACAGCTAAATAGAGTCCAGATTGGCGACTAAGGAAACCATTTTAAGCTTTTATTGGTAGGGTTATGTTCCTGCGAGGAGTGATTGGCCACTTTTTAGTCTTAATCGTTTTAAAGTCAGTGAATTCGTGTTCAAGAGCAGTGGAAAAGATGTACTGTAACGATTTGGCGTTTGCTCTTTATTCACCGTGGTTGTGACTCTCATCCAAGCCCATCTTAACGTCATCAAAACTTTCCCTCAAGTGGGACTCTGATGGCCAAAAACAGGAATGCACCCTCTGGCCTTAACATTTTTTTCACCTCTTCAGCATGGGTAATTTTGGTTCCCATCTTTGCGAGATGACGCCTCATCTCTATCATTGCTGGCAACATTGCACCAGTTCTTCTACACCTTTGGAAGAAATATCGGCACAGAATGCATCACCAAAACCCAGTAAATTATGAAGGATATCTTCGGTATTGTTACACCCTTTAAATCACGGAATGAAATCAGTTAAGGTTCTAGTGCTGATTTTTTGCTGTTGTGAAAAGCAGTTGCAAGCTTTACAATATTCAGCCTATTTCATTCCACTATCGCACCTCTATTCAATATAGTTTTCAACGGAAAAACTTATACCGATGGCGATTTAAACTTAGTTGACACTTGGCGTAATAATTTTGTAGATATTTTCCTAGCAGTCTGATGTATTTTAATAAATAATTTCCACTAAGTTTAATTAATTATCTCGTTTGACCATTAATCGGTTTATCAATGCAAATACCAACCAAAATATTCTCGCTACTCAATTTAAAGTAGCAAGAACAGCTTTGGAAAATTTTATCCACAGACGTATTTAGAGAAATAAACGCACAGATATTATGTAATTACGAGAGAAAAGAAGGAGGCATATGGGCGCCGAGATAAGTGGGATTTTTCCGAAGCCGCATTTGCCAACGAAAGGATTGACAAGCTTTGCTTACTGGCCACAAAACTATTATTTGTCATGACAACTAGTTAATGCCCCTGAGAAAGGGCAAAATGCTTGAGATGCCAGCAAAACTGCAGAAATGTAGGCTTTTTTTAGGTTAATCGGCTTAGCTATACTGAAAAACTTAACTGAGGGTATTTTGCTATTTCGCCACTTTCCCATAAATACCAAATAAAAGAGATTATTTATCCGAAAAACGTCGTCATCGCTATGAAGAATTTGCTCAATATTTCAACATTTTTTCAGAATTTGTTATGGTAGTAATCTTTAGGGAAATCAAATTAGCGAATGAATCGCCTTTCAAATTTAAGGTTCAGAATAAAAGATGAATTTTTATTCATTAATAAAAATTTCCCCTGTGGTTATCACTCGCCTCGTAAATTGAAAGAACAGCTATCAACTTGCCACCCAGATGCATCCACAAAGTGGCAGACTAAGCTACTACTTGCGGATTTTCGAGACTGCTTGGGTGCAAACAGGTCTCTCAAACAGATCAAATGCTCCCTTCAGGTTCGTGTATTCTTAAAAGGTGTATTTCAAGGAAATTAGCATTCCAGTCCTCCTGGCACCACACCAGGCACCCTACGGCAGTGCTCGAGAGTTCTAAATTCAATTACGTCTTGGCAATGGCACAATACTTGTACACAACAGAAGGCATTCTTTGGCCCTTGGGGTTGACAATGGCAATTTCATTCAAGATACAAAGGTTTCCCTAATATTCCCTTCACGGATGCCAAGAAAAAACATTGCCGGCAAAGTTTAGTAAGTAGGAAGGGAATTGGTAAGCTCTATGCATGGGTGCTTGTTTTCACAGACAGACAGGAAGTGGGATTTGGGAATTGTCGGAGAAACATTTGCTGTGATTAGGTTGTATTCTTCCCCCTCACCATCACCATTCTTCAGAATCTGAGTGAGTCGATTGGCAGCACAAAATATTCAGTCTTTAAGCCTATGAAGTGAAGGTGGAAATTTGGGCCAAATCTCAAGGTAGAGGTGCAAACTTGGATGCTCTCTCTAGTTTTTTTACGAAAAAAGCAGAAAACCGTCCCCAGGCATCCTTACTAGAGGTTACCGCGTGTTAAATTGCATCTATGAAATCCGCTTAAGAGTTTAGAGCGACTTTGTTTTCTACCATCATAAGAATTCCTATTGAAACGAGTTGATATTATTCTTTGACAAGATGAAAACATCTTTTGACGCAATTCACCCACCCCACTTTTAAAACAAGGTGTCAATGAAGGCAGTGCGGTTTTTTATTTTTTTATTTATTTTTTATTTTTTTTTGATGCAGCCCGATTGTTAGCAATTTGGCGCATTGACCTCAAGCTTCTTCGCCTGCCCACCTTCCACACGCACACCCTCCCTCTCCCCTTCCACCCATTTTAAATGCCCTCTTCATTTTCCACATCCTATTTATTCCCGGTTCTTTTAATTGTTTCACATTCCATTTGTCAGTTTTTGGTAAAGCCTCTTCTGACGATTGCATCCGCCAAAAACACACATAAATCGAGAGCTGCCAACTTGGCAGGCATGTGGTAAAGCGCTTGAGTCAACTGCTCGCCGTTTCGCCTTTAGGCATCGCATTTTATTGGCCCACTCGGGTTGGTGTGAATGCAACAATTTGGGTTGCTCAGACAGATGCAAACATCACCATGTCACCCTAATAAGTGTAGTGGTGGGGATGCTCGGTGTTCAAATTAAACCTGCATTCCACCGACCCAACTTTTATGCCACTTGTGATGGTTATTCGACAAATAATTAAAAAGTCCACCTTGTCGGATGGTGCCATGGTAAAGCGGTATTTTAAATTTTTATTAAAAAAGAAAGCTGAATTAATTTATCATTTACTCCATGGAAGGGTGACACTAAATAAGCGAAAGGTGCTATGTCTTAGGAGTAGAAGTTTTGGAGACATTTGCTGTGGCACTCGTCACTTGTCAGACATCCATTTGACGTCGTCGGCATAGAAAGCTCACTACCATAACTTGTTGTAGTGAGCATTCCATCTGCCTGAACCACTCGCGACTCGTAGTAGCAAGTTGGTCTGAATGTGACTTTACAGCCTCGAGTGGCGCGTCTTTCACCAACAGAGTCAACCTTTATTTCCAGGCACGTCTAAATGCTACACCCTCCCACCACACCTTTCTCCGAAGGCCATATGACAGGTTTGATGAGTAGACTCTGTACCCTTGGCACTGAGTTAAACCTGCTCCAATCGTATTTATCCAGTCGACCTTGGACAGGTGATTAGAGTTGACAGTAAATAGCCAAATCGGGATCTGCCAAAAAACAACGTAAACTTTTCTGAGCATTTGATGGTTTTCAGGATCCCCGCTTTACCTTTTTATTCTTAGCTAAAGTGACTTTTGTGGAGGTCCGTTTACAAAGCATGAAAGACCGAGCGGCTACTGAGTTAGTTCTACATTTCAGTCCTATATTTGCAGACAAGTGGTGAAAAAAGATCTCATAGATTCTTTTTTGTGTTTCTTTGAAATTTTTAATCTTTATAATTTTGATAACCTCTTTGTTACTGCACTTTGGAGAATATTTCCTAAAAAGATAGTAGACGCTCTTCCTTACTTAAAGCAACTATCAAAAAGTTAATTATTTGTTTTGCCATGTGTAGTGACTGTGAAAGCTCGTAAGTGATTGCCTTTTGGCAAACACATTTAACCAGAAAGTAATTGGTGTTTTCTCACACAAATACAAGGCCATGTTTCACCGCCTTTGCTGTCTCACACTCCATACAGCAGTCTCGTTTGAGTCGCAGTTGTCACCCATCTATGGTTGATTTTATTTGATCTAAATTTCCTTGAGCTGCCAGCTGGGAGCCATATGTTATCAACTGATTTAATCCGGGTATTGCAAGGTGCCTCGTGGCAGTGTCCAACATTGATTAAGATATTTGCTAGTTAAATGCAAAATTCCTATTCTACTCCAATTTACTTCTGCGACCCCGGAAATTCTGAAGGCTGCTTCAATCTTACATTTTACTCTACCCTAAACCCTCTGGCTAATAACAAGATTTACTCTTTAGGTTATCATTTAACAAGGGCCACTTTTGGGTGAGAGGCCCGCTGGCTGGAGCATCACAATTTGTCTGATTATCAACTTGCCAAAATCTTGACAAACTTTATGGGAAGAACTTAACAGTAATAAGAACTGCTCTTCAGCTTAAAGGACTACTTTAAACAAGCTGGATCATTCTTACTAAAATCGAAACTTCGATGTTTGACTTTCCGAATACGCCTCAATCAGAGTTGGGAAATCAGGACGGGGTACACCACCTACCTTACCGACTGGCATTGATTGCTAGTGGTGATTAAATTTCCTAGGTTTCTTCCTGATTCCTCAGGCTTTATGTGCCTTTTTTAACCTTCGCCTACATTTATTTCACCTAGTGCGCTGAAAGACATTGTAAGAAACCGGATATAAATGGCAACTACAAATCACATTCACAGGGAACTCTCATTTCGACTTAAGTTTGCATAAACTCACTAAACTTTTTAATCACCCTTAAATTCACCACGAGCTAATATAGAGTATGGGCGTTAAGTAGGCGATGCTATCACTTGAATGAGGTCAAATTACGTTTCCTGCGTTCTTCGTGCGACAACAACGGCTTTTGTCCGACTGACGGGCCTGATAAATGGAGTATGACTTCCAAACTTAAGTGATTTTAAACCCCAATAAGTTAGTACCTTAAATCAAAACCCGAGTGGACGCAATATATGGCGTGCTAAATCCTAGTTTGTCAACAGTGGGTAGTTTAATGACTAGTCAACTTAGTTTATAAATGGGTTAATCGCATTTTAAATGCTACCCCAATATTAACCTGAGCAGACAAACGTTCATCTTTTAACAAAACTGGCTATTCGGGGGCATGGGAGGATCAAAAACTGACTGACAGACCTATGAAGCGACAAATCACGTTAAGGTTTGCTTCAAACTCTTCGTAAATTGAAGGCTACGCACTTTTAAGCAAAACTTATCGATTAAAAGGAGAAGAATATCTTCTAGACTATATACTGGCGGCGACTGACAGCATATATCTGGTTGTATGGATAAACAATTTTATTTGTGAATCAAAGTCGTCCGACTTTTTTTGGCTCATTCTAAAATGACCCCAAGTTAAGTTTAGGATTATTCCTATATTGTAAACAAGACATTCTGATCTCTAACATGATAAGAACAGTATGTTAAGAAGTAGTTGACAAATTTATCGGTGGAGCTATTAAAACCATATTGCCCAAACTCCTTAAATCTAGTATTCTTACTCACTTATTACAGTTAACACAAATGTTGTAAAAGTCGACTTTGATTAAAGGTCAACTTGAACAACTAAGAGCTAATAGAATCCTTTAGATAAGCACTCACAAGAGGCTATTATTATCAGGCCGAATAACTACCGCATCCACCGAAAATCACAGCCACTAACTGTCGCTTATTTTATGTCGTGAAATTCTTTTTTATGCAGTCAAGGGTTCTTTGCCATTAGTACAACCACACAGCTAATAAACACTCTATTTTAACCATTTATATTAATTGTGTTTATTTAGACTTCCTCGATTCAGCAACTTTCAGTGAGCGATCTTGACCTACTGACAAGAGTATGGCCTGCAGGGAGTTACACTAGATCTCCTAATGCCACTCCAGTGCCAGGTTGGTCAGTTTCGCAGTTACCTGTAATGGTAGGCAGGCAGAGCAAACAAAAATGCACATTTTATGCAGGAGAATCATTAAAGCACCACGAGAGCGAGAGAGCATGTGTGTGTTTACGTGAGATGCTCCACAGATACCTTCTGTGAGAAGTAATCTGTTTATGCAGAAACTTCGGAATCTAGATGTTTGTGGGTTTTGTGCTCTTCTCTGTCGATGTTACCATGCAAGCCACATCAACTATGGTTGAATGGATGTGTGTGCGCATAAACAGTTATGGCTATGCTACCTTCTCATCCTCTTCTTCCTCACTTTCTTCTCACTCGAGGTATTCAGTGATTGAATTGCGATATGAGTCGAGGATTGATAGTACAACTTTTTTAAATCCTGGATGGCACCTTCAGGGTTTTGAAAAAATTGAAGAGGTTTAGGCATTTTTAGGGGGTGACAAGCATTGTTTTAGCAATTTGTGCTACTTTTCTGGCTACCTGTCATGTTTAGAAACCTTACATTTTTGCCTCTTCGACTTCTTCGCCGCTGTTGTTACTTCTTCTTGGCTGCAATTTTTCTGTCTTGGAATATAAAATCTATGACTGTTATTGGATAGGTTTGTCACCAAAGTCACAGAAGATGACTAAGTATTTTTGATTTCGAGGATTATTTTTTTGGATGAAACATTAACAGTTTAGGAATGGTGTACTTACAGTCATTCATTACTGATTTGAGGAAAACTCGGTTTTTCTCCTCAGCTAATGCACTGCCATTGCAACCCACTTCAACATGGTTATGAGGGACCACTGGAACTTGCCTTGTCGAAATGACTGATTTCTCCGTTGCACGCAAAAAATGTAAATGTCACTACCCTCAGATCAAGAACATCTTATGACAAAAATTTATTCATGGCGAAATTGGTGACAAATGGTCAGGAGTATACATAAGGTAGTCGAGTGTCACGTATATGTGACACAGGTTTCAAAAGTATTAATCCCGTTTCCATGATGTACATCTAAAAATTATCCCATCAAAGTTTGGCTAAATACATCGCTGAATAGTTCCAAAGGCTGAGCAAAGAAAATAACTAAAGCTTTTGGGTTTGAAAAGGAAGTCTTACAAACAAGTTTAGGATTAGAACGGGATTCTTAAGAGGAAAACAATAGGTTGAAAGGGATAACATTGATCCCACTCGTCCTCCTCTTCTAACCCTCCTATCCGTCCATTCACTAACCCATCAGTCTGCCAGCCTCCATGTTTGTCTGTGGCACCGTCTAACTGGTCATCCGTTTGCCTCGGTCTAACCATCGTACAGTTACGGTTGATCTAATATAATGTACCATCAAACACCCTAATTCCGGAGCGGAAATGAGTTTTTTTTCATAGGCGCAAATGAACTGGTTATCCTTATTCCTCTATAAAGCTGTCCCACCTTATGGCATTTGGGGTAATGGCAGATGACCTGAACTAATTAAGATCTCTCCGCTTTCCTCAGTCCATAAACCAAACCTTTCTCATTGTGTTTTTTTTTTCGCATGCAAATGGCGATTCTCTCTTGGTGAAGTGAGATGACACAAAGCAGGGATTTTGAGTGCGCATCTTGGGCAAAAAAGAAGTCCTGATTTAATCGGATGGCATGCCAATAACTTAGTTGAGGGAGCAGTGGGGGACGGTAGGGATTTGGAAACGGTTTACCCCTTACGAAAGGCGGGTTAAAAAAACCTTAAGAAGGGTGTCCAACGCGCTTCTAATTCTTCTGGTAATTTTCTTTTTAGCTGCCTATCTGCTTTTTTGTTTAATGAGAGAACTTAAGAGTTCTTATTAAAAATACAAAATTATAGCCTCAAGGCTATCCCCATCTTAACTGGTGTCCCTGCCTTCAAGGCATATCTGCTATTGAATGCGTGCTACTTTATGTTAAAAATGTAAGAAAAATCAACTAAAATTTGGCACATAAGGGAATGGCTTAAAAGAGCATAGAGACCGCCTCTAAAGGTCTTTGATAATTTTCAATTACTGGGACAAAAACTGAGACAAAGCCAGTAAAAGTAAATTTAAACCTTAAATACTCTTGTATCCTTTTTTGCAAAAAAAGTTTTTGTGGCTGTAAAAGAAGCGGTTAAAATGTTTTAAATCAGCGTCACACATATGTGACACGCATTGTAGACCAATCCATGCTGACTGGTTGTACCAAATTGTATGGCGTAAACGCATTGTTTGATCTTTAAAGTGGAAAATAATTACATACTTTTTCCTTTTGAGTGGCATAACTTTAAATAGGTCACATATGTAGTAGGCTTCAAGGGATGGATTCGTCCCCTTGACAGTCGCGTGGGACAGGTGATGAGATGGGGAAGGGTAGCACCCTGACCTTAAAATTTCCATTAGCTAAAGAACATCAAAGAAGAGGATTCTAGGAGGGGAGGATTTTAATTTGCTCTGCCCCCGAACTACTCGTGGAAGAGATTTTAAATCTTCCTATTATCGGTATCAGCATCGATTATGTCCACTTCCTCCGTGGTCCCAATGGGGCTCCAGTCCTCCTGTGACATAGACAATCTCAAGTACGAGGTTGCTACACGCTCAGGGTGTGGCTGACAGCTACGATGGGGTCACCTGGCACACGGCCAGAGTGTGTAGACCCTGGATATGGGGTATAATCCATTGTAGGTCAAAGGTGCTCAAGAAATGCATAACTCACAATCATTTGCAACATTGAGCAGCCTGCTCAAGAGGACTGGTAACACCTCACTACTGAGGTGGAACTGAAGCAGGCCATCTTATGAAGGGCCAGCTGCACTTTCGAATCCACCCAGCATTAAGCAATTTAGGTAATTGTTATACATTCGAAAATAGATGCACAACTTTCATAGAGAGGCCTTTCAAACCCGAAACAGGAGGGAGATTTGTAAGTCCCGATTTGACATGAACACACCTTTCTAGATACCTGCGTGAAACAATTCGATCTATGAGTGGACAGGAGAAATTCATACTGTTGAAATCAGGGTGAGTGGGTTGAGGGGGTCAAAAGGCTGCGAGACGTGTCAGAGAAACCAGAGCAACTGAAATGGTAAAAGATCGTCTAAAACGTATCATGTTAGGAAAAAAAGAAGAAGCAATGGTGAAACAGAATGCCGAAAGCTAGCCTGGCATTAAATGAATGCTGAAGTTTCTGAGGTAACCAAATGAATTTCACTGAACTATTTTATCCAAATTGGTACGAGATCGTTAATCCCACTTTTTCTAAACACAAAGGCTAACTCAAGACATCACCCTTTTGATCTCATTTCTACCTCCCAATGCAATTTGACACGTGATTACGCGATTGTCTAACGCTGTGAGATATAAAAGGCCCGTCAAGAGATGTCACTTCGTGGGTACGGTGGAGGAGGGTTGCAATACCCGTTTGCTCCGCAGGTGAGTTCCGCGGCGGTGTAAGGGTCTCAATACTAACTATCCAGCTCCTTTTCCACCTATCATCTGCCATATCTTGAAAGGAGGTAGGCCTCAACCGATGTTGTTTGACCTTTGGAATTGAGTGCAGTTCTCCAAGGGTGAAATGGCGTTGGACTTAGAAGTGTGCCATCAGTAGTAGTCGGTTGGTTGTTTTCAGGACACCTACCAAAATCCAAAAGATTTACCTCACTACTAGTCAACCGTGCAGTTAGGTGAAGCATAAACAGTTTAAAGTGCAGGTAGCATTTTTGTCAAGTACATGACAGAGCCAAATAACAGGGCAGCTGGGTGTATCCCTTTGGCAGAGCTTCCAGCACAACTTCTTGCCTGACAGTTTGCGCAGGACTGGAGATTACACACTCTTCACAGGCTCAGCTTTGACCATTCCAAATGCGTTGTATTTCATGGAAGAAGATTTTTTGACATGTGGAATGGATTGTTAACAGAATTGCATAAATTGGTTAAACTGACCATATATGTTGCGTTCTGCTAGTCAAACAAATTGTATCACTAGCTGCGGTGCCTTCAAACCCACTCGAAGACAGTTTGTAATGTCAATTAAATCAAATCACGTCAGACTCCATCTAAACTGTAGGACACAGGAATTCAAAAGGAGCGCAAAGTAGTAGAGACCGCAATAACGAATATGGCACAGCTGAAATGACCCAAATCTCTCTGCTTCACACACTGCCTGCACACAAGCATCGTCACTCTCTTCATGAGAAACTTCCGGCTACACCAGGTCATTTGGACAAGCTAAGTTAAATACTGCACCAACACTTCGGTCAGCAGATTCATACAAAAAATCGTGCGGTTCTCTTGTAAGAGCTGTGGAAACAATTGGAAGTGGATTGGCCCTGTTAACGATCAGGTCGAATAGGAGCCGAATTTCGGAGAGCGAGTCGCCAGCACCTCGTCTTGAAGTCTGACTGAAAGCGCAAAAAATATAAAAAATAGTTATGTCAAAGTTAGAGGCACACTAAATGAACTTTAATAATGAAAAATTTGGTCACTTTGATCCTGCAAATGAGACACATGGAACAAAAGTGGTGCTGGGGGAGAAACCGGTCGCATTTCATTCATCCATCCATCCCTCCCGCCTTCCATCCATACCTCCATCCATTATCCATCCTGTATCCATATATCCATCCTGTATCCATTCATCCATCCTGTATCCATTCATCCATCCTGTTTCCATCCATCCCGTATGCATCCTTTTATCCATCCATCTAGTTACGTAGAAGTAACTGCAACATAGAGAAGTGGACTGAAGGTTCAATGGCAGTCGACACGAGAAGGAACCACTGTTTAACTCCAGCCATTCGGACGGAAGCCGCTGGCAGAAGAATGACCTGTTGCGGCTCTGTACTGGGCGTGGCGGCAGTCCAGACGTTGTCCAATAGCAGTGGACGTTGTAGTATACGTTCGTTGCACACCTTCAACTGATAATTGTTTAGAAACAACATGCTGTCACACATTTACTGCTTGGCTTTATGGCCATCTTAGCATTCCACGTTGACCGGTTTGGAGGCGATTTTTAATTCTTGAATCCGAACATGTATCACAACGACTCCCGCCACTTCTTATGCGGTCTGCACGACCTAGGCATGAATTACTAAAAAAATTGCATGATCAGGAAACTCTTAAGTTAGACCACCTAAATTAGTAATTCAAACCTGCCATATGGCAAAATTCTGTACCCTGTTGAGAAGATCATCTACAGTACATTTTTACATCACCAAGACCCTGTCAATGACCCTTCATGAAGAAGTCGTGCAAGACAGGAGGGCAAAACCACCTGAAAACAGTACAAATCAAATTAACTGGGGATCAGTAATCATACGGCCATTTAAGGCATGTCACTGTTGTGGCATCACAAGAAGCATTGGGGGAAAGGCAGTTGTTCCTACTGTCAGTGCTGGCAGTAAACTGTCAATCACAATGTTGATGCATACCAGCAACCATTTATGGCGATAAAAAATTTTCTGTTGAGAATGAGTGCATAAAATTGACATTTGCTTATGCCTCCTCTTAAAAAAATGCTAGACCCATAGAATATAATGACAGGTAGTTCAATCCTTCCACAACCGAGAGGTGGAATGGTGTGTAAGCACATCCACGTCTGGTAATGACGGTCCCAGTTGTGGCGGAGCTCCATTGTCAACTCAGAGTACATCAGGCCCTCCTCTGAGCACACGGCCAGAGTGTGTAGACCCTGGATATGGGGTATAATCCATTGTAGGTCAAAGGTGCTCAAGAAATGCATAACTCACAATCATTTGCAACATTGAGCAGCCTGCTCAAGAGGACTGGTAACACCTCACTACTGAGGTGGAACTGAAGCAGGCCATCTTATGAAGGGCCAGCTGCACTTTCGAATCCACCCAGCATTAAGCAATTTAGGTAATTGTTATACATTCGAAAATAGATGCACAACTTTCATAGAGAGGCCTTTCAAACCCGAAACAGGAGGGAGATTTGTAAGTCCCGATTTGACATGAACACACCTTTCTAGATACCTGCGTGAACTTCTTGGTGTCATTTAAAAAGAAAAGGGGCAAATAGTTACCCACTGAGGCAATTAATGCACTCTAACAGTGGATGTGGACTTTAACGAATTCCAGGGGTGCCGTCTGCTGACCATCAGACAGCCCATCTCCTTCACAGTCCTTAAGGGGTCATTTCAAACAACTGGCCCTTGAATAACTGGTGGCCCAATTTTTTTGTAGCTTATATCAGCATGACTACGTAAGTTAAAATGGCTTGTGAAAATCAAACGTGTTTTTTAATTCACTTAATTGTTTCTGTATCACAACTTTTATTGAGATACAGACAAGTCTTTATCCTCCTTTTTTATCGCCTACAGAAATTACCTTTAGCATAACAGTCAGAGCTGTTGTTAACCACTTTTCAAGTGTCATAAAATTTTAAAGATGCCCAATCCCTACTTATTTACGCAATCGTAATAAATTGTAGTGGTTTGTAAAGGACTCGATATCTTGTTTAACTGTGAGTTGAATAGTAAGTGGGCACTTCAACCTCCGCAGAATTCACTTTCGCTCTCCGGCATGGCCATGTCAGTGGTCCAGCCCCGGCTCTCCAGTAGGTCAGTAAGTAGTTGGTTCTTCCGTGCCACGTTGACCTCTTAGAGTTTGCGTAGAGGAGATCGGGGAAGCTATTAGCATGCCCTGAGGTCCTTGACTGCCAGTGACATTAACTGTCAGCGCACCACACAAGCAACACCGTTAGCTCAAAACATTGAAGAAGATTTCCTCACAAATGCAACCTCCTCAGTCTTTCCCGGGGTCATAATAAAATGGAGTAGTATGTAATTGCTTGGACGCCTTGTTTACCTGTGCACCGCAGTAGGTAGGCTCTTCTGGCTCCGCGGTATGTCCTTTGAGCCGTGTCAACAGTTCCAGACCTCCAGCTTTCCTGTGCGTTAGTAAATTGCATATTCTTACGTATTACTTTGATTACTAACATGGAGTGGAGCTGGGAGGTTGTTATTATGCCCCGAGGGCCAGAAGTGAGGTGACCCCTTGAATGAACGCAAGCGGTGAAACAAACTGCCGGCTTGCTGTTGACATTTTGGAAGGGCGTTAGGTTCATACATAAATCTCAGCAGTTAAGAGCAATTAAGGAAAAGTGGAATTACTAATTCTTCTCTTAACTTTCAATGATTTTCCACAATCAGGTCTAGGCAAAAAAAAACAAATTTTTAGGGAACTTTGAGTTGAAAGGTAAATCAACACTGTATTCTGCTGGTAAAACGTGGAAGTACAAATTTTAATGGATGGGTCGCGGTCATGCTTTGATCATGTTTCTGGAAAAACAGGCGCAGAAAACTAGCAAACCTAAATGTTACGCAAAGCCATATTTTTGTCCTTTAAAGGCTTCATTCTTGCTTATGAGAGACGTGTGCCAAAGGGGTCCTCAAAATGGCACTGCTTTTTGGCGATGACACATTAGGCAGATGGATGGATGTTATTGAAGCCAAGGCGGAATGCAGTTGGCAACAGGCCTCTACAGAGGCACTGGGTGATGCAGCTTCACAAATAGGCTTACTTTTGTGCCAGAAAAACCATGAAATGTGACTGACATATGGGACCCACCTCCCAGGCATCATGGAACTATGATCGAAGCCTTAACAATCAAGCACCTGCTCGACTGACCTTTTTTTAATGACCATTGTCGTGGAGCGCTTGAAAAGGGCCTCGGGGATTCTGGTGCTTATTGAAGCAGTCGTTTTGTTTCCTTAATCTTTTTTCCAAAAATGCTAAGCAGGGGGTAAGGTGCATCAAGCCAACCATGCATCTAACCTCTCAATCTTGTCACTTCTTTATGCAAAGGGCATACTTAAACTTGTGCGGGTAGAAGTAACAGAGTGGTGATAGACGCTTAACATACCAAGAAATTCAACCCAAAATGTACCGTAAATACGATGGCAGTAAATTGCAGTAATTGCTGCGACTTCTTTGGAGGTCATTCCTAGAGGTCACAAGGAGAGATCACAAATGATTTGGCAATTTTAAGCACGATTATCTAGACCCTTCATTTTATGATCGTAAAAAACCAATCATTTTGAGGTACGAAGGTTTTCTTCTATGCCAGTGGATAAATTGACACGTTTGATGTGGCATTGAGTTTAGTCTCCCCAATCACCATAATATTTTCAATTCGTCACTTCCAACAGAACTGTACCATCACATTCAATTTAATTTTTCTTTATAAAAGTAGTAAATAAAAGATCTACCAAATATTAAGGCCTAAAGTAATCAAAAGTTTTTCTGTTACAAAAAATCATCTCCCAAGGGACTGCTTCACCATCGACAGTTAGTAATGTATAGAGATTATTTTCTTCTTTCAGGTGTTTTCCATCCCGCCCCCCGGGATGGAAACTGAAACTGCGGGGATGGTAGAGCCCAATTGGATTAAATTGCATTCCCTTGAAATATATTTCAGTGGTTGTGTAAAAACACTAAACCCAAAGTGAAGTAAAAACTCTGGGTGGTGAAATTGCAAGCCTTTTTGGCGATTGATATGAATGTGTGTGGCACACATTTAGGCTTCACGAGAGTGGTGACACTCCATAACTCGAAGCAAATCTACACTCTTGTTTTTCGCGTGTATCCCGTTGGCCTTGAGAATATGCTAAAAAAATTTATGTCGAATGGTTCATTACGAGGTGGCCCAGACTACTTAAGAGGGACCCAAATAAACGAGCATTATGGCAGGACTATCTCCTCAGCCGGTGATCCTGAATGCTGGCGTTCATGATCACCTCGACAATTTTACCACCAAATCCTCACATCTTTTGCTCATTTAAACAAGGCAGCAAAGGAAAAAGAGGGAATTGTTCAATAACAAATGAAGTTTGTAATTTCTATGGAAAGGGAGGGGGTTCAGAAGAGTTCACTATCTTAAAGGCTTTTGGAAAGTAGAATTTTTGGAGAAAAAGGAGGCATACTACATGTTTTTAATAACACCTTACTAGCCTGCACAGACGTTGGAGGTACAGCCTGCGGGAACTGAAGTGTCCGTGTATAGTTCAATACGCAGTCAAACAAAATTTCATGTTACCAGGCAAGCGATCGTTAAAATCGGCAATCCTTTTCAGCCTCTACGGACCGGATGAAGGCTTTGTGATGAAACGCCACTACCTATGAAATGCTTCACCTAAAACACGGGATCGATGTAACTTTAAGGCATTTTATTTGTTTAGGTATACCTTGATCCACGGAAAATACCACTCGTATGCCCACTTGTCAAAAAAGAACATCTATTTCCTGTAAAAGGTCCTAAGTAGTGGTGATTACGTTATTTACCCGCCTGTTCATTCATTCACTTATCGCTTCACGATCAATGCGGTCAAGAAATGTAGCCAAGGTCACTTAAGCCGGTGTTAAAACCTTGTCACCGCATGGCTCATTCCCACTGGCAAGTGGGGAGGGGTGAATGATCCCAACAACTCTTCCCCGGTTAACCAATCGCAGCCTTGCGCCCGCCTGTGCATTCGTCATTTGGCCTAACGAGGGTAAGGTTTTTGGATGTATCCACTTCTTACCAGTGTGTGCTACATGTTTCATCAAGGTTGTTACCTGCACACACATTGCATACTCAAGCCCACATCACATTGATCACCAGAGGACCAAAATTTCACACACTACAATGAAAGTGACGGAGAGTGCAGGTGCTTATGCTTGTGTTTTACTGCTTGTTTAAGGTGATTCTCTTGGAGATTGCTTCATATTGCTTGATTTTTTGTATAGGCAGATTACATCACCTTCTTTCCTTTCACTCACTCCCTCACGCGCCCCTTGACTGCTCTTAAGCGTTTATGTGAAGGCGAATTGAATGAAAAGGTTCGAAATTAAATTGCTATTATTACTTTACTTGCAGCCTCTTGAAGAACTCACACATTTTTCTTCTATTTTTTTGTAGGGGTTCGGGTTCCCCAATACTCCCAACGGTGAGCTGAATTTGAGGATGTAGGTGTTGAATCATTTACTGGACAAATTGTAAACACAACGCTTGCTATTTAGAGCATTTGATTGAGGTGTGAGTCAAATTCACCGGAACTAACTTTAACTGTAGGCTAGTCACTAACCAAACAACTCTGTGTGGCTCATTTTTTCCTTAAGCACTGGAAATTGCATCGTAAAAAGGGCGTACATCAAGTGACTCTCTTCGTTAAAGTTTAAGAAGCTTTCCTAGTTCTGTTTCATGTAGTTTAGCTTCATTTGTTTGGGCGCGAACCATAAGAAACTATTAAGACAAAATAAACATGAGTTAGTGTTTTACGAATGAACGAGAAAATGGTTGCATAAGGTTTTCTGTCGCAACAACCTTGAAGAATTTGGGTTTTAAATCACGTAGAGAGTCTTTGTTGTTTCTGCTTACATAGTTTTGACAAATGAATTTGTAAACACGACTGAGACACCCTAGAAATGTACCAATTTAGCTTAACTATAACCCTAGTTCCATTGCGAAGTAAGAGTAAAAAGGAAAGTAAGGTAGCGAAATCAGACTTCAGTTTAATTTGGCAAAGTCCTAGTAGATAAACACAGTAGGTGACGGTTTACGTGTGTGTGTGTGTGAGGATGTAGTGTATTATTTTCCTTTTCGAATACAAGGCAAAGGGATGGAGCATGCGGGCAAGCTAACGGGGGGGGGGGGGGAGAGATAGAGGAAGCGAGTACAAATGGGCTTCTACTCGCCCAGCATCATACTGCACTCTTTGGCACAGGCTTCGTAGTAATTCTTCTCTGCACGGATTAGATCCAACAGCTGAACGCTCAACCCATCCTAGAATAAGCAAAACAGCAAGTCAAGTACTAGCACAGTTAAAAGGAACGGATCAGAGACATCAAATCTTGCAAAAGTCACTTACGAATTCCTTGCAGGTCTTCTCAAAGACGGTAAGAGATTCTTGGTGCACTCGATCGAAGTCACTTTCGTCTTTTCGCACCTCGGCCTCCCACTACGAAGAAAAATCGTTAAATTTGAATTTTGGTGTTAACTTCATTAAAGACTCCAGTACCTTGGCCTTCTGTTCCGCAGTCTTAGCATTCTTCAATTTAGTCTTGTCAGAGTCCAAGTCTAGTCGAACTTCCTCCAGCTTGGTCTTTGCTTTCTAAGTGGGATAAAGAATTTCATCATAAATTTTCTGTATTTCATAGTTAAGAGAGATCAGAGAGGCACGCCTTACCTGGGCCTCGCTAAGCGTGGTGTTCAAGAAGTTTTTTAAATCTTCGATGAAGGTGGTATTAACCTCACTATTGAAATTCTTTCTAGCAGTGGCCATACGCTGATGGACATCAGCAGCTTCCGTCAGCATTTTAGCTGAAACCGATAAAAAAAGAATGGGCACAGGCAAAAATGAAAAGGGTCTTTGTTAAACTAGAGGAATCCATACAAAGTTGGGGAGCTGCCTTTTCTGATTGGGAAGCAACCTGCTCGAGAGCAGTACCCAGTTTGTCGGTAGTAGTAATCTTCTCCTTATTCTTCTGGAAAGCATCCACAACTTTAGATGCTAGAAAAAGACAATACCATATCAGTAGTAGTTTACAGCTGCTAAGAGAATCTACTATTATGGAAAAAACATGTATATAGAGCAGCAAACTGAACAAACGAGTAGCAAGATATTAAACTAGTTCAGATAAGTAGCACTAACAAAAAAAGCTAACCGATGTTGATGTCCACAAATTCCTCAGTAGCGGTGATGATCTTGCTGATCCATGCTTTCATTTGGTCGATCTCATGGATAAGATCCGAGGTTCGGGTAGGATATGAGGTCTTTTCATTCTTATTTACAAGCTCACCAGCCCGCTAGATAGAACTAATTGGTAAAAAAATTTTTTAGTACCTGGGTAAATCTATTGAAAGTCTTAGTAACGTCAAATCCGGACATCTTCTGTGCAATTGAGAAGAAAACGATGAACTAGTTCCCACAGCTTATTTAAATTGATGCCTAGGTCAAATAAGACTATTTAGTAATTAAAACGAACAGGGTATATAAATGACTAAAAAACCACTGTTATTAACTTAAACAGCTTCAAAAACATTTTGTGCGTAAAAAATTTGCGCATAAGGCATATAACACACTACTGCACGCATGGATTTCCAATTCACGCTGAAATAAAAGGTTTCCAAATTTATTCAGAAGCCAAAGCCGTGTAATGGGAGTTACAAATGCATAAAAAACATAAAAATAATTTTATTACTCTAATATTTACTTTCCAGCTATTCAATTATGCAGCCATAGTGAGAATTTTTAGAACGATAGGCAATACGTTGGTTGCTGGTTTAACGGCCTGTTTCAGTAAGGGAACACTTTGTCTTGGCTACTATACCTCGCCCAGAGAGCCGGCCTTTGGGCCATGCCAGTAGTCTATACTCCTTCTGTGGGTTAAATGAATATGCATTCCGCTCGAATATTGTGTACACTTTCGTCTTCAGGGCTCCGTACTGGTGGTAGCCGAAAGCAAACCCAATCTTAGGCGACAATTGCCCTGACTGTTGCCAATGTGCTACAAACACTATGGACATAAGAAGCATATATGATGTGGATGGTGAACTCAAACGGAAGGGTTTTTAATTGACGTCTACTCCCGGCTACCAACTTAGTCCCATGTTTTTCAGGGAAGCTAATAACAAATAAAGCTAAGCTAGTCAAAAATTACCCAAAAAATGCCCATTTGCAGAGCTTTCCTACTGTACCAGCATAAAGCTGCCTATGAAGAGAATTCATAATGCCTCTTCTACTTCGCGGCTAGCTGGATAGAGCCTAGACGGATATGATCGAGCAGCTTTGAAGTCAAAAAAGGAGTAAGGATAAACAGAAGAAAAGCTCTTTCCATGAACATGTGTTAAATTTCGTTCTTCCTCACATTAATCTACTTTTAGGATATTATTCCTGCGTCTAGATACGGTCAAGAATGACAGCTAGTATGATTTCCCAATTCTAAAACCATTTCTCAAAATGAATGGTGCTTTAGGTGTAGATCAAATGCCAGGAAGGATCATAGACTCCGCAGTGAAGTATCTCCTTAGTTGCATAGAAATTTAAAGACTGGTACGGCCATCCCGGAGTCGTTCACTTACAGTACTGACTACATTGTGATGGCTGAAGCAGAACGTTAACCAAGGGAAGCGCTAAAGTCTGACACTCAAGAGGAAATGAGGGTTATGCAAAAAGTTGGTTGTCGGATTAAAGGCACGGATGGTGAATTGACATTGTTTTGGCTGTTGTACCCTACTGGGTGAGCTAGCCTCCAAGCCACGTCAGTAGACCCTACTCCTTCTGCACGGGAAAATGCATACGTAAATTCTGCTTTAGTAATACACGCAATTCCCTATTTACGGAAGTCTCGGCGCTCAAAGACCTATATTAAGATGGGGTTCTTTATGTTGACGCACTTGCCATGTTTTGGATGATACCAAAATTGTTGACCTCATGCAAAGCTATCACGATTTCATCTGCTGCTGTTTTTTATTCAGGTAGTAGCCAACCTTAAATGGCTTCTTATTAACTTCAATAATTTGGCATTAGAAAATCATTGCTAGTTTAGCAAAAGTTTTCGTGAATCGCCAGTAAAAATTTTACCCTAGTTTGTTGTTACCAAGTAATTCATTTAAGCACCAAAATATTATTCGTTTTAATTATTCACATGTTCGCATAATTTGTTCAGTCATTTTAAGGCGAAATTAGGAAATGGGTGTAGGTGTTGCGTGGTTGAGGCACGGGGAGTCGAGCAGCATATAAAGCAAAGTTGTGAACAGTGATTTACTAGAATCATTATACACGAAATATGTGGCCAGCGCTTTTGGCAGTTTTGATGTAAGATTGAAGTTTCCTCACCCCGTAGCTCTGCGTATGCTGTGTGGTGCGGAGATAGTCTTATATTAATTGATGAGTATGATTTCATCCCAAAACTTCCAAATTCCAACGACTGGGATTTTGTCATTCAGAATCCATACAAGGTAGGAATTGCGTCTGTTTTGTTACCCATTTTAGGGTGTTGTTGAGGTTTTGCGATCGCCGACAAATAAATTTCAAGTTCTCCTTAATGCCTCATTTGAAGAAAACCATGATTGGGGCCTGTATTACACGCTTAGAACAGGAAGCAATGAAATGTTTCTGCAGCTGGTAGGTTTTTCAGTGTTAACCGAGCGGGAATTTGCGCTTTAACATTCAAACTTGTGCCTGCTGGGCATTGAATTTAAACCTATCACTTTGTAAGAAATTGTGTCGTCGTTTGTTGGTCATGCCATTGTTAAATCTTGTAACAATTTCGTTCTCTACTAACGTTCTGTTTTTAACAAAAGTCCACCAGGGTGATTCAGCAGCGGGTCTACACGGACATCGAGGAAGACACTGTATATTTGCAGCTCCTTCTCATCACCGTTGCCTCATTGGTTTTAGTCGTCTTTGTTGTCTCCATCATTTTTTCTTGTTGGTGGGTTAAAAGCCGCCACGAAAATCTAGAGCCCGGTGAGTCCGTTTTCACCCCGTCTTCATGTATTACATCCTACCAAGATTACAGATATTTTCTGTGCTCGGCCAACAAATCAGCTTTCATCTCAAGCATCTTCGAAACTTGTGGTGAAAGGGGCTACTGGCCGCATTGGAGTTTTGTTTGGACACGAGTTTACTTTTTTTCTTTGAAACTTAAGGGGTAGACTTGACTTGATGTAGGATATTTTCTATCTTAAAGTCGCTGTTGAATGAGAGATGAAAGACTAAATAACTTCCTGGAATTATATTTAATCCAAGCAAACAAATGTATGAAGTGCCCAATTGCTTGTTCAAATATTGGCTGACTACAAACACATTAATTTTTTCTATCGTTTAAATAATCTATGCTCGATACTTTAATTTCCATCTGTCTGATCAAACCAAGGCTTTTTTCAACTACCATTGTTATTATTTATTTGCTTCATTTTCTGGCAAAATGATTTTTGGGGAAGCAGAATCTAGTTACTCGCATTTGGGTCGTCATCGCACTACCCACTTGGCTAAGTCGAGGACGACTCTTCGTTTCGAAATAATTGTTAATGCGATTTTGCCACTCCTCAACCAATCAACTTAAGATAAATTCCAGCGCCGGAAGTCTTCCTCCCGTTAGCGTCTTCTTGAAGCATTTATAATTACTCTCGTTTCTTGTTGAATCATGTTTATTTCTCCCAAGTCTTTCAAACGTAATCTGTTCACTCTGACGTAAAGTAGATGCTTTGTCATGGAAAGGCTGAGCGAAATCACCTTTTAGTAATGAGGGTGGGTGTCAAATCCAGTGGTTTCTGTTCTGCCTTCGGTGGATGGGTACTTTTTTAAAAAAGAAATTATTAATACCTAGTTTATAAAGTGCGATTTTGCCTCAAGTTCCGTGCTACGTAGATGCTTCAGAAAAGGTATGTCTTCGTTGCAGCATGAAATCGCATGCCTTTGCATGACTTGTACAAACGTACCTGTTATAAAGTGCTTAGTTTTATGAGTAGACCCTGTTTTACACTTAAACTTTGCATCTATTTCAAGCATTTCCACTGGAATTTTTCAAGTTCTCATTCGATCTCATTCATTTTTCTAACATTCGTCAAAGCCGGAATACGCAGAAGATTGTCGTCTCGATGGCAATGGCACATTGAACGCGGACGGTGAAATTGAACTAATTTCACTGGGACAAAACATTTTCAACTCATATGAAAACGATGCTGTCAAGGTGGGTTCCTATACTTCTCTGATAGCAACTATTTCTTTACTCATCAAGTTAAGGATGTTTAGAACTGAGCTTTTAAAATGGAAGTTATGTCGCTAACAAAGTAGCAAGGTAGTTAAGTTGTTATATCCATACTGGTTATTATTTAAAGATGTCATTATAATAAGTGCGATCAGTCAGCGCGGTTTTAGTGGCCCTTTTATTGTGAATTTATGCAGATTCATCCACTCATAGTGGTTTTACTTCTTTGGCCTTTTAACACGGTATCTAGTTAGCCAAACAGGATTGCACCGCTGCTGTTGTAATTCTAAATGAGATTTGCGAGATGCTGGTGCGGAAGCAGCTGTACTAATACCATACAAAGAGTAAGAAAACTACCGGCCTAGGTGACATGAACGGAGGTCCGCCAAGTTGCCTAGACGGTGCAAAATGTTTAGCAATCACCTGAAGGCTACTTCTGCTACGTTTAACAAAATAAGAACCCAGTCCATTAAGTAGATGGGGCTTAATTAATGTTAATAGTTTCAGGGCGTTCAAACTTGAATTTCATTCCTCAGCCATAAAATAAGGATGCTACTTTGTCATCCCTGGGCCCAAGTGTACCCTGTTATTAATTTTAATGGTCGGGGCATTTTTTGTGAACTGTAGGGAAACTTGGCTGTGTGTGAGTGGAAAGTCATGCTTGTTGAGCGTAGTTTCTTGTTAAAAATGAAGGCGTAGGACCCAGGGACATCTATCTGTACAGAATTTAAGCACAGTTTGATAGCAAGCTCAGACGGTCGGTAGTAGGGGATTCGTTTGCCGTGAACGTTCTGGAGGCTGTTACCTATACGTCTTCAAGTTACTAAAATTTTTCCTAATTTTAAAATCCCCATTTCAACATCACCACTCCGTATAACCACCAAAACAGTTTCTGTCGATCATTAGTTAGCTGACCAGAGGAGTAACCTATGACACCTTTAAATATCAAATGGATCAGGTGAATTCTCTTCTCGATTGCCTTCCAGAGTAAGGTTACAGGTGGTGAATATACCACTTTCACAGCGTTGGCCGGTTCAAAGGAAAATGCCGAGGAGGGAAGGGAAGGTACTGTGGACGGTGCCAAACCGTCAACAGAAGCCAACGCCACTTTGCCGGGCACGACACACACCCTTCCACGCTACAGCATTGCGGGAAACAATGGAGCAGGAGGTAGTGGTGCTGTAGTTATTGGGGTTCCGCCCTCCATCATTTCATCCACAGTAGCTTCAACGGTGAATACGTTTGGAGCGTCCCTTCCACGGATGTCTGGTGTGGAGAGCGTTGGAATGACTGGTGGGTTGATGGCTGCTGGAATTCTGACACTATTTTGTACGATTTTTTGGAATAAGACCGAGAAGGCGCCAGTTTTGTGCTTAGTTAATGACCACTTCACCACAAGTTGCAAGTTTTGAATTTGTGTTCATTTTGTGGGATAAGAATTGAGGGAAGAAGTTTTTCTTCGTAATGTAGTTCCCCATATATCCTTTGAAAGGGCGTCTATGGTCGCTTTTCTTCCAAATATTTTGAGGGATTGAGTCGCTGATAGCGAAGACTTGACAAACATCTTTCGTAACTAGAATAACTATTCAGATTTCCCTTCCTGTTCCTTGCGCCCTCTCTGGCTGCTCTTCTGCGCCAACCAAGACAGCAACATTTGTTTGCATTGAGATCAAGTGTGAAGCAGAAACTGTGTTAAATTTCATCGAAAGCGTTGGATCACATCAGATTTCATAGGTCCGCATTTCATATCCTGTTTTGTGTAATGAATTGGAGGTGTTCACTTCTCCCGCTAGTTGGTTTTGTGGGAAGGCTTGTTTGTCAGCAAAACTGTTCCCCAGACGTCAAAATTCTAGCATCACTTCGGTGCTTTATTTTTCCTTCCCTTTTTCTCCTCACTTCTTGCATAATTTAATGTCGACCAACTGCACCTCCGTGTTGCGTCATGCCCTTGAAATGTGTAAATGACTTATGATCATGTCACTATTCGAAGGAGTTATAATACATTCCTTCTTTAATCTTTATTTTGTGGTCTTGCACTATTTACCAACTATTGTTCATAGCTTGAGGTAAGATTATCTTTAAGTCGTTAGTGCAGTTTTTAAGGTGCTTCTTCCATAGGTCTTCGCAGTTGCATAAGGCAACTTTCCGGCCCTTAATTACCGGACGTTTTGTGGCGGTCTTGTGAGGTTAAAATAGCCCTATTTTGCTTGGCAACTATCGGTAACCCGTGGAGAAAGTGAACCAAACCTCTGCATTAGGTTCAGTAGGTAATTTAAGTTAAAGTTTCACCTTTATTTCTTTCTATATGAAAGTGTTTGTGATGAAGCAGAAGCAAGTTAGTTGACTTAATTTACTTTTACTCATGAGCCTTGGAAGTGGTGGCTCTTTTGGGGAGAAGTTATTACGTACCGTAATCCGTCAGGCTTTGGTGGGCCTCGCTGCGACAGTAGGTAGCCTTAAAAGTGCCGCCGTCTTCCTTGTCTGAGCTAGCTAGTGTTCGAAAACCCATTTTTTTACTAATATTTGACTAAGTATCCGCATTTATCAGGGGATTATTAAAATGTAAACCTAGGGAATTGGAAAATACACCCGAGGTTTGCCACCAGATCAGGTGATTTTACTCACATTCAGGGAAGCCTCGGTTGTATAACACTTTGAGAAGTATCTCATCAAAAACGTCCAGTCATGAAACATTGTATTTAATTGCAAATCCTACAATGAATTCTCCAAAGTTTCCTGCGATGAAATGCTCTTCGAAATAGGCTAGAACGATTTCGATATTCGCCTTTACATTCCTCGCCGATCCGACAACTAGATAGGGGCAAGTGCTAGGTAGTCACATATGTTAGCTTGGTTTTTTAGATAAACGTTAGGTAACTGCAGAAAGTCGCTTTGGATAGTGGAATCGTTAAAAGTATCACCACTAGCATCTACAATCCTTCCCCATTGTGAACCACAAGTTAACTTCGGACTCAATTTTTATGCAACGAGTCTTGTTTCCAGAAGTTAAGACAACCGCTTTGAGGGATTTTATTAATTGACCACAGGGGACGTGGATAAGGTGGTATTTCCCCCTCCCTCTCTTTTGCCCTCAAATTTGGTTTGAAACCTTGCGTTATCTTGTAAGACTATTTCGGTCTCCTGACTAGTCTTGAGTGTTCAGTTTGTACAAAGTAACTGTGACAAGTATTTTTTTCACTCTTCGCCATTGAGTACAGCAAACAACTCTGCATGCAAGGCAAGCGTAGCTTTCTGGGGATGAAATGGTGCGTGACTTAGGAGTGTAGGCTGGACGGTGAGCGCATTTTTTGAGAACAGTCAGCGATTTGTTCGTTTGACTGAAGAATATTGCGATACAAAGCCATACTTCGTCGTAATCCAGTTTTTATTTCTCCAATCCCATATTAGATACCACCGCATTTTATATATTTCTCGCCATCTGGTTCACTCCTCTTGGGCATTTTCCGAAGAATTTCTTGAAAAATAGCCTTACTAGCTGTCGTTTACAACCCTGCTTTCTTCCAATAAAAATTTCAGGTCTGAAGCTTGGGCACTCCTCTACAACAGGAAGAACTCGCCATATGGCGAAGGAGTTCCTGGACGAATCGGTATTGAATACTGCGGCCCGCAAGTTAAAGGGATCCAACGAACAGGCCATGCGACGCCCACCGCTGTCGAACATAGTCTCAACTGCTGGCACCGCCTGCACAGCACCGCAACAGGTCATTCTTCTGCCCGCGGCTTCCACGGGAACTGCTGGGGGTGAACAGGCGTTCCTGCTGGCGTCGACTGCTGGTGGGTCTGCAGTTCTCCTCTTTCTACTGCTATTACTTCCACTTAAGCGTTCTTTGAGTATTATCCACGGCGAATTGTTCAGTGGTTATTTAGTCGTGTAGTTTCAAGTGGACAGATGGGTGGGTAAATGTGTTTGGCGTCTCCCTCCAACATTGTTTTTAGCCTGTGTGCCCCATTTGCACAATAAAAGTGGTCAAAGCGACGATTAACAAAGTTGAATTAGTAGGCGTCTAACTTTGGTGCTTACCTATTTACAGTATTTGGGCTTTCGGTCAGACTCCAAGGCAAGGACCTTTTGGCTTACCACCTGGGCCTCTACTTTTCAACGGTGGTGATCCGTTTCTGGTTGTTTCCACGGATTTGAGAAGAGACCCACAAAATTTGTTGCATGGACCGAGGGGCCGAAAAAACTGCGGTTTTTGGGGTAGCTTGCTGTAATGATCTTGTGTAACTAGTGGGCGCTTATGAAGTTAGTGACACCTGATGGATAGAGGTACGTTTAGCAGTATAGTGCTCGTTACTGTGGTCCCTGCTACTTTGCGCTCCTTTTGAATCCGCGTGTCATTAAGTGTTGATTGAATATGCTGCGAATCGGTTTGGTAGGCACTCTGAACTGGCTTTGGGTGAGTTTCAAGTCTCCGATACTGGTGATGCAATTTGTGTAGCATTTGAAGATGTGGCAGAAGAACATTGTGTCTAGAAGTTGCTTAAACGAAGTCGGATGCATCTCTGTTACAATTTGCTATGTGTGTATGTGGACGAGGATTCTGTCGAGTTTCCAAGCGGAGTAGTCTAAGAAATAGCCGGTTGAGTAAGTTCGGGGTGGAGGCGGTGGGCTTCGGCATGCGCGTACGTTACTCTTGGTCGAATGCTGGAGGCTGGTGGTGCCTCCACTCTCGTATTTTCACGGGAATTTGCTTGGCTTTTTCCAATCAGAGGAGGTGAACGAGGGTCCTGCTTCAGGGGCGTTCTACAGTGTTCAAGACTTACACGGAAAGTGAAACTTCTAGCGAGTCGGAACAGGATTGTTCTCTAGGGTTGTAGGCGTTCTCGATAGTTAAGATCTGGAAGATCCTTATTCTTAAATAGAATAAATTGGCTAACCTAGCGTTCATTTTATTCCTTCCTGGCAATTTTTGACCGTTTTCATATGCAAGTAATTCGCACCGTTCAATAATGTAGGAATACTGTACAAATGGAAGTTTTCGGTGCAATGTTGTAAGTTTATTTTGTTAACATTTGCCTCACTCTTCACTTCCTTATTCCCGCTACTTAATAATTAGATGGAATAATGCGACCCCTTTCACCGATTCGCGTTGTGGAGGCCATTGAACCCTCTGCCTCGGTATTGAACCCTTGTGCGATTCACCCCGCCGCGGGCACCGCTGCCGCAACGCCGGGGGCGACGCTGTTCGTTCAGGTCGGCTCCACTCAGACGCCCATCGCCAGTACAGAGGTCAGTTTAGCGCAGGTCAATGTATATCCCCCCACCAGACAACTATTTTCAATTTCGAGATAAGCACATTTGCTTTTCGTTCCATCGGACATTTGAAGCATACTGTTGAAGCTACTTTTATTCGGCCAGAAAAGTGCAAAAATAAAATAAGGGCGTTAACTAAGTCAATCGGGTCTTAATTGACAGTCTCTTTCTCCTGTTTTCTTCATCATTTTAACAGAGGTGGAGCAACCATCTAGAAAAGATTAGCCATTTATCTCCAATGCACGGGGTGTTTATAGGGCATTCATCTGAACGAATAAGTGGATAAGTTTTTTCCCTTTTTAACAAGCTTCAACGCCTCAGTCCTTCGCTACACACCACTGCCAGTGGAGTGCCAATCCTGACGGACGAATTTCTTGCTGAAATGGCCGCCTGTCCACAACACAGCTACCTCCTGCGTCAGCAGATGAGCACCACATTTGAGACCTCTCCACCAATCGCTGCTGTCACTGCTGCTGCCGCTACCCCGGCGACTAGTAAGTCCTCACCTGCAATGCTATCAATCCAAATACTCCTCACCCATACACTGCGTTCTTTGTTCTTTCACCTTGACAGATATTGTCGGCGTGCCAGCGGACCCCTCGGCAGATGTCACGTATCCATTCGAAGCACCACCGGTGAGGCTCGTCTTTTTTACTAGTTATGGAATTTATGATTTAATGAATCGGTATCGCTTTAGTGTTTTTCTCCAACTGTTCCCCACCTTTGTAATAAATATTCTGATAGAAACAGGGTTATGGTAGATTTTTATCAAATTAACATATTTATGCTACTCATCGCGAAGTCTTGGATACTTTACGATTTTCTGGTAATGACAGTACTGCACTTGAAGGCCTTTACAAGATCTACGAGTCAGGAAGCAAACTAACAAATACACGCAGGCACAGACTCTCTTTCCAGCCGCACCAGATTGTAAAAGTCTAGGAGGGCTCATCCACTTCTCGTTGCTAGCCAATCAAAAAGCGTTCGGCTGTAAAACAACAAGTAATTGCCTTTGCTTCTTTTCATTATCTGAAGAATGGTGAGCTTCTGCGACCGCTCGTCCACTCAATCTTTAATTGGATTGCTTTCGTGTTAGGCTATCTTCACGTAGAGGCTGGAGAGTGATTTGTGTAGCGACCTTGCATCATTACACTTGTTTCTTCGTTCACATCTGGCATTTCTGAAGATACGCGTAACTCATCTAAATCGCGAAATTGGATACTGTGCAATCATTTGTATTCTACAAGGTATAATAAAGAGTTAATTGGTTCCTCAAGGCGCCTGCGTTGAGGCGAAGAAGTCATGATCTCCTAGAATCTTCGGCTGACAAGCCTTCGGCCTCCGGGAAGGACACTGCAGTTGGGGTCGTGGAGGAGGCAAGCCAAACACCCTGTAAACCCTCTGAATCGGCCAGTCAGCGACCGGTGAGTATTTACCCGTATTTATGGTGGAAACCTTTTCTGAATTGTTGGTTAACTTGAAATTAAACCTATGGACGACGTAAGGCAATGAATTTAAATATATGTGGAGATTTTTGAGACAGTGCATGCTTGTTTCCATCCGAAATGTGTGAGTTTGTATTCTCTGAGGCCAATTGAGCTTATAAGCAAATCACTATTACGATCTATGGTCCTTTTCCAACGCGGTACAAACTCTCACAAAACGTATTAGCTGTGGAGGCGAATAATCTAGCCCACCTTGCCTCAGCTTCCATCTCATTTTTCTCGACTGCCTGTTTCCTGTATAATCACATGACTATTGAATGGTAAGGATTGATGATAATTGTCACTTGGCAAAATGGGGTGTTGAGGGTAACGATAGGGCAGTTTCATTCTCCCTTACAGCCTTAAGCGCGAATAAGAGTCTTCGTTATGGAGCAGGAATTTTGGAACACTTAATCACTTTCACCATCTCTGAATATTCAGATGTTTTCGTAGTAAAGTATGCTTTAAAACATACATTCGTGCATCGGAGAGAACAAAATAAGTTGTTTTCCGTCCCTCCCCCCTATCTCCGCCAGTGGCGACTCTCCTCTTTGATTTAAGTTAAATCCAGCATACTTGACATTTGGGTTGTGTAAAGTTTTTCTTTTTGAACTTCTGGGATCATGAAGAGTGATATTTTTTAATTTGAATTTGAAGGCATCTCCAGGCTACTCGGAGACACTTCCCAGAACCGTCGGTCGCAGTTCTTCCCATTCCAACAGCATAGAAAGTGATCTCAATAAACCGGGCTCATCGGCAACCCTTCCAGTTGGCAGTAGTTCAACTGGAGCTCGAAAATCCGCTCTCAAAGGTGCCAGGGGGTCAAAGATCAGCAAACAGTGAGTCCTCAAATGTGTTTTTACTCAGATCCTATTAGTGCCTAGGATTTGTGCGTCCTTCTTTATCTCCCTCTTACATAAGAATTCGCTTCACTGTGCTCAACATCGTGGCGATTTCTTGCATCGTGACGGTTGCTATGGCGACAAAAACAGTTGATAATACTGCTGACGGGGAGGGCGGTGTGCAGGTTATGAATGTGATCCGCTTCCCGGCTACTTCTGTTGATGCAAACTCAACTGAAAGTCTTGGTGGACCACCAGTTGGTCCACAACTGCGAATCACCATCTGGATACCCATCTACTTTAATCTGGGTGAGGCAGAGGTGAAGCATTCCATGGGATCGGATTCGGTGAGCAATAGTACGTTGGAGAGGAAACCACCAAAATCGATTCAATTGTGGCTCAACAGGACCAGTCGAACGGAGGTCCGCCTGGGCCCCAATGTGCATCGGAGTGCTGTGGAAATTTATGGCAAGTTAACTTGCTACTGATTTTATTAAGTAAAAAGTGGAGTTTCAGCACGCTCAACTGCTATAATTTAAAAGGATTTTTCATGAACCCAATCTATGAATGTTGGATTTATTTTAGTAAGTGAACGCGTTCACAACGAATGATAATAGCAGTTATTATGCTTGTTAATGACCTTAAAGGGCTATATTTTTATTTGCCAGAACCAAATTTCTTCCATTTATGGTGAATAAAGTAGGTTAGGTTTGGTCTAGGCTCAATTTTAGCGGGGACTCCCTTTTTCAACGCATTCGTCGACATGATGTATTTCTCAACTTACTTGTGCCCGTTTTGATTGGTTAGGCAGCAGAATGCACTTTCTACTTCTACAGAGATATCGATACGGAAATGAATTTACTCTAGGTTTTGTGATGAGGTTGATTTTATTTACATCGGTTTCAGTAGAACACCCAATGTAGGGGCGTTTTTCCATTAGCACCAAAAATTAGGTTATTTGATTTACCTTTTTTTTACTTTCAATCGCGGTTAGTAGCCCTTTAGGCCTAAAGTGATGCACCAGCAAATTTAAAAAGTACTTCATTAAATTTGGAGCCAAAGGTAGGATGAACTTTCAAATTGCAATATCAGACGTGCTGTGAAACGTGCACTTAAACTTACCACCTTTACTTATCAAATAGCGTATAAGACTGTTGTGGACTTTTCCTTAGCTGTCAAGTCTTGCCGCTATTTTATTCTGCTTCTCATTGAAACTGAAGTCTTGGTAACGTGGCATCTGTTTTCTCCGAAGATTACGGGTCTGGATGGAGCCCCATCAGGGGGTTGCTAATAGAATTCATTTTGAACGCACTGGGTTAGCCACTGAAACCACGGAGACTGGCGATTTTGTGTAGTTAATTTAACAACTTCAATAAGCGTCACTCTGTTAATTCGTTTACCCCAAATGCAGTCTTTATGGGTGCTTCTGTTGGTGGCCCTATAGGTAAAAGATAAGTAACGTATTTTATCATTTGATTTTACACAATTGCATGATTATTATTTGTTAGGTGATCTTTTTTATGACATCACATCATTAGGCAAGCCTTAGCGAATGTTCAACTGACAAGTATCATTTGAATCGCTCTTAGTTGTGACATAGAAGCACTGAATTCTCCTTTCTTGCGCATTCGGTGCATTTGTGTAGGATTTACATTGTTATTAAAGATTTTGTCACTCATATTCGTAGGATGATTAAGTACACAGCCTTTCCTTTCGCAATTTTTTGGGCGGGTCTCCTCTTATGCCGCCACAAGCCACTTCTCCTTTGGATGTAAGTGATTTCACACAATAGTTCCACCACGTGTGGGGACCTAGGTCAGTGACTTCGTTTTGAGTTCATAGTTTTGTGTTTGACACTGGTGTCAAGTTGATGAGGAATTTGCAGTTTTGCGAGCACAAACTCATTTCGCCACTGACAAAAAGCGAATTACACGACTATTTTAATGGTGGATACGAATATCTAAAACAGTGTAATAGCAACGACTGAAAAGTTAAAATGAAGTACACTTTCTGGAACAAAATTGCCTCTATTCATTTCGGTAACCATTGCTGAGTCCGGGAGAAGGTACGCGTGCTTATTGGTTGCCTCAACCACGGCACAAACATGGTAGCAGAAAAACTCCCAGTTTGGAGGGGAGGTTAGGTGTACCATGATCGTGGAATCTTTTTTGAGCATCCGCTCCCGAGTCGTGGGAGGAATAATAGCCTTGTCGAAAACTTTTCAATCTTAGGCTTGATAAATATATTTGATCTCCGAGTGTGGTCTCTCGGATTAGTCATAGCCGTTGTTTGTAGTATTCCAGTTGTTTTGTTGTTCTTGAAACAAGGAAAGTAGTTCTGATGGGTTAGAAGCTGATTTTTTGCTCTTAAACTCGAAAGAAGCGGCAGCCTTTAGCCGAGTCCAAACTGCGAATCTATTGTGCACGGGAATACCTAGTTGAAGTCTTAACTGTACGCGGTTTTCAAGCCTTCTAGTAACAGTTCTACTCTTAACAATGCTATCATTGGCTAAGGTTGGACATTCACCAACTACCGTTACATTGCAGAGCCACAAGTTTCACGTCAATTTCAAAAGAAATGTAAGGGTATGAATGTTTGGAAATGCCAGTTATAAAACGCCCAAATCACTGCCATTAACAATGCTAAAACTAATCCTTTTTGTTTCACTACCTCGAAAGAGACGCAGCTTTTAGGGGTCATTAATAAGTTAGTTAAATCAAGTAATATTCTGCCACCGTTGCGTAGCAACTCGATTGCTTTGTGATTGCCCCCATAAACTCTTTTAAAGCGACTTGATTTCACTTCTTTTCACTCATGAATGCTTGACATGAATGACATTATGTGACTGCCATATGTTGTCTACTCAACTTTGCTTCAAAAGCTGATCGAATACTTCCTTAATGCCATTAGCTTTCATTGTTAACGAGAAGTGGGTTTTTTGCACTTCATCTGCTAAAATCTTGACCGCTCGTCTACCAAAGCTAGAGACCTCCTAATAGTTGGCGCATTTCACTATCATCTCTGGCCTGAAAACTTCTACGATGAGATTCATCCGTTAAGTACCATTTAAGTTCAAGGGTTGTTTTAATACTGTCGCGAATCGTGTTTCAGGTGCTTCTCATGGAGATATTAGAATACAAAACCATTTGTGTTAGCACACACTTTAAGACGGCTTCCCGAAGGTGCCTCTTCACTTCACCTTTCAAAGCTGTTTTGCCGCCATTCAGATATTACCAGACTAAGCTCATAGGTGCCTGGCTTTTTGCTACAGAGCTGCCGAATACATTCGTCCGGTTTTTCAATAGTGGGAATTGAATCTCTCCAGAAAGCTTTATTCGTTGAAATTATTACCATGACAATACATAATCCCTGTTTAAGAGGGCAAAAGCTTGAAGAATCCACGTTTGCTCAACGTTTTTTCTCTAACTCTTTCCTTCCTTTGCCATGTGGTTATCCAACACCAGGAAAGGTAATAAGTGCATGAAAAGGGCAACATCAAGGGTATGCGGAGAACAAGTAAAGGGCAGTGTCTTCCTTCTCAAAGTGTGGTTTGCAAAGAAGTTCCCGCTCATCTTCGAGTCGTGTAGAGTACACCCCAGTCGTAATTTTTTCGTCCCCAGCAAATGAACCCAAGCCTTAGTCTTTCAGAGATTAAATGATGCGTACCTTAGAAGTCTGGGGCAGATATTGAATGGCTCTTTTTAGCACAGGCAATGAGACATTCCTTTGGTTAATGAATATTACATTTCAAGAGCCATTTCAAATCAGGAATCGGTGAACAAATCAACGTTCACGGACCAATTAGTGGTCTTTCAAACCTACTGCCATCTGTCAGTGTATCTGGGTAGGATTAAGTTCCCCAGCTTCCAGCACTCCCTCTTTCCATTTACTTGTCTCAGCACTAACGTTTCACATTTCTGTTCACGGTCATCATTATCTAGTATTCCACGAACAGAGTTACTCAATTTTGTGGATGGTGCCTTCTGTTATCGCATGACACCTAAAAATCCTCTACAAAAAAGTTGATGAAAGGGTTTTGCAGCTTTAAGACCGGGCTAAAATTGGTTTGCAAAGCAGGAGAGCTCGAATCACGTTCGGGTTATTTGACAACTTTTTTCCCAAAGCAGGTAGCGCTCTGTTTGTGGCCGTTGTACAGAACTGGAAATTGGGATAGCTAACAAGCACTGATGTGGCTTCAATGAACTTGCGTTCTGTTAAGCTTTTCAACTACAGATACTACTGCCTGCATCTTTCCCTTATTCTGCATTTACTGAGTTTTTTAGTCATATAATAGTTATGGAGGAAATAATAGTAGTCATCAGCAAAAAAGGCACCCTTTTGTTACGAAATACAAAGCCCTACAGTAGTTTTTATGGCTTAACCAAGTTGTCTTGCTGTGTAGGAACATTATTTAGAAAAAAAAGGAATTGCGTGGTAGATGACACAAATTGCAATGAGTGACTTTCTCTTACACATTTTACTTGCGACAGACTGAGATTGCAGAGAATATGAGCGCATGAGATGGTTTCTTGTCAGCCAAGAAACAAAGCTCAATTCTGGCACTCGAAACTGATTAGTAAAGATCTAGATACGGGAATATGAGAGGTGTATTCGTAAACTTACAAATACAGATGTCTTTTGGGCTTTTTGAACTGGTTAACATCAAATGATCACATCAACATCTTTGATGTGTAAACTCTGATTTCTGAAGGTCTCCTACCCCGGTGTGGGAAAATGGTGTAATGCTGAAGAAAGAATAAATTGAATGTGCTCAAATTTTTTTTGTTAGCTGAGAAAATAACGGTCAATCTTTCTCTTGAAGTCTAGCATTTGTTACTCTGCAGCAGTCATTCTACCGTTTGCTCACTCCCACCTACCGGAGATTCTGTGCGAAGGGGTGTGTTTCTTGTGCTCATGCAGTTGCAAAAACCATGCTATTGATGTGTCGCACCCTAAATCATTCTTGAGGATGCAGTAAGGTCACCACCAGTAGAGGTCAGATATCACTATACAGGAGAATTGGGACACTAGAGGCACATAGAAGCCGCTCATTGGCACCAATTGGAAAGGAAGAGCCCGTGTACTTAAACGTAAGATTAAAATACATGGTGTTATAATGGGGATATCTCATCATTATTTTGTCCGAAGGAATCCAAACTTGTCAGTCCAAACTTTTTATTAAATGGCTTGTCCACTCCTCCAGATGCAGTGGATGCACGATGGATTCAGAGCACCCGCAGTTGTCGACAGCGCTATGTGTGCGATCATTCTTGTGACCCTGGTGCGGGTCATGCGTGCATTTGCCAACGGGGCTACCGACCGGCTGGACCCGAAGATCGGTCGCGTCTCATTGGCTACGGTTTGTGACCTTAGCATAATGGTTGATCTTTTATATCGATACTCATAAGGGTATTGTGGTGGCTTTAAAGATTTTTATATCCTTTATATCCTGATTAGATGAGATTAATTAATGTGTTTATCATTGGAGTTTAATGTAATATCTTGAATCTTAATACTTTAACCACTAGCGTCAAATGTGTGATGTTGGGTTATTTTAACATCGACGCCAGGCATCACAACTAAGCGATTCGTTCCTTTTATTCATTTTATTGCCAAAAAAGTGTCGCGAACAAATTTAGTTACCGGTGCTTAATACATAGATAAATGTAGGATATTCCTGGTCTGAAGGTGATTAATTTTTTTAGATTTTTAGAAGCGGTTGAGATGGTTGTTTCAGTGGTGCAGCTGATCAGTTTAGCAAATCAAATGTCATCCTCACAATTTTTGAAAGCGTCAACCGTGTCAATGCCAGCAGCATTTCTTTTCCTCGTTTGCTGGATGAGGTGGTGCCCAGGTAGCTAGGTAAAGAAAGGAGGGGAAGGAGGCGAACACTTGCCTGAATGCGTCACACAACCACCTTTTCTGCAGTTTCTTACGAGCTCTACCACCCTCTGACGTGATAATGGTTGTGAAGCTTGTGCCCAATTCGTACCAAAGCCGGGCAGAAGACGTATGCATCGGAGGCACAAATGTTTTATGATCGCATGTGCTTGGAATGCAGTAAAGTTCCCTCCCGTAGATTCGTTTATGAGTTGATTGGAAGGCGCGAAAATGTCCGTGTTACTAATGTGACGGACGCACAGTACTCTTCACTTTCAGTAGGCTACAGTCTCGACTACAAAGAATGCATGAAAAATTGTGGAACTGGATCATGAAGGCGAAAATTGTTAGTCAGAAATTACTGAAAACTCCTCTTATTTCTAAATTCAACGAGATGTGTACCAGGTGAATGTTGAGCAAGTGGTGGTCAGAAAGTCTGACGTACCTCGATCTGTAAATTTTACAGAGAAAGCAGACTTCATAGAACAGCATTCTTCCTTTCAAAATCAGTTGGCAATGTGCATTAAAAATTATCCTGACTGTCTAATTTTTGTTTCGCTCCCTTCATGACTTCTGAAATTGACCATCTTTCTTTGCAGGCAGCGGTGCGGCAGACGGAATTAAAGGTCAAGGTCGAGTCTGTCTAGACGTCGATGAATGCGAGGATGCTGCAGTCCGCGCGGAATGCACGCAACGCGGTGGAGTTTGTACAAACCGCCCCGGGGATCATCAGTGTCTCTGCCCTTCGGGACGCACGTGTCTTCGTGAGTTCACGAAACTTGCATGCACCGTGGTGTCTCGTCTCATTTCACTTGGCTTTATTGGATGTAGCTTGTGCTGTGTTTCGATTGGTTGGTGAAAAATGTCGGCACAATTAGTTGTCTAACCCCTTGGTAGATGCGTTGATCTCCTTTGCATGATTCCATTTAAAGAAAACGTTTTGTCCATTTTTTGGGTTTCTAAATTGTTTTTTCATTACATTCTTCTTAAAAAAATAATGCGATTGGATCATGTATACTTGTTTTCTTCAACAAATAATGGCGAAGTCGAAATTCGCTTTTCTCTCAGTCTGGTCTCCAAATACATCACTTTTTGAGCCTTAGATTTTTCTCTTTGGTGGATTTCATTCCATTGGGTCGTCATAAGTCGGTACTCACTTAAATAGTTAAATGTTCTCTGGACAATATGCCGCGTTTCTCGCCCATTTTTAATGTTGTTATTTTCCTTTTTCGAATCTCCCCTGAAGACACCATGTCTGTGAAGGTCATTATTTTTAATCTTCTACTCTTTGAATATATGATGATAAATCAGTTGTTCGGATTAAACTTATTTTATAAAATAACTGTTAATTTTGTCACCTGATTTTGTATTCTATTCAGTATTGTTATTGATCTTTACCTTTTACTTTATTCCTAAGTCTGCCCGCCACTTTTATCAACAGACTAAAGGTGATGGAAACTCGATTTCCTATCGTATGCCTCCAAGGTCCAAAAAAAGAGTTAAGCAATGTTTTATTGAAATAAAATTGGTAGTGAAGTAGTTCCTGACACGCATCTTTGTTGTTGTGCGATGCCTCGAGTCTTCGCTGAGGTTGTTATAAACTTCACTCGTGGGGCCGGGCAGGCTGTAGACACGGTTTTAGTGTCATGCCACCTAGCGGAAGTACATCCTGGAGCGGCTGAAGGAACCGCGAAGACAGATATGCAATTAAAGCAAATGCATAATTAATGGAAAATCGCGGCGTCTAATCCATTTTCGAAAGATGGGAGTTTATTGAAGACTCGTGTCAAGGTTAATTTTTGGATGCCTGTTTTGATTATTTTAAATCAACATGAGCGCGGTCGAATGGCCAAAAGTGTTCGCTATGCCACTTGGATGTAAATTTTGCCATTTGTAATTTCGGTCCACCCTTCTAATACCATGATTATGGCTGTAGCTGGCCGTCAGGGGTGCTCAACATTAGTCACACCAGTAAGGTCGTTTTCTAACCACTTGACCGGCGCATAGATGACCCGTTTGGTCTTCAGCAGGTGGGAAATTCATAGTAACCTCACACACACACAGGAGACGCAGCCGTCTGAGGATTATGTGGTCTGCATCTTCGCAGAGTGGGGTGGGCAGTGGGCTGTGCCGTTGGGGGTGGCTAGTAATATGACTGTTTGCTTATCGGACGTTGGAGTGAAAACAAAAACTGCTTATTGTCATCTGTTAACTCCTGACATCATGGTAGGGTGCATTGACTGAGCTTCCGTCACGGCTTTTACTTACCATTTTATGTTGGTGTAAACTCACTATCTACATTACGTCAAGGAAGATTCCAGGTGCCCAACACTTGAATCTCGACTTATTTTTCTACTCACTGGTGGCACGATTCTTCATTACCATCAGAAGACTTGAGGTAGTTTGGCGCCCTTTTCTACCCTTTTTTTAAAAGCCTCTCAAGGAAATTTAGGGAGAGATTACTGCAACCTCAAGATTAAGATAAACTCGATTTTTAGAGCAAATAACTTCAATTCATTAACCATGTTTAACTGACGTGCTTTATGATCCCCGCTCATATACATTAGTACATATTTTGCATTTCCCTAGAATTCACAAAACCAAACTATTACTGCTTGAACTTTTTTTGTTATTTGATGTTTTCACTTCTTGACAAGTGCATGCTTGTTTTGAGCTGACATTGTCATACCAATACTGACCTTATGAACTCACTTGGGTGCCATGTGATGTTTGTTTTCGGGACAGACTTTTGCACGTATAAATTAAAGTTCCTCGGCCCAACTAGTATACATGAATTTCGCTAATTAAAATGAGATCAGTGATTCCCCTTGGAATTCTCTTACTGGCTGTCTGTGCCTCACTGGCCGTCTGCAAGGTGGGCCCTCTCCCTTGAATGTCATTCTCCCCTTTTTCTTCATCTCACAATGATACTTTAGATGTTGTACTGAACTCTGTGCCACTTGAGATCAACTTTATGCTAAAACAGCCAATCAGGTTTTCTGATCTAGTATTCTTTGACATTCTAGATTGCTTGTTTAATCACCCCAAGCAGCAGAAAGTAGGCTTTGATGGTTTTCTTTCCCTCAAGCTTATTCTTCTTTTTCTCAATGCAAGATTGTCTTAGGCGTTCGAGTGTACCCTACGACTTTCGAACAATGTTTCGGAGTTAATGGTCTCTTCTCTAGACATTTCTCACCAGGGGTAGTGATTTTAAATTACTGAATTTTCTGGTTTTTTGAAATTTTTGAAGGAATCTCTCAAGTACCTGACCTCTTTGTTAACTTGCAAAGAAGCGGCATCAAAAATGCGTCGGCTCTTCTGCAGCTTTCTTTCCTCTTTCTTTTGCATAAAAGCAAATAATTTATTGCCTTAACGACCCTAAATGAGAGGTTATTTATAGATTGGATTATCCTAAATGTAATCGGTTTGGAAAATTGCCTTCTTTATTCCGAGATTGAGCCTATTCTTGAGTAGAGCAGCATGTTTGCCTTCCATAGCCGGCGTTGGATGCAAGGACCGGTGAGTCACTCCCCACCCGTCGGCATGAATGCTACCTCAACGAGCAGGGTAAGCTGACATGAGCATATGCTTATTATTCGTGTGTAGACATGGGGGTAGCACAAATGCACATTTTCGAGCTTGTCGACAAGGTCTTCACAGCCATTCGCAAGTGTAAGGACCGTGGTGCCCCCCTAGCTGAATGCGAGTTGACTGAGTTCGTCAGGGTCAACGGCACTAGTGACGGCGATCATTCAAGCAGAAGTGGAGTTGGTGACCTGAGACCTGAAATCCAAATCATAGACTCACGTCACAGGGAGTATCCTCAACCACTACCTGAAACCTCAGATGCCATGCTTCAATATCGCACTGACCAACCGTACATTCTGCGGCCGTATCCCTACCCCTCCGGGAAGTCCCCTTCTCACTTCAACTCATGGCCGCAGAGACCTGGTAAAACTCCCTCCTCATCGGGAAGGATTGCTGACCAGCCGACTATTCACCGTCCCGTGCAGCCAAGTGTTGATTCACGTTTTGTAAGGGTGATGCCCTATCAACCAAACCTCGGGGGATCTAATGAAACTTCCTCTTCCCCGAAAATAGTCGCTGCACGCCCAAGTTTCAAGCTCCTCACGCTTTCAGACTTTGATTCGCATTCTGAAGAGTCAAGAGTAGAAAGTAATTCGACCGAAGTGCTCCATAAAGAAGGCGATGATGATGATCATCATCACCATCGTGTTGCAGGTCACATTTTCCCACGGCATCATGAAGAATAGAAAGCATTCGATAAAGTAATATACGGAACTCGCTTTTACCTACATGATTGATTAGCTCCAAGATATTTGTTTTTTTGTGTTTGGGTCACAATTGATAAAGTTTGTTGGGATGTTGGAGGGTTTGTACTAATCATTAAATTACATGGGGACATCTGAGATTCATGATTTCTTCTACAACCATCAACTAACTCAGACTGGTGCTTACTATGTGTCAGTCGGTGACTTGGTTTGGGGAAGTAGTGGTCTTTGCAACTAATTGCATCTATAGTGGAAATTCGAGTCCATTTGGGCTGAAGCTTGTAAAATCCAACTTCTCACGTAAGAGGCGCGGATGCTTTGAAAATTCTCAGCCTTCGTCAATTGCACACAGACTTGTGCTGCTCACTAAAGCACATCACCATCAAGTGAGTAGTTTTCGAGGGCTGTTCTGCGCCCTTTAAGTATTCCTCGTGGGAATGAATTTGTCTTAACGAATGGTGATTTGAGAGCTCGCGGATACTTGTAACAGTAAGACTTTGAGCATACTTTGTGAGCTTATGAAGGACTCAGGCTCAGTAAGGTAGTTGAATGGCGTAAACACTGCAGAGGCGGTTTACCAAACGCCGACGCACGTCAGGCATTCTTATGAATATTCAGGCGGTGGGTGGAACCCTTATCTCATCCCAGGCGCATATTGTGTCTAAATCGCGTAAGGGACGAGGACGCAACATAACTCCGCCTTGAAGATGTACAATTTTGAAAGGTTAGCTTGCCCGCAGTTGTCCGGGCATGTGTTGCGTAAAGCCCTGATCCAGATGTTGGTTACACACTGAGGGGTGGCGGCCATGTTTATGAATGTGATAGGGAACTGTCTTGAAACGTCTTCTTTTCTTTTTGAAACCCAAGATTTCTGTTTATATTGGACACTTGTGCTTTTGTTTTTTCTATGGAAAAATACAGTGTCAGGGTTGCTTTTTTTATTGTGATTCATTGTCTTAGCTTTTTTTTCGACAAGTCGCTTATGCGTGTTTAGTTGTAATGTTATCACTCACCTGGTTGAAAAAAATAGCTCCAAATTTAATGCGTAAATCGCACCCAAAGAGGCGGGTGCAGCTTTTTGTCACAAACCGGTTATGCACTGGAGTTGTGCCGAAGGCACGGATCCATCTTCATCAAAATGCGTGTTTACTATGCGCATGCAGGTCTCTCTCGAGTGATTTATAGGTTTTAAATATGTCTGTGCCGATGTGACGGTTGCTGAGGTCTCCAGATATCCAACTGACTACAGCCACAACTTTGGCAAACATAGGCAGAACTTTTGTACAAGGTACGAAGGATTTCGATGTAGCTTTTTTTGCGGCCAAAATTATATAACTGCAGGACGTTCTTGAGATACCTTCTTTGTTAAAATAATCTGCAATCTCTAGCGATGCACTGACTTCTTAATCCCACTTTCATAAAACGCCCAATCTCTAGAAGCCTCAACGTCTACCTTAATTTTGTTCTCCAACGGTCTACTCTGTTTAGGCTGCTAGTGCAATGTGAAGAAAAGGTGTTAACTGCATTGGGGGTGGTGAAGCATTTTCAGAAGAACATGGCAAATGGGGAGGAGGCGAAACTTTTCCCTTCCCATCCTAAAGTACGATATATGAACTCTTCTCATATTTCAATTTTGTAGTGGTATAGGGCTGTATGCTGATTTGAAGGAATTGGATGTCTGACTGGCTGACCGACCGGGCCTGGCTGTTTTCAAGGTGGTTTTCTAGCACACGTCCGGATCATATCGTATCAAGTGGATTTCAGCAGTCAAATCTCGGTCAGCATTTCCGTCTCTGGGATGTTGCATGCCTTATAGAAGGGTGGAGCAGTGAGTGATGACGAGAAAAAGGAAAAGAAAAACAGGAGAATAAAATTGGATCTATTTCTATCCATCCCGTGTCCATATCTGTCTGTCATTTGGCCATACAGCAACTCATCCTTGCTAAGTCGTCGAGTTTGAGCTTCTACGAGTGTTGATCGCTGAGCCTTTTAATCTGCACTTCCACAGACTTAGTAGAAGTGTTACTACTTGTTTATCTTTCCGTACGATAAATAATTCAGGCCATGTTGGGTTCTGAACTTCGACTTTTTCTTTCCACCCGTTGAGGACATTAATTGTTCCTTCGACCTCGACAATTACGTCCTTTTTCACGCAGAAAGTACACTACCAACCCCGTTTATTCAACCTTAGGGTTAATCCAACTTGTTTGCATAAACTGACCCCATCATGCACGCCTATTTAAGATTCAAGGGTGCTTTCTTCTCGTCCTCATTTGAAGTCATGCAACTTCCTGGTTCTGTATTTCTAGTCCTGCTGCTCTGGGGGTTTGCTTCTCTATCAGTTTGCAAGGTAGGATCTTGTTTTAAGACAAGTCTCGTGGTGATGATATAGGTCATGAACTAGGAAAACACCTTTCCAGCTTGGTACTTTAATAGACTTTTACTTTTTAACGTGTCTTTGTCAAATATATCCAAATTTGTCAGCATTGATAGAAAGTGGATATATTATAGTAGCTGAGGTCCGCGGGTATAATCTTGCATCAATTTTTTAAAGTCCTGATTGGAGGTGTCTTTAACTTTAGGGCATTTTGCATTTTCTGGTTTTTGGATCTTTTTTCTAGTGTTATATATGAGTGAAGGTAAGCGTAGCCTTCCTTTTAAGGAAGTTTTGAAATTTCCAGTTCCATAACTCTACGACCATTAACTCTCTTAGCCCTTGTCACTTGAATCCAGCACCAAGGGCCACGTCCTATCTCACCCCGAACGTTGTTATAATTATGAAGGTAAGTTCTGCATCGCCTTCTAAAAAATGATGCTATTCGTAGACATTGAAGCAGTAAAATTACAGCTATACACGCATATCCATGACATTATTGAGGACATTATGCAGTGTATCAAGAGCGGTATCCCTATTGAACGGTGCAAGATGGAAGGTATCAGGCGGAGAGATGGGAGGCACCATGAAAAACTGAGTAACGGAAGGGCTGTGACTGTTGACTCAAGATATCTTAGAGGAGAAAAGGACAAATCAAACGGTAGCAGTCATTTCGTAAGTGGTGGACCCTATTCTGGATCCAGTGGTAATGGTAGAATTGGTAGCCACACAGGAAACGAGGTATTGAGTTCTGCATCCTATGGGTTTGGAAGAGGTGGGGACTATCCAGGAGAAGATGCTGAGAGTGGTGAATACAACGAATCTCTTCCTGAATCCAACAGCTATGGACAAAGAAGTGGTTATGAGGAAAACGACGAGTCCACTTTTGAATCCAATGGTTATGGGGGTAGTAATAGTTACACAGGTGACGATTTACCCGGTGTCTACAGTGGAAGCGGCAGTTATTTAGAGATCCAAAAACCCTATCCTGGATCTTACAGCCCTGATGGAAGTGGAGGGTCTTGTGGAAGCAGTGGATGCGCTGATTTCATTGGTACTGGTGGCTATCCAGAATCCAATAACATGAATGTCAGCCCAGGCAGTCGTTGAACCCGTAACTTCAAAAATGAAATCGACTGTGTTTGTGATCAAGGAAGGGTTCCAGATGCTCGTTGTTCTTGTAGACAGCAGAATGTACATTAGTCATCTTACCTTGGAATTCAAGTAGTTAATATAATGGCCCCTTACACTTGCTATTCCGCAACTGAGTGGGCCGTATTTGGGGTGTCCTTAGCCGTCCATTTGTTGGGGACGTCAAAATTGTGGCTTTTTGTCATGTGTTTGGGTCCAAGGTAGTAAACAAGGGTCAAAGGTAGCCTTCGGGATCGAAATAGCCTTTGAATGCAATTGAAAATATCCGCATGTGAAAGATCCCCATTATCCATTCTCCCGAATAATGTTTATATGTACTTCGGGTCTTGGAGCACTGCATTTATCTTTATTTACATTGTGTGGAGTACATGTACATACCTCCTCCCACAAAATCCCAATCTTAACAAGCACTTTCCGGAATGTCATACCAAATTGCCCATACACTTGTCTGTTACCCACTTTCTACAGTTGCTTAGGCATCAATTTGGCACCCACCACGGAATTTTAAGGCTGTCATGAGTCTGCACATCACTGACCCTTCCATTCAGCTGCCCTGCCAACCCCTCTATTCTCATTCATCTGTTTTCGCGATGCTATTTATGGGTTCCTTACTTATTCTCCCTGGCCTAGGCGACTATATTTGACCCTTTTAATCCATTTTATATTTAATTCAGTGTCTAACAAGCACTCTGTCGGGGATAAATTTACGACCCTGGCGCAATATCCAATTCTTCCTCCTTTAATGTAAGTAGCATCTACGTTTATTAGCCATCTGCACTTTCGGGTGCTATCTTTTGTGCTAGACTTCAAAGGCAGTCCGCGAAGGCTTGTTATTCCCATCTCCTTCACCCTCTTTGTTTGTACCGCCTCGAAACGAGTGATATGTGAACTTATTTAGTAAAGTCTATTTTTTTAATTCCGGAGCCCTTCCTAATGTTTTTTACGTACTGTGCACAAGTTGCATAGTATTCTCAAATTTCTTTATAACACGAACCAATTCGGGTTGTCTTTTCTTTCGCGCCATGTTTCTCGGCCGGATTCGGAATTCCTCCCGAAGGAAGCCCCCTAAAACGCATAAATTTGCAGGATTTGGCAACCACCCTGAGATCGTAATTTTCCTCCCCCTTTTTGATGCTTTAGGTGATGATGCGGACTTTATTTGTTTGTGCATAATTAGTGATTTCCATGCAGAATAAACATGTTTCAATTTTCCTGCTAATATTCCGAGGGGATTGTGTGATTGTTTATTTGTTCCTCTACCCACCGACCAATAAAAGTCCACCTTTTATGCCCTTGACCCAAAAAAGAACTAGTCGAAAGCGCAGAAATGCATATATTTATTTCACTACCTATCACAGCGTTGACAACGACGGCAGCAATAGCATGAGACACTAAAATAAGGACTGTGTACTTATTACTTATTCTCCTTGAGCAGCCCCTTGATGTAGATGGCGAGCAGACTGCGAACAGCCTTATGACCTAAAGGAAAATATAGTAATTAACTTCTTTTGTAAAATATCAAAGTTTTCATGCGGAATAGAACTCACCCTGAGCAAATGCTTGTTTCAGCTGACCCAATTCAGCGGCGACTTTTTGACCTTCTTCTGTTGCAAAGTACCTATTTGCTTCTATCACTAGTGCCATTATGTTCTACAAGCACCAAGAGAGGGCATGTGCAATGGGATGCCGTAATGAGGAGGGTGAAGAGGTTTAAGTGAACACCTAAGGGAACGAATTATTGGACACGCTATAAACGAATGATGGAATTATTATTTCATGGTCGGATAGTCAGTAATAAGGTATATCAATCAAATTAGTGATTGTATTGTGCAAGGTTCTCAAAACGGGACTTAGCTGATGTTAGTGAAGGTAGGAGAGACAGAGTAACGTACAGGGCCACTAAAAGGTAGAAAGGAACTTTTAAATTGGACTGACTATTCAATCAAAAAGAACTCGGAATGATGCTAGAAACAGAGGCTAACTTACGTAGCAGAAGTGGCGGCAATGAGAGTGACCAAAACGAGGAGGCTGACGATGACGAAACGCATTTTGCTCTGTCGAACGCACTGCGATGTAGACTGCGAATTAGTCGTCCGACGCGGCTTTTTATACGCGTTAGGCGGTGTGACCCCGTGGCGCGATGTCACACCCCTGGATCTCTGTGTCGCAGATACGGTGTAACCTGGGCTGCACAGGGGGTCAGACCAATGTGGTGTCACGCCCGGATCAAATCAGTTTTCATTACAAATTTAGTTATTGGAGTTGTCGGCTCTGGCATCTAATTCGAGCCATTGATGCAGTTTCATGCTCACTAGTCACTTTTTTGATTGGGAAAATGCTTTCATTACCAATTAAAGCACACTTCTTTTTTTTAAAGTTGGCTGAAAGTACCAGTGATCTTGGTAGTTTTGCAAGATTTTATCTTAACGAAAAAGCGCCATGCAAACTTGTCAAGCAGTCATGACCGGGATCTCCCCACAACTCGAGGATGTGCAAGAACTATTTACAAACACCTAGAATAGATGAACTAGTCTAAAGTGAAATCTCCTATAACAAAAACATCCTTCATCTCACTTGAGCAGGGAGACTCCTCTCCCTCCGCATTCCTTTGACAATGCTTTGCCAAGTTATGCAGTGTAGATTTTTATAGTCGGTTTAACAGCTATGTCTTCTTCAACTATCAAAACTCAAAGCGTTTTGTCTAAAGTCGGAATAACTCTTCTAAACTTCGTCGATGGTTTTAAAGTTGATGGGCAGTTGGTTTGTTTTGCCAAGACCACCTTTCTCTTATTTGGAATCCCAAAGTTTCAGAACGGCTGGGACGGGTGCGACCTGAGCCGAGGGTGATAGCTTATCAGATCCCCGTGAAATAACGACTGTTTTTGGTCTGTCGTTCTCGAATCCGGATTGTAGGGCTTATTCCCTCGCTCAAGTCGTCAGTCACGTTCGGTAATTAAAGGTACGCTAAATTCCAACCGTACTAAGACCTGGCATTTCACGCGTTAGCTAGACGACCACGGAGATGACTGATGTGCGATAGTTCGGACACCCTGAGGCACAGATCGTTTTTGAAACGCCTATAACATTTAAATGTCTTACAATTGAGTGTTCCATTACTGTGCTTGAAACCTTCTATGCGAGCGGATGTTTAGAGCTTAGAATTTGTCCGGGTGATAATTCCTTCATTGGTACACATTATGGCATGTTGAAGAATGTGCAGACCTTACCGAACTGGCTGATGCACGTGACAAAACAGATTTGACAAGACCACTGCAGGTAGCACCGTCGCCGTATCTCCTCCTCTGTTATGCGTGCTTTTAGAATCAAAAGTCCCAGTTTGACTTCATTCTCGACAGTTAACAGATCAAAATTTGACCTGACCTCATTTTTTTATCACTGTAAAGTGGGGTAAGTTGAACTCCTACTCAACTAACAGGTTTTACGAACAACAATTACTTTTTCTCATTCACTGCTTAAAAACGCCCAGTGCATTTTTCCACTCCAGAAGTCTTAATGCCTGATAGAACCTTCTACATTCATCGGCATTTCCCTTCAAGCGCTTATTAAAGAACCTCAAAGGTGTTTACTTCCGCTCTATGGTTGATTATGCTTGCTTCGAGGAGGTTGAAAGCTTCAAAACACAGAAGATTGTGCAAATTTTCTTCTTAAAGCCAAATTTGCCATCTTTTCAGAGGCAGAAACTCTTTTTGTTTTTCCGCCCTGGTCTTAATTTGTCGGGGTGGAGCCTCTGCAGTTTGGACGGTGATTTATTTGCACGACCCATAGAGAAAATGAATTGCGTTTACTACCGGCTTCCATCGCTTTGGTTATTTGCGTCGTTTTTTAGGGTTGGTGTCTCCAGGGTTGCAATTTTAGGCCATAAAATTTTACGCACGTTGCGTCCTGCCCTGGGGCTGTTGTTATTATCTAACTCTTCCACCCCAAATCTGTCGAAGTCTTTGATGCTTGTGACGGCACTTTATCGCTACTGTCTCTGACGTACAATTTTGAAGACAATCAGACAAATGGGTCTCTTAATAGCAATAGCAAGGGCTTTATTTTGGATTTTGAAATTTTATTCTTTGTTTTGTCTCAATTTGCAAGGCATGGATACAGGAAATCTTGAAAAAAAAGGCATAGTAGCAGACTTTCGATGCACCATTGGCTATCTATGTGTGATCAAGGTATTCTGCGTTTGAGGGACTAACATTGCGACAGGCAGTCCATTAAAGAGATTTCCCACCCACAGCGGATTATGTCGTTGTCTGGGATGGCAAACATCTGGTTGAATGTAGGCAAGGTTGATCCGCTGAAGCATGGCTCTACCCCTTTATATCACAGTATATGTAAAGTTTTTAAAGAGGGAGTCCGTTTAATTAAGATTTTACATGGCATGGCGTTCTGTACTGCCTTGGAAGTACAGGTCTTACCTCCCGCTTGCTGATCCATCATGTCTGTTTGTAACTGAAGTCGTGTGGAGATCTCAGCCCTGATTGTTTGGCCTCTAGCAAGTGAACAAGGTGTACTCATCTGCGCTTGAATGATTTATATCTTTAAAATGTTTGGATGGTTTGGGGTGTCATCGAGGATGTGTTCTTTCGCTTGACAAATGACCACTACAATATAATTGTTAATTCTCGCCATAAGTCACTCAGTCAACGGGCAAGCGATGCGAAGTACACGGTGTACGGCGTGTGAAATAAGGGAATAAGAACAAGGAGAAAGTCCTTGGGGCTTTTAGGTGGCCTTTTAAGTGGGACCCATGGGGTTGGCTTCCACCACCACAACCTCCTCATCCCCGTTGAAGTGGATGCAAACGTGCTGATGCATCACTCATGTGATGTATTATAGAGATTGTTCACGGAGCTGGCCACCACAGTGATTTGCATTCGCGAAAACTCGGTTTATAAAGCGGACAGATGTCGTAAAACTACATTCATCGAGTTCGTTCAGACAGGAAGCAGTACCTTACCGACAGACAATTTGCAACCAGGCATTCTGTAAATCGTAGGAACTTTTTGGCAGTCTGCTAAGCATGGCACATCTTTTTAGTGAGAAACTTATCCCTCCCTTTTGCAGTTACTTATCTTTTTGCCGGAAAACTGAATGAAGCTGAATTCTTTTTGATGGTATATTCCGCCTGTAACTCAGCGATAGTTGTCAATTCATCATCTGCATCATCAGCTCTCTATGCCTAGTATAATTCTTAGCTCCCTTCAAAACCTAGCACCCAATTTTTCCAACACCTTCGCTATTAGCATGACCTGTAGGTGTGATCTCTGTACATCACTAAATGTGTGGAGCTTATGGCACCAGTTGACAGCAGCCCGATTACACCAAATCGTGCTTTGCGAACAGACTGGTTTAATTTAAAATTGCACGTAAGGAGGCGCAGATTTAATTTCTTGCTGAAACAGAGCAGTATCAGTGTCACTTTAAAATAAGGACATTCCAGTGGACCACGAATGGTTGATTTCCCCTTCAAATTGGCCCCTCCTTGCTGTTGTACCAACACACCTAACCCTCGTCCCGCTTCCCATCTTCACTCATTGTCAAGACTCCCTCTATTTGTTGCTTTAGAAACAGACATAGTCACTGCTTAAATCGCCACGACAACTGCTAATTTGACTCCTTTTTTGCAGAGAAGTAGTACACAATGGGGCATGTTTACCGGTAAACTCAGCCTTTTATTTAAGACCACCATTTCTGAATCAAAGGTGAAATGCGAGCCCAGAATGTAGTTGTAATGGAGTGCTTTTAATCTTTATTCCCCCCTCCCCTACCCCCTCCCATCTGCCCTTCCCCTACGCAGACACGAACAAAAGTGAGCATCAAATGTTTTAATGAGAGATCATGATTTCGAGTTTAAATTACGCCATGACATTTGTATTGGCCTCTCACTTCATTAGTTTAAGCAGCCCACTTTTTGGTGCATTGTTTGCCTTCTCTAGCAGGCGTTTCAGGACATTTCCCAGCCAGATTTCGGCGCGTTCACGAGCTATTTAGGGGTCTTCATTTGAATGCATCATCACAGAGCTTACCTTTTTCGACCACATTAATTACAGTTTTGCCCGCCTCCAGCGCCCCTGTACCCAATTCGTCCTCACTGATAAAGTGTCCAATACCCTCCAGGGTGCGCTTTATGTTATCCTTCAGCATTCGCATGTAGTCTTTCTGCACATCAGATGTGGTGATTAAGTGAGACAGAGGAATCACAAGCCTACCTGACTAAAAGACACAAAAGAAAGGAATAGTTGTGTTAAATTACTAAGAACTTACCCCGAGCTGACACGTGGTGTGGTATTTCTAAAAGTTAAGGAAAAATGAGAGATTACTTATGGAGGGCAGGAGAGGGCGCTATTCACGACCTCGCAATGTTGCAATTCACTCACTGAGCAGCCACAGAGAGGACAAGAAGAATGAGGAATACAAGGGCTCTCATGGTGTATCCTGATTTTAATGTCTCAACTAGCTTTTTATATAAGCTCTTTGATGGGCGCTTGTTTACTACTTACATGTTTGAGAGTCTCCAACGATTATGCCATCTGTGGTGTAAACAGAATTGGTGATCGTCGTCATCGAAATTCTTTTATACAATTTGCTTTTTTTGAATGCCTACCCAATCGTCTCATATCAGTTTTGCGTAAAAAAACACTTTTATGCTGTAAATGGGTATACAGAGCAGGAAGAGCTTCATTCAATTGTTGTGGATATTTGGTCCTGGCAGATTGAAAGGTTCCGGTTGTTACCAACGCAAAGTTGACGGATAACGCAGATTTGCGTTTCATTGAGGTTGAATCCACTTGTAAGTAAGGAATTCGGATCATATTTCACCTCTGCGAGAAGGCTGACGAATTGAAGCGTCTCGAAAGGGCTCCTCTGTGGCTACTACTTACGCTCTATTTGCGAATTGCGTTGTAGGCACGCAGTTGCTGGGTGCCGTATACCAATTTGCATTCGCTGAATTATTTGTCGAATGAAATCATTCACCTGGATCAGTCTTATGCTCTTACAGCACTAAGAGTCCTTCTGTTTTCCCATTACTTAAAATCGTGAATGAATTCACTACTAGGTTTAAAGACTACTGAAATGAAGATGGTCTTCTGAATTGGGGCGATGTCTGCTTCTTATCTCTGACAGACCAGACTGATTTGTACTAAGTTTATGGTATTGTACGTAGTGGTGGACATCTAAAAGCTCCTCTAGTATTATTTCTGAATCACTATTCTTGAAAGTCGATTCTCCTTCTTTAAAGGGAGAGGTGGGATAGCACTAGGTCCAATTTGTTGCCAAAACTGATAACTCAATTTTATCAACAGCATTTTTTTTTTCTCCAGCTTGTGATACGAAGTGTCCACCGGGTTATTGGCTCTATGGCAACTGTTCGCGTGGACAATCACTGGAATGCAAACGTGAGTTTTTCTTCATGTCCTTGTAATTCTTCACTTATCATTATTGTCCCTCTCCTAGGCTGCTCTGACGGATGTCCTGCAGGAATGTACATCGCACGACCGTGTACACCGTACAGCGATCTTGTGTGTCGAGGTAAAGTTTACCCCCCTCCCCCATTAATTTAAACTCAGTTTATCGGGTTGAGTGTGAATTTGTTCGAGATTTGGGCCAAATTATTGAGGGTTTATCGGTCTCAAATGTTCAGGTTCTTCTGTCCCTCCTGTCATGCGTGACCAGACACGTACATCTGTGGGAAACTTAGTGACGCCTGTGAAATAATAAATTTATCCAAAATCTACTGTAACCTAGGAGTATTCATAAGCAAATCGCCTTATTTTTACAGTTTTTTATTAAATTTGCGTCAAAATAGGTTAAGTTAACACCCCTGCCACTAGCGTCACATATATGTGACACATTCTTTTTCGTTATGTGACAAATAGTTGTTCCACATTGGTTGGGTTTAGAATTGTAAGGCGACCAGGCGAGGCATCTCCGTCTGAGGAGGGCATTGACACCTTTTTTGATACATCCTTTTTGTGGGCGTCTCTCCCCTCAAGCCAGGGTAGCGATCATGTAAACTACCTTGGGAGGGTAAATTGGGTTTTGAGAGACCCTTAATTTCTGTCTTAAAGTATTATTAACTTATAACTTCTCGTCTAATTAACTTTATTTGTTTTCTCTTCATAATGTCTCATTTAGTAAATATGAATCGGCTCTAGCCCGCAAAACCCGATTGAAATGTTTTTTTATCACTTCAAGCTTGCAGACCGCTGTGCATTTCAGAGGAATTCGAATTCACACCCTGCAAAGGATCCAGCAATCGTGAATGTAGACGTAAGTTCTGTGCAAATGCATTTAGTACGGTTTAGTCCAACAGCATTTACTCAAAACAACTCTGCTGTGATGGGTAATGAGGAACACCTTAAGGATCTCACTATGATTTTAAGAGCTGGAAGTGCGATACCTTGGAACATCACTAGCCGGAATGTTCATCCAGCATTGTAAGGTTATCAAATAAGTTTGTACGGTCTTCTAAGCTACGGAGCAAATATTTAGGATTCATTCATGCCGAAACTCGATGCTGCTAATTACTTCCACTTTTGTGGGGCGTTTTGTTTCCAGAAGCCAAGAACCAACCTGTTTCTAGCCTTCTCGGTTTCTGTTCTACTTTTATTGCCCAAATAAAAGGCAAGAAAAGATGACAATCACTTAGCAAAACATGTTTGGAGCATAGACGATGATGAATTGCAAAATCATTTCTCCAGCAAACGAAGAACAAGCAAGTGGACAGCGTTAATTATGATAAACATGAGAGAAGTGAGGAACACATTGATCGTTTTTTAAGCTAGCTGTCATGTTTTGTGCACCTGGGTGGGATCCATCCACATAGCCCTCTGGACGGTAACTTCTCTCGCTGCATCCTCAAAAACTGTGCACCGCGTTCAACCAACATGGTACGTTATAAGGACTGAAAATGCGGTAAGAGCACAGAAGGGAACAAAGAGGGATACGGTACTGGTGGACTGACTGACTCATCTCATCCATACTTTGTGATGAAAACGAACACTAATTTTACTTTTAGGAAAGGACATCATTCCAGAACTGGTGATCCCCCACAAACGTCGTGTATGGTTTGAGGATCAACGAAAGGTTAAGGATGTGTCATTCATTCTTACTTCAGAGACGCTGCGACGTCTGCCAGTCAATCGGACTATCATTCTCGATCGGGGTTCTGGCTATCAGGTTCCCCCACATCTTTCGTTCAAATTCGTTTTTTGAAAACATTCTACTTTTTACCCACTGAGTGTTCTCCTATTTTTCAGGTGCAACTGGAGTTTGAGATGGTTCAACTGGAGCCCATCCTCGAACCCGTGAATCACTCGGCAAGTAATGACAATGTGCACTTCCTCGCCTCGGCCCAGGAGGGCATCAGTGCTTCGGAAGACCTCTACAGTCGTCAGTGGTTCGGTGGCAGCACTGCGGACGCCTCCATTTCGCACACACAGAGCGGTGGCTTTCATGAGAATTGGCATCGAGCCAACGAAACACTGGCTCGCCTCTGTCCCTTTCCCATTCCTCCGGTCTACCATCTCACCATGCTTGTTCACAGAGTGGGCTATGATGCTCTCAAGGCTGTTACTAATGATAGCAAAGATTCACAACTTTATTATTGGGCGCTCTGCTTCAACTGTAGGGTTTTCGGTTGACTCCAGCTGCTACTGTCAATCTTATTCCACTAGTAGATTTACCGCTCATTCCTGTGTCAACCGATTTATTCCTAAAGACGCAATGGAGCACAAAAGTCGGGAAAGAGGTGCATCTTTTACGTATGAGAGGATGTTCAGACCAGGTTTCCACACTATCATTCTGAAGGTTGAATCGTGGGAGAGAGTACCATAGTATATTTTTACTACCTCTTACCTGTTCTAAATGACTTTTAGCGTGCATCCAAATCAACCAAGAAATGGAGGTTGATTTAGTGTAATGAGTTTGCAAGAAGGCGCGAAGATTTCTAAGCTCAACATCAGTTTGATTGATTCTTCAATCATCCATTTACTTGAAGACCGTGCATCAACAATTTTCCTCCCTTTCTGTCCCTTTTAGAATGTTACTACTGCCACTGATCCAGATCAGAGTCTCCCTGGTTACCGACCCATTCTAACCAGCTGCACCACCTACGAGCAACACGGAAACTTTCCACCCCTTGGATCCACACCTTCTACGTCGGAGGAGCGTCGAGACTTCTATGGTGACGCCGCGTTTGCCGGCTTAAGTGGCAACTCCGGTCATGGGGACTATCGGCCACTGAGAGGCGGTTTTTATCCCACCGCCGCAGCGGATGATGCCCATGTCTACGCAGCTCAGAGAAGTCGATTAATGGCAGCGGAAGCACCAAGTATATCTTGTCTGGAACCGTCTAAATTGCCTGCCGTGTTTGGGCCAGAGTGGAATGTTGAACTGGCTGCTCCGCAGACGGCCTTCTATGAGGAGAAGATTCAGTAAGTCATTTTGCACTCGCCGACTGATAACCATTGTCCGATTTATCCTTGAAGGCGTTGTAGAATGGCTAAGGGAATATTGCGGATAGGTCAACAATGTAGAAGGCCACTTTTCTTCAGCCAGACTCCGTCCTCTTTAGGAGCAGTTTCTGCTCAATTATTCCGGGTCGCTCAGAATACTTCGATATGATTGTGTTGCATCCTTCATTACCACAAAGCTACTCTTTTCTTGTCTGATTTGATCACATAATAGGCGTCGTGGGTATAATAATGGTTTCGGAGACTGGCTCTACTTTCACCAAAATGGCTGCTATACTGTGAGCTGAGACCCGCATTTGATCGGCCGTCTACGAAACGTGTACCCTTACAATTCTGTGCCCCTGAGAGGCTGTGCGTCCATCATTACATAATACCTGGAGTCTTCTTCCGCCAGTTTTGTGCTTTTTTTCCCAAGAAACTTAATCACAGTTCGCTGTTCTACTAGTGCCGGTCTTCTTAGCTAACAGCGTGCAGATTGCCCTACGCACGTCATGCACGCAGACTATTTGCATTCGTACTAGGGTTCGGTTGTCACTCGCTATCATCACAGTAATACGCCTCTTGATATTTTAAGAATTGGAAGTTCTAAGGAGTTTTTAGTCACGAATCTCTACCTGAACTTGACTAAAGTGGATTATCAAAGGTGTCTACGCCCTATTGGATCTTCTGAATTGGGTTAGTGGGAAGACTGTATGAATCCAGGATTTTAACCTCTTTCGATATGGTAAACTGCCTTGAGTACTTCATTCTTTTATGGGCCCGTTGGAATCACGGTGCTTTTTCATCGCCAAGGGCCTGTTAATGCATATTAGCCTGGAAGTCGTTTTATATCCGCGTGTACAAGAGCTAAGAGATCAGTGCTACGAATAACCATGAGTAGGTTTCTCGGCACTTCCTGGATTGTAGTCAAATGTGAGACAGGAACGCGAACCGTCTGATGTCATTTCAGCACTGTTTGAAGCCTATTGCATCCACACGCAATGATAGGGTCTATTTAACTCAAATTTTCATTCTGCGGTACCTTTCTCCACTTTCACTTAAATGATAGTAACTTCGCCTAGGTGTGCGCAACTAAAGGAGGCGTGTCGAGCGTGTTTGGTGAACTGTGCGGAGGAAATAAAGAGTAGTTCACTCTCCTGCAAACCGACCGCAGGACCGGCGGATAACGGACGCTCGGGTCGGTTAGAGACGTGCTTTGATTGCTGTGCGAAGGACAACTGCACGTACATCTGTGGGAAGTATTCGGCGCATCGATGTCTCATGCGTCTTTGTAGTCGTGGTAAGCTTTGTAGATTGAATGCAGCTGTGGACCAGACTGGGTCAGATCAGAAGAAGAGGGATCAGAGGAAAATTGATGAATGATTGAAAAAGTAGACGGTCCAGTCAGTATTTGATGAATGAAAGAACAATTGGGTGACTCTAGGACGGACGGACGAACGAAGAACAAATTGACCTATACATTGGAAGATGAATTTGTAATTTCGACAGGTTTGCATGCTGATGGATTTATGATAGCTAAACAGACTTATTTGTTGATCAGGACTTGGAGTAGAAGGGTCAAGAACAAATGGACGGATGAGTGTGTAGTGACTTCGAGGAAGATTGAGCGAGGGGCAAAAGTGGAGTAATCGGTAAATGAAATGGATAATGGTTAAATGGGTGGCGATTTGAACGAATTGGCTCGCGGATGAATAGATGAATGAGCAGTAGAATGATGGAAGAATGGATGGGTGAGCAGATGAATGAAGGACGGAGAAATGATGATAAGGATGACTGGACGCATGAATGAAGTGTGAATGAGTAGATGGGTAAATGAATGAACTAGGAGCGGAAAGACAACCAAATGATTTGATGAATAGATATGAGCGGTATTGATAGTTGAATTGGATGATTAGAAAAGCTTTGCGGATGTTTTAATGTTTGTTATTTTTCTTTCTAACCTTTTCAGGGACACGATTGGACTTTCGTCTCACGCCCGAGTGGCCCAAGGAGAATCCTTTCATCTGTCACGTTCAACCAGCATCCAGTCGTCCAATCTACCGCCTTCGCTGGTCCCTGCTGCACAATGGACATCCGCCGACTAAACAGACTTTCTTAGCCATCTTGTCATTAAACCAGCCAATCAGTGGGCCTCAAGGCGAGTCCATTTGGAGTGCGGGTAGTCAACCTTCAACTGGAGCACCGGGTAAGTTGCCTTGATAAATTTCAGGCCCACTCATGTGATTTAAATGGAAAAATTTTGGTAATGGAACCGAGGTGGATAGGGCTTTATTCCTTGTTTGGACAGTTGTCAAATTCATTGTTCTTGCCTCTTGTAGATAACGTTGTGAAGCGCCTTCCAGATGGAACTCTGAATCAGCTGTTTCGAGGGCTGTTGAACGTGGACTACACTCTGGGACTCTCACACATTCCAGACATTATCAGCGGCTCTTCTAATACCCAGGCTGCTTACTATTGGAGCACGCAGGCGAATTTTTTTTTCACCATTTTTCCACTTTATGGAGTCAGATAACTTTTATGCTTTGGGTCCAGCAAAAGTTGTCGTAGCCCATGAGAAAGCAGTGTTTAGAAGTCTTTCGATGGGTTTAATCCACATAACCGTAATGTCCTGTTATTGTGGCTTCAGGTTACCGACTTTTGTCCAAGTTAGGAACAAGTTTCATAAGGGACATTTTCGCCTTCTCTACTTTCCCAGTCTGAGTCTTGACTCAACCTATTCTAGGGACAATCTAGTTATCCTTCGGGGACTTTCTCCGCTTTTTAATATCATGTCAGACAAATTCCCGCTTTTTGTGACGGAGGCTCCTGCTGATTTGCATATCAACTCAAGCTGACTGCGTTGCAGCTCAGAGGGCCCCCGAAAATTGGTCAGTTTCTGTATTTTTTACCTTTCAGACAATTCCCCTCCTCCAGAACACCATGGCAAGCACTTTTGGCGGTAGTAGTGGCGGTCCTCGTGGCGGAGTTGGGGGAGCCGGGGGCTACACAGGTTTGGGTAGCAGCTATCCCTTCCTTCCGCTGTTTGGATCCACTCCAAGTGATTCATCTAGTGGTGCAACCACTCCCAGTATCCTAGTCTGGCCTTCAAAGCCCTTTGAAGTGAGTACGGACCTCTGGCGTCGTCTTTCAGCAGCACCATGCGCGTCAGCCGATCATTTGTTGGAGAAGCTAAACATCTACACACCTGCATTGGCACCTTACATCGGCATGACTGACGTCCAGGTAAGTGAAATAGGGGGCGGAGGTTTGTCTTCTAGAGTCCCACGAATTGTGTGAGTCTGGAAGCGACTTTGATATAAGTGGATTGAAGGGCTTGGAGACCATTTTCACAGGTGGTTTTGTCAGAGCTCCATGTTACTAGCGTTAACATAAAATCATGAGCGATGAAATTGGTCTCCCTTGTTTCTCTGATCGAGTTTTGGGGCCGATTCTTGACGCTCACCCTAGTTTCTCTTCTGTGTTAGGCGTTATCACCAGAAGTCCAGTGAATTGCAATCCGCTGTGAGGTGGAATTGAGGGTCATATAATGATTTTAAATTATAATCAAAGAGCCTTTGACCTTGATGAATGTTGTGCGTCTTGTAGATCTCCATGGCGGTGAAATGCTGCGTTCTGTTGGCGGACTGTGCTTGTCACGGCTAGTCAACGTCCTTTAGCAAGCACTCTGGTCGTAGAGTCATTTACCTAAAACCCCAATAGCTTATTTGAATGCTTTATGCATGAGGCAGCCAAAAGATTTTGTCCGGTTTTCTTAATAATGAATTATTACAGAAGGCTTCTTGAAATTTTTCATTCGTTTAAACAATCTCCTTTACAATCTCTGCTCTAAAATTATCTTACCAACGGGATGGGAGCTTTTAAATTTCATTTTGCCTTGGGGTCTCGAGTGAAAATCTGGCCTAGTGTTTCCATTTCTGTCCACCTTACTCCCATCATTTGGCGAAATATAAGGGGAGATCGGAAGGTAGCGCTAAGCAGCATGTTCCTCCTTCCCGCCCTCAAGAACATTTTCGGAGTGATCAATCAGGTCTCTGTCTGAAGAGAGGGGATTATTCTTGTATACCTTTGCGCCATGTAATCTGGGCTTCAGTTGTAATTGTTTGGTCTTGGGTAGGAAATTCTTGACAGTCATCTGTGTCCGTGGAGAATCAGTGATCGGACTTATCTCGAGAATCGCTCAAATTGTTCCAACCATTTGTCTGTTTGTGGTACCTTCTGTTAACGCATATCCCTCCCTTTCTAAATGTTACGTTACGAAAAGAATCTGTAGCCTTGGAAGTGATCAATGTGAAGGTCCAAGCTGGGAGAAGAAACAGGATGGGGAGAGCGAAAAAGAGTAGCAAGCCCATAGATTGACGCAGTCTATCTACCCTTCATTAGGGTTGTATTATCAACAACCAAGTCTTTATCATTGCAGCGATCTGTACAAAAACTCGACGAATTTTCCTGGCCACCTTATCAACTTGTAAAAAACGTTCCTCTTTATTTGCAAAGACGATTGTTTATTCATAAAACAGGTAATAACACGACCCTAATCTTGCACTTTTACTTCCTCAACCGTCTAGTGGCGATCAAGACATCCACTAATTTAAATCTGCACTTTGGATGAAATTTTGGAAATATTTCGCCTTATGGATGTTTCTTTACAATAAAAGGCTGGATGGGAGGAGGTGGGGTGGGGGCTTCTATGGAGGCTCTGTGTTAATGCGTGGATATGTTCGATGCATTCTAAAAACAATTATATCTTTCCTCCTTTAGGTCAACTATCGAGCGCCTTACCTCTACTCCATCTCACATGTTCGCATCAAACCGAAGGTATGTTTACTTCCCCTTCTGTCTCATTCATTCGAATATAGAGAAGCCAATCTGGACAGTTTGTTTAAAACACTGGATGCGTTGATGTTGTAGGGACAATTTTGACCTCACAAAAATACTGTGTTGACTAAGTTGGCACACGTGCAGGTGCCGCGTCCTCAGAGTGACGACTACATCGTCTCTTTCGGGAGGTCCCAACTACCCCTTCTTCGTCAATGCCAAGTTTTAGCCAATCCTGAAGCGTATAGTCATCACTTCAACAGCAGCTCAAAAGTAGAGGTTTATGGAGTTTTAATCGGGTGAATTAGAGGATCGCAAATTGCGATCAAACCAATCGCTTGGATTTTCCCTCATCCACACTCCTGGGTAACGCAGGCCGCATGAGAACGGTGCATTAGATAGCTTGTGTGCAGTTTCCAATTTTAACAAAATATTTTCCTTACTCTTTTCTTCTTTACAGCTGAATTTTAGCCTTTCCAAAGACTCCTCCTTCCTTGGAAGCATCTTCGAACCCGCCTCCGTGGAACGTGGTCACTCACTACGCGCCAGCCTGGCTCTTAGCTTGAACTACGGTCTTAATGACGACGTGGTGATGCAAAATCTTCAACAGTCGCAACAACAACAACAGCAAAGTTTTTGGGTCATTGATTTGGCCGGTCAGGTGTCACACTTTCCGGGTCTTTTTCGATTGAAAGTCTACCCTGAGGAGGCCGGAGGAAGCGGAACTGGCGGCGGTGGAAGTGGTGGTAGTGGAGGTGGAGCAGATTCCACGGAGGAGGTGGAAGAACATGAAAAAATGCCCGATGGCGAACCTCTTTTGGACTATGAGGTGGGAGTGTTTGAGGAAAATAAATTTGAGGTGAGTAAGCATTTGAAACAGGAGTTTTCAAAAGTATAAAACCACTACGTCCAAGTTATTCTCTCTCGTCTCGTTAGATTTTAAGTGGTTTTCATCAACCCTCGCCGTAGCAAATTCTTGTAACTTAGGAACTTGTCGTGTTATTGTGAGTGTTGAGGTGCATGCATTGGGATGCACAAACGAAGTGCGTCGGTCTGTCGGAACGGCAATCTTTTTTGTGCCCTCCAATATTTTACTCTTATTTTAAGTCCTTCCATCATAAAACGTCAGTTGAATCTGGTGGATCCGATTTGTTCTGTATAAGCTTCCGGCCAAGGTGGTAGCATGAGGATGTGGTACCAAAAAATACCTTCTAGTGACGGTTTGAACAATATGAAAAGTTATGAAATCCAACTTTCATCGACTGAAAGATGGCACTAGACTCCAAAATTGTCAATTAGTTGTTCTTTATTTCTTTTGCGTACTGTATACAAATATGTCATGAATTTCAGATCCATTACTGACTGACTAATTGACCAGCACATTTGCACCATGTTTTTCCACAAATCTCAATCCTTTTCGTTCATTTTTCAGCTGCGTATTCTGATTCCAGCTCCCAGCGAAGAGCCTGACTACGAGAAGTCTTTTCGGCTGATCGTTTTGGATGCCAAACATCGTCTAGACATTCGTGTGCGTCGCGCCGTTCAGCCGCCCGCGGAGATGCAACAGAGGCGGATGTACACCGTCTCCTCAAATAGTAAGCAAAATATTCCTCCTTTTTGATGTGACTACTAATTTTACAGTAGTATATTGCCTAGTGGGTAGGACATCGATTTGTGAGCGGATTCTGTTTAGCAACTTGATGGTGTCATGAAAAATGATGGGGGCGCGAGAGATGCTTGGAGAGTCTGGATGTCATGTCAAATAGTACGACAATTTTACCTCATTTCGTACAACTAATGTCATCATTTATTATTTTGCGTTCAACTGGGCTAAATGATTAAATGTTTCATAGATATGACAATCATGATGTTTGATCGTATGGCAAAAGCGTTGGGGAATAGGCAATTGACACACATATTTGTCGATATGCGCGCTCCAGTATAGAATGTACTGGTCTGGGGGATACAAGTTGCTCCAAATGCCCGATCGACCAGGAAAAAAATCACCTCTTGTGCTGGTTCAGAGAAACTGAACAGTGTCAATTAAAGATTGCTTGAAAGTCGTTGTAGCAAATAAAAAATCAGGCCATCTTTAGCCTGTTGAAGTGTTAGGACGCGATGTGGAATAGGGTTTCAAAGCTGCAGGTTTGAAAGATTGGGTTACCCTGCAGGTGCTCTCTCTTCCCTCGCGGCTCTTGTGCCAAGTTTGGCCGCTCGGCAACTTCGCGAGGCGAACATCGCTGCACCAGTGAATCGATTGGTCAGACGAGGACTTCCAACAACTGCAGCGTCGACGGCAGCGACAACAACGTTCACAGTTAACCGAGTGCTACCCATTGGACCTCCTGCAGAGGTCGTCTACGTGCTACTTCTTTTCCTTCTCCTTCTCTTTGTCATCCACGTTTTGGGGCACATTACTCAACCAGGTCTGTGTTCCGTGACCATCACTTCTTTACATTCGGGTCGTCAATTGTTGTTTTCAATTAATGCGTCATCGATGAGATGCTATCTTGACTTCCTAATGACAATATTTGTGCTTTTTTCTCCGGAACCGCTGTTAAGCTTACTGACAGCCTCAAATGTTGATCTTTCTGAAGATCCCTCGCACTACTGGATTAGTTGCACACCCGCACAGACCTCTGACCCCAATGCTACTACCTCGGCGGCCATCTTCACCTTTCGACCCCCCGACAAGGTCACACCCCTGACCTACTGGCGACGGGTCTTTGTATTGGTTATCTACCTCTGTCTCAAATCGGCCTACACCTTCAGTGTTACCCTCACTGCACTCATCATTGTAACGCGCTACTTTACGAGGTAAGTGAAGAGTCCGTGTAGCTAATTGTGGACTTTAATATCACTATTGTCTTTTATTACAAAGAGAACCGGCCCAGCAGTTGGCCAGTATGGTGGAGTGGAACGGGCTGGGTGGGCCTGATCACAGTCAGTCAGTGGTGAGCATCGCGCGTCAGAAGCTGCTCAAAGACGCAATGGACGCCTACCTCAAAGTGGAACTGCGTCGACAACAACGCGAGGCTCTCGAGATGCACAAGGCCTGCTCTGCAGGCACCGACAAGATGTTTGACAAAATGGAACAGGTATTTCTGTTGCCTCTTTGTTCCATTACTTGGGACATGATTGCCGCAGTTTTTAGCTCATCTTTTACAGTTTTATGCCTCAGTTTGGTCCTATTTTCATGCCACAGTTAGTTAAGTGGTTGTATGGGTCGGTGATTGAGCTTTCCATTGTGGGGAAATGAAACAGTTGGGAAATCCGGTGGTCATAGATTCTCTGTCACCTTGAAATTCAGTGGATTCTGTGGTGAAGTAGGGACCAATTTTTTTCGTTTACGGACTTACGGAAAAATACCAGTTCTTGTGACTTTCGGCCATATTTTAGATCAAACTGGTAGATTTTTCTGACAATTGAGGGGCTATTTCAATGTCAACTTGACAATAAGTGAAATAACCACCCACCTGTGTTGTGCCTGATCTCAGTATGACTTCTTGATCTTTACTTCTTTATCTCCCCCATGCTGCGCGAATCTGTATGTTTGGTGGTTGTCTTCTCATAACTATTGGGGGTTAAAGTAAATCGCCGCAACTTTTGAGATTGAGGCCCGCATCTGGTTTCAAAACCCAGTATATATCATGGCAAACTAAAGATGGGTAAACAGCTAGCCGAGTTCTTTTATTTTAGGCCTTTGACGTAGCCTCAAGGCGCTCCGCCTCACGTCGTAGCCGCGTTCTTGTCTCTCAAGCTGTTGCGGAGTACGCGCGAGTCGCCGCTGCTGCCTCCGTCCTCGCCTTTGACAGTGGACTGGCAAATTTTAACACCACTGCACAGTGGGCGCTGCGTCGACTGCGTGCCGATCTGGAGGCCACGGAGGGCCTCCTTGCCACCTCCGATTGGTTGGCGGGCGCACGGCTCATCTACGAGGAGGTGGCGCGACTACGCGGCCTCGCACCTGACCCGGCAGACCCTACGCGACCCTTTCTGCAGTGGGCAAAGCTCTTGCCACCTCCCCTTCACGATTCGATTTATCATACCGGTGGTGGAGCCCCCGTATTTAGTCTGCCCCCGCACCTGCCTCACTTTGATCCCGATAAGATGCGACTGCCCACACCACCTGTATGGAATGAGGTGGTAGAGACGGGTGGAGGAGGGAGCGATGCCGACGCCTTTGAGACGAGATATGGACCCTCCTACCTACCATTTGTCTCTGATGCTGTGGATGTGGTGAGTTTTCAGTCGGTTCTTTGTTCCTTCGCAATCGGTGCGTGTGGGTTTCTTCTTGTTGTGTCTGCTTCAATTTCAGGTAAACAAAACAACTTTAAGATTTCCCAAACACATACTTTTTTCAAAAACAAGTTTTTAGTTTACTTTTGATAAGGTGGCAGCCGTTTGTGGGTATCTACTAATCACAGCTTTAAAACATTCACTTTTGTAATTGGCGAATTAGGTAAATCTTAGATCGTTGACTCACATTTTAGCAGTCTCAGGTGTTCATCATTTTGAAATTCAAAGTTAAATAAACTAGACTATTTAGTGTTGATTATTACTAAAGGGATAGAATGAGGACGCGACTGTAATTAGGTTCCACAATGGCATGCCTGTAGGACAGCGAACAACTAGCCTGGTCAGTGTACGAAGACGCCGACGGCAGGTCCGACCAAGGCGAGGCAGACTGGCCAAAGGACCTTCTTCAATCAAGTTCAAAGAAGAAACGACCCTCAACACACCAGCAGGCCGATACCTTTAACTCCAAGTCCACCAGTGCAGACGGTGGCATCGTGGACGTCTTTCAACTCAACTGGATTCATCTCCTCTGTTTCGCTCTCCTCCTCGACGGCTTTTGGCTCGTTCATCGTGTGCTTCACACCGTGGATACGGCGGAACGGATTCTCTATGGGGAGCCTATTGTCATCGACTGCACGGATAAAGGTTGATGCAATTAAGCAATTCCTCCATTTTTTGCTTTAAGTCTTCGCTTACCTTCTTTTCTCTCCACCTTCGGCAGGTTTGAAACGACGATTGATGAAGAGGAACCGTTTTCGGAAAGGCACAAAGTCGGCTTTTAAGACGGTAAATTTTTGCACGCCTTGGGCGGCGCTTCATTATCATCCTGTTTGTGGTTACTAGACTTCGTCTTCGTTTCTGTCTTGTAGTTCATGCAACCGGACTGTGTGAGACGAATTTGTGCTGGTGCCTTGACCCTTCTAATTGTTTGTCTGGCCTCGGCACATATAAAGGATATTCTTTCGGAGCATGTTCTAGACTACACCGGTTACTACGACAATCTTGTAGGTCTTTTTTGACATCGGACGTTTTGACAGACATGGCCCTTCCTCGTGGAGATATTTCTCGCCCCTCTTCTTTATGTCTAGATGATGGATGTTCATCTGCACGCGCGTTTTGTCAACTTGCACATTGTCAGCTCGGCACGCCGTCTTACACACCAGGAGTTGGCCACCACAGAGGCCCATGCGGAGCATCGGTATCAGGAGGCGCAATTCCTCCTCTACCATTGGACCGGATGGCTGAATCGGGTTGAAATGGAGCAGTGTCGGGTTCTTCTCCTGTACAAGGTCGGCTAATCGGTCTGCCACTTTGGTCAGCTGTTTCTGAAGGCCTCTATATTTTATACCCCAATTGGAGTGACAGTTTCCAGTAGTTCTATGGTGAAAATTAAAGAAGGGCTTTTAAATAATTCTTTTTTCTGTCTCCCAGGGTTCATTATTTTGTGGGTAGGGAAGATTTCAAACCTGGTTGATTGACATTGTTTGATTCGATGCTATTGGCGCTCAATCCTCTTTTTATAAAAGTGTGATGAGCTTGGGTGAGAATCTTCAATCCATGCTTGTCGAAGGCGGATTACAATAGACTAATTATTTGGACGGCTATTTTAAGTCTGTGGATTTATATTTATGAAATTTGAAATCTTTACTTTATGGAATGGATAATCTAAATCATAGATGATTTTCATTTGACGGAGTACTCTTGGGATCTCCTCCCCTTTTAATGAAATGCCAAAATGCATGCATGAGTAACCCCGATTCCCCGCTCCATTGCAGGAGGCTGCACGCGCTCTACGTTCCAAAATCATTGCTGACGAAGGCCTTTTGGGTGGCGGGAGTGGTGATGTTGGAGGAAGCACGGAACACTTCTCTCCTCTGCCTCCATGGTCTCCAGCCTCCGCATCAACGTCTCCCTCCTCCACAGTCAATACATCGACTTCTAGCGAAGCCTTCGTGCCACGCCACTGTCGTCTGTCGGCCGCGGAGCGTGCAGCAGAGCTGCGTCAACTGCGACGCCTCGAGCCGCCCCACTGTCCTATCAACGTCATCACACCGAGACTCTTCCAAGGGTAAGTTGTCTTATTTTTTTCTTGAAAAATCGCCAAATTTATTAGTCGATGCAGAAATCTTAAAGTAGGATTGATGGATCAGGGGTGAATAAGGTAAGCGTTGAGTCGCTTTCTTCCATCCACATGCAGGAGGTGATCTGGTTGAAAGAATGGTATGGAAGCCGAAGTGTCAGTGCATCAATCCATCAGATTTCTGCAGTTGGTGAGTAAAAAAGGAAGGGGTATCTTAATGAAGGACTGGGAAAGTTTATGAATCAGGAGTGCGTGGGTCCGATTGAGATGGATCAGAAATCGACGAATCGAGAATTGATAAATAGATCGGAAATGGTAAACTGTCTGGTCGTGGATAAATGGGTTGATCTGATGAACGGACAACAAATTGAAAGTGTTGAAAGTCATTCCCCACCACTCTTCACTCCTCATCATCTACAGGTACAATGCTTCGGAGTACTTTGCAGAGGTGGTCGCTCAGTCTCGTGGCTGGCTGTCGGCACTACAGGAGTGGGTCAGCGTCTTTCTCACTTGCTTATTCGCCTTTGTCTCCACCATCATCTTGTGGAACTCCCTGGGCGCCGTGATGTGGTTCTTTGCCCTTCGGTAAGTGATTGACACCTCCAACGTCGCTGCCTTATACCTCCCGGAGATTTGCCCCCTATCTAACACTTAGAGCATAGATTTGATGCCTGCTTCCTCCAATTTATTCCTCCGCAAGAGGATCAGACACGCCCATATCTACCAGTAAATAATCTCCACATTTTCTTATCTCAAGCAAGAATCACAAACCGTCATTAATTGGTTTTTATACGGGTGACGTTGTGACCCTGTCGAGCTCCCAACCAGAGTAGGGAAAGTAAGATAAGTTGACGGCCTGAGATATGGGATGGTTTTGTCCTCACACATTTTTAGGTTTTTCTTTAACCTTGGTTTTATGGTTAATAGTAGGACATTTAGAATGCGATTGGTTGCAACATTGGCCAATTGGAAGAAAGCGAACGGGAGAGCAAGTTTTGCGATGCCTTAAACTGAGTGGGAACTGCAAGGGAAAGAAAAAGCTTCTAGAGGACCGAAGTAGGGGGTGGAGGTAAACTCTATTCGTAAAGCTATCAAATTTGAGTTGCATCTACCGAATTCATGGAAGGATTTGTGAAATGATATTTAGAAGAACAAAGTGATAGAGCAGATGTGGAAGAGTATCAAGCCAACTGATTGAGTGACGCATTTCATCCCGCAAGTTGCATAAAGGCATTAGAGGTGCACTGAAAACGGTGCGAGCTTCATCAGTCGTCTGACATTTCATGTAAACGATTTCCGGTAATTTTTTCCATCCCTTCAAATAACACTACATATCTCAGCATTCATTTGGGTGACTTTTCAATTTATGTAAAATAGGAAGTTGTTGTGTATCCATAAACCATGATGGAGGTCATTTTCTAAGTCAGTGGGAATGCGAATATTCTTTAAAAAGAATAATTGCGTTGCCTTTATACGAGTCTTGAGGGCCATGTGGATTGTTGCGCTTTGATTATTCGATCACATTTGCCCCTGCAGGCTCATTTGAGTAGCATCTCATCGTACTTTTGCATAAATGATGAAACAAATCGGGAGGGTGTATGAAAGGAATTGTGTCCATCTTTCCTCGAATTATAGATTTAATCTCATCAACAGGAAGGTATTCTACGAGTCCGACATCTCAAGTTGGCGCAAACCGAGTGTACCCGACTGCTACTAGACTCCCACCGCTGAAAGTCTGGTATTTCCTCGTTCCCTCTTTTTATGTATTTACTTCATCGCCCCAATTACCCTCCTCACTTTCTTCATCAGTGCATGTGTCACTGGTTGTTTGTGTGTTAAGACATTGTGACCTCTTCCATTCCTCCTTTTACCTTCATCTCTTCCAAGAGAACATCTGTGATTGAAGCTAACTTGCCGGTGAGACATTCGAGGATAATTGTTGATGTAAACTGAAATGCTAGTGGCCGTAGTCCAAGGCTACGTGAACGTGTTGCCTGGATTTAATCGAAGTAACTAACCGGATAAAAAGGAAGATGGATATATTATGATAATGTCTGTAATAGGTGAATGATAACCTTGGATAATTACCTCGAATGTGGTTATCGTGGCAAGAAAGATTGGTAGGATTGGCTTTTAAGTGTTTAATCCAGACAAGCTTTGACGTTGGAGCTCGAGTACTAGTCTGAGACCGAGTCCGAGCTCCTTACTGAGTCCATGTCAATGATTTCAGCTGAACGTATTGAATGCAATAGATTGGCCTTGACCTTCGGCCCTGGTCTTCGAGAGGTTGTCGGTGTATTTACGTTTTTTACCCGTGCCCGATGTTAGCCAATCGAGAGTGAGGGAGAGTGAGAGTGGGAGCTCCGGCTCTTTCCTCTTTTCACTAATTTGTAACCGGTTGGAGCGCCCATAAAATTGAAAGAAACTGCTTTCCGGAGGATCGCAGACATCCACATTGGCATGCTCGATAGTTGTGGGTGGATTAGTTTTGTCTATACCGTCACCAGCAGAGGATGTGTGGTCGCTCCTCCCTGTTGTGTGTAGGTGGCCGCAACAATTACTAGAAGCGAATGAGGGGTCGCTGGGACCCCTCCTCCTTTTCCACCCTACTTTCCTTCTTTTTGCTCCATCAAATAATGTCTACCTTACACAATGTACAGATTGTTGAAAGTAACAAAGAAGCATTCACAGTGGACCGGGCATGCAGTGGTCCCTGCCAAATTCCCCATGTCAGCATTTGCACAAATAACTGAACAGACAGCCGCTTTCGTCTGTTATTACTGACGAGGGTGTCCACTTTTGCAAGTTTCTATCCAGTAGTACGGAAGAAGTGTACGTGTCCGCGTCAAACTTCAACAGACAATGAACAGTTCTAACCTTGAGGTGGGTTTCTCAGATCATCAGTTGTCTGGCGGATAAAGACGCTTATTCATTCAATTATCTGGTGGTGCAAAGAAAAAGTGGTACGAGTCTTAATTCACGTGGAGCAGTGGACGCATTTCAAGGTAACCGGTTTACTTTCCTTCTGGCAATTAATCTGACCATTTACGTGCCACCTTCGGTAGCAGTGTCGACATACTCCATTCATCCACTACGCTTGTGCTTTGAATGTCTGCAAGGTAAAAGAACGTTACTGTTGGATTTTATGGACCTCAAGTGGAGCTTGCGTCTTCGATGAATTAGACGGCAGCGTTTATACAGAATGAGGCTAAAGTGGGACGGCTAGTCTGTACCCTTTTGCACACTGCTGAGCTGTCACAAATTAACTCAAAGCTGTCATGTGTTGGATTTGTCGTTCCCTCTTCGCTTGCGCGAACTGCTTGGATGCGTTGTTTTTTGGCATCCGGCATTGTCATGGCAATCGCCAATAGTGTACACACACATGGCACACATGGTTAACTGACCTGTTAGCATACAAGTAGACCAACAATGCTACGGTGACGATGTTAAGGGCGACAGTTATTCCACCGAACATAATCGACTCTGTACAATTCACATCCCTCAACTGAGTCCCTTTGTGATGCCGAGTGATTAACGTTAATGAGATCTTCAAATGCAAGCGTCTTCGATGCCTTTCTTAGAGGTATCGATAATGGACCTGTTCAAGAAAGAAGCTTTTGAAAGTATTTATGCTGAGTTCATTACTACTCGAGAAACGCTCTGTTGAACACGTCGCGGACACCAGCCACAGTGCGTGCACAAGGCTGTTTAATTAAACAACCATTTAGCAGAAGAAAAAAGTAGCAAGATTTACGGAAAAAAATTCTCAGCTACTTTGAATACTTCCTCTTTCAATTAGGTGAGTTAACGACCTCATCGTAGAGACGATAGGCAGTTTAAAATCGGCACACGCTTATCCACTCTTCTCTTTAGGCGGTAGTGGTGCGTAAAGTGATGGCAGAGGTGGTAGACACAACCACTCAATGAAGGGTGGACTGCTGGAGTACTGAGCAGGAAGTCCGCTCTACGTGAAACAGGGAAGTGCCCTCCATTCAAAGACGTCAAATGACTCGATGTGCACGTGTCGGCCCTCGCCTATCAACATCACCGGATGGAAATGCCTCCTTCTGTCCCGGCTTTCTTCTGGTCTATTCAGAGTAGCGCATATAGTGGTAAAGGAGTGAAATTGAATCACATTGAAATGAGTGTTTGAGCACAAAAGTGGATTCACAAGAAGTGGTGCGGAGTGGAGGGAGTTGGAGGTGTGAGGACTAGCATGGGTGAGGCGTTGGAAGACCATAGGGCTTGTCCAGCCCTAGAACTACAGTACTATGCCAAAGTACGTTACGTGGATGCATTTCGATGCATCATTCAGAGGCCGAAGCGTCGCGTTTAGAAATTTGCATACCTTTCATAATAATGAAATGCTGTATTACCCACTTTACCAAAATGCCTGACAAATGAATCGACAGGAACAGGGAACAGTTGATGATTAAAGGATATGTGGGGGTCGGATTAACGGATTCCACCAGCATGTTTTAAGAGGAAATGGGGGACTTACCACAGATGAGGCGGTGGTGAGTTTCGTGACATCTCATTGGATATCCTCTTTCCCTTTCATCATGAACACTTTTGTTGTGCCGTTTTCTATATCCTTCACCACCTCATTCTCTTTATGTTTGTTACCATTTACCCTTATTTTTGTCTTGCAATTTATACTAATAGACTGTGTAAGTCGAATCTGTTCTGGTGCCTTGAACCTCCTAATTGTCTGCTCGGCACCGGTGCAAGTGAGGCATATCTTCTGGCTGTCTCGTAGGTCTTTTGATGCAATATTCAAACATTTGAAAATAAATCCTCCAATTCACATTACAAAAGGCACCTTCTACAGCCGATTTTCTATTTTACCCTCGCCACTGCCCTTTTACTGCACTTTTGGTACCGACCAGCCCTCTTCCTAAATTACTCTTTAATCCATTTAACACAGAAATTTTCAGTCTTTAACATATTTAACCTGCATTAAGTACCTTGGATCATTTTCCTTTTGACTCCTCCGACCACTTAGTATTCAGCCGACTTCGTTGCCGGCTTTCGTGGGTTTTTCAGAACAGGCAATTTGATTGTCTGCTTGTTAACATCCCGTCTGTCATGTAGGCCTCACGGTCAATCAAAATTAGCAGCTGATCACTCCACAATCACGATCTCTACCCTTTCTCCCTCCTTTGATCGCGTGAATGACAACACTGGATGATTATCTGGAAAGTAGTTGTCCAAACAGCCAAAGTTAAATGGGTAAAGATTCAAGCCTGCAGGCCAGATAGGCCTTGCTGTTGTATTCCAAGTCCGTGTCAGTAATTTCAGTTGTGCATGAAGAGCATAACTGATTGATTGTCACTTTCGGCCTTAAAGTGGTTATTGTCATGTTTGCAGTTCTTTGTCGCTACTCGCTTTTAGTCAATTGGGAGGGGAATAAGGATGGGGTGAGTTGGAGCACAACACCCATTTCTCTCGAATCTTTGATGACTATCAAGCAATTAAGGCAGAATATCCACCCCCCCCCCTCTCCTCCATACTGCCCATGCGCTTCGTCAAGTTATAACCAGATGTGATCTACGGCATATTTATTGACGTGACGGTTTTCTTGAGGGTTGTTACTACAAGCATTCTATCGCAAAATCATGCAAGAGCTTCATTTTTACAAAAATATAATGTTGTACTTAATCGAAGGGTGCCACGTTCAATGTCGCTGTTTGAGCGTGGACATGTGCGCCAGTTCCTCACCTAATAATTTCAGGGGGGGGGTGGTGGTGGAGGTCGCTTCACTGCTATTTTTGAGGCATGATCGGCCTGCTTTTTTTCACTCCCTACTTTTACTCAAACTCCGTAGTGAGTGTCTACATTGTTTGCTTCGAGCCAGTCACAAAGAGAGGAAAATTAGTCAAACTCCATCTGCTGAGACAATGGGCTGCGGTATAAATAGGTAATTAAGCATTTTTGGGTGCCAAACACTTTTCGCACACTCATCTTTTAGGTTTTAAGTAGCGCATTTATTCTTGATTGGGAAAACTTGGTAATTTTTTGATAGACGCAATTTGTCAGACATGCAGCGGACAATAATATATTTAATAAAATGAAACAGCTTTGGGTTCCACATTTGCTTTGGATTCCACATGAAAAGGTTAAAATTATCTGCGTCAGGGAGAAAAAATGTTAGATTTTGGGTTTCAAAGGTTTGAATGATCTGTGGTTAGTGACACATTGTTCGGTAGTGTCGAAGGGTCATCGTTTTGAAATGCAAGCCCTTCTAAATTGGACAGTATAACGTTCAACTTCTCCAAAGGGATCAAATGAGGAATGGAATGTAATCAGGTTTGAAATTGTCTTGCTCGTAGGACAGCTAACAAATTGTCTGGTCCTTGTTCGAAGACCCCGATGGCAAGTCCGACCAAGGTGTGACTGACAGTCCACTAGACATCCTTCAATTAGGCTTCAAGGAAAAAATGACCTTTAACTCACTCAGAGACGGAGACTTCCAACTCCAGGTCCACCAGTGCGAATGATGGCTTCACGGACGGCTTTCAAATTGACCAAGTTCTTCCGCTCTATTTTGCTCTCGTTCTTGAAGGCTTTGGATTGTTTGTAGTGTCCTTCATACAATAAATACATGAGAATGGATTCACCATGGGGACCATATTGCCATCCACTGCAGGGATAAAGTTCTACTTTATGTCTTTCTCAACCCTCCTTCCTTCTCACCCTTCACAGGTCTGATGAAGGTGGATCATTTTTGGAAGGCACGAAGGTTGCTTTCAGGAGGGTGGATTTATGCAGTCTTTAGGCGACGCTTTATTGCCAACCTATTTGTGGTTATTACACCTCCACTTCACTTTTCCCCGCCTTCCCTTCCTGGGTAGGAAGAGTTTAACTCCTGTTACAAGAAATTTTATTTAATATGACTGTACTTGTTGGTTGGTGCTCCTGTTTTAATGGGAGTGTTGAGGTTGTATCAAGATATTCATATTCCTGTTTTTCTATAGGCAAAAGTATTTAACTTGTGGATTGGTTAAACTTTAATCCACCTCCTCTGTCAATGTTCGTCCAAGTTAATGGCTTTTGCACTTCTTATCCTTGGAAGGAAGTTAAGTGGCAATTTTCAATCATTTAATGCATCAGCGAAATAGGCTAAAATTTTGCGAGTTTTTTACCAGTAAGTTCGCTTCGACTTTTTACCCCCTAGATTTTCAATGCTTGGTGGTAGGTTTAGCAACCACCAAGGGAAGGGTAAAAGACTATTTAATCTCTCAATCAAGAATAATTTGAGCTAAATGGAAGAGGCCGCAAACCTGATCTATAACAGCAACTTGATCTAGCACCCAACATTAAAACTCACGGTCTTTGACCATGAGACGTCAAGGATTTTGATGCTTGTAGGTAATGGATCCATAAAGAAGGAATTCAAAATCCATGGATACTTAGCTTGGAAATCAACTCCAATTAATGGCAAGTTTTTAGTTGAGTCTGTTATTTTCAGCCTTTGGGAAGAAGTGTGCTTCATAAAACCCTGTATAATGAGTGACTGTAAATCCCTCCATTTATCATTAGACCTGGAGTTTATCTCCGCCTTTTGACAAAACCCCTCCGAGTTGATAGCTTTCGTGCACCCAACCTCTGCTCTGACAGAAAGTGGAAATGTGAAATGATTTAAATGATGAATGCATGGATCGATCGCAATCGTACTCTCCATTACAGGAAGCTGGATGCGCTCTCTTTTCCCAATTCGTTGCTGACGAGGGCCTTTTGGGGTGGTAGGAGTGTTGACAATGTTAGAGGAAGCAAGCGACACTTCTCTGTCTCTGTAGTCGTCAGCCCCTATATCGACGTCTTCTTCCTCCACAGTCAAAGTAACGGTTTCCAGCACAAACTTCGCACCGCCATTGTCAACCCTCACTTCCGAAGAGCTCAGCGGAGCTGTGCCACTTGTGACGCCTCAAACCTTTCCACTGTCCTATCAATATCAGCGCACAATGGTTCTTCCAAGAATAAGTTGGCTCAAGAAGTCTGACTGAATGGACAGACGAAGGGTAAATAGATGATTGGATCAAAGATGATCCAAAGATGATTCTTTTGGCTGACCGACTATTGATACAAATGCATAATCCTTCCACAGTCTGCGAACTCCTCTGCTACACAACTAGTTATTACTAGAAGCCAAAGCAAAATCTAGCCCTAGTTACATCCATTCCTGACTCTTCAGCTTAAAGGAATTCGGAGGATGATAGTGAGTGACGGATTGGGGCAGCATTTCCCCTCTTCCCCCATCTTGACAAATATACGACAGGAGTTCATGGGACGGCTTTGAATGTTAAGCACTTTTTTCACACTGGTTTGCCCATCCTCACCATTCGTAAAAGAATTTTTCTCGAGTAGGTAGATCTAAGTCTCAGTTGCTTTGATATTCGGCAGGTGAACAACTGCAAAACATTCTCAGTCAAGTAGACATGAAGTGGTGGGTGACTTGGAAGTAGGGCTTTGTTTGGTGGGTAGTGTGCGGATCATCTGGCTATGGACGATAAAAAAGACTGTTTATTATGCAGCACCGTCTTTTATAATCTACGACAGCGACATAAAACAAAGCTGGCTCTTGTGCACCACCCATCACAACTATTATCAAGTAATTTAATTTTAGCTATGAGGCGGAATTGAAGATCACTTTGAAGGATTTCTTTGCCTTATTGAGAAAAGACAGGGCTTGCAATGCTATTTTTTGACCATTATTTCATCAAACGGAACTTTTAAGTATGCTACAATAACCTAAAAAGTGTCCGAACGCCTTGACAACACAAACGCGGGTAACTGAGCCACTTAACATATCTTCTGTTTCTAGTCGCACCAAAAGGTGGAAAACAACTATACGAAAGAAGAAAACATAGGTTATATTATCAGTATGGTGTTAGCAATAGGGCACAAATGTTAATCCACTTATATTAGTCGTTTGCGAAGATATAAGGTGAATACTACTGTATACAACCAAAATATCTTTTACAAGCAGTGGGTCCGTACTCAAGACCTACCTGCATCGGCTCTTGAAATATGATCAGATTTGGAGTCGAAGTCACTGCTTATCGCTTTATCTTGTTGAACCAACAGTACAGACGTTATCAACTCTATCTGTAGAGTAAAGAGCAATCACATCAGTGGATGTTCAACACAACCCTGTCGCTAATTGACAAAGACTCTTAAAATAATAAATTACCCTCAAATTTGAAATTGTAAGCCTTGGGTTATTGGAAATGCATCAGATCCGTTCTCATTTTTCCCGACATCTGTCAAGGTGTAATTTTCTACCAAATGAGCACCAAGTTATTTGCTAAGTTTCAATAGCTGGACAATGGGCATGGATTCAAAAGCTAATACAAGTAGTATAAGCTTTCCTTAGATGGAGTCAGAGCAGTTGGACACTTGCATGATGACTGTGCATAGCAGACACCATAGCATCGCGATCGGTCCCCGAGACTCTATGTCGACACATCTGAACAACTTCACACCTCATGTTAAAAGTCTCTCAATCAATTCATATTCTTTGTTATTATTCATTAAGAACTTACCACATTTTAGCATCTTTTTAAGATAATATACCACCAGTGCAAACTAATGCTGACAAATACCAATTACAAGATACAAAAGACATGACAGGTCACTAAGGGTAGAACATCGCAATAGTTTTCACTAAATAGCTTTGGCGATGCGGATGACTGCCTATGCGATCTCTTAGTAGAATCACCACTAATTAACGTTAATCCATTCTTAGAAGTATGTCGTGATATTGTTAGGTAAGTATGAAATATCATCTCGTGCTTTAAGTTATTATGGCAGTGTCCTTCAAACGTCCGAAGTACTGCAAAGGGTTCTGCACTGCTCTCCACTGCCTTGACTCACACACACTTGGAACGCACACATTGGGCAAAGGAGTGCACAAGGAGTCCAATTTTTATCATCTCGGAAGTAATTTGCCCCTCAGAGGTTATCAGCCTCTGCTCAGTCAAGAGGTTTGTGCATACTGACCAATTCTCACCCAAAATATCCATTCAAACAAACGTTAATTTAGCGTACCCTCGTCTTCCTCATTACCTTCCCCTTGCCCCTCTGGATAGTGTATGCGTATGCTGCTTCAGATGGGCTTCTTCCCTCCGCGAGGGTGTAAATTACGTCTTCGTATCTGGTTGGAAGTGTAACCTCTGCTAACACACATTTCGTTGTACTGAAGTTTGGCTGGTTGAATATGGAGTTGTGCATTGCCGACGAGGTGGTCTGTCTGTGCGATGAATTTTACCACTTGGATTACATCTACGCTCCATGGATGATGGAAATTGCGGTGTTCTCCTGACAGTAGGATCGGACTGTCTAGCTGTACTAGGTCTTCTTCTCAGTAGACATATGGCTGCCTCTGTTCGCCGTCGTATCTCTTCTGTCTGATATATGCTAGGCGTCTGTAACACAGAGGGCCGTTGAGAATCTGTACCATACCTTCTTTCAGCCTCAGCACGTACTGAGGGACACTGCAAGTTGCAACTTTCGCGTTTAGTAAAAAGATGTCTGTTGATACTGTGAGCATTTTGAAATATAAAACAGTAGTTGGTGTATGGACTGTAGACCTATGTACAAGCAGGCATCGTCCAAAGCATAAATCCCAGTCTTGTGATTGGGATTTCTAGGTGAAAGCTTTTGGCAGTCCAAGCCAAGTGCAATTTATTCTTTTCAATTGTCCATTTTCTTGTGAATGTCTAAGCGTTACGTTTGTCATATAAAACCCAAGGGGCTTACAAAGTTTGGTAGGGAGTGGGCTTGCGAAATCAACACCGTGATAGCTGTGCACCGTTTCAAAAACTCCCTGTTGACAAATTTAGCGAATAGCGAAAGCGAAAGCAACCAATTCAGTGTCTTGTGTCCGCATGAGTTGTGCCTTGGTTACTTTTGCGAAGCATTTTATTATGATGCAAATGTAATGGATTTCTCTTTCTAAGGTCAGTAGAGGATCCATGGTATCAATGCCCACTGTCTGCTCTGGGAAAACCTGTGGACATGTACTTTGCAGTGATACGATGGCTGTGAGGTGAGGCTTTTCAAAGCTGCTGTAAGCAACACAGGTTTGGTGGAGATCAATTGCATGTGGGATAAGCGAAGACTACTAGTACCTTTTGATCGAGACATCTAGCATCTGGTTTAGTGTATTCAAGTCCATTGACAAAATCTATATTAGCTTTGAAAGGGAGAAGATTTACTGCAGCTACCACTGGTGAGACAAATTCGACGTTCATCTCTTCCAGCCTTGATTACGTAATCTCGGAACACGAAAGGTACGACAAGAACTACATCTTTGGTAGACGGATGGTATTAAAATATGGAGATTATAGCGGTTTTTTCCTCCTCAGGGGTTAGAGGCGTCCGCACCGTCACTTTTTTTGGTGCAAACTGGCACCCTTCCTACAAAAAGGGATTTTAAATAAACAAGTAAAGCACAATAGATACTACTTGGCAGTTCAAAAGCAACAACTATTAGAAATCTAAAAAACAGGTACCCATATTTTCTGCTGATTCGAACTTACCGTATGCCAGTGTACCATCTTAACAATTCCCTGAAAGGGCAAAAAGGCAAAATACCTGAGTTGAATATGTATTGGCAACGTAGAGAGGGGCTATAGGCCACTGGTATGGCCCAAGGGCATGTTGACCAGTCCACGTACAATCGCAGAACCCTAATTGCCCTTCACACCACGACAAAGAGTAGACAAATTTGTAGTAATTTAACTACTTGTATAATTCTCAATTCTGGTATCAGGCCACTCGAGGCTACACTACTATGACTTCACTTAAATTCGGCCACTTTGGCTGTGTTACTGGCCTAGACGGCCTTCTGTAGCTCAACAATGTATATTTTGCCCAAGTCTTGTATTGGGGGTTACCCACTTAGGTGCAATGTAAAAAATTTAAACTTACACCTGTCTCGTATATTTTAAAAAACTTTTAAACCCCCATAACAACCTGTGGCTGCAAATCTGCTTAAGCAAAATTTTTTGCTGTGGAAAGGGAAATGAATCCAGTGAAATCTGAATTTCTGCTTAACAAAGTGGCACCTTCTGCCAAAAAATTTTATGCACCAGAACTTGACAACCAAGAAATCCACCTAAATTAACTTTAAAGTTTGTGCAGCATAATGCACACACTGCTGATTTGTTTAAGCTTTTCGGCTATGCGTTTCCTTGAAAAACGATTGATAGATTTATTTGCGGCATTTTGGGATTCGAATACATGGTAATTAAGCCTAAGCTCGGTAACACTTGTGATAGGTCTACTTTGTTTCTCTGCGTAGTTTATTTGCTTCAGTTGTGCTTCTGCTAGTCAAAACATATAGGACGTCGGTTATTTTCACTTCACATGCTGCGATTTTCGGATATGAAATTTTGTAGTGGATGTTTGACGGTAGTTCGAAGCTGTGATTCACATCCTTTTAACACGAGTTTTTACTTGTTGACAAATGCGCTGTAGCTTGTTCATCAAATCGAATCTCTTTGCAGTCTCGAAAGCGGTGGCAAAGGCCGCAAACTTTAAACCTCTCTTACGCGACCGAACAATCTTACGACATTTACGATGATGAAAATGAAGTAAGTTGGCACCCGTTGTACACTTACTTTCCTCTAGTATTTGTTTAATTTATCTTTCCTTCATTTAAGCCTTCGACTCTACCAAAGGTTCCATGCTTTTCACCTCCTCCAAACCTGGTCATGGTCTCCGAAAATCTCAATCTTGCTCCCTTCTCCAAACGTGCGGTCGTCGACTTTGGCGATTTTTTAACCGTCGGACTACATCCACTCGCTACTTGCGTCTCCGTAATCTCCAAGCTTCATCCATACCGTGTGCATCTTCACTNTCTCCATTNNATCGATTGTTTTGTTTCCTCAAGTGTGTTTATACACTTACTTCCAGGTTCACTGTAAGCGCTACCCAAATAGTGATGAATTCACCCTCTCCTGGCTTCTGACAACTAAGGAGAAAGCTGAAAACCTCCCAGATCCAGAGACTCAAGCTCTCATCGATACCTCTGCCTCCCCAATCAGTCTAATTTCTTCCCAAACCATCCATTTGGGTCCTCATGGTGACTGCCTTCTGCGGGTGATTTGGACACCGAAATCGGGTCCTTTGCCATCGGTTTTGGGCGCAAAGGTGTCCAGGTCCACGAAGCTTCGCCATGTTCTGCAATTTCGATTCAGTGGCGCAGCTGTCGTGGAAGCGATACTTGTCGCTACTAGTGTGAAGCAGCCCACTAGAGGTGGTAAAAAGGTGTGGAAGCGGCCTCATAACATTTTGGTGAGTTGAGAAGGTTGAACTTCATGTGGGCTCTTGCCGACTATACGACGTAGTCTTTTTTTCAGTGTCATCGTAATGGCAGTCGGGAGTATTCCTCTACTAGATCCGTTTTTCGCAGTTATCCGAATTCAAACCATGAGGTAAGTTGTAATTGACAAATTGAGTTTTTTTCTGTTTCATTTTTTATTCTGGCACATTTTTTGGACTGAAGGACGTTTGGGTTCTTATCATAACCCAAATAAAGGGCTAATTTGTTGATTAGATTTCTTGATGCTATCTACAGGAAAACAATACTTGAAATATTTAGTGAATGAGATGTTATTTGAGCATTCCAGCATTGTTTGGAAGATGGCATCTATAATTTACCCTGATCTTGAAAAAGTGCTGCTCACAGAATACAAAGAAATATTTGAATGATCGTTTCGTTTCGGGTATGAAGCCTGATGTTTGCTACGCCTTTGTGCGGACTAAATTTGCAAATTCATCCACTTCTCACTTTTTGTTCGTCTTTGATCCATCTACTCAGATAGATATTTCCGGATCCATATGCCTCTAAGCTATTCATTCCTTTAGATTTCACCATTCCAGCTATGATACACTGATTTGCCGTTCTTAATCGGTCAATTTTTGGTTAATCATTCACGTGTTCACAAATTCCTAGTTCTACAATTTGTGCTTGATCCACCGATTGTTGAACCTGATTTCTCCAGCTCATTCCTCCATTTGGCTGTCCAAAGGGTCAGGAGGTTGTGGGGTTGTGGTAGGATTTCTTTCTGTAGCTTAGATTAGCCAGTACACGGTTCTGTGTAGGCAGTAGCGTCAGTTACGTTGTGCGATCGTTGCCCTAACACTTAGGCCCAATCTTCCCTCATTTCATTTCCTCCAATCAGGCCTCTTGACGAAACCACAATGTCGGAATGGAAAGGCGGTGATAAGTTGATCAATTGAGATCTATAGACTTTTTGAAATTTATTATTATTAAAGGGCAAGTATTCATCTCTCCTTCACTCATCCTCTTCTATTACATCAGTTCATCCTTTTCTATCTCATTGTAGGATTTTTCAATTTATTTATCTTTAATTCACTCCGATCCATCGATTTACCTATTTCTCTAATAGGTAAATTCCTACCTTCTACGCGTCCGTCTTTGAATTACCCACCGCAAATTCATCTGCTGTGGATTTGTTTGTAATTCAATCGCCCACATTGCCTCACCCCACCATTGATGATGACCGCGTCATCTACTCCGAACCCTTTCATCCATCCACTTCACCTGTCTACTTCTGGTCTAGTTGTTCGCCCCCAAATTAGTTAATATTTGGTTTATTTCATGCAGTCTGGATCTATCTAACCATCCTCACCAAACTTTAACGTGTTTATGTTTGCTTGATAGCTCATCCTACATGCCTTCCATTTTACATACATTTAGTCAATGACATCTTTTTTCACTTTATCTCAGAGCACGGAACGAGGGACCTTTTTACTACCTCTCTCCACCTTAAATATGGACCTCAACGGAAATGTTATCGAACGCGGCAAAAGTGGTCCAGTGTCTCATTGTTCCACGTCTGCACAGTCGGTTGAGGCGAACCTTCGGCCCTCTCGACCTTCCGAAGTGTCTTTGGCTGCTGGGAAGAGAAGACTGATGCGTTCCTCGTCAGGACTTCGAGCTCTGGGTTCGTTGGCTCACTGATTGAACTTCCAATTGACTGTTCCACCTTTTGGTTTTTCGAGTTGTTTATCAGTCACCTTTTATCCAGAACTGAAAATAAGTTTTTTAGCCAATATTTTTATGGCATCTTAGTTTAGAATGAATATGTGTCGGCGTTAACCTAACAGTTGTCGAGTGATTTTGATTTTGCATAGTAAGTTGGCTGTCCCTTAGTTCATCTTTTAAAGACAACAACGGTAGGTCCCTGTGACATGCACTTTGTCAGTGACGAAGTAATTGAAGTGTCTGTTAGGTGATGAATAGTCAGTGGTTTGTAGGAAAGCAAGACTTTGAAGCTAGTTACTTGGATGGACTCGTACTTCTTACAGTTGCCTCAAAATTGTTTCTTAGGTTTTAGTAGAAGTGCTAGCAAGTTATCTGCTTGTTGAGATGGGTTAGAAGGCAAGAATAGATATTTCCTTTTTGCTTCCTCTTTCCTACAGCCGCATTTATGACCAGTCGCGATCGGCATCGTTCCCAATCGTTGGACATGAGGGATGCAGTCTCGGTCCTGGCGGCGGAGGATTTTCGGACGCCTCGGCGATCTATCTCCACCGCGAACGATCTACAGCGAACTCCAGAAAATGAGGCAACCTCCTTCATCTCACCCGCTCTTCTTTCTCCTGTGGTGAAGAGAGGTGCGTCCTGGCTTTGGTTCTGAGTGGACAATCAACCCATTTTGTCTCAATTCTTCTTTAAGGCGTTAAGGTTGAGTTGCTCTAGATGCTAGAGCTGTCTGCAACTCTAAAAAGCGTTTCTGTTCCGATTTCCTAGAAATTTTCCCTGCATGCCTCGTTCTCCACCTAGGATGTCTCAACTCACTCGTTCGGTTCTGTAAGGCCAAGATCAGTCACTAGTATCCGTACAGGAGTGCGAAACCGCCCACTATCTGCAGCAATCACGCACGCTCTCTTGCTTACTCAGACGGTCTGCGATAAAGGCCGGGATCCGGGTTCATTCACATAGTTATTCGTTTTGCACACTGGGTGACATCACCACAGCGAACCACTCGCTGAATACTGATACAGTCAGCTTAATATGAACTTTACAACTTCCTAAATTGTGTGGAATGGTTTGGAAGTGCAGTTTGTGCTAGTTTTAAGAATATTCACTCATGTTTGGCGTCATTTTTGATGGTCTCAGTTGTAGCATTGGCGCACAGATCACCAGAACTGTGGTTGTATCTTTGGCATTGGATTGAATGGCTTGGAAGGGACTTTTAGCTTGGTTCAATCGTGTGTTGTATTTAAGCAATGTGTAATCCATTCCTAAGCAAGCTTGATTATTTTTGGACTTGTGACTGTTTGGTTGGTAAAGCAGTCATAACCGGCGGATGGATTAGCCGATTACTTGATTAAATTACTTTCTGTTGCCACTGATGTGTTTCCAGACACTAATATCATCTTCGCCACTGGTGCTTGTCGCAGTGGGACTAGCAGCACCGCTGTCACTTCCACCACAAGCATCAACAACAGTAGTGCCAATATCTTCGGTTGGGACGCCTCGGCTGCTCTCTCTGCGGCCAATGAGACTGGCTTCACTCGGTGGCTAAATCACCTTTTCGCTAGTGGGCAAATCACTCGATCTTCTGTCTCTGACGGTGATCCTGCAAACCGGGCAGAAGGTCCCCGTGCGGCTCTTTTACGCCTCCTCCATTCCCCAACCTTTACTGCACCTGCACATCGCATCGAACGCGAGATTGATGGCCAGAGACTGGTGGTCAATCGGGATCTCAATTTTCGTGATGATAAGGGTGAGTGCCTGATCACTTATAGTTTCCATGGCTCCTTTTGCCTTGAATGGTCTCATATTCTGCCTGCGCTGTATCACCGGCAGTAGTGCATTCTCATCGGAGTCTGACTACAGCAGGGAGGGTCCAAGTTGTGAGAGAAAGTGGTACCCTATTTACTAAACACGCTTGACTATCCACTGCTTTATGTGCGGCCGTGAATGCTCAAATGGGATCAACCATGTCTGAGTCATAGCTAATTCGCACGGCACTACCAAGTATGGTCGGCCATTGATCAGGAACCAATCAAGCCCTATCTCCTCATGCGTGTGGCTATTCTTGATCATTCAACCACCTATTGTTTTCTGCTCGTCTCCAGCGGCTCGGTTGGCTATTGCATGGGTACTCGTGGCGCATCCATCCACGTAAATCCCAACAATCTGTCTGCCTCCCAACCTAAAGTCTATTTCGTTTACATTATCAAACCTTGGATTCTTGTAGACTTACATTTTGTCCTCGTTTGTTTAACTCGGGTTCTTCACTATACTCCACTTTTAAAATTCAGCATAAAATGGTTAGTTTAATCGCCTTGAATGTACTTTCTATATCAAAAAAATATTAGGGGCTGGGATTCTTCAATGATTGTTGCCACTGCAGTATGAACATTTCTTCCAGAAGAATTCTAAAACTCCTTTAAAATAGGCATGATTAATTGAACGAGTAGTAAGATGGGAAGAAAGGTAGATTACTTCTGAGATGGGAATGGGACCAGAGAAAGTAGAAAGCAGAAAGGATTGCGCACGTCCTCTTTAGTACCTTTCTCCAGTCGACTTTGATGTCCTTTGTGGCTTGAATGATCGGTGGGTATGAGACTGGAGGAAAGGAGGAAACCAGGAGATATAGGGAAAGACTAATACATTATTCTTCCTCTGCCCCATAGGTCTTCAACGTTGCATCTGTGACCTCTTTACCTCTCACTATGCATCCGTTTGGCTGTCGCTCTGTGTGGACGTGCTGACTGAACTTGTGCAGTCGACAGAAGCACCCATGGCCATCGTAGGAAAAGCTTCCGCATTGAGCAGACGGGTTCACAGGTGCCTATTTGCTGATGTGCCTCCGCTGCCAAAGAAGAAGGGGACTAAGAAAAAAGCCAACTCAGCAGGAGAACATGAAGCCGACCCGATGTTACTTGCAAACTGGAAATCAGTGGGAGGTAGGTGGAACCAGAGGAAATACCTCCTCCCTCTCCTCCCACCTCTTCCCTTTTTTTTCATGGCGAACTGAATTAACCTTCGAGTCTATGTCTATTTGTAGCCACATCTTACACTGAACACTACAACCAGCAAATCGTGAAGCGTTGTCTCACCCTCATTTGGCTGTTGGATCAGGCTAAGATGAAGAGGGTTTTGCGACTCGACCCATGCCTTTTCAATGTATCAGCCCCAGTGAAGGTGAGTTGTACCTGCTGATTAATTATCATCAAAGTGGTAGCATCTGCGGATTCGATGTTTAGCATCCAGGCACACTGAAGTGCTCCTCGTCTCATTTAAACTTTATCTCTGCAACATTTCAAAAGTCAGAATCTTTATCAGAGTAGTGGTGGCCAGATAACTTTGGAGATAATCAACGCGACTCCTATATAAGTAGTGTATTTGTATGAGTTAGAGGCATCATATTTAAAACGAAATATTTGTTTCGGTTGTTGGTGTCAATTCTTTGGGTAACACTAGTTTGGTACGTTCCAGGGAACTGGTTGATGTCGTTCCGGTAATCGATTTGCCTGATACTCTACTGATTAACCCCACATAAGTAGCATGGAGAAGTTTTCACCGCCACCGACAGTTCTCGAGCGCTTTGTCACTGATGGTATATGACCATGATTGGCAGACAATTTTGGGTCATCGAAGGCCACCATTTGTTCAATTGCTAATGCGGTAATCGAATGGGCCAACCGACAAGCCACACCATAATTTGTGTGTGTCCGTTACCTTTGGCTCAAGGCGAGGCTCAGCGAAGGACGACCCAATTGTCGATCCAATTTGTTTGACGACTTCAATTATGCTGCATGCCTTTCACCTTTGGAAGTTGGAATTTTCATGCTTCATTATTCAAGTAGCGTCATTCCATTTCATTACAAGGACCAAACTGTTAACTTCATTTAAATAGCATGAGCATGGGTGTTGGACATTTCACAGTTACCAACTCTTTAAATGTTATTTTCTTGGACGACCTTGAGTCTTCAAATGGCTTTAACCGGACTCAATAGTAATAGGTAGTATTTGCTCACGTTTTAGTCCTCAGTGGAAGTGTGCCAAAGTCTCGGCCGCATCTACCTCTCACGGGAGACTAACTTGGCTCGCAGTCTAGCCATCCTTGGTGCCAATCTCTCTGTTGTTCAAAAACCTCTCGATGAGTTCGATTTCACTGTCACCAACCTTGCCGTGGACTTGCGGGATGGCCTCCGTCTCGTGTAAGATGCTACCGAAACCTCTCTACTCAATTGCTTACAAGTAGCTGTTGGTTTGGACTCAATTTGTATTATCTCATATCTGAGCACACATTTACCACAGCGATGTTGTTATTCACCTGTCTCACAAATTTTTTCCCTTTTGATTTAATCTCTCAGTCGTTTTATTTTGATAAAATTTGTTTATTAATTTGGACCCTCATGAGCAGTATTGATATGAAAGCTGATTTTCATTCCATTCACTAATTCATTCAAAGTTGAATACCTGGACCTAGCTTTTTATAATTAATACTTCTCTTTTGTTCCGCCAGTAAATTGGCTGATCTGCTGTTGCCAGATTCACGGACCATTTTCCCTGCCCATAATGGTAGTCTCATGAGTCTGGTGCGCTTTCCAGCCATCAGCCGGCTACAGAAGATCCACAATGTGCAACTAGCTCTCTCCGCATTTGAGACTGTTGCTGGAAGACGTGGTCTTTGCACTGCTGCTGGTGAGCCTCCTCTCTCGCTAGCTTCTCTTGCTTCCTTATTATCCCCTCCAGTCATTCACACTTTCACTTTAGTATTACTTCAGTCATTAGTTTCTTCAATTTCATTCTAGGTCCATTTATTCCCTCATCCTTTCTCCTTCTGGATCATCACGTTTCCATTTATTTTTCACTTCTTTTGTACTTATGTGTTTTGGGCCAGGTACTTTGTCTTGCTGTTCTTCCATCCATTCTTTGTTCATCCCGTTGATCTCTCTGAAATCAATTCATCCATTCACTCGTCTGGAATTTATATTATCACCATTTTATCGTGGCTCTCTACATTTGTTGTGATTATATCTTGTTTATTTATCTACTTCGATCTGATTAGGGTGAACATCCTTTCTATATTCATCTTCATATTGTTTCCTAAAATATCTATTCTGCGCATTCGTCTGTTTGCATAACTGCATTGTTATTCTAAGGTCGTCCAGCAGTAAGTCATGCTTACATGCATGCACTTTCATCTTTCGTCTCTTCCCTTTTGTTGACTCTGTAGGTAATTCAACTACAGCATTATTTGTATGAAGTCCAGGGATGGGATCTGTTCGATCGAGGAAGAATTCACTGTTTAACACTTTGCCGATCCCAGAATTCAACCCGATTTTGCCTTAATTTTATCGTAAATCATATGGCAATCAGTCACTCTGCCCATATATCCACCTTCGATTCATATTATTTGTTCAGTTTCCAATCTACCCCCTATTTGCCTGTTCTTGCTTTATATCGTGCCCCCTTATTTATTCCTGTTTTAACCATTAACTTATCGTAAATCTATCCGCCCAGCCATTTACCTAATCCACTTTAATTTAACTTTTAATTCGACCTAGATTTTTCTCCTTCTGGTCCACCAATTTGCTCATCCAATCATCTTGTAATTCTCCGCTCTCTCCTCTTTCCTCTCTCACCAGGCAAACCAATCACCGAACGCGACATCGTAAACGGTCACAGGGCGAAAACTCTCTCCCTCCTCTGGTTCATTCTTTTGCGCTTCCAGGTCACGGCTCTCCTTGATCCGCCTGCTCTTCGCTCCGAAATTTCCCGCCTCACCGCTACCAACGTCTCTTTGCGCCGCGATGTTGAAGCTCTGCTTATGGCCAATCCGTCGTTGTCCGCTTGTGGTGATGAAGGGAACAACCCGTTGGTAGAAATGGAGTGCAATCAGCGAATTCTGTTTGTGTGGGCTAGGGCGGTGTGTTTCAGTGGTGGATATGATGAGGATGTTAAGGTGCGGCGCATTTCGGGTCGAGTTTGTGGTTTCGTATCATTATTCAGACAGGCTTAGAGAGAATCGGCTTCTAGTGCCATCCTTCTCTTTCTCCTTCATGTCAAGTTTACCCGTCTGTTTAACCAAAGAAGGATTATGCTTAATAATTCTTCCTAAAAATTGGTTTAACTGAAACGACTTGATGATTTATTACTGTGTGAAATGAATGCAACCACAGCAAATGTCCAATACAACAACACCATCTGGTTTGCACCTAGCTACTTCATTTCCTTTTAGTGCATTTCATCTTACAACTTGTGTAGGTTGAAAATCTAGATCAATCTTTCTCGGACGGTCGCGTCTTTTGCTACATCTTGCACTTCTACCTTCCCACCCTCTTGCCACGTGGTCTGGTTCGAGGTGCCACTACGCAGACGGCACACCTTCATCCTGACATTCCTCATCCCCTGCTGTTACGCAACAATGTGGCGAATCTGCGACTCTTCCAACAGCGAGTGAGGGAACCAACTTAGTCCCATCTAATTTTGGCTCTGTTGCTACCGTTATTTGTTGAGGGGCTTTCTATATTGCCTATAGTTATTAATTGTAGCGGACGGAATCGTGCTGTTTATTCGGATAAGTTAGCTAAGGGTGGATGCATTGTGTAAGTAGATGAACCGGTGAATTGTTGAACCCTTGATAAACCATTGGACTTGATGGATGTTTTAAAGTGTTTAGGAGGACTGTGGACCTTTGAGTCAGACATTTGAATTATCCGCAAATACTTTACTTCAGTTTTGACAATCTCGTATCGTCAAAGGGAAGACGCTTGAGTTCATAAATTGATAAGTTAAACGATCTCTGCGAACCCACAGCTCTGGCACCTGGGTGACGTGCCCATGCTTCTGAATGTCGGTCCAAACCTTCCCACCACTGCAAATACCATCACGCCGAACTTTACCACCGCCGACGTCAATCACCATCCTCCCAGCGCTATTCTTCCCCCAGGTATTGTGCTCACCACTCTGGCTTATCTTGCTTCGCGTCTCATCTGCGGTAAGGGTGGTGGCTCCTCTCGTTTACGTCGCATTGTTGAGAACCACGCTGCGCGCATCATCCAAACGCGTTGGAGGCAGAATCGGTGAGTTGGAAACAGAGCCAAGCGGTCGCTTTTAGCTGATTTTGCTTTTATGACTATTCAACCATCCATCCAATTAATTGCCAGGTCGTACATCCAGTTGTTCACTATTTATGTAGCTCTCGACTTTCTGTACATTAGTTTTTTACATTCTTTAAATTATTCACATCTACAGGTAACGATCTCTGATTCATAAACCTCTTTTTCTCTACTTCGACAGCCGTGGGTGTCATCCACGTAATTGTCGGTTCACCTGTCCAACTTACCCATCCACTCAATAATTTGTGATTCACTAACCAACCCAATCATTTGTTTGAGATCTGTTTATTTTTTCTATCTACCCATTCTTTCGGACGTGTTCATTTGTCCATTATTATTTCATCTAGTTGTGCCACTTTGTTATTTTGTAGACACAAGGGTGTCTATTCCTGTATGCATTTCATTTTTGAAAGATTTGGGCTGAAGTGGCTGTTAAAGTCATTATGGTTTCAACGGTTCCCTTACTATTGTCAGGCTCTGGACATTCTCCTGATTTGTTTGAACTTATACCTTACTGAATGTATCCCAGTACTATCATCAATCCGATTATTAAATCATTCTCGAGGTTATTTTAGAGCATACCAGTTTAAAAGTAGCTTTGCATGTGGTAAGTATGCAGAAGAGTTTGAAGGGTAGTGGCATGGGAGAAGTGTGAGCAGAGCCCTACATCACCATGTTGGAGGTATTCAAGTGTCTATCCGTCAAAAATAGACCGATCAAGCACAGTAATTCTGATCCCGTTCTGTTCTTTTCAGTGCAACACAAGGCTCACAATTTCGTCCGAAATCTGTCGTTTCTCTTCTTTCCACAAATCACAATCTTTGTTCCTCTCCCTCCACCAACACGTCTATGGAGATGGAAGTCGGTGAAACTGTTACTGCTAATGCTTCCGAGAAGGATGAGGTTGTGGTATCTACCCCTGCCACCGTTTTTACAAAGATGGGAGTTATTGAAGCCGCAGTGCGTATTCAGCGTGCGGTGCGTGCGTGGCTTGAGGCGCGTCGACGATGTCGGCAAAGGCAGTGCTTCGTGGTGGAGGTGCAGGCCCAGGCCAGGGCCTTCCTTGCTCGACAGAGAGCTCTGGTGCGTCAGCAACAAGCTCTAGAGACCCAAGTTGACGCTGCGGTAGTTATTCAGAGCATGTGGAGGGCGTATGCTGCAAGACGCAGGTTGGTGCTCATCTGTTTCGTTTGAAAATATCCTTGAACTCCTTCCATTCCTGCCAGCTCAAAATGTGTAATATACTCCGAGAAGTTTTGCATTCATTACTTCGAATAATCTCCTCTCTACAGCTTGATTTCACTACATTCGAACTCCAACATACTTTGGTACTTGTTTTGAGGTCTTACTTCCACAAGTTAAATTTGCAATCTATTTATACCTTGAAAAACTTTCTACCGCATATTTGGGTTAAATACCCCTCCCGGAACCCTTTGAAATTGTTGTTATTAGCTAAAAATGCCTGTCACTTAAAATCCATCCAGAGAAATTCTCACTTCCAATGCCTCAGAATCCATTTCATGTTCCGAGAACACTTGTAGCACTTACTGGAACTTGTCGTCATCCACGACATCGACAGTCATCTTGAGACTTATCCATTTCTGTCCCTTTAAAATTTAGAAACTCCTGGAAGGCTACTGTTTATTCACCCGTCCATTCAGTCAGTCAGTCATCAGCATTTCTAGTGATCTGCTTCGATATATTCTTTCCCAGAACATACTTGCATTTTCTTCGAAGTTTTCTCTCCTCACCAATGATCAACCATCCCCGAGCTCATTCTTCCGGGTGCCCGCTTCATATACGCCTCTAGTGCTTCAGACCACCTATGTCATCATTGGAGGGTTTAGTCATTCACTTGGAACTGTCACCATTGAACTGCCCTTCTCAACCCTCCAGTCGCCTAGCTATCATTGTTAACATCTTGCTTCCACTGACAACTTGCCAAAGTATCGGTACAGCATTCCAGGCCATTTTTGCCCAGAATATCAATTCACCATCCGTACTTTCTAGATGCCCAGTCAGTAACTTTAAGGTTCTTCACTTCAACTAATATAACCCATCAATTTTGCAGTTATTTCCCCACCCTTTTTGGTGTCTGGACGTCAGCTTCAAGGTCACTTCCACCGATTCGAACGAATCTGGTATACTCTTCAAAGACTTACAATACCATCTATCCTGGAACTCTTTCTCTTATTATTCCATATATTCGTTTCAGTATATCACATCATTGAATCGTGTTCCCTTACGGAATATTTGACAGATTTATTGACCTTCGCTCAAGTTTAATTCGTCTCCAAGCCTTCTGTCGTGGCGTCCTCGCCCGACGTGCCTTCCAGACGACTCTCGCGACGCGTTCAGCCGCTGCCGTGGTCATTCAACGCTGGTGGCGATATCGTCAACAACGGCGTCAATTCCTTCTTCAGCGCCAAGTTGTCTGTTTAATCCAGCGCCGATGGCGAAGCACTCTTGCCTACAGGACGCGTCTGCGTCTGGCTGTTCAACTACAGGCAGCTGCCAGAGCCTACCTCGTGAGACGAGATGTTGCGGTTAGTTCATTGTAATGCTTTTATCTCCTCTTCTTAAGATGGTCACGATATCACATTTTCGCTTCCTGCATTGGGTCATGTATATGTACATGATTGAAATGTTCATGTTCTTGATTGCTGGACCAGTTTGTGGATGCGTTTAGATATCCAAATGACAGGGCAGTGCTTTACCATCTTGATGGAGCATTTTTATCCTTTTTTCTACGATAGCTAAACAGGTATTTTAAACACGGATGGTGCACCTCTGCCTCCGTGAGAGAATGGTTGCCTTCTACATGGTGTTATGAAGTGTTGCTGAACAATCGCAAATTAGAAACTGTACGCTTTAACTGAGGCAGGAGCCTTTCACTTCGCATCGGGCGGTTTCTGCCTGTGAAGGCACCAATTTACCGGTGGCAACCTACTCCAGAGTTGTTCACCATTCCCTTCCCCTTTGTCTTCGTAGTCGTCGTAGTCCTCCTATCCCCATTCTTCTTCTACAGATGAAAATGCATGCCATATTGACCCTGCAGAAGCATATGCGCAAGTGGTGGGCTCTTTGTCGTGAACGCACAACTGCTGCCTGCATCATCCAACGTTGGTGGTGCGCTGTAAAACAACGACGCGCCTTTCTGCGCACCCTGCATGCTGTCCGACGTATTCAGCACTGGTGGCGGGGTTTTCTTAAGAGGCAAAGAGAAGTGGCTGCTGCAATTGCTATTCAACGCGCTTGGAGATGGTCACGAGTTCGACATCAAAGACGCGTCGAGGAAGGGGTAATTTTTGAAAGTGTCGCTTTGTTTGAATGCTTCTTTAAAAAATCCGGTTTTTAATCTTGTATTTTATTCAATTATTGAGGGCGATACTTGCTGAGAAGAAAAAGAATATAGCTGGATGTGTGCTATGGTATTTTAACTTCTAAAGAGCAAATCGCTGTCGTGATGAACCCAATTAATAATGCAAAGTTTGAAGAGCAATCACTGTCATATGTTGATGAACGATTGCGAATTAGAACCCATACAATTTAACCTTTACTGGAGTCTTTTACTTCACATTAAGCGTTATTATTATATTTTATGGAAAAAGAATACTGCAAAACCGTTGATAAATTTGCACTTGAGTGGCAGTAGCTATACACTGCGGCAAATTGTGTGCATTGTCCATTTCAGCTGAGGCAAATTCATATCATGCAGACGCACGCTACTGCGGCTACGACCATTCAACGAGCCTGGAGACGATTCGAAGTCCGTCGTCAACGTCAACGCTTGGCCAATGCTGCTGCTGGGACAATTCAACGAGCCTGGAGGACGTACAGGCAGAAAAAGCAGTCGGTAGTGGAAGAGGAGAGAGTAAAGCTTTCCTTTTAATAACTCACTTCTCTTGTGTTCTTGGGCTTCGTCGTCCTTACTCTTCCAAATCTACTATCATAACATAGGTAATTGAGTGCACCGAAACAATCACTGTGGAGACGAGATTGTGTGGGCGATTTGCATAACCATGAGAATGTATTCCTTAATTCTTTTCCTGATTTGATGACTTAAGTAAATGTCTGGACTATTTCATCTTTTGCTTCATTTGAGGGAGCATTTCCTAGCTGAAACTGCAGCTGCGTCTGCTGCAACCATCCGACACGCATTAAGAAGTTTTGCTAGCTAAAGACTTGGAGAGGAGGATATGACAAATATATTGACTTTAGTTCGATGGGACACTTTCTTTGCTTTCTTATTGTCATTGCCATGTTTTCGAGCTACTAGCATTGAGTGGAGTAGTATTGGTTCCTTTCCCCTACTAACTACTGGGATTTCCAATTGCCTACGTTTGGGCAAAATATCTTGCCTTCCAATTTGATCTGGACCGCTGATAGTATTCTAAATACAATCGCGCTCGCTTCATTTCTAAGAATATGACCAGAAACTTCAGGAAGCATTTTTTTTCAGTCCCATATGCCTACATTTTACTAATATTAGCAACAGGTATTTTGGTAGCAATATTGTCTCCTTACTGTCAGACCTCAATATAACCGTCTTCTGCTAGTGCCAACCCTCTCCAACTGGAAGTTTGGTGCATTACTACACTAGTTTGTTGTTAACAGAGCTGCATTTCTTATCAAAATTACTAACCTCCGCACGCGTATGACTCGGTTTTTGCCCTACTTTTACTACAAGGCGGCTTACGTGATTCAGCGCAACTGGCGAGCCTCAGGACTGCAGCGTTGGTTGCACCGCAGGTGGCGGGCGGCTATCGTCATTCAGTCAGCTTGGCGTGGATATCGCGTTCGTTGTAGCGGTGGCAGCACTGCTGCGACTGTGCGTCGACGTCTGAGCGAGGCGACTCAGGAGGCGCGCACTCGTCCACACAACACACTGGGCGCTCGTGCCAGCTGCGCTCTGGCCAACCTGTTGCGATACACGTCTGTGGCGAGTGTGCTGGATGCTCTCGGCCACTTGGGTATATCCCTTGAGGATGATTTTCATTCATGTACAAGTTTACTAGCTCAAATATTGGTGGTAAACATATAGAAGTAGTGACGGTTGGATTGACGGATGATTGGTTGGTTTTGATGGAACTGGACCGACGGAGGGACTGGAGACTGGGTGGGTGGTTAGGCTAACTGATAGATTATTGAAGAGATGGTTGATTGAAAAATCTAATGGCTGAAGCTGAGCGTTTGAAGAAACGCTGTATAATTAGGGTGGTCAGGGCCTAGTTGAATGGATGTTTAGAGAGGCAGATGGAGACGCTGACGGTTGAATGGATGAGCGCTTGAATCGTCGGAAATGAATGTGGTTAATCATTCGCGGCCTAAATTTGGAGATGAATCTTTACTACTTTGAACAGGTTGTCTGGTCGAATAGGTGAATGGTTGACTAAGTGACGAGGGAGACAGAAACAAGGGAAGAATAGATAAATTGAAGACTTGTTAGCTGGATGAAAAAATTTGTCGATTTCAATGAACCCCCAACTCCTGATGATGCATGTTGACTACTCGCATTTATTTGTCTAGTTCTCTCCATGCAAAGTCATAAATTCAGTTCCTCTTTTCCCTCTCACCGCAGAAACCTCCACTCGTTTATCACGCGAGGTTTGCCTCTGGCTTCTCACCACCCCAACTTCAACTGCACCAACCACAGTAACATCACAGTGTGGCGACTGTGGTGGATGTGACGAGAATGCAGAGTATCTTCCCCACATCCTTCTCCGTCTTCTGCACCTTTGCAACCGTTCTGTCCCCGATGAGGAGGTCGCACTGGCAGCCGTCGCAGTGATGCTCAACCTGACAGTCGCTGTAGACAGCTCCGACGTTGGTACATTGGAAATGTGGTGGCAGCGGCGAGTGTTGGATGAGGGAGGATCTTCACAATCAGAGTCTATTGTGGAGTTCCTCTTTGGCAGTCTGCATCGGTTGTCGCGAGCAAAACCTGGCACCTCAGTGAGTGGGTGTTTGGGGAGTAATTTGTTATCGCTTCAGGTTGTGGCATCTTCTTCCCTCATTTGCTAGTCTGTGGTTTCAAATGTGAGCCTTTGGAAACTTCGTTGTATGCATTGTTTAGAAAACGCTTTTTATCCTGGTCACAGTCGGACACTTGCGCCACCAGTGACACGTGTTTCGCCCCTAATTATTTACTCAAGTCTGGTGTTGCAAGTATGCAGCACTTGATCTCACTTACTTGTGTAGTTTATAGTGCCCGGTTATTGCACCACCTCATATCGTGAACAGATGGATTGAATTTAATGTAGAGATGTAGAATGTCCTTGATAGTAGGATACATGCCTTTCCATGTTGATGTGTAACAATAAAGGTTGCAGGTTGACGCTTGTCAAGTTTTTCATTTCTATGTTCTGTTGATTGGTCCACGGGTTTGTGAGTGTGGTCGACTCGTTCATTTTTACAGAGCCTTCGCCTCTTCGCCCGTATCGCAGCCCTTCTGGCCATCCTCTGCGAAGCACTGCCGCCCGACTTTGCGTTGCCTACTGATTATGTCGGTGAAGTGGAGACCCTCCTCTCCCTTGTCCAACGTCTTTGGTCTAACGCACTCTCCCGATTGCCCGTGAGACCGGAGGTGCGACTCCTTCTCCGACGTCATCAGGTGCATGAATCTAGGAGGGATCTGCTGCGTCGACTTGTCACGTAGGTTTTCTACTTCGCGTGGCATTTGAACATTTCAGTTCATGCATTTGATTAAACGAATGTCGGTCGACCCAGCAGTTGTGGAGAGCTTGGCGTAGTTGTTGACAGTATTCAAGGCAATTTAGCTTGGATGTCGTAAGATGATGTAGTGAATTTGGACTTGGGAAGTTGCATTCTGGTGGGCGTTTACAATGTTGATCATGAATACACACAAACTGGAAGATGGGTGAGGAACGGTGGAGTTGGGTAGATGGGTCCGAAATGGATGATTGATTGGCTGGTGAATGTAGCAGGGGCAGTGTGGTGGGAGGGAAGTCTTCTCTGACGCTATCATGTCAGAGATGAATTCAAGCGTGGCTTTTCCTTCTTACCTGTGTCCTTTTAGACTGGAGCTGAATTTGGAGCGTTTGCCATCGAAATCACAGGTCAATCCACTGACTGCCTGCGAGTTCCTCCTCCTGACACTTCGAGAGCATCAACGACGACATAAGCATTACCTTCAGTTGAAGCAGAAGCACGAAGGCTGATGTTCTCTCCCCCATCTTCGTTGTCACTATTTTATCCTCACTTTGTACATTTTAATGTTTTTATTATGGGCCTTCCTTTCCGCAGTCTCTGTGTAGGCATACAGGTAACCTAGTGGTGGTCGTCTGAAGCAGTTTCCTCTTGGGAGATTGGGGGAGGGATGGTGAAGGTCTCGGATCCATCAGCGTTTGAAATGAGGGTGTACTTCGTACTTGACATTAGCAGTAACCTTGACAACCTTGTTTGAATAATAAATGTAATCAAGGCCAGTATAACGTACGTGATGCATTCGGTGTCTACTCCTCAACAGTCTTTTGTGGAAGGCTTGATGAGGGCCAACATTTGAGTGGTTTCTTGCTACTATGCAATGGTGAGGACTTCGTCAACTGTTTCATCAACGGGTAATGGTGAAGGGGAGTTCAGAAATGACTAGTTGCAATGGGTTGTGGGGAGGGGGAGGGAATTATGTTGAGGGTGCCAAAGCTGGAGTTTGTGTGCGTTTGATTTTGTAGTCTCCGGATTCGAGAGGTGCGACCCAACAATGAGGATGGGGCACCCAATTTAGCGCTGTCTCGATGATATTCCTCACACCATTTAGTAGCTTTGATTATGTGGTTTTGCCTTCGTTGCAAAACGTCGATGCTGCACAAGTGCACTTCAATACTGACACTTCCTGATGTGGTTGAATTGAACTGATACTTGCGCCGCAATTTCAGGTTTCAGACCTCCTTCCATCGAGTTTCTTGCATGTTCTGCCTACCTACGTCGTAATTAACTTTATCTTGTTCAAATGCCAATTTTAACCCATTTAATTGCTTAAAATGACGTTCGCTGTGTCAAGCACTTCTTTTGTCAATAATTAACAAGGAAAAGTGCCTTTAGGTGTGTAGAGTTTTTTTTGGAATTGCATCGGCCGGCTGCCATTTCATTGGGCGATTTTAAGGCCACTCCATGTCTTCGCAGCACCCTGTTTGGGGAGGGAACGATCTGGTCCATTTGGAGAGGCCAGAGTCGAGAATTTATTTACGACTTGTGCAATTGACACTTCGGAGTCTGGACTACATGGGATACCTTATTTTAATTAATCAACAAAAAACACGTAAGTGTTAATACAACTTTCTGAAGAAGTTCTCTAGGCGTTAGATCTGAAGAGAGTTGTGTGAAATTTAGGTCATCTCCAATTGCTTAACATTCGATGAGCGTGTTTCGTCACGAAAAGTTGTGCATACAGATCTAGTGAAACAAAGTAAGCCTGCACTGTAACAAATGCTTGTCTTTCTCAACTACACGATGGGTGGGAAATAGAGGGCGTCTGTCCCCACGCCTGCTGAAATGCATACGAACTCCCATGTGGTAATGGTTGTGATCATTGAACCATGAGTTCAAAAGCTCTCAACAGAGCACCGCTTCTTCGTCACATTGGGAGCGTGCGCTTCCACTTAATAAATAAATGATTAAAATGCACTCAAAAACTAGCACTTTGGTGCAGAGGTGATGTAAGGACTTCTTCACTTCCTCACAGCGTCTATTGCTAGGGAGTAAAGGCTCAAAGATTTAAAAAGCGTTGAAGGTAAACTTGAGAGACTATTTGCGGAGTAAGTGAATTGCAAATTCGCAGTTATGCAGAGGGCAAACTTTGTGTTTCAATCGCAGTTGGAGCGAGACACTTGGTGAAGTGGCATTCTGGGAGTTGCTACCAGTTTGAAGACCAACTGTTCAAATCGTGCCGAAAGTAGAATTGGTTTTAGCTGGGTTTCAACAGAATTGATTTTTCCTTCAAATGCGTCGCTTCAGTGGTAACAAGGACACATCCAAACACATACACATTATAATCCCTGTGCCACAGACCTTCTCCCGATTTCATATATGATCTAAAACACACCTGGAGAAGGAGTGCATGCGTCATTAACACATCAAAGTGATAACTTTTAAACGCAGTTCAGTCGTTCGTTTGTTAAGAAGTAGTGGTCTGTTGAGAGCTCTTGAACTCATGGGGGTATGATCACGCTCATGACTACGTGGAACTTCGCGTTCATCCAGCAGTCATGAGAACACCTGTCCTTCATTTACCTTCTATTGTGCAGTTGATGAAGAAGAGCAGGATAAGCCTTGAGGCAGTAAAATTTGTAAAGCCACTCTCACTTTGTGGTGCACATGATAGAACGGTTTTGCGTATTCTTTTCTCCATCTTCCTGGTCACTGCACATTCATTCCTTGATTTCCGCACGCACGCCCGCGAGAGTCATGCCAGCGTTTGTGAGACTGTGCCAAGTGTAATTAGTTCCTTTTTTCAGGACTTCTCAAGCGCTTTTTGGGATTTACTTTTCTTGTACCGCCAAGTGAAAAAAGGAAAGCCACCGAAACATCTCCCCCAACGTAGGTCCCCCTTTGATGACATCCAGCACTGGATTTGTATATTATAATTGGTGAATTTATAATTTTCTATTTTGTTTGACTCATAGCAAAGCCGGTCTTACTGCCATCAAAACAGTTCGCATTGCTTTTCAATTATTCTCTTCTGTAACACGCAACCAAACTTGCCTGCATCATTTGCGCAAGGCCAGTTTTTATTATTAAAATAATTTTTGTTGAGTTTGAGTAAATAGCTACTGAATGGATTGTTCTTCATCCACTAATACTAGTGACAATGTAATTGCGTGTTTGCATTGTCAAATGTTTGGTGATCGATCGGAAAGGTGGCACACTACGTGACACGTTGACAAGGGAAAGGCGCTTAATGATTTAACAGCTTTCAGTTGATATCTACAATACTGCAGAAGCTTTCCAGTTAATAGGCAACACTCACTGCACCAAAACTTCGGGAGTGGATAAATGCGATTGAACTCATCACCCCACTGCACTTGATCAGTGGATGACCAGTAAATTGAGTGACACGACAGTGGTAAAGAAGACAACCCTATCAACCGACCTCTCCCAAAGCACTCCGATCACATGCATCCTCGCCCCATTCATTAATTCATCAGTCATCCATTCTGCCTCAATCCACTTGACAACACCACATCTCACATTTCCCTTTCCATAGACCCTATCACCCACCTATTCATTAACCCATACAATGATCCATCAAGTCACCCAACCACCTACTCAATCATCCTTCTTGCCGTCATTCTAATCCAATAAGTCTTCCGTCATGTCTACTAATACTATTTCCATGCTCACAGTCAGAACTTAGAGAATTAAATACCTATACGATTGAAAAACACCCTCAGCACATACCCAAGTTATTTTCACACTATACTAGCAATAGTTGCCCGCCACTATCTGTGAGGTTACAGCCACAGTCCTGAGACCCTGTGAACGCGTTAAATCGAGCAGGGTGCCTTTTGGTAAGGTCAAGGGAAAAACGGATCCTACTTACGTGGATGCCCATAGAATCGACAAATATACAGCTCTGTGCAACACTGAGCTGAGGATCTAGTCACTCGACCACATTCAGACTCACGCATATTACACCCTCTGTCACTAATTGCACATCACTACAGCAAGTTCTCAACCACCTCTTGAATCAGCACTACTTCATCCAAATGTACAAAGATAAGAGGTGCTTTTATACCTCACATCAAGGTGGGAGCATGGCTGGAAAGGAAGAGAAAGGCGTGGGAGTGGATGGAGAGGAGGGAAGTAACTTGAGAATGAGAACCTCTCTTACGACACCTTTGAGTAGGTTCGCACGGAAACCACTTCATCCACCTTCACGGTCTAAAATGAGAACAGATTCCAGATTAAACAACATGAAAGCGTAGAAGTTGTGCTCCAAACATCTCACAAATTGCTCCTACCGCTTTCAGCTCATTGCCTTCAACCACACGTTCAATGTAGGTGACCTTGGTTTTGTCATCCTGCTCATGCTTCATCACCCCATCCTCCACTGTGATCAATGAAGTGACCTCGCGTGAATCCGGAGTCATCTCCTTGAACTTTTCACCCAGTTTGAAGGAGCATTCGGTGGTCTTAAACGTGCTCTCCGATTTCATTTTATACTTGCCGCCACCCAGATCAGTGACTACGAAGTTGGGTTTAACCAAATTGCCCATCTTGCGAGTGACAAAATCCACCCCAAGGCGTTCCATGATCTTGTCGAAGCCCTCACTTTTCTCCAACTTCCAGGTACCGAGGAACGCCTCCATTGCTGACAACTACCCGATCCTACGTGTGGCTGAGGCTCTGACTTTTGCCACATCCATCCCACCATATATCAACTACGGACGCGTGCACCTGGTGCGTCGAGATCAGTGATTGGCGGAATCGGGCCAATCATAGTCGAGCGTTGTTGACATTATTTCCAGTGGCAATGCACGAGTGGTTCCCGTTAATGCCAAGTGCCGTGCATGAATGTCAGCTTTCAACACCATTGGAGGTGGAGTACACTGGCAATGTGTTAACCAGTGAGGACAAAACAAGTTTTGTTTTCGGTGTATCAAGGTGACGCAAGCGATTTGCCTGAACGAATAGGGTGCGAGGATAGTATGGACAGGAAATGCATCCCACTTTCACATGTTTCATTTCCCTCCAACCCTCTAACATAACTAGGCGTTGAGCCAGAAAGAGTGAGTGGTAACATATGGGGATGGGAAGAGTTCAGTAGGTGAGGAGATGTTGCGTGTGACAAGAAGTTAGCGAATCATGAAACTGTAATAATGAGAATGCCTATCACAGCTTATGTGGTCTGCGAAGGCGTTACTGTGGCAAGTAAGATAATGCTACACCCTATAGTTCAATGGGAGGACCTCGAGTCAACTACCACTCCTACGATTGAACCGTATGGTGGGTCCCCTTCTGTAGAGCCACTGGTTAGCGTGAGACAAGATTTCTTGGCTACTTTAATAAAAAGTGAAATAACTGTTAAAGGATGCTTTAAAGTAGAAAGGATGTGCAAGTAAACTGTAAACACTACCAAATTAGTGAATGGAATGAAAATCAGCTTTCATATCAATACTGCTCATGAGGGTCCAAATTAATAAACAAATTTTATCAAAATAAAACGACTGAGAGATTAAATCAAAAGGGAAAAAATTTGTGAGACAGGTGAATAACAACATCGCTGTGGTAAATGTGTGCTCAGATATGAGATAATACAAATTGAGTCCAAACCAACAGCTACTTGTAAGCAATTGAGTAGAGAGGTTTCGGTAGCATCTTACACGAGACGGAGGCCATCCCGCAAGTCCACGGCAAGGTTGGTGACAGTGAAATCGAACTCATCGAGAGGTTTTTGAACAACAGAGAGATTGGCACCAAGGATGGCTAGACTGCGAGCCAAGTTAGTCTCCCGTGAGAGGTAGATGCGGCCGAGACTTCGGCACACTTCCACTGAGGATTAAAACGTGTGGAACTAGCGCCCTATCGCGTTTTGGTTGTATGAGTGCAGTAGAAGTCGAGATCTTGTCACCCTTGTGCCCATCCCATCTTTGTTAATTACACACCAAAGCACCAACAAAGTGTAATCCACCAAGTAACAAGGAGTGGAAAGCTGTTGGTTTAGGGGATTTCCAGTGTTGTACTCGTATGAAAGTCACTCAGTCCGTGAACAAACAATCAAAATGCAACAACCACATCAAGCGGAGAATGTTGGAAGTTAGTCGCCCTCTCAAGTCACGTGAAAGCCTTTAATTCCTTTCCACGATCATTCTTTTAGTTGAGTTTGAAACGAGTGATGACCAAAGCTGCTCATAAGTCAGAGACTTCTTACAAAATCAGACATCATTCAGCCATCTGTGCATTCTGAACAGAAAACGAAAACAATTTCCATTAAGTTCAAGGTGGTGAAATGGTACTGCTCGAAGCAGTGGCTGTAATGTGTTGTGTCGTGTTTCAGTGGCCGCAATGCGGTTAATTCCTTGCAACCACAACTTCACAAACGGCTGAAACGAGGCGCAAAGCACGAAAGCCCGTCACTTCAATTAACCACTCAACTAAACAAGGCTTGGAACATTCTATTTTACTTTCTAAATTTCAGTCATTCATTCATTTACTCATTCCCCATTCTTTCATTCAATCACATTTGTAATTGCGAATATCCTAACTGTGCATTTAACTCCCATCAGCAGTAATGTCGATACGAGTACTTATTTGATTTCAGCAATGAAAATGTTCTTTATTGCTCCTTCGAGACAGTGCATTAAACAAATCTGCTGGACACAAATTACTCGTAAATCCCAAATGTCCCCACTGAACGTGCTGCATTCTGGCAATCAGCCGTATCAAGCGCAATCCTTTTCTAACACTACCAACTTCTGCTTCGAAAACAACCGAGGAATCCACCGCATTTGCAGTTTTTAGAAATACACACGAAGTTCTTGAGCCTGTCGGCGGCAAAAGAGAATTGCTTTTAGTGAGTGGTATCGCTACAGCAATGAGATATTTCTATTAAAGTTGTTGCCAATGCCTTAACTGATTCCCTTTCCAAATTAATACAGACTGAAATGACTCTGAAAACCCTACCCATACCCTCCCTTCGCCCTCCTTTCCTCTCAACCATTCACCACAGAGAAAGTGATTCAGTCCACCACAACCGACCTACATGCATGCCTACATGCAGAAGTACGCAAATGAAGGCTTACACAAGAATACTGGAATGTGCAAAGTGAGAATAAACAGTGACAACGAAGATGGTTACAAGACATCAATGCTGGTGTTGCTGAAGCTGAAGTTTAGAGCGTTGTTGATGCTGTGGAAGAGTTGAGAGTAGAAATTAGGAGGCAGTCAGTGAAATGATCGGCGGTGTCGGTGGCAGACGATACAAACTTCAGCTGCAGTGTAAAAGGGGACAGGTGAGGAAGGAGGGATTGGTGAGAGATTGGTGGGAGAGAGAGAGAGAGAGAGAGACGAGGTCAAATGAGTAATCATTTCAAAGAATGCCTTTGATGACGAGGAACTCTCTACAGTTCCCCCAACTGTTTAACCTTTCCATTAAAACGTAGAAGAGGAAAGAGGAAGTGGAGAAGTATTAATTGGCTGGGTGTAAGCACACAGCCCACTTAATTCTCTCTAACAAGTTAGATGTTCTTGGAGTTTGTTGAAAGAGCTGCTACTCCGGAAGGAAGACGGCTGTCCAAGTAGGGCAAAAATTGTACAAGAAAAAGGGAGGGTATTTGATTGGGCATTAAATGTTGTGAGTGGGTACTTGTGTATGTTTGAATGTGTCTTCGTAGTGGAAGCACAAAATCATTCCCCCTTCATGTGTGTCCAGCATCAGGACAACATTTCCTCTCGCAATGCGATCACATCGTTGTAACCTGCTTGGCTACACCATGGAAGAAAAGGAGGAAGAGAATCCTGTGACTAATTTAAAGTAACGAAAATGTGGCATATGTGTTACACTAGCCCCTACCCTAATTGTATCTGTACCGTCCTATCCATGACTACAGACACTGTTTCTTCTGCACATTAACTGCAAATCTTCTTCCCTCATCCCTTCGACTAATTGCAAATTCAGGGAAAACAGGAGACACTACAGCAATCTGTGGTGGACCAGGCCATGCATGTGTAAAAGAGGGACAAAAGGCAAAAGATGACGATATTTGGTAGCCAATGTCCACCTATATCGAAACACACTATTAGATCAACACCTCGTCAAACACCTGTGACACAAAAGTCCCACACTCATCTGTTGCCATGAAATCGTTCTATCACGAGGAGATGTGGTGCTGCTTAACGAGCTATGCTGTGAGGCCAACCCACCACCTATCGGATTTGAAATCCCTTCGTCTTGCAGGCAGAAACGATTATGTGGGATAGTTTAGGTGTTTGACAAGAACTTAAGGTATGCAAAAGGAATTAGCAGTCCCAACTGCTTAGTAGCAAGTAATTGTCTTCGTAGACGAAAGCATTGGAGGCAACTAATTCTCTTCTGACAGGAGGCCATCCAACTTTTCGCCTCATAGGATGGAGCTACAAGTTAGATAAAATGATAGTACAGTCTAGTCTTCCTGCCAGTGGACCGTGCGACACGTGGAATGAATGGATGAGAGTGTGCAGCTATCTCCAGTCCCTCCACATTATCCACTTTACAGATGCGGTTTTTAGCTCACAATTCCTATCTTCATGAAAAAATCCCTTTTCATAGTATGGGCTTCTATGTTCCAACTCATCCAACCATCAAAATCCTACGCTTCCAGTGTGGTTGCTCATTTCATGAGAGCGGTTAGTTGCTTCAAATAAAGTCGAAGGAAACAGAGATGGGGGACAGGGTCAAACCTCTCTTCTCAACAATTCGTCCATATCGGTTGAGTGACCGCAACGGTGTATCTTCTGGAATCCGACACTTACCATTGCATGTCAGTGCCACCATTTGTACCAAAAAGCTATTAATAAGAGGCACAGGTCTGTTTCAGCAAACCGTGCATGCGTCCAACTATTCAGTTAGTCTCTACAACAATGCAGTTGACTCATCTGATATAATGTTTGGAATGGCAACAAGGGGGCTTTGTGCGTCAGAATTCTCTGCAGAAGCTTTCCACCACAGCAGTCGCACTTGAGACTTGATACAATAAATTGTCAGGAGTGAGTAAATACCACTGAACACATTACGTCACAGCACTTGATTAGTTAACTGCCCCTATACAACGTGACATGACGGAGTGCAGGAAAAGGTAACCACACAATCCACAAACCTATCACCTTGCTACCTCCCATTAGCATCATGCTCCACTCATCAATCCATCATTCATCCACTCTGCCTCCATCAACTTGACAACACTGCATCTCACATCTCCCATTTAGCGCACTCACGATCAAGATTCAAAGTTCCAAGCAGAATGTAACCCCTCTGGTCCGTACTCACTGCATCTAAGGACCTCCACGTTAAATTGACTTGAATTTTGTCATTAAATTTAACAACCTCTCCAGAACTGCTGAGTCGATCAGCATTAGGCAAATCGATTGCGTGAATTGGAATATCGAAATGTCATGCAACGTGGAAAACCTACGTGACAAGTCGACGCAAAAGAAGCCGCATGGACTAGAGTGGTAGACAATGCTACATAAGTATGACTGAAAGCGAGCTGTAAATAGGACGTTGGATGTAAGCAATGCGCAACACAAAGTCGGGCAGTAGTGCCTTGCAGAGGGTGTCCAGAAGGGCTGCGACATGAGCGGACAGGTGAATGCTGCTTACAAATGAACAAGTTAATTAAACAGACAAATCGGGAGAACTTGACAAGCTTCAACCTGCAGCCTTCATTAGGACATTTTAAAAAGGAGAAGTACGTATCCTGCAACCAAGACCATTCCACATCTCTCTACCATAAACTCAATTTATCTGTTCGCGGCAGGAATTAATGCAACTAGGCATCGCAAACAAAGAATGGAAGGCGAAAAGGATAACCGTCACACGCTTGCTGCACCAGACTTGACTAATAAAATTGGAGTAAAAAATGTGTGTCTGTGGTGGAGAAAGTGTCTAAGTGTGAGCACCACGAGAACTGCCTTCCAAAGAGTGCATATTTTAGGGCTCCCAAATGTCTCAGTTGAAAGCATTTACTGGAATTGCCGGAACCGATGTGGAATTACTCTTTGCAAAGCTACTCATTAGACCGCCAGGTTTTGCCTGTGATATGTGGTGCTGAATGCTAATGAGAAGCTTGCCGATGAACTTCAGCACCCACCACTGCCACTAGATTTGTGACTAAATAGTGTCTTCGCTGTGTACAGCGACTGCCCGGTTGAGCGTCGCTGCGACGGCTGCCAACGGAACCTCCTCGTTGGGGATAGAACGGTTGCAAAGGTGAAAGAGATATAAAAGAATATGGGGAGATTCTCTGTATGCTCTCCGCAAGTGGATGGCATTGTCGCTGGCGTAGTTGAAGTTTGGGTAGTGAGAAGCCAAAGGCAAACCTCGTGAGGTAAATGAATGGCGGTTCCTGATGCGAGATAAGAGAAATGTAATAAAATGTATGAAAGGTAGGAATGATTAGTGGCTTTGCTAGAACAGAACAAGACTGAGAAATGTGCGCAGGCGGCGTGCATCCTGGGGTGATTAAGATCAACTGAGACAAAACAAGTTCTGCTGTCACCTAACTGTCAACTCACCCATTCCTCGCTTCTTTTCCCCTCTCACCAAGTTATGCTTTCACCTGTCCAGACAGACAACCTCATCAAGTTGGGGGACGTTCACCACCAAATTCAGGTTGCGGATGATTGTCCACATTCATTGACAATCCATCCAGGTAGTCATCGATTCACTTACGCATATATCAACCGCCAACTTCACCTGCTTCTTCATGCAACTTTTTAATTAATCCTCAACCAATCTGATGGAGGCGTGATTATTCACATGCTTAGCTCCAACAATTCAGCATCCAAACCAGCCATCGAACCACTAATCCTATCATTTACCTATCCATTAATCCATACACTGATCCATCAATTCACACAACCACCTGCCCAATCATCCGCCCGTCACTCTAACTCAATACGGCTTCTGGCATGTCTACCTACACTACCCTCGTGCATTTAGGGATACTAACCCCTATATGGTTAAAAAATACCCTCAGCACATACCCAGGCGATTTTTACACTATACTGGCAACGGTCGCTCCTACTCGCATAAATGCCGGTAGCATCGGCAAATATGCTGCTCTGTGCAACACTAGGCTGAGGATTTAGCCTACACCTTACACCCTCCATCACTAACTGCACACCGCTACAGCAAGTTAGCAACCACCTCCCAAATCAGCACTACTTCATCCAAATAGACAAAGAAAAAAGGCGCTTTATACTCACATCAAGGTGGGAGCATGCTGGAAAGGAAGAGAAAGGCGTGGGAGTGATAAGTAGAGGAGGAAAGTACTGAGAAAATGAGACCCTCTCTTACGACACCTTTGAGTAGGTTCGCACGGAAACCACTTCATCCACCTTCACGGTCTAAAATGAGAACAGATTCCAGATTAAACAACATGAAAGCGTAGAAGTTGTGCTCCAAACATCTCACAAATTGCTCCTACCGCTTTCAGCTCATTGCCTTCAACCACACGTTCAATGTAGGTGACCTTGGTTTTGTCATCCTGCTCATGCTTCATCACCCCATCCTCCACTGTGATCAATGAAGTGACCTCGCGTGAATCCGGAGTCATCTCCTTGAACTTTTCACCCAGTTTGAAGGAGCATTCGGTGGTCTTAAACGTGCTCTCCGATTTCATTTTATACTTGCCGCCACCCAGATCAGTGACTACGAAGTTGGGTTTAACCAAATTGCCCATCTTGCGAGTGACAAAATCCACCCCAAGGCGTTCCATGATCTTGTCGAAGCCCTCACTTTTCTCCAACTTCCAGGTACCGAGGAACGCCTCCATTGCTGACAACTACCCGATCCTACGTGTGGCTGAGGCTCTGACTTTTGCCACATCCATCCCACCATATATCAACTACGGACGCGTGCACCTGGTGCGTCGAGATCAGTGATTGGCGGAATCGGGCCAATCATAGTCGAGCGTTGTTGACATTATTTCCAGTGGCAATGCACGAGTGGTTCCCGTTAATGCCAAGTGCCGTGCATGAATGTCAGCTTTCAACACCATTGGAGGTGGAGTACACTGGCAATGTGTTAACCAGTGAGGACAAAACAAGTTTTGTTTTCGGTGTATCAAGGTGACGCAAGCGATTTGCCTGAACGAATAGGGTGCGAGGATAGTATGGACAGGAAATGCATCCCACTTTCACATGTTTCATTTCCCTCCAACCCTCTAACATAACTAGGCGTTGAGCCAGAAAGAGTGAGTGGTAACATATGGGGATGGGAAGAGTTCAGTAGGTGAGGAGATGTTGCGTGTGACAAGAAGTTAGCGAATCATGAAACTGTAATAATGAGAATGCCTATCACAGCTTATGTGGTCTGCGAAGGCGTTACTGTGGCAAGTAAGATAATGCTACACCCTATAGTTCAATGGGAGGACCTCGAGTCAACTACCGTTCCCACGACTGGATTCTAAGTGGAGTTGCCTTCTGTGGAGTAAATGGACAGCATAAGGCAAGATCACTTGATTGTTTTGGTAAAAAAAGTGAATAAGTAAGTAGAATAAGCAAGTAAACTGTGAACCCCACTACCTTGTCACATTTTGGTTGAGTGCAGTAGAAACTGAGACCTTGCAGTGGTGAGCGAGTCGTTTTGGTACTGCCAGTGTCGCACTTGTCTGGGCGTCGGTTCGAGGAAATCATCTAAACGTCACAGCTGAAAGAAATTGAGCCTTAATGAAATTAGTCGTTACCTTAGGCCATATGGACGAACTCAATTTACTTCACTTCCCAGTTCCCACGACTGTCAGTGAATTGCTTTATCAGTCGGATTAAATTGTACAGAGAGTGTCTATTGCCACGTTAATCCTGAAAGATACTAATTACTAAGGCGACCTAATTATTCATTACCTTGAAGAACATGATGTCCTCCTCACAATGGTTTATAGTCTTTTGAGCGATCCATCATCTGGAGCAAATTGCTTGGAACACTTCTGGGTGGTAAGTTTTTTACTACTTTATCATCATATGCTGCAGTAGAAGTGGTGACAGAGGCCTCTGCAACCTCGAGACCGAGTTCAACTTGTTTCAGAAAAGTAGGCAAGGTTAACTAATCCCAGGTACTTTTGGCCAACACTTGATATTAGTGGGAGCCTAAGGCAGGAGGAAATTGGTAGATAGCAAAAACGGCCGTACTGTACCGACATATTTACGCCTCTCTGCCCTTACTGGCGGACGTAAACAACCTCGCGCATTTTTAAATGTACCTACAACTTGCAGGAAGTCGTTAGAACAATTTATGCGGAAAACCACAAGAGTCCTTTCGGTCAGTTAATGTAGTGACTTCGAATGAAGTTCTACCTTAAGGATAACCGCTTAAAATGGGTATAACAAAGAAAACAATTGATAACTCAGACTTAATCGTCTAGTTTAGTCAGAAACAAGTAATGGTCAAACTTGCTTATAAGTCAGCTACTTTTTTAAAAGCAGAGACCTCTAAGCAATCTGTGCCTTTTGAAGAGGCACAAAATATTTTCACTAATTTTAAAAATTGTTACGTAGGGCCCCAAGACTGCCTTCACTCTCAACTACCCACTCATATGACTTGACTCCTCTTCATGTGCCCTACTAAAGGCTGCCAATCTGTACTACATTACATCGTGGCAATTTTGACTCGCATGACGTTTATCATCACCACCACAACTTCACCGTTACCAAGCAAGGGAGTAGCATGCAGATAAATTGTAGAAAAATTAGTAGACAAATCGGAAGTAGACGGTAAAGAGGAGAACATTTGATAGGTTCTCACCAATCCTCAACACGGATGCAGGCTGTTCACTCCAAAGGAGGTCGTCAAGGTAAAACCCCTGTGTGAGGCGGCAGACTGCCTTTACGCTTCAGACTAGAAATTACTTTGTAGTCTTGTTGGAACTGCAGGTGGATCACTGAGCAGCACATAGTGGTAAGGCGCCTGTCTGTTTTGCTGCAAGTCTGCTTGCCACAACCAACAATACCACTTTATTCAGGTGAGGAGATGAAATACAGACAGTCTCATGCTTGAAGTTGTTCTATATAAATTCAATTACGTTGGTCCTTCTCTGCTGACGCATTTCACATGATAACCTGGGGTCAAACTATGTGAACATTGGAAAATCTACCGTGTAAAATTCATCTCAATCATCCTGGCGACGCCTTTTCCTTCACACAGTTACAATCATGGTAGCAAGTAGTTGTTTTCTTTCACCTGGCACAGATCTTAGCCATAAATGGCCTTGAATAGAGTACCAGGGGGTTGCGTCTCCCAACTCAGCCAAAATCGCCCCCTAATAGGGCATCATTGAATCTGATCTTGACGTGAGCAAAATAGACAAAACTATCATCTGAAAACTGTCCATTTATGAAAAAAATAATCGTGGCTTTCATCTACTTCCAGCTATGCGAACAAATGCTCATTTCAATTCTATCGTTTTGGTTTGTGTGATCACTGGTTGCGTTTTAACGCGGCAATCACACAATTACCTTTCTTATTCATAATATACATCCATTTTAGAAGGCCATTGGTGAAGATGCTAAATTACACCGTAAATCATGCTATTCAACTCATCCTCACCTTAAATGCATTCCTTCACTTGATCAGCCATCCGATCCCCCTATCTGCCTTCATGTACCAGATCCATTTGTTGGATCATCCAACCCATGGCCATCCATTTAGCCCGCATTTATCCATCTGTCCATCCATTCCCTATCGTATTATTTACCCATCCCTCTTTTACCCCTTCCTATCTTTTCTTCCATCCATTCGCATACACATTTCCTATTATTTGTCCATTAGCACTTTAGCGATACTTGGATCTCTTTAGAACCGACCTTCATGACACATTCCTCGATCACTTATGGGGTAGGATAGTGTTCAATATAAAATTGGCTAACCTCTTCCCTAAATGAAAAGCGCGCCACACCATCGACGTAACCCAAATGGGGTTTATTACATGACGACATTTTCAAATACGAAATGCTGCACTTCGGTTAATTGGATGAAGGCATTGTTGAGTTGCACTGCCATCTACCATAAATTTATTTGCGAAAATAGTGATGATAGAGGAGAATACTGCCAACATTGCCATCCTTGAGACAAACAGGCTCTGTGAGCTGTTGTGTGTAACGGAGGCAGTACGCGTGAGTGGGAGCGTGTTGTACATAAAAACAAAAGATAAAATAAAATACGATGAGGTGAGCGTGACATGCCGAAAAAAGCGACATGCCGGCGTACACCTGAACTGAAACCGTGTGTGGTTATTACTTCCAATTTGGTGCATAAAATGAAGGCACCTTTTAAGCCTTGGTGCGTCTAGATGTTGTGGGTGCGTCAAAAGATGAAAGGGGAGACGAAAGTGTAGCCAAGTTGTGGTCGTAAGTTAGTCCCTCTTTGCTTGACCCTCCTCCTCCTCTCAATTTACCAGGTTCAGTCAGGCAATTCGACACACCAATGCAAGGAAAATCAGTCATTACCTGTCTTCGTTCCATTCGAGCGAGCGCAGAAGCACTGCATGATTAACCGAAATTTGAGGCGGCAAATGCATACTGATTTGTTGACTAGATTAACTGAAGTAAATGGAAGCTGTGAATCAAGCATGGCGCTAGCCTAAAAGCAAATACACACAGGGAGGATGCATTAAATGCACTGCCATCAATTGTCCAAACAAATGATTGGACGGCAAAATGATGTCGCTGAAAAGCTACAATGCTTGTAAGAGTAGGAATTGTAAAAGTGGACACAGAGCCATACAGAGCAGAAAAGAAGGTGAATGTGCCTTCTTCACAATGGAGGTGCAGTAATGCTTCCATTGTAGCATAAACATTGGGCATGATGCGTTTAGCTTAGCACTAGGCTGAGTTAAGAAGAGAAAAGTAGGGTCAAAAAGTAAAAAAAATGACAGAGACACAGTCTTCTTTTGGATTTTACCCTTTCTCCAGCTCATTTTTGATGCCAAAGTTGCCGGTGGTGATTGCAGTTTTCACTTCTCTTCGCCACTGGAGTAGACATTCCCACAACCAGTGCCGAACGCATCGGACAGCATGCAGAGTGTAGAGTAAAGCGAGTCGTCGCTTCAGAGCACACCGCTGACATTGAAAGATGAAGGCGGAAGCTGTGTTTACGAAAAAGCACTAGTCATCTTTCCTCACGTCATTGCAAGGCATCAAATTTTAACAGTAGGAAAGAATGACCAATGACCAGCTTGTGCTGTGTGCTCTCACCATCTAGTCAAAACTCAGTAACTCACTGGTTGATCCTACACTGCATTAGTTGGTACTTTGAGCCAAAGTTTGAAGAGGTCTAAGTGACCCTCTTGTGATAAATCTCGGTATGCTTAGCTATCAACTCCAGATTTCTTCGTCGTAGTTATTCCGAATAATTTATGCAACATCTACTTTTTCAAATTGCGTTTCATTCAATTCTTTGAGGTGATTCAGGAGAGGATAATTGTTAAGAGGGGTAAATAGATGGTGGAATGTGTGTTTGGAAGATATTCAAGATGAGTAGATGAGTAGACCATCTGATAGGGTTGAGGATGTATTGGCCTCACAATTTACTTCTGCAACAGCTGCTTTCATTGTGTCAGCAGAATACTCAACCTTATTCACAGCTTAGTTCACCTCGGATTGGCTCAGGTCTGCCTCCTACATTGTATGTGTCACATCCTTACCTCTTAAAATCACCTCCCAGTACAAAATGAAATGTTCTACCAAAGTGAGCGCGTGCTCCATTCGTTAATGGATCTGATCGGGCAGTTGTCGGCGCTGTACCAATCTTTGGTTCGTTGGATAACAGAGCTGATTTTCAAAAGTGTCAACATGAAGTTGTTGAGGACGGATGCTAAGTGTTCTTTGCTTCTGTATTTGAATTGCGAACGATGAAAGTGAAAGAAGAAGAAGTGGTAATTGGTCATGTTGGGTTGTCTCCTGTAACTAATTCTGACTAAACAGTCATCACTGTTGGGAGAATCAAGACTTTTCCACATTGCGAAAAGATAAAAATGACAACGAAGTGAGGAGGAGAAATGGAAGCAGAACCCAGTTCCAGAATGCCATAAAGTGCTCTCTCTGTAGAACACCTAAATGATGATTCTATCTCTCCACTGCTAGACTCCCAATCCTACTCTTCATTGGTAATAAAGCCACAAAGATACACACGATTATTGCAGCCTTCGTACTGAATGATTGTTTTTTCCAGCAAGTTTCATAACCACCTCCGGAACAGGCGCAATTCCATCCAGATACACAAAGGTAAGAGCGATTTTTCTTTTATTGCCAGAGTACTAAAATAAGTAGGAAACAAGGGAAAAGGTGGGTGTAGAGGAAAGTGGGAGGGAGAAGAGAGGAGAGGTTAAATGATGAGTAGCAGCCTCCCTTACATCCCTCTTGAGTAGGTTCGCACACAAACCAACTCATCCGCCTTCACCGTCTAAAATGTAAACGAATTCCATTTCAAACAATAGGATTGCATGAAAATTGTGCTTTATTTACTTGAAATAATGTTCTTACCGCCCTCAGCTCATTGCCATCAACCACACGATCAATGTAGGTGGTCTTGTCCTTGCCAACTTGCTCCTGCTTCAGCACCCCATCCTCCACCGTGAGCATCGACATGACTTCGCGTGAATCCGGTGTGACCTCCTTGAACTGTTCTCCCAGTTTGAAGGAAAATTCGGAGGTCTTGAACTTACTCTCCGATCGCATGTTATACCTGCCATCACCCAGATCGCTGATTATCAAGTTGGGCTTCATCATATTGCCCATCTTGCGAGTGAAATAATCCACCCCAAGGCGTTCCATGATCTTGTCGAAACCCTCACTCTTCTCCATCTTCCAGGTACCGATGAATGGCTCCATTGCTGACGACTATTCGATTCGATGCCTGACTGTTATGGCATGTGTCAAACCCCTGTATTTATAGACCAGGAACGGACACGTGCATCTGGTGAGTTGAGAACAGTGATTGGTGGAATCGGTGGTTAACCTATTTCCAATGTCAGTGCGTGAGTGATTTCTGTACCTGTAAAATCATGTGAGTGAAACCCAACAACATCCAACATTCAACATCACTAGGGGAAAGTACTGATAGGCAACCAGTGAGGAAGATACAAGCATCGTTTCTGATGTATCAAGCTTCCCCAAACATCGTGTAATCACCTTCCAACTACCTGAAATAATCAAATTGCTACCTTTTCACTATAAAACAGCATTTGTTCACGACATTACTTCGAATACCTAATTATTATTAATTTTCTTCATTAAAAATGAATTAGTAGTTGATTTCTTCCTGAACATCCTGAGACAGAATGCACCAGTGAAGGCAGGCATACAGAGTTAGAAATGGTTATTTTAAAAGAATTTTGGCGCATTAATTTACGTCCCCCAACAAAATCAACTAAATAAATTCCCGGAGATCCACCATTGAGATACATACACATGTATTGGTACTGCAACATATGGAAACACGTACGGTTGGAAATATAGAAAGCACTACAGAGTAGAGGTAAAATTATTTTCTTCATCTCAGGACTCGGCGTAGATGTGTTTGCTCACAAGGGTGGTGGCTCTTTGTTAGAGGAGTTAGGTTGAGGTAGCTATGGCGGTTGGTTTCTGCCATCCAGTCCATGGAATAGGGGCAGATTTTGGAACCGGATCTACTCCTGAGTAAGAGAGGCGAGCATTTGGAGCGATCTCTGAGGGGTCATCTTGTTGATGTAAGATCGCCCCGTTGATGGAGATGACTAGATTAGGTTTAGTCTCATTGGCAGTTTCATTAGTGATTAAACTCACACCAAGACGACGCATCACCTCATTGAAGTCCCCAATCTTTTAGGTGCCTGGATCGCGTGTAAGGCCCTCAGCTCCTCCTAGATCATTGGATCCTCCGTTTCCTACACACTGAACTTCTAAAGTTGATTACAGCATCCTAAATCCCTTCTTTTTTGCTTCCTCTATCCATCTCTCCCTTCTACTCCCTCTCTAACCTCATTCTCGTTTTGCTCCCCACTCACTCAACACTACTGTGCCTGTGTGAACCCGTTGTCCCCACCAGCTCCACTTTCCTGTAAAATGTGTATGTGAGAACACGAATACTGTGGTACATGGACGGTTAATGCTTGTTGGTGCTAAAATGCTACATACCTTGGCACACTCAAGAGGCCAAACCTTCTGGAGTGGTGCAGCTTGAAGTACACGAGATATCAAAACGTTCCTGCATTTGTATCTCCCCAAATAGCCTTGAGATCAAGGCAACTGCCAGTACATTTAGTGTGGATTCTCATGAAATTGAAGCATGCGGTGAATGTGCTGCTAGAATACTGTTTTAAAACACAACATATCAAATCGTTGAAATTAAAATGTCTTCTGGGGCTGTAGACATCCCCATTAATGTCTAGCCAATATGCTACCCAGTAAGACAAAGTGAGGGGACACTGAAAGAAATAAACCCACGATCTACTGCGTGAGACTTCTCCATTAACTTTTGTTCAACTGGCGTATACTTTGGGGGGAAAGGGTCTTGAATGAAATACCAGAGAAGTGGCGCCCCCTAACTTGTTCTAATTTGCCTTCAATAGTGCATAATTTAACATGTTCTCGGACTGAGTTCAATAAACAATCCTATTATCTAAAAACTTTATATGTATGGAGGAAATAATCGTTCCTTTCGTCCACTTCTAGCTATGAGAACAACTGTGCATTTTTATTTCCATTTCTCTGGTATATTGTGCCCACTGGCTACATATTACTGGAGTGGTCTCACAACTGTTTCGTTCACAATTCACATCCAATTTGGAAGGCTATCAGTGATGATGCGACATTCTAACACAAATTATGCCATTCAAATCATTCTCACTACAAATTCATTTATGTGCTTATATGTGCTTATTTAAACCAGATCCAAACATTAGTTTACTTAATCCTTAACCATCCATCCTGTCTCCATCCATCCATCCATCCATATATTCATTTAGGCATTTCCAGTCATTTGTGCATTATTATTCCGCCTTTATAATGATCTCTTCGAACCCTGCCTTCATGTCTCCTTCCTCGCTTCTCGAAAATAGACTGCTCTCTTTCTTAAATAAAAGGCAAATCACATAATCAGTGGCGTCCACTAACTCTATGAAAGGTCTTTGCAACTTGATGACATTATCAAATTTCAAATTCTGCACTTTGGGAATCTGGATGAATTTATTCCTGAGGTGCACCAGCTTCTACCACAAGTTTGAAGAAGGCAAAAATATCTCTATATTGGTAATACCGGGAAAAACCGAGACAATGCAGCAATCTTTGTGACAGACAGGTTTGGTGCAGTGTTGTGTGCATCAGAGGCAGCACGTGTGAGTGGATGTGCGCTCCACATAGAATATATCAAAGCAAGAAAAACATGACCTCTTTCCAAAACTGAAGGGCCTGAGTACACCTGCACTGATGCCGCATGGGAGTACATATAATTTGGTTTATGACATGAAAGACACTGAATATTTGTGGGCCTTGAATTCCCAGACCACCAAGAAGTAGTGAGCACGTCAGAAGTTAGAGAAACAAACCAAGCACATGGAGGCCAAAATGAGTGGAGATGACAGGGAAGAATGAAGTGTAGGTAGATTGTAGCCTGAGGAGGTCGCACCTTGCTTAATCTCCCTGCAAATTTTGCAGAGTCAGTCAGACGGTTCAACCTATCAATGAAAGTTTAATCAGCCAAAAAACTGTCTTCATTCACTAGTTTCATCAAGGAGTTATTTTCGTGTAGGCTTTTTGGTTAAGTGTCAAAACAACCAAGTGGTAGCAAAAGTGTAATCTGATGGAAGTGCACGCGTCCTTACGCTGTATGACAAAGACGGTATATGAGTCCGCCCTGTGAGTAAATAATTAAGCATGGGTACAGATGTGCTTGAATGTAGTGGAGTAGTCAGGTTTTAATAAGGACATCTCACAACGTAGATTCTGTGTACGACTGCCATTTTTCGGCGTTCGAAGGCCTGGAATGTTAGTCACGCCACAACGCGCATGTGTTTATGCCAAAGCCTGGTGAAGGATGCGGTTGTGTGAAGCGACATCGCACCACAGATTAGTTTCATGGCAAATCCATAAACAGTACATCCGCTCAAGTGTCTCTTTTGTAATCAACATGGAGCCACGACGCATTGACGTCCAGCTGATAGATGGACGGATGATTGTATAGATAGATACATGCACACACACACGCACACACAGATATTGAAATCGGTCATATTTACCGCACACCACAATGTAACATGATGATCACTGACCCGTAACACGCGACGTGATGTTATGAGGTTGCATCGAAACCCATGTGGCGTGATGCTTACATAATGCAGAGGTCAGAGGTGAGAGGAAGTGCAATAGCAATCGGGATTCAGTTACTCTCTTTGGCACCGACAATAAGTAGTTTTTTGATTCTTGATAATGCTAAAGAATGACTTACAAAAGGACCCCACAGTGCCTTTAAAGTTGTCTCACTTCCAAACCCATGAAAAACACACCTGCATGTGAAACACATGCGTAATTACTTGCGGGGTTGGAGGAGGTTTAGTGCTACGTGGGTTGAAGAGGCTGTTACCTTCTATTATCTTAATTTCATTTGCTAAATACAGTGATTTTTAATGGCAAATTAGACTTCAGCGTAATCTGTACTACTGTGATGCCTCGTAGAAGACTGTAACCAAACAAGTTTGCCACTACGGTACAGTCAGCAGGTTCAGCTTACACTTACCAAACCAATGTAGCGCTTTGACGAATGCAGCTGGGTGAATTCGGCGAACAGCATAACCACCGATGCTCAATGCATTTCCGTCTGCTTAAACTGAAATCTGTCGTGTGATAGTAGTTGGCAAACAAACAAAGGCATCCACTTCCTGCCGAAACCCATTTTCACAGTAAGTTTGCAAATGAAGAACAGTTGTGCGGAGCGGGAGAGAACGAGAGTGGAGAAAGACGTGCAATGCAATTAAAATGGCGAAAAGTTGAAACATGCCTTACGTCTAACTGACATTGAGGGCATGTGCACCTAAGGTGTGCCTCCATACGGTATGGGTAGTTTAAGCCACATGCTAGCTGTCCCTGTCTGATGATGGTTAGTCATCAAAATGGTCCGATTTTGGTGACATTCTAGTAGGCTGCTTAAACACACCTCCCCTTTGTCCGACTTTGTCTGTAAAAATTACAGTTTCATCTCGGTAATAAAGAGACCACAACCACATTCTTCTTTCCTTTGTATGGCTCACTTTCCACTTTCACACTGCCTTCTTTCACAGGCACTGTAGCATTTCAACGTTCAGTCATCCATCTGCGGATGATTGGTGGTGAGGTAGTCAACTCATTCTTTTTTTGTGTATGTACCTTTCGGAGAGAGAGGCTTATTTGATTCACAGCATTTACCCACTCAAGTTTAACAAATCAAATAGGTAAAGTGGAGCCAACACATCAGTGTCATTTTGTCACCTCTAATTGGGGTCTGTCATTTAATGCAGGCAATGGGGTACAAATTGAAAAGGGAGCATTCGAGAGTATTCACCATCTGTTGGTATGCCAACTACACTAATCAAGTACAAAGCGTTGACAGTAGGAAACTTGTAGCGGTAGACTCTATTATAGTCAACAGCGTCACCTTCCCATCATCACTCATTTTCGACACCTTATATCTGCCGAGTCCTCCTAGTGCTTAACGTACCCAAAACTTCCAAGTGGTCTAAGGCTTTGAAGACTACAACACCTCAGTTTTATGGTCAAATTCAGTGTAATTACACATTATTTGTTATGGCTGATGCAAAGTCGTGTTACAAGGTGTCGATATTTTTAGTTAAGTACCAGTTTATATAAACTCCACGGTTGTCCATCAACTGTGTAATCGGAATCCGTGGAAGGTGGATGACTGCACATTTTCACGGGCTGGCAACTAACTACCACCCCGAGACAGGCTTCACTTAAATATTTGACCGCGTGAAGTGTTTACAGTCTTGTTGCACACCTGGTCCCCGTCACAGTGCCACATCGGTATAGTGAGGGTAAAGTTAACTTGCAGGCGGGATCGCGGTAGGTGAAGCTCGCATGAAAATGGATATTAACGATACCATTTTGTGGCTTTAAAGTAAACAAAGTGGTAAACAGTTGGCCTTCTGCAGCCTAAATAGCCTCGCGTTTCCGTCTAACTTAGAAATACAACTTTCACACCGATTTAAGGCACTAACTAGGTGAATATATATTTTATGCATTTGGACTGCCAATATTTTTGTCAAAATTTGGTCAAATATTTACCGTTTAGTCAAATTTTCTTCTTGTTACATCGTTTTATGGCTTCACCGTCGATATTTGCTCTCTGAGTTACAAAATTACTGACACCTTCTCAACTATCTCGGTTGACAGTACAAAAGCGAGTATCGGAGGACTGATTGTCAGTGCACTATCTCTCACCTCTGAACTTTACATGTCATGCATTTTGCACTACACAAGGCATGAGGCAACCGGCACGGCATCATACTGCATGTCACAAGTCGGCAATTGTCACGCTAACTTGCGGTGTTCAACTCCATGTAGCAGTGAGGAAGCGGTAAATATGAATATATTAATCGCTGAGGCATCATATAGCGAACTATTAATTGAGCCATCCTGTATCCATCCTGTATCCATTTATCCATCCATGCATCCTCTATCGATCTATCTTGTATCCCCCCTTCCAACCTGTATCCATTCATCCATCCTGTATCCAACCCTCCATTCTGTATCCATCGATCCTGTATCCATGCATGCATCCATCCATCCCGTATCCATCCTGTATCCATTTATCCATCCATCCATCCAGTATCCATCCATCCATTCTGTATCCATCGATCCTGTAGCCATCCATCCATCCATCCTGTACGCCTTCCATCCTGTATCCACCTGTAACCATTTATCCATCCATCCATCCATCCATCCAACCTGTATCCATTCATCAATCCATCCATCCTCTAGCATCCATTCTGTATCCATTTATCCATCCATCCATCCAAGATCCCCCCTTCCATCCTGTATCCATCCATCCATTCTGTATCCATCCATCTTTATTCATCCTGTATCCATCCATCCTGTATCCATCCATCCATCCTATCATGTATCCATCCATCCATCCTGTATCCCCCCTTCCAACCTGTATCCATCAAAATCCATTCTGTATCCATCCATCCTGTATCCATCCATCCATCAATCCATCCTCTATCCAGGCCTCCATCCATCCATCCTGCATCCGTCCATCCTATCCATCCATCCATCCATCCATCCATCCATCCATCCATCCATCCATCCATCCATCCATCCATTCTCTATCCATCGATCCAGTATTTATGCATCCATCCATCCTGTATCCATCCCCACATCTATCTTGTATACCCCCTTCCAACCTGTACCCATCCATCCATCTCTCCATCCATCCTGTATCCATCCATCCAACCTGTATCCATCCATCCATCCATCCATCCATCCATCCATCCATCCATCCATCCATCCATCCATCCATCCATCCTGTGCCCATCCTGTATCCATCCTATATCCATCCATCCATCCTGTATCCATCCATTCATCCATCCAGTATCCATCTATCCATGCATTATCCATCCATCCATCAATCCATCCTGTATCGTTTCATCCATCCTGTACCCATCCATTCATCCATCCTGTGTCCATCCATTCATCTTACCACCCATTCATCTATCAACCCATCCTTCTATCTTTTCATCCACGCATCGATCTATTCATTCATCCATCCACCCATTCATCCATCCACGCATACATACATACATCCCATATTCATCTACCCATCTCTCTACTCATCCATAAAGTCGTTTGAAATATACTGTCAATTTTGTAAAAACACCCACACTTACACATCACCCATACACCCTGAGTAAGATATTTAGCAATCACTTTGTCTGATCAAAACAAATATTAAATTGCTTTTTAGATGTATGCCACTTATAAAATGCGCAGCCTTTGTTGGTGCACTCTGTATTAATCCACCCACCATTGTTTGAATAACTAACTGACATTGCAGGCTATTTCCACCATTTTAATAATTCGAATAGACCCATGGTAAAATGACCGGTGCCAATCGTTTTAAACCACATCCTTATGCACTTTAAGGGTTGAGCTTCTCAGGTAATCCTGTAAATTTGGCAGATTTAAATTTGCCATCGCCAACACTTGCCATCATTCTTGAGTGCACATGAACCCATGCGGTTTCAAGATCGGTGCGAAATGCATATCACCCACGGATTTATATGACAATGCGATCGTTACCACTCCCAGAGACCTCATCTTATTGCCTACACTTACACTTGTGCAATCGCGGAGTGGTGAAGTAATTGGATGGCTCAGTGTCTCCTGATGCCTCATGGTGCGTCTTGGTGCTTCTCAGTGGCTGAGTTCATCTCGGTACATGCGTATCCAAACCGTCAAGATGACAATGAACCCGCCGCCTGCCATCATGCAGCAGCCTCGGTGACATCGTTACTCCACCCCCATTCTACTTATTTGTGTAATTAAATTTCATGATACGTGTTCTACAGAATGACGCTAGATGAGGTGTCAGTAGCCAACTCATCAAAAATGATGCCTCCATTTGATTGCGCAACAGTGAATAATCATGTCTAAGGCACAACCATCCTCTTAGCTGATTTGCAAAAAGTGTCGTCTTTTGTAAAAACTTGGAGTGGTTGACAAACCAGTCCTGGACAGAGTTCTTCACTTACGTGTTATCCAATACATGGCAGTGGGATGTTCGCTGACATTTTGGAACGCCAGTACAAGTTTCCCTTAAAATCAAGTTAGAATTTAAGGCTCACACCGATTGCTAAGTTTAACTTGCATGATGCATCTTCCTGTTTTTCCGTTTCGAACTTTTGACTGCTAACGTAGTTGCTCATCACCATCACTAAGTCATTGGCACCTTTCAAACTATGGTCAAGAAAGCTTTCCATTCACAATCCATGGGGAAAATTTCTTTAGTCGACACATCCTATCGACACGAAACCGGCTCCGGAATAAGGTATCAGTGGAAAGAGGTACCAGTACTCAAGTGAGATAATTCTTCAGTCATTTGTACGGGAGCATACGTTGCTATACTTCAGTCCAGTGCATTCAGTTTAGTTTTGAAGACGGTCCGTACAGAGTAGATATAGTTTGCCTGACGGATGGAGTTGAAGCGAAATAGGTGCCAATGTACCAGCACCGCACGACTGATTCACATTAGAAGTGATTGAAGCGCACTAACTTGTCGACTGCTTTTAAGCCGTTTAATTATTTTAACTCAAAGGAGTGGATGTCGTGACCCAAACAAGCCTCTCTCCGGAAATTAAATACACAAAGCGGATGAATTGAAAGCCCCACCGTCAATCATCTGAATGGATGATTGAATGTCGCATAAATTGTAAAATGAGTGCAATAGAAGACGTCGTGAAAGTGGGAATAGAGCCATGCAACGCAATTGTGGTCTTTTAAGCACCGAGATGGGACAATAGTTGTCACATCAAAACGGAGCCAATTTGGAGGTGCGCCAAGTAAAATCAGCCGGCCTTACCGATTAATTAACCACAGAAAGGGACAACTAACACGCGTGGGGAGACCGACCCCCGCCTCTCGGCGACAGCTCCAGGGCGCACATGCCCTCAATCTCCCACATCACCCATGTCAGGTAGGTCTGGTGAGTGCGGTGGACCACATCAAGTTGGCCCCATTTTGAATTGATCACCCGTTCCCACAAACTCCTGCCCTATTCGAAACACAACGATCCACTGACCGCGTAAACAGAATTTGTAGAGAAGTGGATAACTGTATGTTCCTACAATAGGCGACATCCACAACCATACAACCGACTTCAACTTGAACAGACTTGAATGCATGAAATGATTTACAAACCACGCAACCCTCAACAATGTGAGAATCTGCATGATTGTCTGACCGCCAAATTTGCTATAAGAAGAGGGAATTAACTTATCGTAACATCCTTTTAATATTGAGGGTTATTAAAGAAGCACCTCTCTCCAACAACTCAAGCAGAAATCTACTATTTTTATAGAAAAAAAAATCCAGTTTCAAACTCACAAAGTACACTAAACCAAAATATAAAAGTGAGAGCATGACTAGATGAGATGAGTCGGACTACAATAAGGAAGAGCAGGGCTGCTATGGACAACGGAAGTTGGGAGGGAGAGAACGAAGACGCGCAGCGAGGAGAGGCACGCAAAAGTCGGAGAGGTGACTGCATTGCAGTAGATGGAGACCGAGGGAGGTTAGAACCGCTATACAGCGCGTACCATCGCCAAGAAAGTCGCATTCACCACCGCATTCCAGACTGTGGACAGCGCCAACCATCCGTCGTTGATGCACAAGTCTGCGGAAAGATAAGGACATATGAACATGAGAGAATTTGGGAGTAAATTACTAAACCAGCTTTTTAAGTAAAAATTAACACTAAATTGACAACTCACACGTAAGAGCCTTCGGTCGGCGAATGAGGGTCGCTAGTCCAGTCATAGAAAAGCAGCTGCTGGCCGAAAGTGCCCACAACAATCTCTGGGAGTCCATCAAAGTCGAGATCAGCCACACAAGCGCAATTAACGTGGTCGAAATCAGCGCTCTGAGGGAGCACTAATCGAGAAGATGGGGCCAGCTTACCACCATCAGGATTGTCTTGGAAAGGGCAACTGCAAAAGCGTCAATGGGTGATTGGAATAAGCGGAAACTAAATTGTAAGATGGATAAGAAACAAATACACGATTTCACTTCCAGAATCTCGGAGAAAAGTCGTCCACAGCCCAGAGGTTTCACCAATCTTATATGACCACTTTACATTCGTTTTTTAATCAACCCAGCTGCGGCACGCAAAAGCAAAAAATGAGACTACCCAGACAACAAGAATCTTCCAAACTAGCAAATCTTTTTCTGGCAAACAAATAAGTGTAACCAAGGCCAGACTGATTAGGAAAATACTTTGGGTCTTTGCAATATCCAGGTTCACATACATGTGACACTAGCAGCCGATGTGTCAAAGCTAAGTCAAACCCTAGGATCCACAGAGCTAGAAAAAATGACAGCGACTTCTTCCAGTGAGGGTGCTTAAAAACTGTTGGCAGCATGGCACATCCTGGGGAGAAATCGATACAACTTAGAATATCTAAGGATAGCGCAACCGCTTTTAATGAAAAAGCAATAATGTAATGCTAATATGCAATCGCTTTGAAAATCAAAGCGATTTTCTTGGCATTTAGTTGGTTACCTCATCAAGGTCTTTTTCAATTGGCTAATACCCAGCCAATCAGGTAACCCAAATATCATTAAACTAAAAATAAGTTCTGTTCCTTCCAATTTAAATCTGAATTTCAGGGTCTAGGCCAAATAAACTCACTTCAAATCGTAAATTTTGTAACAAATATCGTTAATTTCAAGACGATAAAAGGTTACTCTACGATGAATAAGGTTTGGAAACGATTTTACACAAAATACCAAGTTACCTTATCGCTCAAAGGATTGTTTTGGCCACTGCTAACACCACCAAAAATAACGCAATATTTATGGAAGTTTCTCCTAAAAATGTGGGAAAATTTTCGTCTCTACCTACCGGTAAACCACGGCAGGTTCAAGACCAGAGCAAACCAGCAGAGAAACATCCGATGGGGAGGTGGAATCTATTTTAATAAGGTGAAAAACTGGCAAATGTACCTTACTTTGATCGAATTGACGGAAAAATTTCAGCTTTGTAATGGCTGAATCGTGTGAAATGGAATAGAAAGCCTTTAGTTCTAAAATGGTTAGAAATAGGATAAATAGATTTTAGAAAAAATAGCTAACTGGACCACCAGAACGGTGTTAGTTATAAAATTTGCATTGTTTTTAAAAATCCCATTCGACTGAATTGAGGGTTTACCCCTAAGTAGCTTGTCAATTACCTGGAAATTCGCAAAAATTTCAACGAAAACAATCATTGTAGCAAGGCTTCTTGGACAGTGCGCGAAGAACGGCCTTAGGACCATCCTAAGAAACGAGAAACGAACCTGGTCCAGCCATGTTTACCAGCCCAACACCAATCCATCCGTCCAGCGTGCCAAAAGCTGACATTCGATAGTGAGTGTCACCGTGCAGCAATAGAAGGAAATCCATAAAGGTCACTCTAGAAATTGACAAATGTAAATGGTAATGCCTCTAAGCAATAACAGACAGTGGTTTATTCAACAAATATTTTGCTTAAGGAATATTATTTTCAGTTTTGAGCACCGACCGCTGCATCTCCCAAAGTTTCAAGTTTAAAAATAGTGTATAAGAGCGTCGAATCCCATATTTACTTATCATAGTTCTTCAAGGTTTTGCTATTAGACTCTGTGGAGTAAATCAAACTAAGTGCTCACTGAATCATACCTTACGTATTTTAATAAAACGGTACAACTCCAAGGCGTGAAAAACCATTCATTAAAAAGTGGACATCTCCAAAATACAATATCCTCGGAAAATACTCTGTCATTCCTACTTACCACCTGTAAGTAAATATTTGAACACAAACTCACACTTTGAGTGGCAAATTTTTCAATTCTGGGAATAGACTGCACGCGGAGGCATTGTCAATCACACCAAAAACGGAGTTGACAGTTGTAGAAGTCGCAGGCTTGTGGCCTTGAGTTTTGTCTGCTGAATTCGTCGATGGGGGTACTTCTGAGTCGTATTGCCGCCCTTCCTCTTCTCCGTCCGATTTTTCGGTCACCTAGGTAGTAGAAAACAGTCGAGTAAGCGTTTTTTAGTTGTATATATCTGAATACGAGGCTTTTCCACCTTACAGATCAAATTCCACGCCGGTGGTGCAAAACCCCATTCTTATTCATTCAGTTCTTCCATAACCTTATAAGTGAACTACCTCCATACTGGTGCAACCTGTCGTCAGTGGTAACCCAAGGGCGGCATTACTAACAGCATTGGCGGCTAACTTCAAAATGCAATGATTTTGATTTTGCTGACTACTGGCAAGAGACCATTTAAGGACGACACCCGGAATCTATGAGAGTCCACAACTGGGAAGCTGCCAAAACTGCACCAACTTTGGTTTTTGTTCTAGCCACGAACTCCATGCAATGACTTCAAAACAGCCTCAACACACGTCTTTTAGATGGTATATACTCATTTCACCCTCCAAGTCCTTACGAGTATTCGATGCTGATGTCATACTTGTTGTCAATCTTCTTTAAAGGCCTTCAATTATAATGCTGGTCCAAGGAGCTCAAAGTGGAAAAGCTAGGGAAGGGCCCCGGATGGCCATGAAAGTTACCAAACATCCATATGTAGGTTGCGCAGACTATCAGTGAGGAAACAGTTTTGTCGAAACACGCGAGACCTTTCCCGTGCAGCCGCCTCAATTCTTCAAGTTCCGAGTGTACAGCATATTTTTACTACAGGTGTCACTTTCAGTGACATGCTTATGTCTAGACGTCGGAAAATCATCACTTGGCGACTTCATAGTTGAGATCAAGTTTCTACTTTTCCTCGGGGAATTTGCCCTATCACCATGCAGTACGTGGTTATACGAAACCCCGCAAAGGTGTCGAGACAGAAGATAGGAGTACATAGAGGTAACAGCGTGTAAAGTGAAATAAATCTTTGGCTTTTTTTTAAAACGTTGAAGCCATTTCAATCGCACCCATTAAAATAAGGCCTTTAGATTCTAGTCTAAAATGCAATTACAAGACTTTTTTAAACAAGACCATAGGTGATTTTCTTCCACAAGTGCCAAAGTTCCCACCAAGGATGTTAAAATATGATCCGACACCGCACTTTTAAGGATTTGAACACTCAAAGATACCCTGGCGTTATAAGTATTTCATGAAATCAGAAAATCACTGGAAATTATTTAATTAATTGGCGTGCGATTTCCGGAAAGGCACATCAAATGATCCACTGAAAGTGCTGCGAGGAGATTCATTGCATCACACTTGAGATTACTTTAGTTCCAAAGAATCGGTTGGCAATTTCACATAAAGGTTAACCTATCTAAGTATTCACCTTTCATACCTCAGACAGTACTGCATCGATCAACTTCGTGTAGACTTGCACCGGAGCCGCATTGGAGTTATCCTGATCCAAATCAAACGGTGGCGGCAATGACCCCGACGTTGACAACAAAAATGCCCACTGCAGTGTCTTGCTAGTTGGGGAAATGAAGCTGCATCGATAAAATAGACAAAATAAAATATAAGAACCCACTATGTGTATACAACTTGAACAGGGAAATGTGCCAACTCCGACAAACAGATGCATCGTTCGGGTAGATCGTTTAATCTTGGTGCTGCGTAAATATTAAAGAAACACGACCCCTCCTCCTGTCAATCAAAACCCAAATTAATTAATAAGCCGACTATCTACCTTCACCAGCCCCATCGAAACCACATAGTGCTGCGACTGGTCGTCATAGAAAGCCTTTATGCAGACAATATCAGCAACTAAAGGCACTTAGACACATTAAAAACAACTTTACCGGGAAGGTACATGAAATCGAAGGATTTAGTGGAGGTTGCAAGGCGTTTATGACCAGAACTGAAAGAGTAGAGATTGCAGCAACGGGCGGAGGAGAAACTCTCACCACCGGGAAGTAGGGAAGCAACGAGAAGATCATACTTTCGGCAACCTCTTTCTTCCCCACAATCGATGGAGGATTGGGAAGGTACATGGGTGAGACTGTGAATGGTGCTTTGACCCAAAGTAGGAAAAAAAGCGGCTTCTTTGTAGAGACTCAGATCCAAAAGAATTGAAGGAAGCGTCGCCATCCTGGATTCTAGAGTGAAAAAAATGATACACCGATGTCGAGCGAATATCTAAACTTTTGTTAAGCACACACCGTACAATAAGGCTATAAATGCCCTAGTATTGAAGTGCACAGGTAGGTTGTGGCTTCAAAATGTGCTTGTGAAGACAAAGTTGCTTATTTTTTGCCACCTCCTAATTTTATTTTAAGCTACCTTTGCAACAAGTAACAAATTATGAATTTGTAGAATCAAAATTTTAAAGAGATCTGACAAATTTAAAGCTGGCAACTCTACGGACATTGTTTTTGCAAAATAAATTGTTTGGTTAAGTATTTGCAATAAATGCTGCTTAGGAGGTGTAAACTAGCCTAAGATTACCACAGCAAAGCGGTTTTGAGCACGTCTAGTGCATTCTATTTTGAAAACAATTGGTGCTTTAGCTGCTAACATAAAATGTCTCATTAATGAGGTTATAAAGAAATGTAGGCAAAGTGCTATATAAATATATATAGACTTTATCTCAATACTCAAAATATTGTAGATTTCGCGAAGTGTTAAAACTAATTTTGACAAGACCTTAGCAAAGCTATTTTAGTAGAATGATATTTTTAAATTTTATGGTGCTGATTTCCAGGGAACATACAGTCTTAAAATAAATACTGTAATATACCTTATTACGGTTGTGCATATTCAGTCTGCATACCTTATTGAGCCTGATTGCACAATCTTGCGGCGTGAAGATGGAGCACTCCAGACTCCGTCTCCTTTTAAAGCATGTTAATGTAAACGCCAAGATCGTAACGTAAAATTGAACCTACTTACATTTTTTACCTAGTCTGAAATAAAGAAGTTCTTCAAGCCTGTCCGTATTAAAGATGCCAAAATATTAAAACGAGGTATTTTAGTCGAGCCTTCACTAACTGAACTGCATTATCTAGGGATTGCTGTTGTCTACTTTAGGTCGAAAAAGGACTTAGATATCTCTTTACATAAACAGGGCGAGATTCATGGCACCGCAATTAGGGTCTGTCCTTACGAAGACGAATTATTTATAAACACTCCTAAAACAGATAAATTAAAGCCCGTTTGGGATACTGTTCCAGTTGAGGAACTTCGCAGTGAAATAAAGGAGGTAAATTTTTTGCAGTACTACGTCTTTGTCCCAGACGGGCCGGTTATTTGTCCGAAACTTGCAGTACGATTGCACCGAGGCCGAGTTACTTGAACTCTTCTCCTCATTTGGTACGTCTTAAAATTTCATTTATTTCCACTTCCTCCTCAGGCACTGTAAGTGAAATCCATCTCAGTTTTGATCGGAAATTGCAACGCAGCAAGGGGTTTGCTTTCGTCACTTATCTGTTCCCAGATGAAGCATTGGCGGCTTTCAATAAATTGGACAAGTGCAAATTCAAGGTTGTCTATTTTATATTTAAAAACAACTGGATTTAACTGTTCTCCCCCTTTTTACAGAACCGTTTGCTTCACATTCTCCCAGGAAAACCAAGGGAAGTGGATGAGGAGAATGATAATAGAGGTGATGAGGTTGCTGCGGATCAGTATGAGCGAGAAGTGGACAAAGCAATAATGTCGGAATTTCAGAAGAAGAGACACGCTGAACTGAAATCCATGGCTTCAGTTAGTCACAACTGGAACACCCTCTTTGTCAGTCCTGATGCGGTGGCCACCTACTTGTCGGCTAGATTCGGTGTCTCGAAGGTGGGTGATTCTAAACTAAAAGTTTTGGGGAACTGTCCATGAGGGGTCACATAATTCTATATTGTCATGCTGTGTTGAAAGGGCATTACTTGCCTTTAGTTTTTCTGCCTATTGGCGAATAATGGTAAATCTTCGGATATTCACTTCGCCTTTTTTATCAAAAGGTAGTGAAATTCAATTGTTCGCTTAAAAACTTATTTCTGGGAATATATTTAGTATCCTTGGCCGTGGATGTCTGCACCATACTATGCACTTACGATTTTGAACGAAAGCTGAGTTTTATGGTTTATTACTAGTCAAGAATGCAGGAAATTACGTACACTCTATTTAAATCCTTCTGTTGTCAGTCTTCTTCGATTCAGCCATCCATTGGAGTTGTTCTCCATCTGTGTCGTTTACTTTTGGTGGCTAGTCGACGAACCTTGGGCTGTTACTCACTCGGGTCAGTTAGCTTAGTGCTTCCGCTGATGTTAACTCGAATGATTACTTACTTATGAGGACCTTCGGGTTTAGACATTGCTAACCAAATAATTTCTCGTTTTTGTGGTTTAAACTCATTTGGAATTTATCAGTTCATCCCGGAAAAGCTTTATCGGTTATTCGCATAGTTTATTGTGTTTGAGTAGTACTAAGACATAGAAACGTCTGCCGAAAAGGTTGTATGGTCTGGACTAGGGCATTGGTTTACTGTTAGATCTTCGTAACGTGGAAAGATATCATTATCTACCAGAATTTGTTCAGTACTGAATAATTCACAACATTTTTGTGAAGTTTTCTCATGAACGATTTCGACTTGTTCAGACTAACCTCTCTTCATTGATAACTTTGTTTCACGACTTAAGCTTGAATTAGCTGGAACCATCTTATGCAATTTTCCACGGTTCTTCTGTTGTAAATTTCCAAAGATTTAGCCCTTCTTACCAAATGCCATTCCTCTATAATGGGTCATTGTGATATGGTCTTTTTTTCAATCACCAGTGAAAGAAGTGGGTTGCCTCCGTACAATGTAGCACCTGACTTATCCTTAAAACTATTATCGGTCCCACGAATCTGAATGCAGCTTTTCAGTAAACGCATGGAAGGGTTGGGAGACTAGTGGCATAGGGGCTGGGACGAGGAGACCTCTGTGCTGTCGCCGTGGGGACGTTTGTGTCTCATGCTGCTCATTTCATCCCAATAAAAATGTTTTGCTAATGAGATATGAAACATGAAGGGCTGTAGGGCTGGAGTCTTTTTTAAGCAAGGAAAGTTAATGTTGTCTCTGATAGGAACGACTTCTGGACGCCACTAGCAAGGAGTCTGCAGCCGTCCGAATAGCTCATGGCGAGGCCCAATTGGTCCATGAAATTCGGGATTTTCTGAAACGTCAGGGCGTCCGTCTTGATCTCTTGACCCCCACATCTGCTTCTCAAGGTCGGAGAGACAAAGCAGAGTCGCAGGCCGCCTCCACGCATCGTCAGGTCTCGGGTTGTGTCTTTCTGATAAAGAACCTGCCCGTGGGAACGACGAAAGAAGACGTGGCAGACCTTTTGCGTCGGCTAACACGAAAAGGTGCCCACTCATTGGATCCGCCACGGAGGATTTTGGTTCCACCGCTAGGAATCACCGCAATCGTGGAGTACGCGATGCCTCAAATTGCACGATTGGCGTACAAGGCGCTTGCCTATGAACCGGTCAGTTGCTCATAAACACACGCTCATGGAGATGCTTTCGTATAGCAGTGCTTCTGTGAAATTGTTTTAATTTTTAAGGAGCTTTGTGATTTGTACTTTTAAATTGGTACCTAGTTTTGGTACTGTCTCATTGGGCTTGAATTGGCAGACCTTTTTGAGTAGTGGTGTCTGACTTCGAAACTTCATAATATCTGAATTTATAAATTGTAATTGTAGTTTCAAGCTTATGAGGGCAATGTTGTGGAGTAACGAATTCGCCAGCCCTTTTTGGTTGCTTTGTTAATAGGTATTAACCGGCTAACCTACCCATCTTTAAATTTAGGGGTGTCTTGGGATTGTCAAAATAATTCTGGTTAGATTTTTAGTTTCAATCCCCAATTCCATCCAGTTGAACCTCGAGTTCCCTGCCTTTAGAGGTCTATTTAGGTCTAGAGTTCTATGATACTGTTCCTTTTGATGATACGACTTTTTTAAGCTAATGCTAGGTTCGAGGGTCTTAAAGTGTTATCGACGTTAGAAGTCTCAAAGGACGTTTTTTAGACTTATCAAGTCGGGCGATTGGTTTCATCCAGAACAATCGCAGCTTTTTTATTTTTGGGACAATCTACCCTTCGATCACTGTACCCTCAGGTCTTGATCCACTACCATTTTGTCGTGATAAATGTGCTTAAACTACCTCATTTCCTTGGATAATACCTAATTTTGAGGGGCGAAGCATATTAAAGTTTTTTAATACCTCGTGGTTTTCAAAACTATTGACCTCAAGCAATAGAGTTACAAAGTATCTTCTGTCCCAATAGATTGATAAATATGAATTGACTGATTTCATTTTAGTAGCATCGAATTTCTGTGCCCTATAAAATATCGAATGATAAGTGTCTCTAGGGAATTTAAGATGTATTTTAGTTAATTTCTAACTCCTTGGTTTCCAAGTGGTATAATGCTGGGAATTACAACTTTTTTTGCTAGTTTCCACCTAAATACCAGTGATAAGTAGAACCTTGATTAATACAATCCACTCTTGCATTTGGATTTCGATACATGCGCCCCAGAATAATATCAAACCATCATAGGAGGTTAAGCGTAGTCACACTACGCTTTGTAAAGTCTTCAAATGAATTTCCTCCTTTTAAAAAGACAATGTGAAAAATAGCGGGTGACCAAATTAGCCTGTTATAGCTTGCTGCAAAATATCATTCGAAAGTGTTTGGCCGCCTTATTGTTTGCCTTGGAAACGTCAAAGCTGGTAGAAGCAGTAATTGGTTATGTGTGTACGTGTTTTTGCTTCTTTTTGATAAGCCGCCTTTCCTAGGATTTCATTACAAATCATCATCCTCGGGTGAAGATTCTTGCGATGTGGATAGAGGCACGGATTCATTCCCTTAAGCATCCGTACACAGAATGGAGTTTCGGAGTTTAGAACTGATCATGTACTACTGGTGTGATAGATGTAGACCTCTTCGGACCTACAACCGGCAACAATTGTCAGAAATGAAAAGTCCCCTGAAAACAGCAGCGTAGTAGTAATTAAAGTTTGTTCACAAGTTAAGATCCCCACTCCTTTCTCCCGCCAAAGATGGGTATTTCCAAAATCGTTCTAGTTATGCCCGACTACACTTCTAAAGGTAGCTTTTTTCATGTAGTCAAACTCTTTATGCTGCGACTTACCAAAAGGTCATATGATGCAGTCATCGAATTGACCCATTTCCCAATGATTTCTTCAGTAAATTATCACTTCTGAAGGGGGAATTGCCCACATCCTGACCCTTCCTGACCACCCAAATGAAAGCTCTCCTTTCTTCCTCCTTTACTAGTACAATGACAACATCCTCTATGTTCAGTGGGTTCCGGAGGGAATTCTTTCACCACCGGAAAACAGACCCGAAGATGGTGAAGAGGACCATGGGAAGGAAAAGTTGCAGAGGAAGCATGACGAGTTTGTAGTACTGTTTTACTACTCTTCCTGAAAAACCTCAATTTTCATTTGAACCGATCATTTCCCATGGCAGTTAGATGTGAGATGAAAATTTTGCCTTTGAAATTTAGTACTCGAAGAAATATTAAGCTACCTGAAGGGATTTTGTACTAAATAATGGTAAAAATAGCTCATCTATTGCTATCTTTGTCGTTAAAACTTTGTTCTTCACATTCATTAGCATTCTCCGTTCAAAATTGATGAAAGCTACTTCCGCTTTAAAGAGTAAAAAGGAAAATATTTTGAAATTATTGCTGTGGGAAGGAATTACTTCTGTAATACTAATTTCCAAATGTTGCCATAGCCTTCCTTCTCGATCGATTGGTTTATTATTGAACAGATGTCTAGTCGAAAGGATCTCTGACCTCTGCTCCACTTTCCTTCTAATTGTAATGCAAACCCCTCCAGATCAACTGAAGAAGATGCAAGGGCGAGGTTCATCGATATCCTCGATACGGATAGGGTCGTTGAAGCCGACGACGTTGACGTGGACATTGTGGAAGGGGAAGATTTCAGGTGGTACCAAGTTTTTTTTTTTCATTAGAATTGTGAAATCTGAAATAATTTTATAGCTTAGTTAGCATTTTTTAGAAAGGCTTTCTGGAATTGATTGTCTTAGCGGGGTTCCGTAATTTCCACTGTAGTGGAAAGTTATTATTTTGCCAATCCATCTCTGTTTTGTTTTGAATTTCTGCGTTGGTAGTTGCAAGAACTGAAACCGTATGCAAGACTAAAAGGGAAAGTAAAATTATGATAAATTGGTGTCCTAGTTAGGTATCTGATAGCTACATGCTGGAATTCTTCGTCTACATTCTTCATAAGTGCTAGTGGGTGAGGAACATTCCACAATGATTGCCTATCTTAATGGCATTTGCCTGTAACGAAAATGCAGAAAAAGTGCTCGAGCATTTTTGATTTACTGAAAAACGTTTCATCGTTGGCCTTGCCAACTTTTTCATGCCACGTTAGAGACTCGAAACAACGCAAAGATGGACAGGTTGAGGATGCTAATGATGTGAAAATCATGCAAGTGGATAGTGGAAGGTAAGAAGTCCCATTTTATGCATTTAGTCATTGGTTTTTCTACCTCTCCATTCGTCCGTCCAGCATCCATCCATTTCATCCTATCTGTTGTCCCTTGTGATGAATTTTGCGTCTCTCTTCTGACTCGCGCCAACTGTTGTTATGCAGAGCTTCGAAGAGGCGCAAGCAGAAACGGGTAGAGGCTGGGGACGACCCAAAAATTGTGAATGAAGATAAGAACAAGTACAAATATTTGCTTTTCCATTTATTAATCCACTGAATTAACTCATTTTTATGCCTATGGGTCCTTGAAATTATTTTTGCCTTCAATTATTAGTCGTTATCTCCATCGCTTGCCGTAACCTTTGTTTTGCGTTTCTGCAATTTGATTCGCACAATGATCCCATTTTTGTGGAATAATACTGGAATTTTTGGTTGGAAATTTGAAGGTATTGCTTACTTTTACCTTGTGATAATATCTTAGTTTTTTTGACAGTTCGTTTTGCATCTCTGGAAATTACTGAAAATCTAAGAAAATGACTTTATACCAAGGTGGTTGAAAAATGTAACCATTTTTTTTCTCAATGAGATTGAACAATTTTAACTTTGTGGGAACAGTCTTACAAGTTGTTTTTATTCCTGTCCAACGTGACATCGTTTGGATGTTTCTTGGTATTTTTTCTTACTCAAAGAGAGTTTGTTTTATTGCCAAATCGTTGTACTTCTCTTGAATGAGGTGAAAATGAATAAATGCGTCTGGCAAGCCTGCTAACTGCAATCCTTACACTCACATTGAATCCAAAAGAGAAGGAACAGGGTGTTTTCACTTGCTGGGTATGGTGGATAGAAGGTGTCTGTGCGCGTCCGGTGATTCTGTCGATTTGCATGCTCTAAAGTTAAGTGTGTGGACTGCTAAGCAACTGGTGACAGAGAGGCGCAGAAGTTCAAGAACGTGAACAATTATTTAATTATTATGAGGTGGTTGACAAACTTCTACAACTGGTAGGTCTTTTCCATCCCAAAGGAAGGGACCTTGGGAGCGCAGTGCACGGTTTGTTTCAAGATAACCCGATTTAAAGGGAAGCGTGGAAGCTCCTTAGATCTCATTTTGTTTTTGTATTTTACCTGTATTAGTGCTCTTGAACTGTCGCAAACTGGTGAATTAATGAAAAATAACCCCCTTCAAAATTACTTCACCATGAATTGTCCTTTAGTACATTCTCTTGTTACTTTAGTTCCCGTAAAAAACGCAAAATGGTGCAGGAAGGTGCCGACGAAGTGAATGCCGAAGGTGATGCAGAAGTGGATAGCAGCAAGTAAGAAACCTGCTTTCTGTCTAAAAACTAATCAAAGGCCAAATTTTCAAAGGAATTCTTTTCCCTTTCTTAGCTATCATATTACCACAGCTTTATTAAGATTTTTTTGTACAGCAGAATCTTTTGCTTTCCCCGAGATGTCGTCCCTGTCATTACCTTCGTAGTTCTTTGTGTAAATCGTTTTTTTGTTCATCAGTGATTATGAAACCTAAAACGTTTCTTTTTGATAAACCACCACGTCACCGCGTTTAAACGTAACTTTCCAAAACAATATTCCTAGCTACAAACATGCAGTTGATGGAGTTCCTTGCTTTACTCTTTTTAGCCATTAAATGAGCTTGTATTGAATTAATCTAAAAAGGCAGTAAATATATAAAGTGTGCTGAATTTATGAATGTTTAGAGCTGTACCTTTTAGTGCTGAAGTTTGCTTAATTTACTTTTCGCAGCTTTCGGAATAGTTCACCACAGTGTAGGTACTTGTGGATTGTTTGTATGGATGGATCATAAAGCATAGATAGAAACGTGTTGATCCGTAGATGTTACTTGGCATGATCATTGCTTCTTTCCTCTCATTACAAATTTTCGTAGCACACAATGTTGGATGGGCGAAGCTGTTGTGATCCGAGGCCGTCCGTTTTACATACCCAAATTCAATTTTAAAGCTGAGTTTTCGAGCTTCTAGTCAAATTTATGATGTAACACTTGGAGGCGCTGCGATGCGCATTAACAGAATGCCCTGTCTAGAAGTGGTCAAAACCATTTGAGTGCCTTTTCTGATGAAAGAAGCACTGCGGAAGACCATCTTTTATCGGTCGCAACCAAAAATTACATGTCGCTATTGATGAAGAAAATAGCTGCCGATTCTCCCGTCACGAGTCGACAACCTTCCCTAATGAAATGATTAGTGTACATCTGCACCAAATGGAATGCGAAAGCTGTTGCGGATGCTAAGTGGGTGGGTCCCACCCGAGCACTAAGCTTCGAATGTATCCACTCGCCCTTCGCCTCTTCCATGCACTTCAGAAGAACGCATCCTTTGCCTTAGACTGTTCGCCGACTGACTGGTTGGCTGAATGACTGCTTGACCTAGGATGAGAAATAACTTTCATCATCATTCATTGACCGAAAGACCATATCACTGGCTTCCATCATCCGATTCACTACATGACGTACTTACCCTCCCCAAAAGACTATGCTAGATTGCCCGTTTCCGGTGGCAAAACATCGTCCATAAGTGGCAGACCCAAAACATGGAACGAACTTTTCTTTTATTTCCTAACAAAAAAGATAATGCAGACTACAATGAGTAAAAGTTATTGCTCTCCGTTTTACTGTTTTGTTAAAACAATTTTGGTATATTTTCAGGAAAGGGTTTACATTCAACTTTACCTAATCACATCATTCACAATATTTTGCTTGATTTTACCAAATAAATACAAATTTGTTTGTTTCTTGTCTCTGCTGTCAACTGCATGACCTCTACCTTATCGCCTTCTTGCCTTCCTTTAGATCTCGCAAGAAGCGGAAGCAGACTGATGATAATGAAGAGTTTTCAATCGTCCGGAAGCCGGCTGGTGTAATGTCCTCTCCAACATTGTCCACTGAAAATGCTCCCCCGAAGCCGCAAAAGCAAGCAGTCAAGAGGGAAGAACGCGGTCGAGTCATTTTGGTACGAAACGTGGCTTTCCAGGCCAGCCAAAGCGAAGTGTCAGCCCTCTTTAAGCCCATTGGCGGGTTGGTCAAGGTGAGGATGCCTCAAAAGCCCTCTGGAGGCCATCGTGGTTTCGCCTTCGTGGAGTTTGCCACAGAGGATCAGGCCAAGGTGCGTTGGGAGGATTGCAAACGAAGGAACGTTTCTACTTATTTTGTTATAAGAAAGTGTTATTTTTTATTTTTCTTTGTTGCAGATCGCTTTGGAGACTTTCGGTGTAGATACACATTTCATGGGACGACGGTTGAATATTGAATACGCGAGATCAGAATAATTTGCGTAACTTGTATCAACCTTCTCATTCCACGACTTTGTACAAAAATATTTATTTTGCATCAAAATAGATAGGTGTTCCTTACTGCTACTTTGCCGTTTCACTTGAGCGGGATGCTACCAGCTTGTTTATTTATTTGGTTTAAGAATGAGACCATCTTTTTCTATGACTTAGATATAAAAGATTGTTGGATAGCTTTGCGTATTCCTCGAAAAATTTAGGTTGGTTTGCTGAATGAAGTTACCAGAGTAATTTGTTGCAGGCTTCAAAGGTTTTCGGGTATTATTCATATGTGCACATAGTTCCTTGTTTTCCGTGGCCTCAAACTTTTAAAGCTTACTAAAATTTGATCTTATTTTATTTTTTCCTTGTTTCCCTTAAATATGACGAGGAATGAGAGTATGCTCTTAAGTTTCCTTCGTCGTATCTGCGTGTAGGATATTTTTATGCACAATTCCGACATTATTTTGTATTCGCATCTTTCCCCAGCCAAGAGAGCGGTTTCGTTTGGAGAACATGTAAGGTAGTCTGGTTGTTTGTTAACTGAATCACTGCAGCGATTTAGTGTTTGCACTTTATTCTTGACGACATAGCCTTTCGGCCAGGCCTACAGTCTCGCACTCCCTTGCCATGCCAACAGTAAATCTCCACCCGCATCGGTATTGCTTATTACAAATTTGTCCAAATTTTTATGACATCTAAGGGCGTGGTATGCAGTAGGAGTACGTGCTGTCTAGAGTTGGTTTAAACATTTCGACTCTAGCTATGAAAGATGCACCGTGCCGTTGTTGGGGAAAAAGATAGCCGGAGATTCCCGTGCCAAGAAATGGGAATCTTCGGTGTTGAAACGTCCAATGGGGGAGATAGCGGAACGGTTGCTATACAGCAGCTTCATCCGCGATGCAAAGCTGCTATGAATGCTAAGCATACGGGTCCCACTCGAACGATATGCGCTAACAACAGAGAAAAATGACCTCCAGAAAGCGACTGTATCCACGTATGCCGGAAGAACGCACTGCGTACTCTAAATCGCTTGCTCACTGGCTGTTGACCTAGTGACTGCTTGACTTCGGGTAAGAAATGGCTTTATGTTGCATCGTTTGTTAGCTGAACCCTTCTAATCCACCACTTTATTTTCGCAAGGCCATGTTAGCTTTTGTTGTGTTTGGCTGCAAAATATCTTGCAGAAGTATAAATCTTTATCATGAGTCTTATTGGGAAAGGATCGTGAACGTCTGCAATTATTATTATGCAGGGTGAGATATTTAAAATCGCTTACTGCTGTTGTTTAATTTTATCCCGTATCTACTAAAAACTTATTGTCTTTCATAGTCTTGCCAAAAATCTGGTGGAACCCACTAGTAATCGCAACCATAGCCCTCACTTCCCTTGAGGCGGTATAACTACTCATAACTCTCTTCTCTCAGTACTTTGTTTTGAGGAGGACGTTTGCGAATATTTTAGTTGATGTTTACATGGAATATCATTCCATATAGATAGATCAAGGTAACAACGCATGAAATTAGTTGATATTTTTTTAAACAAATGTATGCGAATTTGTTTTCCCAATTTTAATAGCTCTTTAATTAGGTAAAAGGTGAGGATAGCACTCATTTTCTGTTGTAGTGTTTGCTTTTAAATGTGCGTATTTCTAAAGTAAATTAACTGATTTATGAAGTGTTTCATATTTTATCATCATAAATATTAATGAATTACTGAGAGTGGCATTTAGAATGGAGATGCGAGGGACGACAAAAGAGGTGTTTGATAAATGGGGGGCAGAATTCGCCCACATTGTCAAGCTGGCGATGGTTTGATGGGCTATCAACGCAAATGTTACGTACGGAAGTCGGTGGCATCAAGATGGCGACCGAAGTGTGCGACGTGTGGTTCGATGAAATACACTGCCTCGAAGAAAAGGAAGATTTATCAGGTAATCCTATCTTACTAGATGTAGTCTTTCCTCTGTTTATGATTTACACCTCTCATGTGCATGACTTGAAAGAAAGCGGCCTCTCGCCTCCTGGGATTAGTTGTGAATGCGTTGGCTGCCAGTGAAGTTTCTAATTGAGTAAATCCTTTCTATATTAGACCGCTTTTTCTATCCAAGGACAGCTTTTTATGCTTATAATGGAAACCGTCTCATTAAGTGCACTGCTTTTTCAAGTCCAAATTTACTAGAGATATCGGTATAATGAAAAAGCTGCATTTATTGCTTAATGGAATCTATTTTACTGGTTACACGGAGATAATTAAAACTGCCTGAATTGTTTCACATTTCAGTTTGTGAAATCAACACTCACTGTCAAATGTGGTGATTAATTTATCTGGAAGGAGTGGTGTTCTTTCGTTCATTGGGTGTTGTGGACAGAAGGTCAGCGTACCGGAAGCGCAAACACACCATCATCGGAATGGGTATCCCTTATGGAGAGAGAGGTCTGCTTTGGCAATGTCATCAATGGATAGATTAAAAACCTCGCAAATGGATGGATGCCCCCCCACCCCTCTCCACTCCTGGAACCGTACAGAAGGCGGAAATAGCTCACTAAGGTAAAGCTAACAGGGCTGTCACGGGAAAGTATTCGAGTTTTCGATTTGGATTTGTTTGTGACTCAATTTAAAATGCATCAGTCTTCTTATTAGCTTTCCTCCTCATTTGTCCCTCTCCGTGGAAGAGAAGCCGCGGCTCCGTCAATATTTTACTTCATCTTTTGACTTGTTTACAGCAAAAAATCCATCCATAGACTAGTGGGTCATTAGGTTATGCTAAGGAAATGAATCCTCCACTCGCACAATAATTTTGTCTGAGGCAAAAGAATGAGGATTTCGTGTAACTCAGGCGAAATTTTAATGACCTTCCAATTATTGAAACTCCTCAGCTTTTATCAGTAACCGCCTTTTCTTTACGCAATCTCAATAGTCAAATTTAAATTTTCTGTTTTATATGTAAGCAATTTTCTTATTTCCACTTTGTCGAAATGAGAGTTAAAAGGACCACCCCGATTGAAAAAACACGGTTAAAAAAACGTCTGTGGAATTAAAGAAAAGAAAACAATAAAGTCGAAGTAGTAAGCTTGGGAGATGCAAATGCCAAGCGCCTCCCTACTTCCTTTTTCTAAGATGAGCTGTGCTTTTGGCCTCACTAAACCAAACATTTTTGGCTTTCTTGAGTGGGTAATTAGGGGAGCTAAACTCTCTGCCATCATCCCAATTGTGTGGAAGTTTCTTTGATCTTTCAGAAATGTTCTATAAGCTCTCAATCTTTTGTTAAGAGACTAGTAATTTTTCGAATCTGATCATGCCTTTGGGTCATTTTTGTTTAGAAAGTCCGTTATTTGTGCAATTTTTATGGGTTATCACATCCACGTTTTGTGAACAGAATGCCCGTGTATTTCAAAGACAAACTTATCTCAAGCGATGGGAGTGCTTTTTGTGGAACCTAAGCTATTTCCTACATAATCGTCTTTGATATGCTTGAAAGCATTGTCAATGACATTTCTGGATGACTGCTACGACCATGAAGAGGGAAGGTGTAACCCTGCAGATACTTTGTACGAGCATAAGATTTTGAATTTGTCACTTTACATGGAAAGTGGACGTGAGTGTGGTACTCTTGTTCATGCGGGCTCAAAGTTCACCTAGGTGCCAGGTGGGTGACTAAACAGGTGCTAGCACAAAGAGAAACACAACTGCAAGTATTGTGGCCTTCATTGTTGACATTAATTTATTCTGAAGTAAGGTTTAGACTTGTCAAAATGTGGCTACCCATAAAATGCCATTAGCTCTTGTCACTACTCCATCCAAGCTCGTAGGATCAGCAAACCTGAGGAACTTGGACCATTCAAAGCTGTCTAACGAGCAGCGCTTTAAGGGATGGCGAATTTAATTTGTCTCAGCTTTTTTCTCAAAAGAGATCATTTTCGCTAAAGTAAATTGCCAGTCTTAGAAGTGAAATTAATCTCTAAATTTTACATTAAATATGAGCTACAAAGTTATGCCACCTTCATCGCATTGCTTAACTACCTCCCAGGAGTAGATTGTCCTATCAGAAGAGCAACTTGTGATGACATATGACAGACGACTATGCCATACTGTGACATTAGAGAATGCTAAAAGCCTATTCTACGGATTGCTGTGTATGTGTTAGCAATAAAAAAAGAGATGCGCTTTCGGAAAGCCCTACTAAATCAAAGTATATTCTCCAGAGAAGAAGTAAATAGGCCCTTTGAAATAGGCTCTCATCATCCTGGTAACCAGGGGATTCTTTTGGACAAAGTTAACGGCTAATCAAATGTCGAAGAGTGTATAATTATCCATTTTTTGTTACACTCATATCTAATAAACAGATGAAAAATAGGAGACGCCTCTTATCTGTAACACAGGGTATAGCTTAGAAACCATGGGCGTCACACATATGTGACAGAGATGAATCCGTACTTTCTTAGGATTAGACTACCAAATCAGTTCGAAGGTGTTATAATTTAGTGGGTTCTGATCGCTGTTCTAAATACTTTAGGACAAAGAAGCAATTTTTATGCTCTATCTTACCTGTGTATTTCAAATGAAGTGATAATCTTGGGGTAATAGTAAGTATGGATCTCTCTAATACATATACCTAGATTTTTCAGCTCGGTACATCATTATCATCACCTGTTCGTAAGTCCGTTACGGCTCAGATCCCTCATCCAGCACGTGCTCTGTTTTCAAAAGCCAAGTTATTCAACCCACTGAATACCCAACACCTCTGGGGCATTACTTTATCCCCAAAATAATATGCGTGCACTGTGTGGCGCTGCCAGTGATGGAGGCATTTACCTCTTAAACTCTAAACAGTTAATAGCCAAGGTCTGTTCCACGCAACTAGATTTTGTGTAATCAATGGTCAGAATTGGTGAATGAGTGGGAAGACAGCACATTTACTGCCTTTTTGTGCAACGACACGACACGAAGCAAGACCGCATACCTCGTGTCGCAGTGGGCATACCTGCTAACTTATCCATGGGAAGACGCCACAACACAGATTGAGATGTCTCACCTCATATTTGGCCGCATCCTCACCCTCATTTTTCCCTACTTTGCTCCACTGACTCGCATTCCATATCTAGCCAAGTTCTGGGTGATTGTCCACTTTCCTTGGCAGTAGTGTTAGCCACTCGCATTACCACATGGGATATGGAGTAGATGGTTGACAGTGAGAAGGAGATAGAAATGAAGATGATTTAGATTCCATTTTATTTCGTGCCCTTGCAAGTTTGGAGTTTGCAGTTTGTGATGAGTTGGAAGTAGTCGGTGGATCATCCATAGCAGTAGTGATCAGTTCAACGCTTAAATTATTTACAGAGGCATTTAATTATTGCCTATTTAGTTACTTCAAATAAGAATGAATGTATAACGTGGGCTAAATAACACTCAAACAATGGAAAGGGAACTTTTAGGAACAGATTAATGTCATTGTTACTATTTTTGGACATAATTGTGTGTTCTGCTGTATCGCAGCTGGGGCTTTTTACATCGTCCAACATCATATATATTAACGAGACTCTTTATACCTTGGTGATATACTATGAAAAATAGTAAATCAGTTGGGAGATGAAGGAGGATGAGAGAATTTGCTGTGGTTAGTGGATAGAATATAGAAAATAATTCACTTTTTCGAGTGTCAATACTAAACTCATCGCAAAAGTCTTTTTTCATAACTCATGATTGAGAAGCAGTAATTATACCGTCATCTACAATGGTCCGCCTTGAATTCTGCCAGCACATTCACCTCTATCTCCACACTGATCGCATGGCAATAATCTCCGGGCCGTTTCGTACGTGGATAATGAAGCTGCTGCAGGATACATGTGTCCCACAGCTGAATAAACCATTGAATCGGTGGAAGAGGTTTTGTCAAAAAAGTGATAGGTGTCGGCTCTTGACTACAGCTTCAATTGCAAGATCTGCATGATAGGAATCATTAGAACAGGCAGAAGATTTGACTTAAACATACCAATTGCCATCTGGAAGCAAAGATTAGTGGTTCTGATTTGAAGGCTCAAAATACCCAGACAGATATCAGTCTAGCATCCATAGAACAGGACGGTGAAAGTGGGAAGTAAAAGGAACCACTCTCTTTCCTTAGATGCAATTACATAATGCAATGGGATGGGTGAGATTTAGGCAGTACTTCGTACAGGTACCAATGTCAAAGTTTATAATAAAATTGGACGGAAATTGCCATAATAGTATTTTAAGTGCTGGAAATGCAAAATATGTTATATTGCTACGTTTTTTCATCCCAAAATCTTTCTCAAAGTCATGATAAGTCATTCATGTTTGGAAGAAAAGGAAGATGACGGCACATTTATACTTTGACTTACCATAGATGCTTCCAAGACGGAAGTAGGAATCGTGTAGGGCCAAAAATCCAGTTTACTTGACTACACGGATAAACGGAGACCAAAATACTGCACAGCAATCAGTATCATAAGCTATTTTTGTTTCTGAGAATCCTACATATACTCTAAAATTTATGCAATGATTTGACAAGATTGACTGGCTCAATAAGTTTACAAAATTCCAAAATTTGAGAATTTTGAGTTATCATGCACCAGGGAACTGTCAATCATCGAAGATCGTCCAGATCTACTTCTACTTGATTGCTTCAAACTCAGTCAACTTGTTTGCAGCGTCCAATTTGCTGGATTCTGTTGGATCTTAAAGCTTCGTGGGTTTGCATTCCGCTCTGCGTCACGGCCCTTTGGAGGGGGGAGCCCTGAAACCCTCTGACCTTTCTGTGGTGGTACAAATTCGGGGACAATTTGGGACTCTGCAGGTGCATATATTTATCCGCAAACTAATGAAGCATATGTGTCACGTATTTGTGACGATGATGAAGAACAGATTAAGATTTGAGCTTTGTTTTCCTTATTGGGAGGAGCAAGGAATACATTCGACCAACATTCTTCAAGATTCCTATCTGCATTTCCGTAAAAAAGGACTTTTTAAAACTAACGTTGGTTCTATAAAAGTGAACAGTTTAAAGGCGATTCTGTCTCATTTCAAAGTAGTGATAATGTTTCGGTTACGGAAAAAATTTCCAATTTATTTTAGCATACATGTAAATATGTGGGCTTTTCATTCACCACAGGTTTTGATTCCACCTAGTCGAGTTACCTTCCAACTGAACCCATATTGCATTCAAGGCCTTGCATGTGGAAATAATGCCTCTTTTACTTTTAGGAAAATACACTGTAATTGTATTATTTTTACGTTACTCTGACAAAACAGATACTCTGTGTCCCAGTTAAAAATCCAACAGGTTGAAATCGCATTCAAGCATCAGTTCAGTTCTCATTTTAGCCATAAAATTTAATTTTTGAACCCCTTTTCCGGTCCAATGGACATTAAAGTAAAAGGTGTATGTCAGGCCCTTTTCTCCTCAAACTAGGAGCAGTAAATCTCAATGGCAGGGGGCATGAAATTGCCTTGAAATTTCAACGAACCTTTCGGTAAAACCTCATCATAAAAGGAATGATGTTAACAGTTAAGAAGTAAAAGGTTGATTTGCCTTGTCCATTTTTGATTGGACCTGCCTCTAATCTCCTATTTGCACTCACTCCAACATTCTGTAATTTTCAAATACACCTAAATTAATTATGAAGATAGTAAAATTTTCCCTCAGTCAATGTTCTGGGACACCAGAAAAGTCAGCTTAATGTGTATGAAGCTTCCAATATTGTGGCACAGAAAGGCCATTTAAACTTTCGTCATTTGCACATTTTTCTTTTATCAGGAAAATGTTTTGGCTATTGAGGATATTTCGCTGTGTAACTCTTGAACTTATTCAATGCTTCCTACTGAATTTAACTGGGTCGGTGTAGGATCAAAAGATATTGGTGATGTAGCCGTAGATTTTGATTTATAAAAGATGTGATATATTAGAGGCTAAGCGACAATTAAAGGGAGAAAAACAAGGCATCTACTGATTCCAAAAATAGTGAGGACATCTCCCACTCCAGAAAATGTTCTTATTCCAATTTTCTAGAAAATGTTCCTTGTCGCACCACATTCTCTTGTATTTAAGAATGTCCCAGACCCCGCAGTCCCAGTCGGCTTCCCCTGTATGGGCAAATCACGCACATACCTTGACCACACATTGATATGACCCACCCTGTGTGCACATCGGTCATTCAGCCGTCACTTATGCTTATCTGCTTACTCATGCGGGCCAGCCCTGAAGATAGACGAGGGGACATCTTTGTCTCTTCTAACCATTCCTCGGCAAAATCCCAGCTGGTGCTAATAGGCACCAGTTTATGTTAAAATTTACCAAGAGTGTCACCTTGGTCGAAACATGCATTTATTTGAACCTAATTGTTTTAAGCTACGACAACCCACTTTAAATTTATCAGCCAACTTGTTGTGGCCTGTGAATTTAGTGCGATTGTTTATATGGATGCATTACAAAGCATCGATATGTGCGTCAATCTATAATAACGACTTGCCTTATTGTGTTTTCTCCCGTTTCCCTCTTTTCCGGGTCCTTCGACCATCAAAATATATCTTGCAAATCATGAATACGACCTAAACCGCTTTGATTTACGGGTCGGGTTTATTTCGGTTTCAAAGTTGCAGAAGCTCTTCACGTTATTTGTATAACAATCACAGAAGCTGCGGTAGCAGAATACATCACATCGAAGCCGTAAAATACGACTGTGGCGATAATATCTAAAATACACAATATTGTGGTAGACCTTTCAATCTTCATAACAGCAAATAATCACATGTCGGTCTTGGTAAGGGGAGTATTTCCAAATGGACACAGCAGGAACTTTGAAGTTGCAGCAAAGTAACACTTAACTTGAGTGGGAATTAAGCACTTGTCAGAAACCTGAATCAACTAGGGAGAAAAAGTAAATAAAGTTGATTTTTGACATTATAGATGCCTCCCACAATGAAACTTTCTACCGCTGACTACTTCACTCTTCTAAAGCACAACTTCATCCTCAAAAGAACTGATGGAATCGTTCACCGTGAGTTTTTTACCCCAAAACCTCAAACATTTAGCGGATAGGATCTGGTCCACACAACTCCACACGCGGCAATTGTTTGTCATGCAACACCGAATGACGCCCGTATTTACCGTGATAATTAAAGCGAAACAATTTATCACTCATTTAAGTAGTATGTACCGAAATTCAATACTTGAGTAGTTATGCGGACTACTAGTTTATTGGTTTAAATGTGGAATGAACTACCTTTTTAAATCAAGATATATCTAGGAAAAGTCTGGTTTTTCTCACAAAATTCCCTCTAAATATTTCCTTTTTCAAAATTTAGATAAATTTCATTCCACTGTAATCGAATAAAATTAATAAATTAGTAGTAAAATGCAAGTTCCATGCATTAAAAGAAACTGATCACTTGTGTAAACTAGAGATTAACTGAAAATATTTCCAGGAGCAGTGTCCAAAGAGGTTTACTATCTTCTTCGTAATGAAAATGCCTAAGTATTAACCCCTTGATTCGTACTGAAATAAATACCCCAAGAAGCAAAAAATGTGGTCGGTTTGTTGGCAGATTTAGCATAGCAAATTATTCTGACCATTCACGTAGGAATTGTTTATGATAAAAAAGCTTGGGGAAAATTTCCTTTAAAACTGGTGGCTCAACGTCGGAGACGGTAGGTGCGCAATTGTGTCCCAAAGTCTTAGAAATGACTCAACCCCTCATGGCCAGGATTAAGTTGCCACGATTGCTCGACTAGGCAGAAGAAAAAGATAAAATTTATCTAAAGGAGCTTTCGACCCACAAATTGGGTTAGACTGTCCCCACTGGAAAAACCAAAATGACGTCGGAGGCAGGTAAACATGTGACAAGTAGTGATGAGGTTAAATCGTGCCCTTTTTGTCATTTCTACTCCGTTTAAGCCATAAAATATCTTAACCTGCCGATGAATTCTGTGGATAGCATTAATCCTCGTTCACATTCATCCTGATAGCCAGTTTCTCCTGCTGCAGGTAATCTTTTCTTCAAATGTACACGAATCGCGTTTTATGTGTTTAATTTGCTCATTTGGATTACAGAGTTCCAAATGAAGAGCATTTGGAGATGTTTGAATGTTGAGAAATAAGTCACTGAATTTGTGAGCAGCATGATAAAGTAATCTCTCCATCTCTCCTCCTTTTCTGCTGCGATTAAACGAATTTCGTGAGCCCAGAAACCTTGTGAGAATTTGCAGAAGTAATCGGCTAGGAGCATGAGGCCAATTGCCATAAGTGTAGCGAACGACTTTTTAATCCAACATTGGGGTGCTGTGACGGAGTCTGATAATGTTTTCACAAATTCCAGCCTCTTGAATGTTTTGCAACACCTCGCAGTTAGCATTCCCACCAAGTTCCCCCAAATGCTCAAAAATCATGTGGGGGTACATGGGGTGTGCGAGGACGGAATTAACCCGGGAATCAGTGTTCCAGCCGATTAATGCGTATGTAGATGTCGCACTCTGTCTGTGCGCGCGTTTTCGGCATTCAAGAGATTGTCTTCCAGAAACCGTACTTCTTGCTTGCTCTGCTTAAGATCTCGGTTGAGTTCTTGCTTACTGAAATAAGTGCTAGAATATCGCAGAAATGTATGGATTTTAAGCTAAAACAAATCCTTTTCGAGGCAAAAAATGTATAATGAGTCATTTGGTTTTGGTTACATCATGAAATGAGTGAAATGAATTTTCCACCATTCAAGTAAACGGACGTCTGGAGGTCGAGTAAATTCCACCTAACAGTACGGCATCCGAATTCCATTAACTTCTAAAACTAGCAGTTGTTTGAGCAAAAAGTTATATGGCACCCGATTTCTCGAAGGTTTTGCTGATCATCAGAAATTAAGTGATTGTGAAAGGTGTAAAATTGTCTGAAGTTGAGATTTTGAAGCTTGATTTTACGAAGCACCTCCCGATGAAACTTCAAAACATTACATTCCTTCTCGTATCATCAATGCAGGCAATTTCGCTACCTGCTTCATGCTGATAGCTAAAAAAATCGGGTAGTCAACCTATCCGCTTCTCCTAGAGGTTGCGTTAGAAAACTTGACGAACTTGCTTAACTGATGCTTAAAAGCGAGTAAAGCATGGAATTTATTTCCTAAAATTGCTAAATGCCTGATTCTGTGAACATTCTGTCACAAATGTCAAAACTTGATCCCACTATCTTTTATTCCTTGCGTTGTATTCACCTGTGAAAATCATTACCGATGAAATCTGCTGTTAGCTCATGTCATTTCGGATTAAATGTATTAGCTATTTAGCAATAGTACAACTAATTGAAACAAATACTGTCAAAGTTAAACTTCATCAAGCAAATTCGCACGAATTCCTTACAATAAGATTTAAATGAGACAAAGTGTAAGAGAAAGAAGACGATTCTGATTTACTTCCAAAACCTTCCAACTTTAGAGTACGGATGTGGAATTTCTCGATGTACATCTTCGTTGAGTCCTTTTTCATGCATATGCCGATGCGTTCTGTGAGGTCAAGGCCATTTATTAGTACACAAATACTGAAGAATGCCAAAGAACCAACTGGCAAACTGGCCATTCTCACAATGTACTCACATTATCAGCATTGGGGACCTCCGTATTAAGGTCCTTAAACCTTGGTTATTCCAGGTGAGATCTTAACACTGTCCGTGTTCACACACTCACATTGAACTGAACAACATACTCTATGTTATTGGCGGATTGTTATCTGGATTCTCAAGTATCATTAATATTTATCAACCAACTAACGAAGCGACTCTCTTTGTAATGCATTTGAATGAATACAATCTGCTTTTAACAGTTAATGCATGACTTTTGAGTGATACCTATCAGATACTCTTGAAGGACTTTTGCAAATGGTGTACGTGTAAACTAATTGCTTCATTTCTCAAAGCATGTTTGCGTAAAAGTTCCTAGAAGGAAGTATTTTGTAACAATTCTTTACATCAGCAACAGGTACTTCCATATTATACAGAGCAGCGGGTCTTCCTCATCGAAATCCACCCATTTATCTTTAAGTTATGCATTTTTCCTCTTCCAAATCAAATTGTCTGCAGCACAACTGACAGGTACGTTTTACTACCACACACCAGGCGTCCACCAAATTCCGTGCAAAGTGGACATTTGAAGGTGATATTTAACAAACAGAAAAGAATAGTCGGCGTATTTTGCTTATCCCTACGGGTTTAAATGATTCTTTATGCCAAAGCTAGTCACAAACCGATTTGAAATGTTTTAGTTGGCAAGTTGATTACATCACTTTTGCAATTCCATTTTACTTTCATGAAACTATGTTAAAATTAATAGATCTCTCTTCTAGCATTTTTATGGCAATTTTGAGTTGTTTTGTAAGGGCTAATGGGTACTTTTAAGGTAGATTTACTCTTGGATTCTTGTTCCTTTTCATTTATACTACTATACCTAAAAAAGTATAAATCTCAGTAACGCAAACTCTAACGTGTTTTCAAAGCGTTTAATGTGGGGAATTGAGTTGTCCACCCCTTATGCAAGTAGATGTTTTGAGACCGAAACATTTCCTTGAAAAGTGTGCATCTTCATAACCGTATTTAACTCAGAAACTGGTAAATACTCGAGCCAAAAGGGATGTAACACCTATTTAATTGAAGGAATGTTAAAATGGAGCTTAAATTGTGTAGTATTATAGTCCTCTCTTTTATCCTCATCTATTAAAATAAAGCGAGATTAGCTTATTAGTAGAGCTCTGAACCACTCCTGACAGGAAAATATATTGACGAGGTTCAGAAGGGCTGAGGGGCCACTGGCATGGCCCGCAAACCATACTGCCCAGCCGAAGTAGAATGGTGGAGCCTTCAGTGGCCACGTAACTAAAACAAAGAACAGAGCTAACAATCGAAGTTTCACATATCTTTTTCAATTACCTAAACACCCTCATTTACAACTTACATCTGATTAGCAATTGGACAATCAAACTAAGATGTAAGTTTAATTTCCCTCATTCATAACGAATAAAAAATCCACGGTGTTTTTAAATAAACGATAATTCTTCAAACTGAAGAAGAGATGACATCGTCAGCAAATTGAGAAGAATACAAAAAGCGAGTGGAAATGACACCTATTTGTAAGGGAACAAAATTGTTTGGTGATCTAATAAAAGCTACTTATAGGAGCACTCAATTTGGTTGCCAACTTTCGCAGGCACCTTGTTGGAGTCCTGAGCAGAAGACCCGAGAAGGCCAAGATTTTGGATCAGAGGTCTTTACTGTTGTCGGTCTTGAGCCCACCGTGTATTCCTAGCGGATCTAGAGCGTCCCAACTCTCGTGTATACAAATGTTCTTGGGGACTATGGAAGCATTTGGGCACTTAAAGGCCGCCTAAACAAATGATTGGCGGATCAGAAGCAAAAAAACAGGAACAATAATTGCAAATTTTCCAAGAATGTTGGTCAAGAGGCGTAACCAGGTAAAATTCAAAGCTTGAAAAGTCCTGAAAGTGGAAACAAAAATGTTTCCTGAGGGTTGTTACTATTACCATTTGAAAGCTGCTACACTGCGTTTTTTGTGGATTTTTCATCTGCGAGAAGCAGCCTAGATTGTTTTCACCACTGCAGAGGTGTAAGAATGCCATCCGTAATGTAGAAAGACCGAGTGGTCATAGTGGGTATAGATTACATAAAGTTCCCTTCGTAGATTACTTTGACAGTACAAATTAATCGGATAGAGGAGGTAGAAGTATAGAATCCCACATAGTGAAATGATCCTGAAGAAACCAATCCTTTAGCCAATGACGTTTTTGGAATAAGCGATGTGGTTTGAGTCTCCAACGCCGTTACACATCTCAGGTTGGTGACCTACTCACTTCTTTTAACTGGGTACCACGACTGTTGGTGCTTGATTAGTACTTAAAACTGAAAGGGCGTTTGTGAATATTTTACTCATTGAACACTTTCTTATTCCCCCTTTGTGTAGATTTATTAATTTGATAATTGAATAAGTGCTTCAGGAATAGTATTATCACACATCACATTATTTATTTTAAATCCACTTATTCCAGTCACTTTTCTAGGATTAAGTGACCCCTAAAGGCTGTTTTGTTAAGCAAAATAATTTAAGTGAATAAACGCCAAACATTTGTTCTGAAGAGTTGAAATGAGTACCTTTGTTTCGTACAACCAGGCGCATCACTTTTGTCACTTGATAATCGCCATCGGGCACAAATTACAATCTCTAGTGCTTTTTAACGGGACAAAAGCCTACCATTTCCACTTTTGTGCTGAGTTTTCTCTCTAGAAAGCAAGGGAAAATACTTTTAGCGGATTTGCTTCTGCTTTTACTTTTGCTTTCCAGTTGCCAACTCCAAATGACATGTGATTATGTGGATGCCTTGTACCAAGGAACCGTGATAGTTACTTAGAAAGTGGAGCCAGAAGAACAAGGGAGATGAGATGAGATGAGGAAGCATCTCTCCCCAATCCATCCTAAAGTGCACCACAGGACGTCGTATGCTGCTTCGCAAGACAACGAAAAGCGCTTTCTCCCGACTCATTGTTTGGTCATGACAGTTCCCCAAGAAGTTTTTCTTGAAAATCTTTGAATCGAATAGAGTTGTATAAAATAGTTACCCGATCATCTTATGTGCCCTTGGCCGTACAACCTCAAGCCACGGCTTACTGATCTGACGGTTCAAGCGTGCAATGGAGGATTGCACATTAGAAGGCACCAGAGTGATAGACTGGCGCAACCTCCATGTTTCGTGGAACATTCATATAAAAAAAACCCAAGAAAATTTAAAATATCTGTAAACCATAACCACCTAATAAACAGGGCTATGTCAAAACTCGAAAGCATGTATCTGATCGCCGGATATGCTCGACATAAAGTTGGTTTGTCAAATTGAGTCATTACAAAGTCCCTACTTCCAATGTAATTGGGGTTGGGCCTAAATTCAAACAACACCTCCACAAATCACTTAGTAATTGTAACAACTAATTGGCAATAAAAGATGAAGTCCTTAATGATTATTAAATTAATTTATTAACTTTTTACTTGGCACAAACATTGTTCATAATTCCATTACCAGTTCACGAATAATGTAGTTTAGATGCTGTCTAAAACAAAAGGTGTTCCTACAAGTCATTTTCTGCAATTCACTATTTCCTAATACAACTTACTTCACAACTATCAAAATAACGATCGGCACTCAATAACATTAGCATATCTTCCAAACTAACTTGTCTTAACGTTCATGATCGCCATGTTTCATTAATTTGTCTACATCAGCATTTATTTTACTATAACCATTTTCTCAAAATAGCATCCCCTGTGAGTAATGAAATTTGTAACAATATACAAAGGTTGCCTTTTGAAGAGAAAAATAAAAGTTGGCACATTACCCTGCGGGAAATTCGATTTACCTTAAAATGGTGTTGGAAAACGATAAATGCTGATATATCGCCTGGGTTGAGAGTAATTGCTATAGGAATCATCCGGCATTAAAATAAAAATTATTACATTTTTGTACTTTTTTAAGGTTCTACCCGTGGCTAGTGTTCCCTGTCAGGGAATCAAATGCTGATTATGTGATACATGTTTGTCCGAGTGGTTAGATGAATCTGGTTAATGCGAAGACGCCATCAATCTCCGAGGAGGTGAATAAGGAGCCAAACCCCAATTTTTTAGATAAAACTTTCAATATTTGCGAAATCTCACGCCACCGCCACGCAAGCTGCGTTCGTCTAACCAGTTTTCTCGATGTAGACCCATGAAATCAGGGAGAGAAGGGAAAATAAAAGAAGATGCTACATTTTAACCGAGTTAACTTTAAGCAATCCGTAGGAATAAAACAGTAAGACTTGTGCTGGGTCTTCCTAGTCTGAAGATAAAAACTCAGTTTTTGTTTTTAAATTAATAAAATTTTAAGTAAAGTAGATCATTTGTAGCCGCCTATCCCCTCAAACTCATTAATTAGAGGGAGATTAAAACCGTTATCTTGACTTACAAGTTAATTTTTACACAAAACATACTCATAAACTTTGATATTTATTAATGTGCAGAGCGCTGTAAAATGGGAATGGTCTGAAAATTTACAAAACTGATGTAATGGGCTTGGTGTCTCTTTCTCTCCGCCTTCAGGTCCTTCAAACGAACGGATGAGATGGGCGAGGACATGCTTTACTGGACAACGATTGATAAAGGGTGAAGATTTCACGGTTAAGAATCTTAAGGGTACGTTTCCTCCTTGGCAGTTAATGTCTTCCGAGTCGACAAGAGGTTCTCATTTACTGACCGCCTCTCGCTCAAGAGGCGCATTCAAACAGGCGTGTATTATAATGGGTACCTTTGTCAACAATGAATGCAATTTTAGAAATTCACAGGTAAATCACTATTATAAATGATTCTCAAATGTGAAAGGTGCTGTCTCTACGATCTACTTCTCAGTTAAGCTCTTAAATACATGCTTGTTCGAATGCACCTTTTAGACAAGAAACGGTCAAAGTATGCGAATTTCTTGACAAGGCAGGCACCATTAGTCCCTTTGGAGAAAGCGAGATCCAACTGCGCTATAACCGCAATCCCCTGTACCCATTTAATTACACTATCAAGTAAAAGTTAATTTCATCAATCCAGTCCGCTTGTTTAGAGGGTGTGGAGGTAGGGGCGGAAGTGTGGAACACCTAGCCTATTAAGGAGCTCTTCATTAATAAGAAGAACAGGTTTTAACCAACCAATGGGTTCATGAATTAAGGCAAAATTATTTCTGAGGAAAAAGTAAAACAAATAATCATTTTAAAGGCAAATCTTACCAGAATTAATTCGTCAAACCGGATTGGCTACTTTTGGATCTGATTTGCAGTGTCATGAATTGAAGTTCATAATGACTGAAATAACTAATTACCTCCTAGACATTAATCATGGGAACTTTAATTATGAATTACCTACTTCCCATACGTGCAACATTTGAGCTCTTTACTTCCCACAAAACTTGTTCATGATTTCACTAATTTCAACAATTTGCATTTATTTGACTTGTTAATTTTGAATCCGAATTTGTCGCAATTTTCACCAGACATTCCCTGATAAGAAAGTATATTTTTATCCATCCACCTTCCTAATGCACTATAGTTGATCCTTTTATTTTAAAATGACAATTATCTTATCAATTTATGCGTAGAAAATTCTCTTCAACACTTTGGGTTAAAGGTAGATTCTTCTTTACCTATGCATTGTCATCTCACTTCGTTACGCTTAATTTATGCCTTTTGAGGAGAAAGGAGGCTCTATAAATTTAAATTAAAGGTATTAAAATCAATAAAATAGTTAAAAATATTGCTTAGAATATCAAATTGATTAGGCGTTTATATTTGACGGAAACAGTTTGCAATTCAGGCTCTTCCTTATAAGGAGAAATACAAAAAAAATTTGAAGACCTTAAATCTGATGGGCTTGAATAAGCGCTTACACTCTCAGAAATATTTTGAAATTAAAAATGCGCGATTTGATATTAAAAAGTACTTCTATGGAGTAAAGGGACAGAAATGATGGTCTAAGATATCCATTTGGATATAAGTGATTTCTGAGCCATTATAAATTTCATCGTCAATCGTAGCTCTCATTTCTGCATTTATATCCCCTTCCACATCCGAATTTAGTTCATTTAAATCATAATTTTGAGGAGGTAATTTGGTGATATTGCGCAATATTTCACGTCCTAAAATGTAGAAAGTGGTGACCATTTTACCTCCTACTTTGGCCCACCTTCCTATCAGTCTGTCTGTCAGTCCTCCTATTTATCTGTCCATCCATTCAATAGCCGATCCAACAACCCATCCGACAATCGGCGGGCCAAACCTGACCGCTCAGTTTTTTAATAGACTAGGCCTAGTTGACAATGCCTCATTGCTCCTCATAGCTTCCCTTCCAATCAACTAACGAACGTGACCACCATCCTCCCCACTAACTCACTAATTTCATGCGTTGATTCAATACTACTCTACATTATCTACGGTCATCACGGTGCCGCCTCCTCTCTACCCAACACCGCAGTCACTCCACTACGCTTTGCGCAGCCCAACCACTCATCACGCATTGCCTCCATTCACCTCACGCCTCCTTCCATCCACCACTATTCACACCAACACAAATTGCACCCCTTGAATAATTTATGCACACCTCATAGCATGGCCACGTCTACAAATAATCACCTACTCCATACTCTGCCACCATCACATCATTACCTGCTTGGCAATGAAAGGCTACAATTACCACGCCGCATCTGCTACTCGTTTCCATCTCACTGCCTCCCTCATTAAGGCGTCTATTTCACCGTCACCTCCACAATGACATTCAAGTTACCTCGTTGCCACATGCACCTGCATTCGTACATCGCCTCCATGCTGACAATACACACTCTGAGACACGTTGAACTGGCCCCACAACAACCATTGAGGTTGCGGTGATGCTCGTGTTTGAATGTGCGAAGTAAGTGCATTCCGCTGGCTGGTTCAAATACATGACATGTGGTTCCACAACTCACTCCTCAGTAGCTCCACACTGCCGGCTCCAACGACCACTTACAGGTGGCCATGAGGCGCATCAGTTGCTCCACTTCTTTTCTAACTTAACCGTCCCACCGCTGACGCATCTGATGAGACATTTCTGCTTGCAAACAACGCATTAGGACGTCTGCTTCGTATCACCAAATCATGTCAGTATGCCGACCTAATGAACTTGAAAATGGGGCTGACTTCACATTCACCCCTACTTGCGCGTCCCAATTTGAATAACATGACTTGGCAAAAACAACTGACGTTGGCGACCACAACTCTTCCCTCTCCGATCACTTCCCCATTACTTACCTGCACACGTTTAAGGTGTGGGATTTTGACAGAATTGTGCAATGTTTGCGGCTCACTGAAATGGCAAACTTGACACTGTTCAGGGCCTCACCTACTCCAGTAAACATCCGCTTCGACTGAGTCACTGTAGTCAAACCATTGCACTGCATTTTCACTACCTGTTCATCAAAGGAGTCTTCTGCTTTAGTACCACACATCTTGTCTATTTCCATCCCACTTGTTGTACAATGTGCTCACCTCAAAATAGGTATCATGAAACGGTGCAGTGCATGAAGATGGGGCAAAGTGAAGTGCGGTTGATGATGATGCGATCGCATTATCCCATTTCACATGCAAGTTGTGCATGGCCTTTCATTCACATTTCTTCCTTCTTCCCTCCTTCGTTCCTTCCTCCCAGCGCTTCTCCAGTCAGCGTTGAATCTACCCAACCGCTGAGAAAACCTCCATCTGGTCACAAATCAACCAGTCACAATTGGATCTCGCCACAAGACAGTGTCCGCATCGCAGGCATTCTGTAATTACCTGGAAAAGAAGCATAGGAGATTGGGAGAGTGCTCAAAGTATAGTTACACTCTTCACCTATATTTGGATGTGCTTACTCAACTGCGTCAGGATATCTTCTGGTCTTGTGAGACTCACCCGCGAGGAGTTCAATATCACTCCAAAGGTGGCACGTCGCAACATTTCTTGCAAAGTTACAATTTCATTTACAGAGGACTCATTTGCTGGTTGGAATGATTTCAAGGAGATGCACTTCATATGATCATTCTCTTACATCCGACTAGTCGATCGGCACTCATGTCTGATACTTCATTTCAATTAAATAACGACATGTTTGGCACCACGGTACTGAATGGATGATGACGTGTGGTTGTTATAAGTTTATCAAACAGTCTTCTGTAGGCAAGAAAAACTTTCATTTGACAAGGAGATGCCAATATGGGATTGTTTACCCATTCAGAGAATTGTGCCCCAAACGTAGATGCCATTGTGCAGTCTTCAAGGCAAACTCCCCGTCAGTGCAGTTAGCCCCTAGGGAGGCGTAATAGACGGTTTTTATTAAAATCCACAACTCAATCTAAAAAATTCCTACTGCGTTTATAAATTGTCTTGTCATGTCAAAATGTGGCATGCAGAACAGTTAAGCAAAAACCAACCAAATGAACAGTAGGATCCATCAATGTAGAATTTGAAAAAAGGGAGACTCTTTTAAGGCATTTATTAAAACACGCCAAAAAGGAAAAACTTTACATCGGAAACATGGAGTGGTTGAATTGTTTTATCTCTACTTCTGTTTATAAGACCTAAGGGTTCGGATTTTTGTACTTTCCACAGTCTAAACTCCGATTAGGAAAGTACACTGGGAACGAGGATGATTTAACACGAAATGACAAGGCAGGATATTTTACAATCGCCATGTAGTGCTCTAATGATAAAAATGTCGTTATTTAATTGAAATGAAGTATCAGACATGAGTGCCGATCGACTAGTCGGATGTAAGAGAATGATCATATGAAGTGCATCTCCTTGAAATCATTCCAACCAGCAAATGAGTCCTCTGTAAATGAAATTGTAACTTTGCAAGAAATGTTGCGACGTGCCACCTTTGGAGTGATATTGAACTCCTCGCGGGTGAGTCTCACAAGACCAGAAGATATCCTGACGCAGTTGAGTAAGCACATCCAAATATAGGTGAAGAGTGTAACTATACTTTGAGCACTCTCCCAATCTCCTATGCTTCTTTTCCAGGTAATTACAGAATGCCTGCGATGCGGACACTGTCTTGTGGCGAGATCCAATTGTGACTGGTTGATTTGTGACCAGATGGAGGTTTTCTCAGCGGTTGGGTAGATTCAACGCTGACTGGAGAAGCGCTGGGAGGAAGGAACGAAGGAGGGAAGAAGGAAGAAATGTGAATGAAAGGCCATGCACAACTTGCATGTGAAATGGGATAATGCGATCGCATCATCATCAACCGCACTTCACTTTGCCCCATCTTCATGCACTGCACCGTTTCATGATACCTATTTTGAGGTGAGCACATTGTACAACAAGTGGGATGGAAATAGACAAGATGTGTGGTACTAAAGCAGAAGACTCCTTTGATGAACAGGTAGTGAAAATGCAGTGCAATGGTTTGACTACAGTGACTCAGTCGAAGCGGATGTTTACTGGAGTAGGTGAGGCCCTGAACAGTGTCAAGTTTGCCATTTCAGTGAGCCGCAAACATTGCACAATTCTGTCAAAATCCCACACCTTAAACGTGTGCAGGTAAGTAATGGGGAAGTGATCGGAGAGGGAAGAGTTGTGGTCGCCAACGTCAGTTGTTTTTGCCAAGTCATGTTATTCAAATTGGGACGCGCAAGTAGGGGTGAATGTGAAGTCAGCCCCATTTTCAAGTTCATTAGGTCGGCATACTGACATGATTTGGTGATACGAAGCAGACGTCCTAATGCGTTGTTTGCAAGCAGAAATGTCTCATCAGATGCGTCAGCGGTGGGACGGTTAAGTTAGAAAAGAAGTGGAGCAACTGATGCGCCTCATGGCCACCTGTAAGTGGTCGTTGGAGCCGGCAGTGTGGAGCTACTGAGGAGTGAGTTGTGGAACCACATGTCATGTATTTGAACCAGCCAGCGGAATGCACTTACTTCGCACATTCAAACACGAGCATCACCGCAACCTCAATGGTTGTTGTGGGGCCAGTTCAACGTGTCTCAGAGTGTGTATTGTCAGCATGGAGGCGATGTACGAATGCAGGTGCATGTGGCAACGAGGTAACTTGAATGTCATTGTGGAGGTGACGGTGAAATAGACGCCTTAATGAGGGAGGCAGTGAGATGGAAACGAGTAGCAGATGCGGCGTGGTAATTGTAGCCTTTCATTGCCAAGCAGGTAATGATGTGATGGTGGCAGAGTATGGAGTAGGTGATTATTTGTAGACGTGGCCATGCTATGAGGTGTGCATAAATTATTCAAGGGGTGCAATTTGTGTTGGTGTGAATAGTGGTGGATGGAAGGAGGCGTGAGGTGAATGGAGGCAATGCGTGATGAGTGGTTGGGCTGCGCAAAGCGTAGTGGAGTGACTGCGGTGTTGGGTAGAGAGGAGGCGGCACCGTGATGACCGTAGATAATGTAGAGTAGTATTGAATCAACGCATGAAATTAGTGAGTTAGTGGGGAGGATGGTGGTCACGTTCGTTAGTTGATTGGAAGGGAAGCTATGAGGAGCAATGAGGCATTGTCAACTAGGCCTAGTCTATTAAAAAACTGAGCGGTCAGGTTTGGCCCGCCGATTGTCGGATGGGTTGTTGGATCGGCTATTGAATGGATGGACAGATAAATAGGAGGACTGACAGACAGACTGATAGGAAGGTGGGCCAAAGTAGGAGGTAAAATGGTCACCACTTTCTACATTTTAGGACGTGAAATATTGCGCAATATCACCAAATTACCTCCTCAAAATTATGATTTAAATGAACTAAATTCGGATGTGGAAGGGGATATAAATGCAGAAATGAGAGCTACGATTGACGATGAAATTTATAATGGCTCAGAAATCACTTATATCCAAATGGATATCTTAGACCATCATTTCTGTCCCTTTACTCCATAGAAGTACTTTTTAATATCAAATCGCGCATTTTTAATTTCAAAATATTTCTGAGAGTGTAAGCGCTTATTCAAGCCCATCAGATTTAAGGTCTTCAAATTTTTTTTGTATTTCTCCTTATAAGGAAGAGCCTGAATTGCAAACTGTTTCCGTCAAATATAAACGCCTAATCAATTTGATATTCTAAGCAATATTTTTAACTATTTTATTGATTTTAATACCTTTAATTTAAATTTATAGAGCCTCCTTTCTCCTCAAAAGGCATAAATTAAGCGTAACGAAGTGAGATGACAATGCATAGGTAAAGAAGAATCTACCTTTAACCCAAAGTGTTGAAGAGAATTTTCTACGCATAAATTGATAAGATAATTGTCATTTTAAAATAAAAGGATCAACTATAGTGCATTAGGAAGGTGGATGGATAAAAATATACTTTCTTATCAGGGAATGTCTGGTGAAAATTGCGACAAATTCGGATTCAAAATTAACAAGTCAAATAAATGCAAATCGTTGAAAATTTGATCATGCTTTCGAAATATAACTTACAAACACATATGCAGCAGTTTTGCTTGTTCGAAAACGACGGAAACATTTATTGTAAGAACTGAAGCAGCTTGACCTCTTCATTTACTAAAGAGGATGAAAATATTCAAAGTTCATTAATTATTCATGGGCTAATTACTAAATCCAACTAAAATTTAATGACTGTTAGAGTTGTACGAACTTGGATTATAAGAGATCATTTAAAATTGTTAGTACTTGCATGCTTCCATTGGAAAAGTGGATGGTTATGGTAGATGTTATATGGCCTCCTCAAACCTTCATTCTAGTATTAAGAGATCGCTTAATGCATTAGTCTTAAAAAACTCACATTAAGCCATAAAAATCCCATTTACGTATAAATTAACAAGTTCTAAGTAATAAGCGCTTCTAAAAAAGGTAATTTATCCCTACATTAATGGGGAAAACAATAAGGCGAGGAAATCACCCACCCATAGTCGTTTCTGGGCTCCAGAACTTTGGAGAATTAAAAACTTTTTTAGACACCCTGAATAGCCTTAGTATTTTAAACTATCGAACAAGTGGATGAGTAGTGATGTTCTGTTAATTATGCCACGTAAGTGTTCAACTTACTAACTGATTGAGTGCAAAGCTTAACCTGATTGCAATGTTCATGGTAAACCAATACACCATAAAACATTATTTAAGACATTGCTTTACTTAAGTCAGTGTCATCTACACTCTGCGTTTATGCTGCTACACTCCTTAAGATCATAAGCTAGCCATCTTGATGAACTTCGGGGCTCCTTCAGCATCGGGAAGAGGATTAGGAGATTCGATTTCCAAATCTGTCCCAATGGTCTAAGACTACGAATATTGGAGGTCGAGTGGAGGAAAGGCAAAAGTTCTGCACCCCAACTGTAATTACATTCACTACATTTTCATGAGTAGCACACTTTTGTAGATTGTCCCCATTGAAGTGAAGATAACTCTATTTTATGTTGAACATTAATGATTATAAGGATTTATTTTCATAAATGATAGGAAAAAGTGGACCCTACCTTTGCTGGCGTTAAGGTATCCACTTCTTAGTTCTGAGAGAATTAATAGCTTAAGAAGATTTTTGTTTTTTATCAGTTATGTATCCGAAAAAGATGAACTTGGTTTCCTCTTCGGAAGTTAATATCGTGCAGCGCCTTGGGACTTCATTGAACCCGAAAGAAGGCGCAATTCTCTGGCGGAATATGTGTCGTCAACCTACAGAATGCCTTTGGAGCTACTGGCAAGGCTCAGAGGCCAGGTTCCGGACAGAGTTGCAATGGTGGAGCCCCAAGTGACGCATTACCAAAGTTGAGAGTTAAACAAACAGTTCAGTTGCTTATGTTTATCATTCGACACGTAGGGATGAAAACAGAAAAGTTTCATCAACCGATCTTGAGAAGATATGGAATGTAGTACGAGCAAAATTTTGACTGCTATAAATAAGAGAAAATTTGCGGTGACACGCTAGAGAATTTAAAATTCAAGGTGGAGAAAGTGATCACCACAACTCAGATTCATGGTGGTTCCAAAAAAATTAAGCTGCTCAAAAAGATGGGAATAGGCATAAATATCTTGCCTCTTCGTGTTTTACTATTTTAAACACAGCTGTCTTGCTTCTGACATAAATTGGTTCCAACCGACTGGCCAAATGTCACACATTTGTGACGCTAGTATGGAACCTGTTATTATCCCTACCTCGAATAAGGCATTGTTCAAAAAAAGTTTATCCACCCAACAGAATCTAGAGATGCGCATAAAGTGCCGAGTTTTAACTAGTAGAATAAACAGAAATGGATTAAAAACTCAATTTACGTATCTGGCATTAAATCACGCCATATTTTAAAGTATTTGCCTTCAATATTTAACCTCTTTATGCAGAGTACTTGCGTGCAATCACAAGTGAATGACAGCTGTGCATTATTTAAACGCACTTCTATTGTCTAAGCTCTATTGCAGTTTGTTAAAAATCCCCTTTACAGAATTAATAAGTCCTATAAGTCTTGGTTTTTTGCCATCCTGATACTTATACCCGTACTTTAATATGGGATTTGATTGTACTGAATAAAGTAGTTTTGCCAAATTAAAAGAAAAATGAAACTTTGGAAGAGACCCTTTTACAAAATACTTAATTATCTAATTGCGTTGTGTGACCAAAGAGGTTTGCACAGTCCAGGAAATATTTCGCTGCATTAACTTTCAGCCACCTGTGAGAATTAGCGAACAATTGACATTTAAAAGGACCATGAAATTGTTCTTTCCCTCGCTAAAGTGCGTCATAAGGACTGGCTGTGCATTTTCAGTTGTTTGCTGGCTAATATATCTGACTTGTGACGTAAAATGGCTTTTATATTGCAAGTGTCATTAAGCTAGCGTCTATTTCATTGGTTATCTCCACCCCGTAGTTTTAAGGCTAGCACCACTTCATACCAAAGGACTGCACCTGACCTGTGTGGATGTGTGTTTGTTTGCATTCACAGCATTTATTTTCTTGCCAATGGGAAAACTATGGCCACTTAGATCTATCAACCCGACACTACGCGATATGATAGGATTAAATACAAAATATCACGGAGTGCATGAATACCTCTTCTTTCTCCTACTCTTTTTATCGTCATTTATTTTCCACTTTTTCGTATTCATGGTCAGTCAGAAATTGTTAATGCAACAAAAATGTCACATTGGGATTGGATAAGACTAAGGGAGGGAGTAGAGAGGGCGAGCGATGAAAATGAGTGGGAGATACTGTCACAACCTCAACCACAACCCCATCCTCATTCTCATCCTCTTCATCCCCCTGATGACACAATGGGAGACGAGACAAAATAAAAAATAGACTATTGGGAAAAAAAATGAAGCAAAAATGAAGGCAGCTGGGTTGTTTGCTGCAGAGGGGAAACATTTGCTAAAAGTACTGGTTGCGAGCTAATTTTTCACGGGAAGAAGACAATAGATTGATACAGCAATTTAGTTAACAAATAGCTTTAAGCTGTTAACGGTTGATTAATTTTATTAACCAAACACACTACATACTTGAACACTTTATTTGGTATAAAACGCAAAAATTACACCACTTAAGAGATTTGCAGAATTTTTCTAGAGCTTACCATTCCCAGAATCGTACAAATTTTATTGAAAGTATTGTCTGCATTTCAATATGCACTTTGATTTTCCAATTTTGCGCATCCTGTGCACTTTCTGCACGAAAAACCGTAATGGGTATTCACATTCTCTGACAGTTAACGCTTCAAATGGCCTTGGATCTGCGGCACAAATGACATAAAATGCATAGTTGGAAAGCTGTACATTAAATAAGAAAGCAGTATTGCAAAAAAACCAACTTGTCTTCCATCGTCATCTAAATGTGGTCCGTTAGATTTGATTTCACCTTCATCTTGTGATTGACTGTATTTCCTTTTTTGCTAATCCCTTTATTCTTAAAATATTCACCTATTGCGGAGATAATTAGGGTGGAATGTAGCTTTTAACTCCGGCACTTCTCCACAAAACTTCGGATGACTGATAACAAGGCATCATCACCATCATTATCACCAATGTAATAGAAAACTCTCTCATTTTGATACAAATTAGTCGTTGCCTCTAATTCTTGTACAGTGGGCGATTTCATGATAACTACACTCTACTGCGGAAGTATTTTCATTAGAATAGTTGAGGTCGAGGCTTCATGAAAGATGGAAATAGGGCATTTTGTCAAGGTCTGGTTGGGAACGACCCGTTGTATACCTAGTGCACTGCAGAACCTTCACAGATAACTCAACAAATAGCCAGGAAATTTGGACATATTTTGCTACCTTTTCAGTTAAAAAGGTGCATACTTATCAAAACACTTCCTGTTAATAACCCATCATGATTCACATTTGTTCAAAAAAGTAAAGCCACTTTCATTGTTAGGAGTAATGACGGCATTTTTCAGTATTATTACCTTAGAATCATTAGCCTACAGGTTAGATATGCATCATTTCCTCTTCCAGTAGCTACTTATTGCGGAGGAATTGTGCTATATGCCTCCCATTCAGCTAGTCACGTCATCTGAATTTCCTGTTTCTCGTCTACGGTTTATTTTATGGGAAAATTTTTCAAAGTAGATAACATTAATAAGTCTTTTTGGAATAATACGCCCAAGATTGTATCAAAAACCACTTAAACTGTTTCTATTGGTGAAGGCGCTTAAATGAGTTGTGAAAAGTTAGTCGGTTGGTTCATACTTGCGACTAATTAAAACACGATGCCCTTTAGATCTTTTTAATTTGGTGAAGGAAAGATTTTTTGACAAATTTTTCAGCCAAAATATTTAAGTGGGGTGCATAATTACAGGATGGACAAATAGATTCTTGCCACTTATGTAGTAAGAACCTAATGAAGAACTCTTCATTGCTAGGGGTAACCACCATTCCTACCTACCATCCCTCTCAAATGAGGCGGGATGGCTGAAAATCCCTCTTTCATCAGGCTTTCCATTATGAGGGCGATAGCAGCCAAAGTTAACTACGGTGGCATTCATACAAAAACAGCGCCATCAAAATCAGTCTCTAAAGCTGAGCTTGAAGAGTTTTCCAGACGCATAAGACATACAGTCCATTAAATATTTTATTTTGCTTAAAAGCTACGAAAATTACTTTTGTTAAGAATTTTAATGCCTCTAGGCTCATTTACTGCCAATCAACTGACACCGACATAAACAAGTCCTCGGTTCCGCTGGTCTGGCATAAAACTGTGTCTGTGATAACACTTTAAACTTATGATTAATTGCTTTGCTCGGCACCGTTTTCTTTTACCTATCCCCCCATTTTAAGAATTTCGATGTGATTTACAAACAGCGTGGATAAAGGTCCCAGTAGATTGAGGATAGTCTTAAAAGTTATTTGACGCAAAAATACTTATTTTCAACCCTTTCCTAGATCTTTTTACAAACTATCAAAAAAGAGACATTTTTTACTAACTTTTCATGAAGTGGTCAAATAAGTCATCCCGTCTTGACTGTTTCACGCCTCCTTCCAAAGTTACAAACTTTTCAGTTTAAGCTATTTTATAATCTTTGCTTAAATAATGAATTTGGCTCCAATTCTAACCTAAGCAGTCGTTGATTTTCAACAAATTTCCTTGCACCATCAAAAGCCTCGAACGTTTTTACAGACATACTAGCTAGAAATCGGCGGTCTTTCCAACGTTACACGAGATTCTTAAGTGTAATTGTCCTCAAGTTTTGGAAGTAGGTGAACTAAAAATTTGTTATGGTTTACCGCATAGCTCTCTGCAATGATTTGTTGAGAGTTGGGGAGAAAGTATTTGTAAAATGGATGCCTCTGTGGACAATTTAGACCTCAAGTTCTTGACTTCAGTTTCAGAGACACAAATCCTTTTGGTAGCACTTCCTCTACTGCTATCAAAGATATGGCACTAACCAAATATATCATCCATACTAAGTGGAAAAGTTGAGTTCATTTGACCACCCAGTCAGCATTAAAGTAATCATGCTTTAAACAACCTTTCATTCATAATAACAACTAACAAACCAACCCCTTTAGCTGTAGTGGTGGAATGAAATTGTATCAATGATTCATCATGCTCAGGGGTGCCCCTTCAAAGAATTTCACGTTAATATTGATGAGGAAAGTAATTGCTGACTGACGTGTTCAAAGATTGGCGATTTCTTTAGCGTAGTACTCAATGTGAGTGAGGATGTCACAGTTTGATAGAGGCGAAGCAAATGATTCTCACCCAAATATCACACACTAACAGAAGACTGTGATTGAGACAGTCTGTTCTTCACCCATGACATAAACATTATGAAAATCAAGTTATACATTGCAGACGCATTACTGACTGACTAACTGACTTGTGATGCAAAAGATCTTTAAATTACTTATTTTGCTAAATAGATGAATGTTTCAATTCCTACTTACATGCCACACTTCCAACACATGCAGCGTGTGAATGTGTGTTGGAGCGCAGATGAATTTTTTGAGGTCTTTTTACCCTACATTATGAGATATGGTACCTTCTCGTCCTCCTCCTCATCTCGCCCCTCCTTCTCTCATCCTTCTTTTTGTTTTAATTTTCTCTTCGTTCTCTTTTTATTCAGAATAGTTTAGAAGTTGCTAAAGCTTCTAGAATGTAAAAATTGCTGGTGAGAAATTCTCATATTACATTTTGAGGTCAGGTAGAATTTGCAAGGAGGTAGAAAGGGAAAGAGAGATAGGAGAATGAGATGCCGCCATATCCGTAACGTTAGCCCCATCCACCTCATTCCCCTCGTGACATCTGTTTCAGTGATGATTACGAGCCTTCCTTGGCATCGAATACACATGCTGGGCGACGAGCCAGAATAAACGAGAACATGTGACTGGGAAACAAAATGGGGTAGAAAAGGAGATGGCTGGGTTGTTTATGTGAAAAAATTTAATCCATTAGTTAGCTTTTAGTTTGTAGGGGAAGAAAAGTTAGCTCTTTTAAATAATAAGTGAAAATAAATAAGATTTCACATTAATCTAATTTGTTTATTATAAAAATGTCACGATTTTATTTGTCTACCCCACAGTTTCGCATAAATTAGGCATAACTTGGGTTAATGACCTACTTTTTTTAAAAAAATTTATTGTAGCCGTAGGGGGACCTCATCTAAAACACGGCCCATAAATTCTTCAATGTGTGCCGCTAGCGTAGGTATTGCCTTCGGTATGCTGCGGTCTTTTACGACATTCTTAAAGCTGCCAAGGATTTTAGAAGCTTCCATACTTACAAATTATTTGAAATCATTTCCAATTAGTGGGGACGAAGAGCACTTTAAAGTATTTGACTCCTCCATGAGTGGAAGAATAAGCTAAGATTCAAGAAAGGTAGGAACGACATTCTATCACAAGCTGGGTATTGTAAACAGAACTTATTGGGACAAGAATCTTGCTCTCAGGGTTGGCTATGGACAACTTGAAGAGTACGGAAATGTGTGACGAGTGTAGAGAGCTTCAGGTGTTAAACGACTACAAGTAAGACCAGGGTGATGGAATGAGATCCTTGAAGGTGGTCTCCAAAGTCTCCTCAAGTGTGGCTTAGGCTAATCGTACTACGGTAAATCTCGCTTGAATTCACTTATATACTTTTACAATGGGCCAAGCTGAATGTCAAGCAACAGCACCATTCAAAACGAAGAAATGCAACAGAATGTTATTTGTTTTGAGCAAGTGCCTTTGGTCCTCTTTGATTCCATCTTCCAACCCTTCTGTTGACCTTAAGCAGTATATCGGGCGTTTAAAATTGTCACGTTCAAGCTTTAAAATAACCTCAAAGTTTAAGGAAACTTTTAAATTTACATGCGAAATCAAGAGTGCTGTCATGGCGGTGATAAAAGTGGTAGTAGGTGACAGGTATACCCTACCAAAGATTAATAGCTCCATGTAATAAGTAAGTCTAACCCAGTCCAAACACCCTCAATCAAGATGGCGGGTAACATTGGTAGTGCATAATGATGAAAATTTTATTAATAGGGCACAAAAATTGTGGCTGTTTGTGCAGTAGGCCTCAACCAGAGTATGGTGACAGTAATGACAGGCATACATTGATTTGACATTTAAACTACCTAGGTATTTCAAAGATGTATGGTCATATATTCGTTAGTAATGACCCTAACTATGCTGTTCCCAGTCTACACCCTCAGCAGTCATCCCTGTTCATGACCAGCTGGTTGATGCATAACCGGCCTTCTGTGGAGGTAGCATAAGAGATCAGGTGGTTCCAAAGAACCATACTACACCGAAGATTTGGAGCCATAAGGTAAATGGTTTAAACAGAGGGCGATATACATGGCGAACTGTTATTGCAACAAAATTGGTGATATTTTTTAAACTCAACAGTCCCAATTTGACTTGAGCACCCCCCAGTATTTAACTAACTGGTGTCTCTATTTCACTTCAAAATATCCAGCATATCCTTCGTTACCGGAAGGCACCTTTACTGGTTTCAACAGTAGCAATAGTTTAGTATTACCAATAGTAGCAGCAGTAATAACGGAAGTATTCGTATTATGAGGAGCAGCAGTAGCATTAGGAAGGCGGGGAACAAATTCATGTGTGGCTTTGTGTACAGGCGGGAGGGTAGTTTCAACGACCTCTTCCAAGCGTCGAACGCTTTCGACACCGGGGTGAGTATGGATTGGACTGATGGTTGGAAGGATGGGCTGGTGGGTGGATGGATAAAATCACTAAACAGTGCTTCAAGACTGCCCGTTGAAGCCATAAATCGTTGAGGGGGGATCGCCGGCACTACCACCGCTGCCACCGCCACCACCACCACCGATGACACCACCGATACGGGCGGAAAATTGGTCCGAGGATTCACCTGAATGCGTTGATGAGGCCACTTCGTGGCCTATTGGCGCCGCTTGGCTTACTAGAAGTGGAAGAGAGGAAACTTTTATGAATTCAAACAAATTATTGTCGATATGATTGAGCCTCGTAATTTGTTAGTTCCCCATTATAAACATAAATCAGATGCGAAATTATTTCCCTTTTAAAGATTACGTTATTCACTCTGTATCTTTTGGGTTTTTTAGAAAATTATTTAAAAAGGGTTCAAAAAGTACACCATCGCAGTTTGACGTTCTGCAAAATCTAATGCACAATGCAGAGCGGTATAAACAAGCATGAAATATTAATTCAAGGATAAGGATTCCTTCCTTCCCATGATTTTCGCTACCTTTTCCACAAATGATCAAATTTAAGAAATTTAGATTAAAGTATTGCTCAAGTACTGGTGTTCATCAGGGCTAACATGGTCACATATTTCATGATTTTAAGGCAAAATGTTACGTCTCTCGGATGGAGTTAGATCAGACGTAAGTTCAAAGTTTCACTAAAAAATTTGTTTAATTACATTTTACAGTCACAAATTTTATGACGTATTGAAACAAGTCGATAAAACAAACCCGAATAACGGTTGCAATGTATGTAAATCTTAAAATATCGTCCCTTATTATGAAGATTTAAATCAATTTCTTTGAATAGCGTTGAGTCGACACACCTTCGGACCCAACAGCTTCTTTGAAGTAAAGATTGTGGCCTTTCAAAAGCGCTTGCTGACCCACTTTTCCACGCCAAGTTGGTATGTGTAGTGCATTTTGCATTTGTGAGAAACTAACTTTATGCGACTATAGCTAGTAAGAAGCCATTTAAAAATTTTGACCTTCAAATACGTCTGACTCTTTCCACTCATTAGTTCAGCCACAAGTACTGATTACCAATTATACTTCAAGACTGCAAAATACGTCCCTGTATCTTTTTCTGAGACCTTACTGCCATTTTAGGGTACAAGGAACCCGATAAATGGAAAATAACACTTTACCAGTCTTGTTTATAGTAAAAATAGTTTTAAACAGAAAGTTATCAAAACTTTATGGAATATTTAGCCTCTAAACCACTTACCTAAAGCGCGACAGCGTTGATTTTATTTTTTCGACTAGTGAAAATCTAAATATTATTTGCATTTATATGGGAATATTAGCTGCGCAATGACTTAATTGAAACACAAGACAGGAAACTTGATTTGAACAATCCATGTGCATACGTGGACAAAAAACCACTAGCCGCAGCAGATCTGCAAAAATCGGAGGAAGGTTGGACTAACTCCGATAAATGGTTCAGGCGCCATTATAACATGCAATCAGAGGAAACAATGCAGTGAATTCGTTTAAGGTAATTTTTAGTTCAGCTATCGGTTGTCGGTTAGAGAACATGATACGAGATCTATCAAAAGCTACAAAAAGAATGGCTATTCCTTCGATCAAGACTTATCCCCACACTGGTTACATTCCAGTCCATCACTGTTATTACGGGAGTTTATCGGGTGAAGGCAGCAGAAAGTGGGCGGAAACAAAGACAGAGAAGAGTTATAGCAAATTTAAAGTCTTTCGTAATAGCGTGCCTACTTAAACAAATTCTTTCAACACATATCACACATATATCAATCTGATTTCCTCACATGAGACTGAAGTCACAAATGTCTGACGTTCTCATTATCTATTTAGTAACATGAAAATAAATGTAAACTGTTGTTAACCTGGAAAAATGATCACAAACATTCCTAACGATAGTCGGAACGAAAAAAAAAACAGTTGAGTGCAATATGACGGTGGTGGTCCAAGACAAAATTCGGATAGAAAACTTTGCATTTCTAAAGCGTTTTTCAAAACACTGACTTAAACTCGGCTCCTCTAAATGCAATAAAGCGTGATCCAAAGGAAATTGTATGAAAGCTTTTAATCTAGCCATTGGGTAGTTTAAGGTCCATCAAGTCTCCTCAAAATGCATCCTTTGGTTTGCTTGGTTTTGAGTAACCACCCGAACCAAGGAAATTGAATACCACTTCCAAGTTCTTTCTCATAGATGGAATCCACATCAGCCACTTACCGGTTTGGGTAGCCCAAAAGGGTTGATGGAACTGTTGTTGCGATAGGGATCTTTGAATGAACGTGCCCGTCGGTGATGTCCAAGCATACGCAGCAGCTGCGGCAGCAGTAGCAGCATTGGCAGAAGCGGGGCCCTGATGTTGATGTAGAGGAGGCGAAGCGTAGAATGGTTGTTGAAGTATCGCCTGAGTCGACGTAGCCGCGTCCACCAACTGTCGATGGGCCGTAGAGTATTCTCCGACTCCCCATCCTCCGATTCCAGCAATGAAGGGCAGCCCATTTCCACTCTGTCCACCAAGAAGGCTTGCTGATGCGTATTCTGGACTCATTGTGCCTGGAGTATTGAGGAGTTAATTGAACATTCATAGAAACAAGTCTAGGGCGGGTTAATGGAAGTTTCGCTCACTTGCAGCCAGACTATCAGCATCGGATTCACCATGAACGCTCTGATACACTACGGAAGAGTCATGCTGGCGATTACTAAAGGTGGAAAAATAGTTTGCTCCGCGGTTGTTGTTATCGGAGCTTTGTTGTTGTTGCTGTGGTTGTTGAAATTGTAGCAGAGGATGGCCGTTTACAATAAGAGAGGGATGGCTGCGCTTGAGATCAATTTGAATCAACCCGTTGGCTGTGTGTACGGGAAGCTAAATTGAAAAGAATTTCATCTTTGAGTAAACGTGACGAGAAACGAACAAGTATCGGTTCGAAGGATAGCGATATTATTTACTTCAGAGGACTTTTTGCATAGAAGCGAATTCATTTTACTTGAGGAAAAGGCCTCCACAAAGTCTTTCTTTGTTTGTCGAGTTTGAGTTGGTATCGAAATAGTCTGAAATTAATCCTACAAACAATAAATTTATCCCTTTCTGTGAGATTTTCTGCTTACGCTGGAGGCGAATTTCAAAGGGAAACCGTGCAAAAAAGGGAAAGGAGAGCAGTGGATTGCAGCAAATACTTTTTATAAAGGCCACAGAGCCTGGCACACATGCCGAGCCAAAAATCCGCATTTATATTTGGTAGGCGAATATTTCGACAGAAGAAATATGTGTGTTCAGTGTGCTTTAAGAGTGGGAAACAAGCGAAGGCTCCGTTTATTTTCCTTAAAGTAAAATTATGCAAAAAAACGGGTGGATTGTGAAATAACCTTCCAATTAGTGGGGACAATTTGGACTAAACTATTGTATCTGGGCCTTAACGATCTCTTCACAGACTATCCTACCGATGTCAAGGATTTTTTGCTTTTGATTGCCATTACAAAAAATTTATTTTAAAAATCCCTTTTAAGTAGCTGAATCTAGGAAATGGTAGAATTGAAATGTCCAAAGGGAACAGAAATGTTACATTTACTACCGGAAAAAATTCAATTGCCAAAAAAGGAAAGACCATACACATAAAAGTACGGATGAGAAACTTGCATCAGCAAACTCACAATTCAAACGTAACATGTTATTTCAATCTTTAAAACTAGAAATATGAAGGATTCTCGCTGCCCACTGTCTTTGTCAGTTGGGAGTGAATTTGTGGTAAATAATAAGATGCCAAAGACATTAAGTCATGAACCAGAAATGCATTTCAGGATTTGTTATTTAAAGTCAGTGTTTAATATTCAGCCTTCCTAGCAACTTTACCACTTTCGCTAATTCATTTGGTTGAGCTTTACTTTTGAATAAGAGCTCTTGCGAAACGAAAGAAAGTTCCAAGCAGATGTCGATTCCAAGTAGGCTGATTAACTATTTGCTACAGTTCAAGCAACCTCTAATGAACATTGTATACAAGAAGATATTACAACCTCTGAACGCATAATAGACTCGATTCAGGCCTTCGCATATCATCTTATATCCAGGCACACAAACACGTTAGGCCTCTACATCGTTGCTAAATGGAACTGGTCGCCATCCTTTCCTTATTTCTATAAAGGTGCCTTTTCGATTTTGCTGCGTCCGTGATCTTTAAAAACAATCTAAATCACTGCAAGATCTCCCACCACGTTCTTTGTGACATTCCAATAGCTGGTTTATGTTGAATTATGTGCGGTAAAAAGAATCAGAGATCTTGAAACAGCAAACAAACGAATACAGAATGCTCCTGACCTGGAGGCGATTTGAATTTGTTTGCTTCTTTGTTTTATGAGAGTTTATTGAATTAATCATTTCGGTAGTGCGTGCGTTAGTGTCAATTTAAAACAATAAAACACTTTGGCTGTGATGATTACTTTGGCTCTAGGACTCCGGTCATGAAAATGGCAAAATGCTCTTACCGAAGTGACAGGGAAAGACGGTAGGGCTGCCTCATTTCGAGTGGGTGCGGAGGGCTGTGGTTGAAAGGCGGCGGTGGCGGTAGAGGTCATTACAGGCGAGGAGTGCGCGGACTGTGCCAGCACTTGCTCGTACTGGTGAGTTGATGGAGACATGATTCGCACCGCACTGGGCTTTCCCGCGCAACGCGAACGAAAGAGTTTTGTCGCCATAGAGGTGAGAAGGCGCTTTGCAAGGGGACGACCGCTAACTCCACTACCTCCATTCTGCACCACTGGAAGAGCGGGAACACCGGTATAAGCGAAGAAAGAGCCGTCACGAAAACCTGGATCTAGAAACGTTTAAAACAGAATTAGGGGAAACGGTGAAACTTAACATCTTTTGGTGAATTCCGCAGGGTTAGGAAAAAATAGGTTAGAGTGGCTTGTGAACGCGGATTCTTACAGATGATGAAGGGGGAAGTGCTGGAGGCTTGATGGCTTAATAAGCTGGAGTTTGCGCAGTCGCAATCTGAAAATAAGGCATCGGAGTTAAGATTTTCTTTGTGTTTTAACGTCCCATAATGCTACCACAAAAAATACACGCATTTATGGAACTTTGTGGTCATCTGCTATTCATTCCTTGTGTAAGTAGCATGAACCTCTAATAATGTTACCTGTTACTGGTTTGCTAGATTTTCCTTACACAAGTAATACAGTTTCTTTGAGGCTAGTATTTGCGACAAAAATCCTCGCAATTACCCCATTGTCACATTAGTGCTAACGTGGTGTGATACGTTTGACAATTTCCACGCCTAGCGATAAATATCGTCGCCTTCACCGGCACATCAAAGAATGTTTACATCTGACCAGAATGCCTGATTCATATAAGGGAAAGGCAGATATTGTGGGTGGATTTGTTTGTCTCATAAATGGCTTCATTTCACTGAGGCATTGTTGTGATTGCTGACGTTGATACCAAGGGCATCGAGAAGACACAGTCTATGTACAGAAACCATATTTAGCCCTCATTAAGTAATGCCGGTAAAACATCTACCGCTAGTCTACCCTTTTTTTCCTTCTGGTGATAATTAAATGCTTAAATACTCCTAAAATCCACATAGCTCCAATGTCCCTTACAAAGTGAGATTTTGTGACTTATTGTGATGGCGGACTCACCTGTATTAGCCACTGCCACATATCCCAATCCACCGTCAAACGATGGCTGAGAAACAGCATTTGCTGTGGTGCAGCCACCACCACCGCCGTTAGTGATTGAGAGACCCGGCCACCGAAAGAGTCCCACACTGCCAGACTGAGCCTTCAACAATTTCCCATTCGCGGACTGTAGTTCACTTCGCGAATCCTGGTGGCGTTTTTTGCGTCGTTTTTGCATCCACGCGATAGAGAAGCAGGCTACACCGACTAGTAGGATCATGAAACAGCAGAGGAAGACGAGGATAAGAACGAGCATTGTAGGTCCCTGGTAGGGAGGTGGATCGATGACTCTTAGGGGACCTCCATTGGCTTCGTTGATGAGGTTTTCAAAATCTTCCTCCTCGTCGTCAACATCGCCCGCTTTAGAAATGTGATTGATGCTATTGTCGTCGTTGACTTTGGTCTTGTCTACGGCTGGAAGATACTGTGTCTCCATCAATGACGAAGAGGAGAAAGGTTTTTCTGTAGAATATAAGAAAATTGAGTCGACAGTGATACTCAGGAAATTAGATGCAAGAAGACCAGAAGGTATTTACTGGTTTCTTGGGACGAGTACATCACTTACACCATGGAAGCTCTCAATTCACTTACCGGAAGCTCGGCTTAGGTTTTCAAAATTCCGTCTGTCCAGCCCTACTTCGAGATACCCAGCACATGGTAAGTAAAATCTCTTCATACATGTCGTTGTCCATCGTACTGAATGTATCGCATTTGTTGATGTATTGAGCTGCTGATGGATCCCACAGTTAGAAATGGCAAAAGTAGTAAACAATTTCACAAACAATTTGCCTTTTGCATGAGGTCTGGATGGGTAGCATCGATGAAATAGAGCATACTAGGTGCAATAATTTGCTTCCTTATTTTATCTATGGGACCATAGCTTTTATAAACGTCTTCTTGACACAAAAATCAACACAGGATAGTCATAGAAAATCTGCCATTTCGACGCACTTAGGAAGAAAAAATCAGCCAAATGCTTTGAAGATCAGGAAAAAAATGCAAAAAGGACGAGAGATATTTTAAGTGATTTGAAGGAGCATATAGTTTAGAGCCAGCTTAAAAATTTATTTATAGAGGAATAAAAGTAGAATTGCCTATGAAGTTATAACTTCAAAGGAAAGCGGGAATACCGAAATTGACTCATTTATAATTAAAAGGCAAAGGCCAATTTGGGACAAATAAGGACTGTTTGGATCAGAAAATGGCAGCAGTGTTTCATTTAAAATGTGCAATCATTGAAGTGACATGTTTATTGCTCAAAACACTGTTGCAAAGGCACTTGTAGAATACATTATCCGAATTCGTGATTCTTTTACCTCGTTTGGATGGTTGTGATTTGAATTTCCAGAGATTTTTTTGCTGTTTTTTGAGAAGAAATCTCTTCCTAGTGCTGTGCGTGTATGCCAACAACGTCCTAGTATCCATCTTCAGCCCACACTACCCCGTCTATGAAAGGCTACTCATCCTTTTGGATGCATTCCACCCAGGTATGTTCATGAACATGGGGTAGCCGCAAAAAGCGTCTTGGAGTAATTTATTTGTTGAAATAATGACCATTTTATTCAACAATCTCTTTCCAACGAGACTCATGCTTAGTTTGCATTAAGCTCCTATCTCCAAGACGCACGTAGAAATCCAGGCCTAGCCGCCTTAGCTCTCGTTTTCCTTTGTTTCCCGACTTCCATTTCGAACGGGATCTACTGCCAGGAAAAAGTGTTGATCGCTTGGATCACAAAGAAGCATAATTAGAGAACCATGGAGGATGATAATAAGATGAGGCAGTTTCTTTCCCTTTAGGCATCCTAAAGTACAGGATGAGGTCGCCTCGCGGAATAAGTTTTCTTTAGTATGGAGTGAGAGGTTTTTCATTGTATCGGAAGAATAGGATTTTCTTCCAATTGACTGAGTAGTTTTAAATGCTCATGAGGAATTTATTCCGCACGTCTTCGAGCTGTTTGGAGCAAGCCTTCGGCAAACAATCTCAAGCCACATTACTTCAAAATGAATTGACGCACAGCTCAGCTTGATTATTATCTATGCTTATAAGCACTTGCATACATTCCACACGTGTCTCTGAGTTATAAGAATTCACTGAATTGAACTAGACCGCAAAATGTAAGAATTGCCTTTCCTCACCTGCCGGAGATATATCTATCCAGCGTTGGCTTAGTCAAACAAATAAATAAAGTTTAATTAAAAGTTATCCTTTTCGTTATTTTATTAGAGGTATGCTAAACAGGAAATCATAACAACAGGAGCACTTACCAATTCACAACAGCCCTCTGGAAATGAACGATTACTGAACTCAGATCGTATGTTTGCGAGTTAAATCATAAACATTGACCAAAAATCCGCAGAATTGAATTACCTTGCGGTTGTTTCAATTAAAATGGGGCATTTTAACTTACCACTTCTAAATATTCCCCAATTTTTCTTGTCAGAAATTTTACCCCGTTGAAGAGTTGAAATTAAAATACACTTATACTCCCTTTGTGATGATTTAGGGGGAGGATTGATATGCTTGTAAAATTGCTCATAAATCCATTAACTAAGTCGTCACTAAGATCCATCCACTTTATCTTTCAAATTTTCCTTATTATTTGCTGTCAACCAGTTCATATACTGCTCATTTTTGAAAAAAAAACAATCTGCAGCTACTTAGGGCTTTAAAATTAGCCCATCTGCTTTGGATAGACAACTTAGTCCAACCAGTTATCACAAATCGAAATGGGGCATGTGATGTCACGTATTTGTGACGGCAAATCCAGGTGATGAAATCGAGGCGTCACACGTAAGCGAAGCTAACATCGACTGCGTAATAGAAGTTGAAAATTTCAAGATCACCAAGTCTACTCTTCACCTTTTGCCAGTCTCCTTTGTTCAAAAAAGGAAAATCTTTGAGGACCCTGGGCCAGCCTCGACCGCTTTTTCTGTATTGAAGCAGTTCTTCCCCTACTTCAAATACTCTGCTTTACCTTAACCCTCTTCAGCCAAATCGTCTGACGTTTCACAGTTTTCTTGTGTGATGAGAAACGAAACATTTTACTTTAGCAGAAATCAGGCCAAATAAAACAACTTTAAAAATAAAAAATAAATGGAAAGCTATTTTTTTACCCATGTTTTCAAGTGAGGTAAACAAAAATATGGTCAAGTAAACAATCAACTTAATGGGTACGTTTTGAAATTAATGAAAGGGTTAACTCCAACATTACAAACAACCAAAAATGAAAAAAAAGCAGTTGGCCAATTGGTTCCGAAGATGAAGTTAAAGAACTACATCGAAAAGGCATCAGATCCGGTTTAAAAATGATTACCCGTGGGAATCAGATAAAATTCCAGTGTTACAGAACTGCTTGTCAAAAGCCTCGAGCAGCTTAGTTCGGACCCAGTTTGTGAGTGACCCCGTCAAATTGGAGTCGATACTTAAAAAACAATCTCATATATCTTCTTTATCAAGTCAATACAAATTAAATAGACTCTTTTATTAGGCCATTCTCACCATCGACGGCCCACCGAATATGTGGTCGAAATCACCTACCAGATTCGTCAAACCGTAGATTGGGAGAGTCCTCACCACCTGCGTAACCACTGAGTCCATTTTTATTTCCCGCAACTGCAAAAAAATCAAAAGAAGGCATCACAAAGTCGAAAACAAACAGAAGTGGACCTCATGAGGGGGAGGAGGGGGAAGATCCACCGTTCTTCCGTGACATTTTTGTCCTGCAAGTGGCGAGAGGTTAGGCGTGTGATTTTCTAAAGGTTAGTACAACAATAGGAAATGTCAGTCGCGTTTGGGAATATCCACCTGCACGCTTACATAGAAGCGGTTCATACCGACTCCTATTCTAGTTGTTATCCCAATTGTGGTTTTTCTAGCTGAATATTATTGGTATTTGCGTCTTCTGTTCGTCAAAATTTGGTCAAATTTAGTTGACTGTGGACCAATAAAAAATGAATCACTATAACCTTCGAAAAATGACAAAAGAAACCCAAAAAACCTACGACTAAGGTTTGTCCAAAAACTTTAAGGAAGAAATTTTCTTAAAAGTGAGTGTAACACTCAGAAGAATGTTCTTATGCATAGTGGTTGTTGTTGGAATGTCACCTGGTCCTTAAGTCGACTACTCCAAGTAGGTCCCCCCAATATGGCAGATAAGAGAATGCCTGTCGAAGTTCACTTGATGTATCACTACCGCTACACACCAGATCGATTTCTTTCCTTTTTCTTATAAATGATTTTACTGCACCCCATAACCATTGCGACGACCAGCACAGACGCGTAAATATTGAGAAAGTCGAGGGGGACGTTCAAAAAATGTGGAGGCAGTGCCCCGAGTATTTTGGGAACATTTAGTCAGAAGCACCACAATCCCATGGTTAGTTATGCATGGCTCTAATTGTTCTGCTAACGCTTTCAGCATCTTATTCATTATTTGTTTAGCAGGACTATTTATTATAAAGTGTGACCTTATCAATGTCAGATTATTTGACAATGGGATATAGGATAAAGTCAACCCACGAAGGCATTTCAGTAGATGTGGTAGACTCACCGCTGATAAATCGTGTCTCGCTAAGAACAATCCATTCGTCATCGAAGAAGAGCTTCACCTGGACCACCCGTCCGTTCTTTTTTTTAAGGTCCACAATCAACGGTTCGGAGGAGAAGGTTTGCACATCCAAAAATGCATCCGGTGTGGCAGAAAATGTCAATCCATCCACACTCACTGCGACTTCTATTCGTCGGGGCATTCGAATCTAGAAGTAAAGGCGAGGTATGTTGCCAGTCTATTTTATTTTTATGATCTTCGAGTGTTTACTACCTTATTTAAATCCTAAAGCTATTTTAGCCTATTTAGGAGCTCCGGTGACTTAAAAGGTTTCCCGGCTGCAATGCAAATAAAAATGTAGCTAATTTTAAGGAAAAATAACTCGACTATGAACCAAATATTAGCAAGTGCGCATCATCGTCACCCAGGCGAAAAAGGCCCCTTTTAATCTTGTGCCAGAGGTGTACCAGGAGGCACATAACTATTTATTTAACGTCTTCGTCTTAACTGCGATCGCACTGAAGTATGCTTTCCCATTAGCGAAGGTACAAAGTACTAATGGGAAAGTGGATTGCGATGCAGAAAAATGCGTCACATCTCTTTTTAAATCAGAAATTGAATTCCTTACAAACATCTGACACTTTTAACAACTTGGGGATTTTTAAAGATGATTTTGCCCAGAACCTTGCTAACTCTAGGAATTGACGCTTGTAAACCCCGATTTAAGCTTTTTTATCATTAGTTTAGTCTAGAATCATAAATTGTTTCATTTAATTATTAAAAAGCATCAAACATAATTGAATGTTTTCCCAAGGGATGCACTCTCTACTTCACACCGAAATCCGACGCAAATGCGCGGGAGATAAAAAAGACGTTGGGAGTAGCAACGATGTGTTTGATTTCAAAACATGGTATAAGGATGGATAAAAATATTATCCTTTGGTTAACGCAGAATAGAGGCATTTTGGGACAAGCCCTTTCCTTTTCAGACAGACATATCACTTATGTTACCGAGAGGAGAACTTTCACTATTTGATACAAGGCAACAAATCTGCTTCATTAAAGGAAGATCAGGGGAGTTTTTTAGTTGTAAGCCTTTGGTTCGACGCAAGCAATATTCTTATTCATGGGGACACTTGGATCGGCTGCTTCATTAGCGAGAGTATTTCGTCGCTACGGATTCTAAAGTTGACTGGTTCTTAGGGCGATAAAAGTGGCTTAGAACTTTTGTTCTACAGAAGAATCTTTTGGCTACAAGTAACTGGCAGACATGGGTTCTATGAATATGTGTACTTTGTAACCCATTAATCGCGCTAATTTTGTAACCTGGAACTTTTCTTACTTTCTATTTTGCCACAAGAATGCTCTTTTATCCTTTCTGCAACAAAAAGTGGTTTCAGATAGAGGATGGCCTTGGAACTGCTGTAAAAACTAACCTTGAAGACAACATTTTATTAAAAACGAACGCCCGCATATCGCAAAATACCTTAGCCTACGCGAAGGAAAAAAGATTTCCGATGGTACTACGGTGGATTATTTTGCGTCCGGACGAGTGACAACTAGAGAAAGAGACAAAACTAGCACTTTTTTGGACGAAGGAAGGATTTGCCTTCCAAACGTTATGCAAAAATCACAAACTACTTCTTATGCGGGTCTCAAGAATCACATAAAATGGAACTGTGAAGAGAATTTACGATGTTGACAACTACCAGGGCAGAAGACATTCCCATCCAAACAGTAACTTCAAATGAGCCGAGATAATAGACGATTGCGGATTCATAAAATTTTCCATCCTTAATACAGCAATTTCCTGTTTTTCAATCCCAAATCTCAAATAAGCTTGACCTCTTCGTCTCCTCAAGTACGGCGTCTATATCCTTAAATATTTTAGACCAATTGGCGAGCCTTCAAATGAGCATTTTGTAATCTGTGAAAGCCCTTTTAACAAGAAAACTGTTTGCTCTAAATAACCACACTTTTTTGCAAAGACCCAATGGGACATGGCGGAACTGACTTAGTGATAAAGGAATCGCGGTTTTTTTCCACAACCTGACGTTTATTAGAAATTCGCACGATTAAAGGTGTGATGTCACAGCCTCAGCCAGGGCGAAAATTTTAAAACGCATGTGTTGCCAGAGGATTGAGTTTACTGCAGCTTCGGACTCACCATACACTGGTGAATTTGAAGCATTAAATACCAGGTCTGTACCCCATTTTATGGTCATTGTGTTGTGTTGCGATCTCCTTGAGATTAGGAATAGGCCGTTTTATTCCTAGACAACTCACTATGGTGAGGATAGAAGCAAAGCCTGTACAGAAATTGCACCAGCGAGGAACATTTTTCACATAAAAGCTCAGTGCAAAGACATAAATATTCCTTTTGAGTCATTCCTTGGGAGTGAAAAAGTGAGTTCCAAAATTAATCTGCCGAATTTGGAAGAAAAGCAGTTGACAAGATGACAGAAGCCTATTGAAGATCATTTATACTGACTTTGAGTTTGGTGTGTCTGCACAACTGATGAGGAGGCATGAACACACGTGACTGGGCACAACTTGTTATGAGACAGGAACGGAGGAGCCCATTTTCTTAAATAGGACAAAATGTGGCTAAATTTTTCAGTTCTGCAGTCGTTTCGCCAGAACTGATTATCAGTGGGCGCATTTATTCAACTCAAGAAATAACATCTTTAAAAAATCCTCAACTGATATGGTCCCCTCAAGCTGAAGTGGCAGAATTCAGCAAAAACCGAGTGGACTTCCTTCGCCTCAATGAAGATTTACTTATTTAGTAGTTGAAACTACATTAACTTTAAAAAAAACCGTGAGATGTTTCGTGTTTAGTGCAAAAAAGTTGCCTTATTTTCAAAATAATGAGGCGATGATTCCCCTTTTTGGACACCATCATTTACGCGGCAATTATCAGGAGCACCAGAAACGCCTTCTTAAAGCGTATAATTTCTTGTGAATAAACCCACGCCGCGTTCGGTATTTTGTCGTGAAGTTAAAACAGCCCTCCATGGCACCTCCGCAACCAGACGTGACTTTAAACATGCCACACAAATCAAAATCACCATAAATGCCACCCGTTGTGTGAAATTTTCGCATAGTTGTAGCAACAGCGGAGAAAACGGCTTGTGTGCATGAGATGAAACCACAGTTTGACGTTTTTAGATCGGTTACCACCTTAAAGCTAATTAAAATACTTTTGAAATCTGCGTAAATGGCAATCTTGTGGATCAAAAAAGTAAAGCTGGATTGTTTTTTAGGATAAAAAGTGCAGACAAGTGATTGGAAGGTCAACTAAATTGCCGCTTTTGATAGGTCATGTGGTAAGACTTCAGCTTAAGAAGTCATGCATTGTTTTGTGGTAATGTTGCTTAACCATTTTAGTCAAAATGCAAAAATATAAATTCAAATAACCGCAATATTAAAAATGTCAAAGAACCCGAGTATTTTATCTAAACTTGATGCTTTCAGGAGTTCTAAAATGTCTGTAAAAAACTTGTGATGCTAAAATGAATCACAGCCGATGATTCCAAACATTCCGAACCCAGACTAGGTTTCCATATCGATGAGATTTACCAAGACTTTTCAGTGGACCGCCGCATATAAATTTTGTAAAAAAGATACTTGTAAAAAATCCATAGGATTCTTGAATGAGTACTTATTCAAGACTCTTCCAATGGTGACATGCAACGATTGCCCCAGATTTCTTAAAATAAATGAAAAAATGGAAAAAAAGGATTCAGAGGGAATATAAAGGCTTCGAGCCGGTAAAGTCAAACTTCATATTTTATTTAATAATGTGTTACAAGCTCTGAATCACCTAGGCATAAAATTGTGATACTTTGAACTTCGCAGAAGTAAAAAAGTGTTTAATTTCAATTTACGAATTTTGAAAAATTAAGAATTCTATTTGAAATAGAGATCCTATGTTAAGTTCCAAGAGTCGACAAGGTCTGAAACCATTGTTCACCTTTCGCGATGGTGCATTCAGAGCGTAGAGATGAAGCGCGTTGAAAGTTCGCAGTCCAGAGAACCGAAAAACAAGATCCACTGTTGTTGTTGTCGACCGTCGAGTCTCTTCCCACCGTGAGCGGTTCCAGCCCACCAGACAGTCCAGTGTCGAGGCTGCGGCAATGGCAGAGGAGGCGGTGTCGTGTTCCCATGGTGGCAACTGAAGGGCTTTAGTCGATGTGGAGATGCGAGAGTCGACAAGACAACCTACGCCGTTGTGCAAAATGCCACCACGGGGGTCCCATTGACCATCGTAACAGGTATCATGGAGGTTAAGGGGATTGGTGAAGGAGTTTAGATAGAAATCGCTGCCGTCTGGAATCTCGTATTCCACTAATTCGTCTGAAAATTTTGTTGGGATAGAATTAGACTACGAGGAAGGCAACTCATTTTCAGGTCTTATTCACCTAGAATGCAATCGTAGAGGACGGGATCAGGGTTGTAAAACTTTGTAATTAAACACCTTTGTCACGACCGTACTTCCTTATATGAAGTCTGTTCTGAAAAGTGGATTCCATAAATTTTCTGCCACTCAATCATCTAGATGTCATAGTTTAAATAATAACGGATGAATCCTGGATGTATTCAAGCTGATCCAGATTTCTCAAAAAAATGTCATATTTAAAGCCTACGGAGAATAAAATCTTTTTATTCTTTCGAAATTGATCTATTTGGGAAGCTTTCTGCAGAAAGTAAGGTTCAGTTTAAGAGGTCAGCTGCTTGAGGTTCTATTCAAGTCTTGGGGAAAAAAATAAAACCAAAGTGCTCGTAGAGCAAGGCCCACAATGGATCTTTCAATCTTTTTGACATCTTCTTTTGAAATTGCCTATTGACGGACATCAAATCCTCTTTGTTGCTTCCAGATCACCACTGAATTTTTAAAAGAGTTATTAATAAAAGACTAAGAAAGATTATATTTGACTAACAACCAGCTACTGACTGGTTATACCCCAAAAAACTTTCTAAAGATCCCAATTTTTCGTACAAATAGCGAACGGCTTAACTTGACAAGCAAATTTAGAGGAATACGTCTGAAAAATGGAACTTACCAGAGAATCGGCAGCCGTAAAATTCAAATTTGGCACAGACGAACATGGGTGTTCGACTGTATGGGTAGACACGAACCCACCGGGCAACGATGGGTGGATTTAGGGGAATTAGTTTGAGATCCAGATTACTCCCTACTCCGCGGATGATAAGGGTCTGTAAAAGAGGGAACGCATTTCCTTTTATCAGGCCTAAAATTTTTATTCATGCGGCATCTTATTTTGATAAAGAATTGTATATTTCTTAAACCGATTCCCGTGGAATTTTGAATGACCTCGTCAAATAATTTATTTTGAAATTCCAAACCTATAAAGGAGTCACATTTCTTGCGGAAGACTAAAGTTGAGACCAAAGCGATGGAGGGGAAAGATGATACAATAAAGAGAAGTAGGTATATCCACTTACTTCAAATTACACGTGGTCGATCCAATTTCAAATAATCCACTTTAACCATTCAGAATAAGTCGTAAGAGACAGGATAGGCTAGATGAATATGAATGCCTCAATTGAATAAGAAAAACTACGATCACTTGTGTTACCTTTCCCGAAAAAGGATGACAAAAGTGAGGAATTCTAACCATTAAGTTCAATCCTTTTGCACATTTCTGACTGTCCAACAAAAAAACTTACATTTAACAAATTTACTAAAGGAATTTGGATAAAAGGTGTGCAAAAAGTGACACATTTTGGTCCAATAAACAGTTTTCACCTATTAAAGGCTATCAGCTATACGTCAACTAACATGTACAGAATTTTAACGTTATTTTGGTTGCATGCTGTCCTACTTTTCGTCACCTGTCAGGCAAAAAAAATTTCTACGTCCATTATTAAAAAAAAGGATTTTAGAGTGACCATACAGTACTTCCTGATGCTTCTTCACAGTAGGGGAGAAGAGATCTATCTATCATGCACTGAATCATTTTCCCGAAATTTCAAAATAAGCTAATGTCCGCTCCTTCTTTCATTTATCGTGCAAAAATAGTTTTATTTTTAAAGCTTCAAGAATATGATCCAACTGTCAGTAGCGGTTAAAATTCTGCACCGGCCTCACAAACCTGGTTCTCTTAGAAGTAATTTATCAAAAATGAGTAAGTTTAGTAATGAAAATATTCCATCTTTCCTCTTTAACTTCCTATCAAATGGCATCTTCGTAATTCAAAGGTGGTTAAAGGATCCTACTTAGTCTCATGCAGCTTGAACAACTCAAAAGTGGATGATTGAAAGCGTCGACTCCCTCGCTCCCTTGGTCTACATCTCGGTGCGTCAATGGGAGGAATACCAACATCCACACTCCCATTATCGGGAAAGCTTTGATGTTCACTATAAAAAACTTGATAACCAAAGAGGATGGAGAATATCTAAAAACGCCTGATTTATATGAAAAACAAAACTGTTAAGTTCGTAGAGTATTTGAAAATTCGAATTGTATAAAAGTGCACAAAAATTAAATAAAAAATTAGTTCACGAAAGGCTGACGCAGATTCTGCACCCAAGAGAGAGGTTCAAATGAAACTAGCTTCGTGGAGGGTAAATGAGCCACACTGGATCACATTCAAATAGAACAGAGACTCAAGTGGAACCGGGATTCAAGAACAGAGAGGAATGTTATTGTGATGGCATTACACACTAATAGCACACCCATATGGCGTGGGTCAGTTCCCTCCGGTACAGGCCAGTCTAGTCAAGACACCCTCCCTCAGGATGGCAGACAAAGGTGGCATTACATGCGTACATGGCTAACCATGCGTCTGTCAGCAATGATCCTCGCCCTTTCTACCTTCCGAGATTCTGTACGTAGGGCCTATTCCCAAACACCTTATCAATGTAAAATCTGCTCTGAAATCGGACAAAAGGCATATCTTTCATTGAAAAGGGTGAACACGACTATACACGGATATTTGCTAATATTGGAAGGAAGACGCACGTTGGGCACCGATGACGAAATGATGTAAGTTTTCTTTATATGCTTCAGTCATACTGATGGATGCCCCTCTATCGAGGTTCCCAAGGCTTCAGCTAAACGCATGAATGTAGCAGACAACTATGAGGGAGAGTAAATACAGCTTCTAATCTTTTCTCCCAGGTTATACCCTCTCTCTTGCCCTCTGGTTCTGGAATTCAAAGTCTGACCATCCAAATACTAGTAGGGAAGACACATAAAACGGCACCTCTTTTTGACTGTAGCTCGCCCCAAGAGGATTAATCTTTGATGACTAAGGCGGTAGTGACCACGGAACCTTTCCTTTACCTCCACCTTCTTCGCCTTAGGATTCCTCCAACCAAGAAGAATAAAAAATGGTGTAGGAGCCAGCTAGCGAGCGAACAAGGAAAGGGAGGACAGAAAGAAGGACGGACGGTTGGACTGAAGGGAAAAGGGCATGAAGAAGGTAGCCTTTTTTCACACACACACACACACAGGAAAAAACGCAATCCTACGAGTCATCAGTAAGCGTCACCGCCTACTGCAGCGCAAATTGTCATCACATTTCTGTGCCCTTCTTGAACGCTACCTGAATGTTGATGTGATTGATTATGTACGAAATGGTGAATTATGATTATCCCTAAGAAAAAAAAATCGAGGTCGGACAGCTCAGCAACCTAAGAACCACACGACCTTTACGCATATACGCAAGCCTTTCATTGTGTATCTAGATACAAGCGGATGGAATAAGCATAACTCCAGTTTCCCAATGGATTGAGGACTCGTTGAACCACCTTCTCGAGAGAAAAGGAAATATGCGTTGCAATTGGTTTGAGCGATGAGTTTTAGGTCGAATACACTTTTAGGATAAGAAGAATGAACGGTTTCAAATTAGAGCTAAATCCCCTCCTGGTTACTTCATCATCATCCTTCTAAAAATAATCTATGAAATATTATACTACTAAGGGTGTAGGAAAAAAGAAAATCGCAAAAATTCTGTTGCAAAAGCAGATTTAATATTTTTAAGAGCATAGAAGGTGGAATGGCTACCTTAAGGTCGGAAATAGTCAATTCAAATACTCATCGGAACACGAACACTTGGGAACAAAAAGGACGACTACTCTCTGGCAGACTAAAGGTTTGATTTCTAAAGTTTTTAGAATGAAAATAAGAAGTAGAACCATAGGCACGATAAAATTATGGAGGAAACGACTAGAGGTGCTTGGACTTTAAGTAGGATCAAAACCTCGATGATGCGATAAATGAACATCATCTTTGAAATTCTTTCAAACAATGTCCGTAATAAATCTTATTCTAATGGGAGCTACCACTGAAACACTTAGAAATATGGAAGAAATGGCTCCTAGTGAACGAGTTTCGATGGTCTGAGAAACTAGGCTTCGAAAAATCTGTATGCGTGCACAAAGAGCCTATCGAATAACAAAACCATATCATATTTCACAGTCGAGCAAACAATTCAAGGCAAAGGCAACAAAAGTGACTCACGGAATTGGAAGAGCAGGATTTGTAATCACGCCAGTTGCTACTACCCTCTCGTCTGTAGCGAATCACAAAGGAGGGAGTGTACTGACATGAAAGAAAGGAAAGCAAGATAAGGTGAGGAGGTTACAAGAAAGCCGGAAACGAAATAAGCAGTCTGAGTGAGTAAGCAGACACAAAATCCCATTACTGCATGAGTCATTTTGCCATTCAGAATGAGGATTTGAATTTCATTAGAGACTAATATTCTCTTCTCCTTCTTTTTTATGAATAAATACACAAATGCGGTGGCAAACTTTGAGAATTCTAGCGTTCTAAGAGGGTCTACTTATGCCCCATCAATAAATCGCAATAAGTACGTAAAAAAGGGAGGGTAAATGTAACTGGAAAATGGAAATAATATCCGCCTGCCAATCTTTGGCCGAGAGGCATAAATTATGCGAAGAAAATCTGCATCGTAGAACCCACTATTCCAATTGGAGTGCATGGTCTAGGCTAGGAGCCCTTTTGTCCAACTTCTTTTCCCCCTCGTTGTTGTTTTTTTAAACGTCCGGGTGCTCGGTTGTTTTTTTATTGCAAAAAATTGCACACGTCTCTTGTAATGCAGGAGTGACAAATCACACCTTTACACCGTTTAAAGTGCTCCTAACGAGGTGGGATTTGTGCAGCTGCTTTATGTATGACGGTGGTATTCGCAAACTGATGCCAGAGGAGCTGTAGTTGCTTTAAGCTCTTTCCCTCACCCGCTGTACAATTTTCAAGCCTGTGGGACTTGTGATGACCGTTTTTGCAACCCCTTCGACCTCAGTTTACTCCAGTACCGTTGTGGTGGACAACACAAAAGGGTCATAACAATGAAGGACAATCGAGGATCAAAAGAGGATGAGGAGCCTGTGACAAAGTAATTTTTTGTTTCCATTTTCTAGTGTCTTGGTTCTCAAGCTGATGGTGTTGGGATTTCGCTTTTGCCACATGTGCTACAGATTCCTCAGTGCTTCTATGCAATTGTCATAAAGCTGCCTCAATGCTCATAGATCTTATGATGACCTCAACAGGTGATTTTGAGGCCACAAATGGTGCATCAAAGGCCATCTCTGTTGTAGTCTTAATTGATGATCCATGGATTTAAGTATTCAATTTATCTCGCGACAAATCATCATTATAAGTCAGCTTAAGTTGTAGATAAAAGCACCATGATGGAACTTACAGCAACGTCGGAGCGTGGTCCAAAGGCGATTTTTGTGATGACATTCACTGCTCCCATATCTACTTGTATGTAGTCTGTGAGGTTGGTGGAGACTTTCCTAGAGGGACACCAGCCTCCAGTGAGCATGTCTCTGCAAGAGGGAATGCGGATGTCCAGAATTACCATTTAGACCTTCATGAAGCTTCAAACTAGCAACGCCCACTCTGAAATTTATTTAAATCGGATATGAATAAAACAATTACCTAACAGTATGGGAATTTATTAGAAATATTTTACTCGGTACACATGAAAAACGTGGGCCTATAAATCTACTCAGAGAAGTATGCTTATATTAGAGTATATGAAGCGATTCCAGTTTATTTCTATCAAACGCTATTTAACAAAAATCCCAGTAAATCTAAAGCTGTGAGATCCGTAACTATATAGCCTTTGAAACAGACTTTGACCGATGCCATCAATTTCGCAGAGCCCAATACCATCGTGAATCTGGCCAAAGAGAGATCCAAAAGTCATATTGAGCTTTCTTAAATCGATTTAGAGATTTCGTCCCCATAACTTATGGACCTGGTTGCAGCCGACTGGGTGCCGGAAACGAGTTGTATCCGGTACACTGACGAGGATGAATCTGTTTCTCATACACACCTGCCTACACCATTCAACGTAGTACTGAATGTTATTTACACGGAAAGCTTGCTATCATCTTGCTCTTATCTCTTGCTAAACTGTTAAGACGCCCAGGGAGAGATATTTAGACGACTAGTTTAGACAGACTAGACTGCTTCTTGCCTCGTGATTGGCTAGGAATTCCAAAAAAACTCGAGATAAAAGTAAAGAGCTCCTAAATATTTTCAAAAGATCGTAAACAGTATGTAGTAAATAACGAGTTGTGAAGTTACTTCAGAACTCCTTGGTAGGAAATAAATGCTGCTCAGAATTCAATCGTTTGAGGTTATAATCAGACGCACTTTCCTCATATATACCAGCTTCAAAGAGGTTCTATGGTTTTTCCCTATTTTACAAGACCCATTTCACTAATTCCTAATTTACTCATAGTTCCGCACGCTCGAATTTCGGCTAACCGTTTTCTGTGTCCTCAAAACTCAAAATGTTATCGTTCAAGACACATTTAACAACCGTCCAGCATACAGTTCATGCGAATTCAAGGAAAAACGAGACCATAACGCAGACATCATCACTGATAAGGCTCGTGGCGGCAGAAGCATTGGTGAAAGAGGGAGCAAAAGATGGGGCGAAAATCCTCCTTATCCCATTTTAGCCTCACCTCTACCTGTGTGGTCATTTATAGGCAATGCGTGGCATTGAAAGTCGTGGGTAGAAAAAAAGCGCGATTCTTTTCCACATTGTCCTCGGAAAATGTCCCTCTCTCGCAACAGCAAAGTGCATTAGTAGCTGGGAAGCGTTTCGATTTTCAGTTTTTCAGTGTTGAATGCTACCCTTAAGCAAGTGAAACAAAAAATAGTGCTCTCACAAAATTAAGACCTGTGAATCTGATAGGACTTTCCCACTGCTGAGTAGGCGGAAAAAAGTGGCGTTCGTACTCATTTGAGAAAATTATTCACTCCTGAGGAAGGGGTCAGGGGCACTGGAAAGAGTGCCGCTGAATTTAGACGCATTTAAATATATTATATATAACCATAATTAAATTCTGGAGTATCTACCTCCTGACTTACGTATCCCCGCATTGGCAAAATTTGTTGAGGCTTTAGCGATCTTTTCGGCAGGTAATTTTAACTTCTTTTACGTTACGTCTCGAACACTGTCTGGATTACATTTGGTAGGAATAATGAAAATTTGGAGTTGGCCTTCGTTTACAAATTTGTGACGTTTAGACACAGTACAATTGGAGCACTGTGGAGGTTTAATCGTGTGCCCAAGTGAGAACGTTGTTACAGTGCGGAAGAGTCGGTAGTTTATCTCCTTAAACATCCCAAAAGGAATTTTTAAAGATTGCTTTCATGATATTTGGAAGGAGTTAATTGCATAGGGTCCGTAAAAATAAGCTGCTCTGGTACTTCAAAAAAGGGGTCTGATTATACACGGCATGCACGTTCTCGCAGGATATGCGTGAGAATATAGACTGATTCTGGCAAAAACGGTGTATCAAATCACGTTTTTTACTTTCATGAAGAACCGCATTGACAAAAAACGCATTACATGCAGTAAAGCCAAACAAAAAACAAACGCTATCCCATCCGTCACTTTCTGATAATAAATGAGTCTATTTGGGTTTTGTTCCTGAGTTAGATTGCAACAGGTAAAGTTTTGTTGCACGCCACTGGTGAATTTCTTTCCACGATTAATGGAAACAAAGTTGCAGCAGCAATAGTAATAGCAGTAAGCACCTGCAATCCCGATGCTGCAGTGGTTCACTTCAGAAAGCTCTACGGTACCCACATTCGTTGCCGGATAACTTATGTTTTGTCATTTATTTTGGGGTAAAGACTCACAATCCGCATAAGCACGTTGAAAAAAGAGCATTCTGATTAATAAATGTTGACAAACTCAAGACTACAGACATTTTAGTGCCTCTTACTATAGAAACTACATTTTAAGAGATTTTGAGCCGAAGATCCACAGAAAATGAATTTTAACTGACCTATCGGATTAATGGTTTTAGCTCAGATGAACAACCACATTTAATTGGTTAATCTGTCATTCAGAAGTATTGGAAGAACCGAAAGAGACGAACAAAGTACTTCAGTTGACCATAAAAGCACCTCATTTAATTAGTGAGTCATTTAAACAATAAAAGACTGAATTATTGCCTGCAGTTACTGTTAATTAGGATCTGAGAAAGATTGTTTAGATTAAAATATAATGACGGGTTGAAAACCAACGACTATTCCTTTAAAAAAGTCAAATCGGCACATTTGTTACGAAGTTAAGATGCTTTCGCTAATCGAAATGATACTAGAGGCTTTGAGATCCCATGGTATTTAAAGCTACCTGGAAATAGATTGATCTGTCCAGGCCATTTACGATTTCATCAGACTTGCAGACCCTCGATGCCAACTACATTTTCACCATGTTAATTAAAAAAGCTCTTTGTAGCATTCACCAAAAACAAATTAACTTAAAGAGGCGGTAGGCCTTAAAAATATCCCACTAGGGTTATATCTCGCCAATTGTTAATCTTCCAAAAACCCGAAAAACAGTGCCGATCAGTACAGCATGGTGAATAATTAATCTTTAAAATGGGGTGAAGACACTCATTTACTTGCCAAATGCGATGTTCAAGAGGTAAATCTGCTTAAAGTTTGAAGAATGAGGGCAGCCTATGTCACCAACCTGGCTGTTTTCGCAGAGTGGTCCACTCCTGGACCCAGTCCAGCGATTGACTGCTCAACAGTCTCGGAATTGCTGGTAGCAGTGAATGCCGAGTCAGGCAATTCATTGACTCCAAGCAGAGCTTCGTCGCAGCTAGCTGAGAGTGCAAATTTCAGGATGAAAGACGTCAGGGAGAGGAGGAGGCATAGGATCCAGCTTCGAGGAATACGCATGGCTCTGTAAGGAGGTCAGAATGTCAAAAATGAGTGAAGTTCTAACTTTTCAGTGGTTCGATTGAAGGCAGTGTGCTACACTCTCCAATTACTTTGTGAGTACCGCATTTGTATGTGTGTGTGCCTCGGCTAATTACAAAAACCGGATTGTTCTCATGGTTGCAAAGAGAATGAGAGAGAGGGGGATGATAAATTTAATGCGTGCGGTGACATTTTTGGTCGTGGTTTTTTGTGCTCGATCAAAACACGGTTATTTCTCACGACCACCGTCGCCATAAATAACAAAGGAAGGCAGGTAGTCAGGCAGGCACACAAACATTCGATCAGAATTGGTGAGGGTTTTATGAAAAAGGTCAATCGGTACGATAAACAGAGGAAACCCCAGGATTTGCGGAAAGACCACCTTAGGTGTCATAAAGATAGCATGATAGGGGTAAAACCCTAGATTATTAAATACAGTCACTTTGAAGTCACTTTATTACAGTAGTCTATTCAATATTGGGCATTTCAAGCTAAAATACTTCAAGAGATGTAAGGATGAACGCATCGCTGTCGCTTCTAATAACGAAAAATGATGATTTTGGTAGACCGAAGCTCCACCCCTTATAAACAGTTTAGCTGAGTGGAAAACGGTGAATTGTAGCAACAAAGAAACCCATGAAAAATGAAGTGAATGCCTTTATGAATGAAACAAATCACTAAAAGGGTTGACAGGTACCTCTTTTAAGCGTAAATATCAGGCGACCAAAAGGTTTGTGTGATTTTTAGGCAGCTTCGTGCGTCAGTGTCTTTGCGTTACTCCCTACTACCCGCCCCTTATTTCAAACCCAAACATCGTCAAATAATAAATAATTTGCTTAGTTTACGAATTGTGCTTATCTTGGCTCCAGAGTCCCAGAAATTTCTCAGAAAATTGGGTTTATAGTATTTAAAGGAAGTGAGGAAGTAATACCGTGCCGCCAATTCAAAAGTTTAAATACAGCCCTAGTGACGAATTCCTCAAAGATGAATAAATCATGCGTTTTGATAATGAGGAAGTACCTGACGCTATTTGGCAAAATTATTTTGGTTGCATGTGCAAAGGATAGTTTGCGATCACATCTGATGCAAAAGGATCTGCTCCCACGAGACAATGCACATACCGCAAGGACTCGTCCTGCATTCCGCAAAAACTAAGCCGTAAGGAAATGGAAGGAAGGTGCAGCTTCTGTCTCATCCACATCTATATCCTCCGTATTTCATCAATTGATGATTACCAACGTTTGTCCACATTTGACAATCACATAATTAAACGCCAAATCGAATAGAGTGGAACAGAATCGGTGGTTGAGAAAGTAAAGTGAGACGGAAATTTGGATGACCAAGAACTTTCAATAACCTTCTTAAATAAATAGTTGCATAGATCAGGGATTTGAATTATTGTATCGGTGAGAGAGAATAGTTACCTAACCCTCAAACGGACCTTTCTATTACCGCAAATATGATAAACTACCATAAACGATTGTTGTTTACAAACATTGCAACAAGTCAAACGACAACTTAAGAAAAAATTAACAAAAACATCAAGTTAAAACTTTCTGCTTTGTATAATTTTGGTCGTAGATACGCATAAAGTAATGTGGGAGTTCGAATGCATGGTTAACTACATCGGCTCTCCACAAAGAACCATGCCTATACCTGTTCAACACCAAACCATTGTCCCAACCCGACGCGCTTAATTACAGTACCTGGGAAGACGCCGGTGCTGCACAGTACCTACCATTCATCAAAAATTGCTTTAATCAAAAGGAGGACTTGATGTAAAGTCATTAAAATTAATGAGGTGGAAGTGCCCACACACAAATAAGAGCAATCTCCAAATAATTGCCCTGAAAATTATGTAATTTAATCAGAAATGTCAGCTTGCAGTATGATAGGACAAATATCCTGAGCAGTAATTGCTGCAGATTAACCAAACACTTTTTTGTGCGAAAGCGGATTTGCCTTTAGACCACCTTTAACAAACTACCAACTCTACTAAGCTTGGGAAGAAAACGGCTAAAATTTGTTAGCCTCTGGTGGAGCCGGCCCGGTAGACGAGGCAAACCAAGCGTAAAATTGGGACTGCTTGGAGCGCCAGTCATCAAAAACCCCATAAGCCTCACGACAAGGTCAAAGTCGGGGAGGCCGGGAAAAACCGCAGTGTTTATACGTGACCTCAGTGTCAACTGTCACTCCCCAATACGGAATGGTTGTTCAGCCTAGGCTCGACACACGTCCAAACATGCATTTTATCGAAGTACATGGAACCCACGATTAGAATCAGCTCAAGATGTCGATAAATAACATAAACTAGTAAAACATTGGAGGCAGTTTTCCATATAAAGTGGTATTTGAGGTACTAAGTTTCTGGATGTGAGTCGAAATCTGGAAGTGTTTTGATGGTCTTTTTGGGGTCGGCCGTCTGATTTTTGCAGTAGAATTAAAAATGATCTAATGGTCCTGTATGATCAATCAAATAAATGAATGGATGGATGAATGAATGGATACGGGGGCGCAATGATGTATCCATCGCCTCCTTCCACTCTGATAGATCAAAATTCTACAAAGCCTCAAAGGACTAGGTGATTTTCATTTAGCAAGCCAGATATTCTTCTCTGCACCGAATCATTTCACTATGAAACCCGTATCCCCAAAATAGCCCCGTTTATAGGACTTAAACACGGATTCACAGAAAAGAATAGTTCCAGAAAGGCGACAATTTGAAAGATAATAATCAAACCTGAGAACATGTGCACGCAACCGAGGCAACGACACACTCAATTAATGGTTAAATTTGTGAACAACTAGTGTGAAATTCAGCCTAAACTGCCGTACCCCGGGAAATTGTACAGCCCATCCTTAATGGTATCATAAATTGTCGGGAGCCGAATCTTATATTTGCCGATGGAACATGCAGTTTAGATATTCTGATAAGTGCTTTCCGTAAGAAAATCATTTCGAATTTTTCATTGGTTCATATTGGCTTGCTAGAGATTCAAATGATCAAAGCACCATTCATCAATCTTATAAGACACGAGCGAAATAAATGATATTTTTACCACAAAAAATCATGTTTCCATGCTTCCTTGTGTGGTAGCAGAGAACAAAAGAAGCCCCTGTTGTAGATAGGTTCAACGTTCAAAAAAAAACGGAGGTGATGTTTACGGGAAGTAGAGTTACTGCATTACTTTAGTTGTTTTACTCCCGGTTTTGGCATAGAACCACTTCGTGAGGCAGCCATTGTACCTTTGCCCAGTGGACTGGCCTCTGGGCCACGCCTTAGCTCCAGTCCCTTCAGTATGTTGAATACATCTATGTTCTACCCCAGTATTATGTCTCCTTTTGTCTTCAGGGAAGACTCGGGGCGCTACAGTTACAACCGTTGAAAAAGTAAAATCACAGCGATGTCCGATGTTTTTAGGACTAGAAGTGAAAAACGAACGCGCGAGTGGGGGAGGACCAGAGGGCGAAGAAAGATTGGCTAGAGGACAGATATGGGAGGTTTAGCACTTTCCTGCAAATGCGTTTCTGCGGTGGTTGATTCTTTGGCTAAATCCACCTCTCCGACCGAGAACTGTAAAGATTGGTTTAGGTATTCCTGCATGGAATTTGGCAGTTATATTATCTCAAACACTCCGCTACAGGTACGGGTTAAGCATGTCCTCTCCATGGTCACCCGGTCGATCACTCCCCAGATCGGGTGGTTAAGTGGGTCAACAACACAGGGCTGCGTCCGATGAAAGGGACTGGCCAAGTTTAAGGTAACTTACCACGGTATATCTAGTCAGATGAGTTATCTACCCGATCAAATAACTCAAACAAACTAGTGTAGAGTAAAATTAAAAATCATAGGCAATTTAGCAATACTTTAAGCTACTAAGAATGAAGATGACCTTGTCACGAAAGGTGAGGCAAAAGCATGAGTTAATGTTTTTTCTATGTGTGAAGAAAACTTAAGGAAAGTTAATTTTTCTCATCAAGTATTTTAAATTTCATTTCTTGGAGTTACTGGGAATTTCGCAACATTTGGAACCCATTCCCTTCAAATTGCCCTTAGCTGTCCTTTACGAATAACAAGAATTGATGCAAGGACATCTCACTAACCTGATTTCCTATCATTTAAATGGGTTTAACACAATCGACTGTCTTGGTAGCCAAATCAGAAGTATGTAATAGTTGGTACTCAAGGTGGGAGAAAGCTGTGTTTTGACGATTTCCTCTAAGAAACGGATATTCTTTGTCTACCGTGTTACAAACCTGCGTGGTTGCAATCATTCCATCTTTGATTTTCCTTTTAAGCCCCACCCTTGTATTTTTAAGGGCAATGGAGTGGTTTTGTTCATTTGAACAACTGGTGTTTGCGGAAGGTCCAAGCTGGTACTCTTTTTCTACAGGTGATTTTTTAGCTAAAGTAGCCTCTAAAAGAACCTCGATTCACCTGCATTACATCGGTTCTTGGGTAGCCATCAACACTAAGATTAAAGGAGCTCAGCTTCATGATTCATTATGGAGACAACAGCATAATATTTGTTAAAATGTTATACCTGAGTTTGTGTGCCTTTTTAATCGCCGAATATTTGGATAGGGCTGTATCCATGCCATCCCAGGTTCTGGTGCCGAGGTCATTCCATAAGTTTTTCAATAAAACTGCAATCTGTTAAAAACGCTTTGGGAAATATTCAAGGATAAATAGAACGCTATATTTGTCCACTTTCCTCCGGCTTCTCACAAGTAGCGCCAAGGTTAAAATGAGAAATAACCCGGGGTGCTATGCGTCATGATGACTGAGGGGAAGCCCGGCCCGAGCCTATGTGCGTGCGTGAATGAGTCATCCCAGGGACTTGAAGGTGTTCGACGTCGTCGCCATTATGGAAGTTAACAGCCATGGGCAGAATTGGCGCATACGCCTACCCCTCCCTCGTGCACATTGTCCGTTTACTGCTGAATTCGCACAACCGTGAGAACTAACCGTGATTTTGCTTTACATCAGGCACAGCGTCTAGTTATATAGTGGCCGGGGAGCGGCAAAATTTTGTCCGTCGACAGTTGGAAGACTCATCGCCTTCCACATAAAGAGGAGGGGAATTTGGTCAAAATAGCAGCAGAATTCCTCTGATTCCTGCCGAACTCAACTAAGCAGGCTTTTCTGGCCCTGAAGATTCAGAGCCTAAGAATGCTACTGTTACTATTCTCCCAGGCTCTCCTTAAGCTTGTAGAATGAATTACTTTCATCATACCGTCTCCAGTTGCTTATCTCAGGCATTTCATCCAAAAATCTTAAATCCAATTCTACCAATAGGTAACCAAAACCTGTCGAGACAGAATGGGATGCATGTTAAGCAAGAAATTGCTTGCTTTCTGATCACGCGATTAATCACGTGTAAATCTGTCTGGGATGTTCTAATCATGCCAGCAAAAGACCAACTTTCCAACGAGAGATGAATGCTTTACCATAAGATTGTTTTACTCTAAACTTGACGTAAACTTCATGTCAAGTGGAAACTTCACTTCTCTGGTGAAAGTGACAAATTCGGAGGTGAGAGCACCGACTTGTACAGAAATGGGTCTTCAAGTAAAACAATTCTATTTTTAAATGGGCTGAGACGAATTCTATCGTTAATATCAAGGACAAATACACTTTTTGGAGCTCAAAGAAACATTTTGTAAAGTAAAAAAACCCAGAGATGTACCAATTTATGGAGGTGTTAATGATGCTGCCGGCCTCAAAATGCCAATTTCCTATCCACTTGTGGGAAAAAGAAGCCATAACTTAGTTAATTCATAAAAAAAGGAGGCCAACCGCATTGTGAGCAGGTAGTCATAGAAATCTTGACACTATAAAGGACAATTAACTGCATTAAGTTAATTTATTTTAATCAATCAAAGCACATGGCTAACAATGACGGTAATTCACACGCTACTGTTAAATTTAGGTTCATTATAAGCCCACGTAAAAAGGGAGGATGATACTCAAATCTAAAACCACACCGAAGTCATTGTTTCAACCATACTACTCACGAAAACTTAACAAAATAGGTTAATTTACGAAGCGGTCACTGGAAGGATAATGATTTTAATTGGACTACCGATGGAATCATCATAATTGTAGCCAGTTTTAGGTCTTAGCCGTCAAACGGGGCTTAAAATGGCCTTCCAAACCGGAACTCCCCCACCTCCTTAAACACCCACCAAGAGGCTGCATTGTGCTCACCCGTTCGATAGCCCCCTCCGTGCCGGTTAAACAAGCCCCCCAGGCCAGTGTTTTGAGCCTACTAAACGTGTAGTAGGGCGGTGGGGTACCTACTCGGAAAAACAACAAAGCTAGTTTTGAATGTTTTGAAAATGATGACCCGCCAACGTCCTTAATAAACCCGAATTTCAGACCTATTAGATATTGAATGCATAACAACTCGAAAACGAAGGGGGAGAATATCGTGACTGGAGTGACCAAACACGCACAAGGAGGTTGGAGTGGCCGAAAGTGGGACAAACAGGTGCCCAGGCGGTCCATGAAATGCCACAAAAGCCAGCTAGCTACCTACTGTCTTTCCTGTCCACAAGCCAGCACAGTGACAGTGACTTCGCACACCACCACCATCGCCGAGACGATGATGATGAATCAGAGGTGTTGGTTCAGGGGAGAATAAGAAATATCTTATTCTGCTTTTTGCTTCAACCCAACTCGTCACCGTCCACATAAAGGGTGCAAATGTGTGTGAATTTTTCGGTTCGAGCAGTTGGCTGTCAGTAAGATGGAGAACCGTGTTCTGATTGACATCCATTCACTTGAGTGACGAATGAATCTCCTTTTAATGTGATCAACCTGCAATAGAGCCTAGCTGAATAGATGTTAAGTGACAAACAGAGTAAACAATGTTTTCTCGTTGCTGGCAAAGGCACAACTTGTGCATGCATGTCCGCTCGTTCATTCGAGCTAGTGAAATTAATCTTCGCCTTTGGTGTGAATACTTGCAGGCGTTTGGTTTTGCAACAAAATTACGACCGCAACCATCTACGAAGTCTGATTCTCACGTAACATGTTTCGGTGAGCAAAAGAGAAAGCTGCCTTTCAATGGCAATAAAAGGAAGGGTAAGACAGCAGGCATTATAATTGAGAGAGTCCCTGAAATTCATTTGATCCTCAGATGACCATGTATATCTTTGCCAAACACATATGAGCATGGTTTCTTCCCTCCTCTTTCTCCTTGGAAATTACAGGTTTTAAGCAATCCCAATTCACCGAAGTTGCAAAAGTATATCTTTCATACAACCAATTGCAGTTTTTCCCAATCTCCTTTTTGAACACCCCGCTTTGATAAGACGATTCGTGATAGAGGAGGATTCCAGCTCTCGTCATAGTCTAAACAAATTCGAAACAATGGGTGGAACCAAAGGGACACCGAATAGGTTAACTACCCAAAAACTCGTCCCTCTAATAGGTGCAGTCTATGGGAATAAATTTTACGATGTTTACACCAGAGGGTAGTATAAATTGACGCACTGCCGAAAACGGTGTGAAGCTTCATACACAGACGCCATCCATAAATTACCCAAGCAACTAGGGGTTTCGGGAACATGGATGTCTAGACATTCGCACCTGTAAATCATTTCACACAGAGGCAAAGTACAAAGGAATGTTTGCAAAAATATATGCACCAAGGAGATTCAACTCACCTATTCCTGAACCGAAGTTAATTGTGTGCTGATAAGTATCCACTGTGCACCAGTAGTGTATACGTCTACTCAGTGATAGGCTCCATAGATGCTGGCAGGGCTTGTCTTCGAAGAGACTTAGGCTCAACGAAGGTGAGACGATTCTTATGTTGTGAAGAGGAAAAGTTCCAGCATAGCCACGGTTGGCATGCCCAATGTTCTAGACCGTGATTGGCCGTCTTAGGGATACCTACTAGTCATTGGTCGAGGCAAAGTGATTCATTGGCTGACTAAAGTGATTGGTTCAGCATTCTAATTGGTTAGATGATTGCTCAGTAATTGTTGCCGCTAATTTATAACTGGTTTAATTTACGCGTTTTTCGGGAAAGAAGCTAGAATCTGGTTATGAAGTAAATGGAGTCAGTGAGAAAATAACCAGTTATCAGAATTACATGATTAGTGGCCTTCTTAAATTCCGACCTTACTCGCTTTCCCGAGTAGTATAGCGCATCTATAAAAGCGCTCGTTTGACTATCCGATGGGGGAATATTACTTCAGATAGGTGCATATTTTTTTTCTCACCAATAACTGCCACATCGTAGAGGCACTATTAACTCAAATGATTTCTGAAACCGAAACTCTTCGAATGCGACCTTTTAGGTCAATTCATCGGGATTAACTACCATCCTTTTCTCGCCTTATATTTAACTCCTATGCAGATAGTTCAAAATCAGAATTAAAATCTAGAAAATATTCCATTGTTCTCGCAACCGTTGGGTTACCAGTGATATTTGTATTTGACTGTAAAGCTGAATTGGTCATTCAACCTTAAGGTCCAAATTCGAAAGATAAGGTCACAAAATAAGTTTTGGATATTGCATAGCAAAATATGGGTAGTTGCAAAAAGCTCCTTCAAAAATCTTACCTAGAAGTCTCATATTTAGTCTTTTAAACGATACGTAGGCATAAGAAAGCTAATTTTACATATTTTTTTGCCTCTGAAAACCATAAATAAACCTATACCCATTCACTACGGTATAGATCTCAGTTTTATTTCCAAACCATCCACTCTATTTCAATGCATGCTGATTGGTGTTTGATTGTGGGCTTGTCTAATATGGAGAAAGGGTGATAATCATCATTTGGCGAAATATCGCAGGGCGGATGTGGGGAATGGATATGCAGGGGTGGGCTGAGGTTGGGGCTACATCTCTCCCCCATCCCAAACGCGCGGAGATCTTGTTCTATCTTGTAAAATATAGGAATAGGTGTTTACGCCTTACTGAGTCACAGGTTGTCACCACCCTCAAAGAATACACTTTCCTTAAGCACATTTGAGTTGTTTTGGTGACATCTTACCTGAAATTGCTGTTTTACCTCCTTTGAGGATGAATGAGCTGCTTAAAACTCTGTCCCAATTCCAATTCCACTGTTTCACTCCCCTATCATTTGTGTGCTACTTATCTACCTATCCTTTTAAAATAGGGGAACGTCAGAATTTCAAGCTCAACTCAGCTCATTGTTTGAACGTCGATTATTTGTTCAAAACAACAATTCAAACTCTTAGTGACAATCATGTTTAGCAACCGACGCTACTCAGATGGCCCTTATGCCTTGAAATCTCCTGCAATATATGTATTTATAAAGCGGAGTTTTCTCATGGGAGTAAGTCGTTTCATTTGGAAACTTCTTATAACTCCCATACTTCAGACATATTCTATTACTTAAGTTATTACGGAAGATGCTGTGTGATGAGATATGTAAGCAGCTTAAAAAGCATAGGAGGGCTGGAGGCTAAGTTTTGCAACACCTTCGAGAAGAAAGAAAAGGCCGATATTATTTCGGTAATGGCCAGAGCATTGTATATCATGGATGATGCAACATCCATTGACATATAGATGGAGAAAGCTTCATCCCTTGATTTATTTAACTAGACAGGCACACATTTTAAAAGCGGATTTGGTGACAGCTGATGGAATGCAAATGGCTTAATCTCACGGTGTCACATTCCACCACACGCGTAGTGGAGCGACCTCAACCTCCATAAAATGCAGAGATCCCCTAATCAATATTCTCTGTTGGGGAAGGGGTAGGAACTGGAACTATCCATTGATCCACTTCTGCATCTCCTCCCTTACCACCCTCACCTGCCTAAAGGGAACATTTGTTCGCTGTGACCCACCCACACACGTGTCAGGAGCTAATTGGTAAACACAAAGCGTGTTGGCAATAAATGGAGGACAATTTTAGAGACTTTGAATGGGGAAAATTGTAAAATGTACGAATTTGCCCTGCCAATTCCAATCAACAAATTATGAGTAGTAGGACGAAGTGCGAAGGATACTTCGGGTTCGAAGAATAGACAAAAGTAGCTGGTATTCTATCCAAGCTCACTTTTTAAGGCTCACTTAAAGGTATTTGGAAATTAAGATCCGGTAATGTGTGTGGAGAATAAAGAGGGGGATAGTTTTATTCGAGAGAGTATACCAAAACAATGAGTGGATAAATCTGATTAATGTTGATTATTTAAGCACTCATAATAATTGTGAAGTGAAGGGAAAAAAGTGTTGTGAATGAATTATTATATTCTCAGACTGGACTACTTTTAACCAAGAGAAATGACAAAAATTATGGGTTCAAAAATTATGCCTTTTTATACACTTTCCTGATATTTTTCAGACCCATTTGGAGTTATTTTCTCCTATACAATGGATTATCTGATGGTGAGTAGGCGGTGTGAGGTCTAAAGCCTGTCAGGAAGGGGTGAAAATGCATTTGGGAGATTTTGGTTGAAAGAATAGCCAGACCCTTGAATACACAAGCAAATTTCCATTTATAAGTACAACTACACGGCAACTTTAAAGCAGGTAAAATAGGTAGTATGGCCGGTAAGTTGAGCCAGAGACGCAACAAAGTGTGATTTGAAGGGGATATTACTGCTTTGGAGAATAGACGAAAGCATTTCAAAAAAAGGACTGCAATAGTAGATATGTAATTTTTTTTCATTAGGCCGATAACTTTAATGTTGAAAGTACCAAATACAAAATTCCTGAGTACCAATACCCATTTGCTTCCAGGATAAACATTTACCTAACCGAAACTTGACCGATATCAACGGAAATAATATTTACTGGGATTCTGAGGAGGGACATCTGAAGCCCCTGCACGTATAGCATTGTGTCTTCTTAAAAAGCGGCATTTTCTGCTGACTAGAATACTTTGAAAGAGGCAAAATTGAGTTTATAGAGTAGGGTGGAATGTGCCATTTTTTGTTACTTCTTGGGACCTTCTAACTAAGCCAAATAAAACGCATTTTACAACTGAACACCGAGATGAATAAATTGCAGCGTTACAAAATGTTACCAGCTCATTCACATTGCAGAAAAATTTGGAAAAAGATATGACAAGTTTAATTAGGCTCCCGTTTCCATTAGTTTCGACATTGTTAAACCCTACTTCGGAATAGTTTTCCTCTTCCATGAATTTGCTGAGCATTTCATACTAAAGATTTGAAGATTACAAAAGTTGGAACTCTTTGAAGTGCTTCGTACATTTTGCCTGCTCAATGAGCGCTACATGTCTGAGAATTCAACACGCAACGGTCAATTTGGGGAAGGACTAATTCCACCGCGTCTTAATTTCTTCCGTGTTAGAGGTGAGTGAATTGGCGCAGTCGGCGATCTTGTCCTTTTGTTAAAAGCCTCAACAGGGCAGGTGTCTTGACAGTGGATGTGCAGACAATATAGTGCATAAAGAAGAGGGTAAAGAAGAGTTTTTTTTAAAGGTACGTCTTTAAAATAGCTCCCTTGTTACTTCCCATGAGCCTTTCGTGGTTAGGAACATCAAATCTCCGCACGACGTTAGGCTGTCTTAAGGAAGACGAACAAAATAATCTACTTTTTCAAATCACTTTAATTGAGACTTAATTGTGGAATTTAAGCAAATCTTAAAATAGGATATGAGATGCTCTGAATGCGTACAAGTATGCATGTAGGCAAATTTGGCATAATATAGTGCCTCAGTACCTCCCATTACCCTTAAAGGAGTCTTTGAGGTGGGTTTTTTTTAAAATCCCTTTCCAAATGTCAAAAATACTTGCTTGTCAATTATCAAGATCGTGAATGGCCTTGGAGTCCTACATTTTACGATTTAAAAGTAATGAAGAAGAAGTAATTATGGTGGATTGACAACCGAAGAAGTAAGATTCATTGAAAGCGTCCTTCAAAGGTGGCTACCAACTTGAAATAGCTTGGCATCCTATTTATTTTAGATATCGTGGGAAAAAATTTACTCTGATATTATAACCTGACACAGGGCTCTTAAAAGCAACCTTTTGCGTATTTTTGTGTATTTTTTACTTATTATTTATTCAACTCGCAATTATTATCAGGATTACCTATTAATTCAATGCCAAAATAACGAAAAATGTTTACAAATAGACGAGTATCAATACGGAAATACATTTATGACCGTGCTCCCTCTCACACCTGTTCCATGGTCCGCCTGACCTAAGCTACTTTAAATTACCATTTTTATGGTGCTGCTGCGATAAGGGTTATTAACACGCCTGCCCATGATACCACGGATCCGTTGACGTCAATGGGCACAGGTAAGGGTCACCTGGTCAAGTCATGCAGCCCTAATTTTAACAGAGGCACCTGTGCTTTCTAATTAAACACCTTTTTTGTAAAAATACGCGCCAAATTGTAGAACAATGAGCTCACGATTAGCTAAAGATTTTGTTGTCAATGACCCAGGTGAATAGTGAGGCGGGATGACAACTCGTCACTTCTGCCACATCCAGTTGCTTTTTAGCAGGCAGTACCTTTGAGATTATTTACATTTTTGTATTGTCCAAATAGAAATACGTTTAGTCTAGTAAATAGCCCTTTCGTAGTCGATTTCTATCACATGACTTTCAGTGGACAGAATTTCAGGTAATTATAATTTCAAAAGTAAGACAGCCTGATATTAGTGGCTAAAATACAGCCTTCGTCCCTAAATACATATATTTATTGGCCACCCAAATTCATCATGGAGATTTGCGAATCAGACCTGCAAAGTTAACATGCCTGAGCAGTCGCGTGGTAGCTAAACTACTATTCAAAAAAAAAACAAGAACGGTATCATATGCATGCCTTTTCATTGAGCGTGTGGTTAGAACTACATCCCTTAATTTCTTTTTTAGGTTACCACTGACAATTTCCCACGAACACAACTCAGAGAGTACTGATATCCCGGAAATGGACTTTGTTTTCTCGTAATCTAGTAGTGAGGGCCTGGAGGACACGCAGCTCGCCGGCCGGACGCTGAGGTACCTCTTTTTCCGTGTGAGTCACCTCCTCGATGAAAGTGCCCACGGTCAATGGGAACGTGAAAATCAAATTCCCAGGGTTGAAGCCTATTAATTTTCGTCCATTTGTCAAGTTTTAAGGCCACTATTTTAAATTTGCATAACTGTGGTTACTGATTTTGATCAAGGGAGTTTATCGAGAGGTTTCTAAAATTTAGCGCAATCTAGCATGAGCCGCTATCATCCTGACACGTCACCTAAGCTGTTTGCAGTTGTTTTCGTACGTCAAATACTTTTCCGAAAAAAAAGTTGTGGACATCAGTTTAAAAGGCCCATGCACTCTGCGTTTGGTACGACTAGTTGATAAAGACACAAAACGAAGTAGGTTGATATAGTTTGAGCCGGAATTTCTGTTTAGAAATACGGCCTTAACCTAAGAATAACAGAAACTAACTGCTGCAAAGAAAAAAGATCGCTTTAAATAGCCACTGAGAAATCTTTCACTTATTAGTGCCTTCATACTTTCATTCATTAGTGGCTTCATTTTCATTGTTCTGCAAAAGACAGCTCGAGGCGCTGGAGTACCTTAATTTTCTCTACGAATTTTATCACATACCTGTTTAAAACAATCGTTTGTAATCGGACCCTCTTTAGTCCATCATTCATTGATAAATTAAATGAATGAGGCATGAACCGGCCCAGAGTAGTAGGTCGTTGCTACGCAACCGATTTTATCTGAAGAAGCAGTTATTGTTACAACTTTAAGGTAAGAGTAGAACATCAAAAGGACAACTTATTAATGAGGCACAGACAACTATGCCAAGCCTCGATACACTTTAAAAGCTGATTTTGATACATTTATTCACGTTAACTTGTAGAGAGATTAGTCGTGGAAAGAAGGCTAGACCTCAAAAGCAGTTTTATTCGAATTCGGAAAGGGAAAGCCATTCTGTTGTTAGTAAATAATGCTTGCCATAAAATCTCGCAAATCGTGAAAACGGTTAATAAATTTGCGCGGACTCAGATGCTGCTTTTATGGTCAAGAAATGTGCAAATAATTAGGAAAAATACATTTTATTACTAAGTCAAGACAAAATTTAAGTCGATGCAAATTTTCGTAGCTCCTATACTATCGTCATGCCCTTTAGCCATTTATCCGTATTAGGCTTTATAAAAATGCTTAAACCAAGCTTCCTTTTTAGCTGAGAAAGAGGAAGCAATTATAGGAGAGGCTTAAAGAAGTTCGATTAAATGCAACCATACCGGATTGTGAATTGAACTAGTCCATTCTTTAAATAAACTGTTATCTTATAATTATTGGAGCAATGTAAATGAATTTTTTAATTAACCTGGATGTCTTCTAATCCTGAAAAGCAAACAGGGTTGCATTCACAAGCTGAAATTCTATATTCCTTGATTTCTTGACATTTAACTTAAAATTTACAATATGGGGAAAATTGACTTGTTAAATCGCAATCGTAAAGATTTAAGTAGGTGATACAAAATTTTTTGTGGTTTTATACAGTACCAGATCTTAACCAACCGACAGTTGCTAGCCAAAAATAATCTACTTCCATAATAGCATAAACCTTATAAGGTAAAACCTTCTGAATAATCACTTAAGGTGTCTAGGTAGACAGTTCTCGCCAAAGGGTGAAATGTGTAAATACGCTTAAAAATATGTTTTAGCAAATTTTCCGTTTTCTTCTAAGAGTTAGGTAATTTCCGCATGTGTTGTGGCATAAGTGGGAAGAAAAAGGCAAATCAGATAGTAACTCTACATTACAACTGAAAACTAACTCTGCGGGAAATTCAAAACTGTTGTGAAAACACCAGGACAGGAGTTTATAGAGTCTAACATAGGCTTGTGGAAGCAAAATATGATCGCATAAGTGATGCACTCAACTTGGTGATTGAAAACTTTCGGCGCGGTTGCTATTCTCCTCGACGCTGTCAATTGTTCTAACCCACAAAGACAAGCAAAACCTGTGCAGATGCCTATCCCTTTGCTATCAGTAGGGCATTCTTCATTGTTCTCCCGCCTCAATTTCTCCCATTAGGAAACCTAATGACGACAAACGCCATTTGAGCTTGTCTATTTTGTGCAAATTTCGGAGAGAGCTCTAGGTGAGGCAGTAAAACGCACGGTTTAGCAAAGTTTAAGCCCATTTAATAAGGGCTAGAAAAAATGCATCGCTTAATTTGAGGTGGGCCCTCTATTGTTAGTAAGAGGGCTAATTTATGAATACCTTCAGCTATATGCACAGTAATAATGACAAAACAAACACTTTACATATATATCAACTGCAAAATTCCCAGAAGATGGACTAATGGAGACCTATCAAGTGTCACACAGCATCTGATGACAATGGGCTTGAAAGACTTTTAATTCTTTCCACACTTCCATCACGTACATTGTATAAGGAGTCGTTTAGATTGTTGAATAAATACTACTTTGTATGACCTACTGCATGTGTTGTCACTTAAACTGTTGAGATCCCACTTAGAATAACCAGGAGTTAAAGGCTTCAGTACGGAGGTTCTTAACGCTAATAGCGTGAGCACATTATGAAAACGAACTGCTTGTTGGCCCGATTTTCACCTTATTTTTGTATTCATTGGGGTGTTTATATATTCCAGCATGTATGGAGTGTTCCTCCATGGCATACCTGTCAACGAGTAGGATCCAGCGGGGGTGCAAATCTAGAAATGTCCCAGGACGTTTAAGAATTCGACTTCTTAAACTTAAACTAGGAGTGATTTTTTAATTGTAAGCATCCATTACAGAGTACCTACCTTTTCGATGGAAAATCTGCCAAAAGAAAGGAAATCTAAGCTGAGGAAAAGTATTAAACAAGATGAAAGTGGTGGTTTTTAAAATGGAATCTAAATTTCCTTCCTTTCCTTGACTTTGTCTCATCTAAATCTTGATTAAGAAGGCGCATAGAGATTTGCTTGATGCAATTTAGCTTTAAAATCATTTGTTCAAACTAGTTGCTTAATTCCCCGGCAGTTAACCCATTCGATGAGTAATTTTATTGACTATGCAAAGATTTCGGCAGTAAGGAACTTTACAGGTGAATGCGATGTAAGGGACTTAAAGACAGTAAAGTCAAGTTTAGGCAACCATTACAACATGATCGAAAATTCCACCATTCATTAATATGAAGAAATAATTGCGTGCTTTGCTCATTTTTAGCATCAGCGGAGTAGTATCGGCGCCAAACTATACTGAAGTAAGAGGAGGATTTTCCACCGCAGTATCTAAATGTAGCTGAGAAGATGACCTCCAAAATTTTCTCTGCTGGTAAACATGAAGCAGACAGCGAAAGACCATGCACTGAAGATGCGAAGATAAATTTAGCGTACAGGAAACTCAGACGAGGGTGCCTGGTAAGGCCAAGGGTTAAAAGTTGATTTTCAAGATAATACCCCACCAATCACGCATTATTTGCGTTAGCCTCACTTTATTTTCATTGGCCATTTGAGCTTCGATGACGCAGGCGCCGCATCCCTTTCCTTAAGACGCACTGCTGTGTGTAATTTGCCTGCTCTTTAGATATCTACTCACTTAAGGGACATAAAAACCCATTTTCATATTGAATAAGCACAGGTGAAGATAAAATAATAGAAATCACTTTTTAAACAAAATCAAATAAACTGTCGTATTTATTTTTTGTAGCGAAATATGTTTGCTCTGTCTAAAAACTCACACGGTTTCGCATGATTTATTGAAAATGGGAGGACAAAAGGCAATTGCCTCAACAGCTAGTTGGAGAACTCCATTACCACGCCCGTGGCAATTCGCCTCGTACTTTTTAGTCTACTGTCTTTGCGAATTCTCATTAAGCTTCTAAGCTCACGAATTTCTTAATTTATGCACAAAGTTAAGGCAAGTTCGCGACAAAGAGAGCACATTCTTTTATTACTCCAAACCTTGACGACACTTTTTCTCTATTTTAACGCCCTGGAATGCTCTACATGTCGTACTGGTTATTCTCTATGCGAAGTAAAAATATTAACCCACACAACGATTTTGACATTCAAAGTTCATTAAAATTTCTTCCCATTATATTAACGCAAGTACTCTGATCTCGCAGGCTGTGGTGTATTTTCATGTCATCAACGTCAACGGAGAATAGTACAGGACGAAAGACTACTTAGATTCGTGGGCCGAATTTCCATCAGAATGTTTTCCAGCCTCGTCCAAGGTTTGCATAAATAAAACAACAACATCAACTCAATTTGGGCCATGCGGTTGAGTCACTTATATGGCCTTGAAGCGCAACTGCGACCACAAAGCTACTTGAGCAGATAATCTTGTCGGAAACCATTTTGGTGAAAAAGGAAACATGTGGGAAATCAAAGTCACAAATACGTGAATTACTCTGGTTAGGTAATGCGAAGCTATTTTGCCAATTTAAGCAGCAAATCAACTAAGTGACATTCAACAATAAATTAGATAAAGGATGGTCCTGATTTGGCCAACATAATTTTATATAGAGCACGTCTTTATGTAGTTCCCATGAGACGAGGCTATGATAAGACGTCACGTTTTAAGTTATCTCTTAAAAACCCGTTGAAACAAAATAATGAAAGAATAACAAGTTTCCCATTTAAAACGGAGGCCCTCCATGTAGCAAACTCACAGGACTTCCTTAAAGGGAGAGGAGTGACGCTTTCAGATCATATGATATTCCCATGTTTATTTCTCCATCTAGTAAAACAACACATACGGGACAAAGTAAATTGCTTTGGAGGGTGCTCTCTCATATACTATTACCTGAGGTGGGTTGAAGGTTTCCGACGTAATCATCTATCGACATCAATTTAATTGCCATAGTAACTGTCTTCACTGCTGTGTCTGAGATTGCAAAACTGGTAGATGTCATCAAGGCCTGACAGAAAAGCTGTCCTGGGCGAAAATGGCTTTCCGCAAATTTATCTGAAATTTTGTAGTTGCGAGGGCAGACGTGTTTCCTCTTGACCTCACCGAAGGAAAGAGGAAAGGTGGGGGAGAGCCATTAAAAGGTTCCACAGATGGTCGGTCTACATCACCCTCACTATCTTCATCTTACTTTATCTTCGAAGAATCGACAGGTCAATGTCTATAACTTAACGGATGGCTAAATCAACCCATTTGATTGCAGGGATGATAGGATGAAGCCTTACATGCTCTCAATGGTATCTTCATCACCCCTCTGGCTGAATTAAACAACATTCCAATTGCATCTTATGAAGTACGAGTTTTAAAACGCCTACAGAAGTTAAATTTGGGACATTTATAAAGGGGGCTTCATAGTTTTTAAAGAAATAGGGTTGATCATTGCTTCTTATTTACAGAAACAGATACCATTACAATTTGAAATCGTGTCATTTTCTTGATTTGTTTCTCCCTTTATTCTGTCATTTAATCAGTTAAGAGAATGATCTAAAATGGGCCACGACTTTTAAGAAGAAATTTTTATTCATTTTAAAACCATGGGTTATGAACCATGGATTCTGTTGGTAGGCAAAATACTAACGCTCTACCAACCTGCTCACAGCCAAACATTATGCTACATAATGAATAAATTGGAGTCTTTTGTTACGCGTTTTTTGAATCCAAAACACTGATAAAAATATTTTTTCTTCACTAGCCCATCCGTAAATTCACTCGGCATTTGAATGCCTCTTGAGTAAGCCAAGTTTACTGCCATGCCATCAAGATGCCCTTAACTTAGATTTAAGCGAAGTGTAACGAATACGAGTCATTTCAGCTTTATGAGTTAGTTCGTGTAGCAAAAGTAAAACGGAACAAGGCTGATTCCAATTATAGCAAAGATTTGAACATTTGCTTTGAAAATTATCGTTTCCCTCAGTACTACTGAAGATGAAAGAATTCAATACAGTAGTTCAGAATGTATAAAGCTGACATACAGAAAGGCTGGGGGTTAAGAAAAGGAAATTCCGCCCAGCGGAATTATAAAGACAGAGCCTTAAGTGCCCGCGTAACCAAAACAAAGAATTATACCAACAATTAGTGCATTACATAGCCACTCTGTTTGAGAGTCATTCCTGCCGTTCCTCTTAGTGAACCTTCCTCACCGACCACCGTAAAGTGGTCGGTTGGGTCAGGAAAACACCCCGAACCAAAAGATCCAGCCATGGAATTTGTGTGCAGCTGAGACTCTTTCTGACTGAAATGCTACTGATCCGTCTCGGCAGCTCCACTGGATTTAAACCTTTGTCCCAGTCGGCAACTACGTTGAGGCAAATGTGACTTTGCAGACCATTACATACGCCCATTGAGAGCAGTAGGAACACTGACCTAAATATACGGTCATGCAAATTTTGAGAAGGAAATTAAAATAGTTTCGTGGAGATGACGCTTTGCATCTTTTACTCCTTATAACAGTTTAGCCATGTCTCTTTGAATTTTATTCGGCTAGTGAAAAGGAGATTGAGGTTTCACCTGTTCACTTAAAGGACACTTATATAGGGGTACCATAGACAGCTCCATAGTAAAAATTTTTAAATGTTAGGGACCGTCACAGATTCCTTCATTCTCAGCAAATGTACCTCTCCCGTCACGTCAAGTCCTATTAATCAGGCGTGGAAAGCGAGGCAGTTGTCCTTTAGGAAAAGGTTCGTTTTCCACTGCCACCAATGTAGAACCCCAAGTCTTTTTTGAAGACGAAGGAAGTCGTAATAGGAGGCCATGCTGCACAGCAGAATTACAACTGCGGTGCCTTAAGTACCCATGTAACCAACATTTAGAGTTAAACAAAGAAAGTATTACATTACATGAAATTGGTTATCAAATTATTCTCAAATCTTGCGGTCGGAAGCTTTTGTGCAAGAACTAAAGACGAACGCTTTGACTTATACATAAAAATTTTGCATACATTTGGGCTAGTTTTAGAGTTCCAAGTTTGTAAATTATTTGGAAAAGTGGGGCTATGGAAGTTTAAAATCAGCAAGGTGCAATGTTATTTACCTTCACTATCTCACTTTCTTTCCATTTTAACGTGGGAATGAAGGAGTTCTGATCATGTCGAACATAACAGGGTGAATATCATTTATTTTAGTTGACTTTTTTTGCCAATTTTAAATACGTATCTACTCCAGCTTATGATAGTGCTCCAAAAATGTTCGCTTTGAAATAACGATAAGTTTTTTTGCCACATATGAGACTTTAAATTTTATTCTACCCTTCAGCCCAAATCAAGGTTATGAGGTCTTTTGGAAAAAATGGCTTCATTTATTTGAGAAGAAAGAGAGTTAAAAGACAATTCTGGATACCGTGAGTTGTGTACCACTTGCAATTAAAATCTGCATCAGAGCGGTAGCAAAGAGGTCACAATACAACATATTTTATGTTCATCACCTAGGTTACGCTCGTTGGATTGCATATTAACTTTATCTTTTTTTCGGATAAGTTACCACAGAACATAATATCTCGTTTCCAATATTCCGGATTTTAACGCACAAAATTAGTGCATAAAATGAAGACTTTGCTCTTCTTAAAAACAGTCTTATTAATATTATACTTCCAGTTTGCAAGAAGGAACGTCTAAAGTCTTTAAATTGCTCCGACTCATTGAAAACAACTTTTGTCTTCGACCCCATTAAACGGTGGAAGCAAAAAAGCTTAACTAGTAGTATTTTAAGGTCCCCGGTTAAAAGCATTCAATTTGCAATTAGTTATATTTTGAGCTGTAGTCACTTAAAGACGCACCTTCAACAAAATATAAAGCTCATGTAAAACTACGTGGCCATTTTGGGATTTTTAGGTTTAAAATAATGATTAATTGCACTTTTTCAAAACAATATACCAAATATGTTATAAGATCAGGGAAGAGAAGGTAAGTTACTTATTTTCAGCGGGTTCGAGCGAGGTTAGAAACAATTTTATGCTTGAACTCACTGTTATTGACATTGACACTGGGATTTTGATCCGTATTTCACCTAATGCTTGACTACTACTTAATCTGATCTTGTCAGTGAATATTTGTGTTTCTAAAGTTTGGTAAATATTGGTGGATCCTTGAATTCATGTTGCAGGTGTGGTTGAATTCTCCAAAACTTTTGATATCCCACATCATCAAAATTGAAGAGAATAGGTGGTGCTGGCTATGTTACACAAAGCATACTCCCTTTAACTTGAAGTAATTCCACATGCCTTAGTGTTTCAATCCAGTTTAGTCTGCTTTCACGAATTCAATATCAGACTAAGACTCTTTCTTTTTCTTATAACTGAAATTGGAACGATTCTTTGCCGGGTACATGGATTTCCATTTGCCGAAATTTTTGGTCAGTGGTTGTAATGCATAGCGAAAGCAGCTTCGTTTTTGCATAATTATAGCCGTTTATCGTTTGGTCTAAGCGCAAAAGCATTTTGACTTGTACCGTAAGTCAACGGAATCAGCATTTTATGTCCAATTTGGAGAAAAAAGCAAATTATTTGATGCTTGTGGGGTGCAAACAGTAGCTCCAGAACCTCATTTCTACCCTCTGGCATGATGCCAGAATATGTAGCCCTGATCAGACTATAAACTATTTTATTGTTTTAATCGCAAATTCTTATAAATTAGAGTAAGATTAAATCAAACTGTGTTTGCATTCGTCAGGGGCACCAGAGATTTTTTAATACCAAACTATTTCAGCTAGAATTGTTAAATTAATTGACTCATTATCCTAAAAATCGAGGACAATAAATTTATTCAGTCTCCAAAATTTTTCTTTAAGTCAGAAAGATGTAGGCTAAACTGACAGCTGACTCAACCGTTGAAGACAATATAACGGGTCTCATGTTGTGCCAAAGAATTTTGATTTGTTCTTTATTTAAACCACCGTTTAAAAAGGGGCTTCTTTATAAGACCACTTGCTAAATGACTGATTTGCGATAAGAAATTGCTTTTATTTTATAATTTTTGTTGACCTAATAAAGAAGCGCATCGATTCACTCCAAAATGTCTATGTTAGCCTTATGAGTATGTTTGCGCTGTGAACTGCAGGCGAAATTGTTTACTTTCAATTCCTCGCTTGATGAAGGCTGAACATTTGCAACTGAGAATTAGTCGGCCAGATTGGATGATATGTAAGGGGAGAGATTCCATAAAAATATTCAAATCTAGTTAGTGAGTTCAAAGAAACCTCTAGTCTCACTCTCGCAAGACAACGCCGGACGATAAATCACATACTTCAGATTATAAAACTAATTCTTGAGAAGATTTCCTGTAATACCTGAAGATGGGAGGAAGCGAAGGCACACCGACTCATCGTGTCACAATACAGTTTCACTTCCCTGATTGTGGTTCCACAAAATCCAGGTGATTGGCAGCTTTTCTTGACTTCAGAAAGTCCCATATGACACACGGGAAGTGAAAAATCAAGATTAGGATGGTAGAATAGGTAGTTAGGCCAAGGCTTGCCTGGATCATAGAGACACATATCTGTATTCATCGAACGAAAAAATATTGTAATATTGACTGTTTCAGCAAATCGAGTTTAAAGCAGTCTTCGACAATTAATGTCTTTCATTTTCAAAAACGCTAAAATAATCTATTTGGCCACTTGATCCACCAATAAATCACCGTTACCTAGCAATACTGGAATACTGCTGTGAAATTAAAGAGAGACGGGTTTTGTTGACCATGAAAATATTGAATAAATTGGAGTAGTCATTTTGCCATTTGATGGCAAATGATTTCAGCAAAGTAGTTATAACGCAATAATGGACTAAATTATCTTTCTTTTTGCCATCCTTTCTTCTTAGATAAACTTATTTCCCTTCACAAGAAGTGAACACTGCACCTAATAGGTCTTTGACAAAAAAGTAACCCTAAATCCCTAATCACAATTAGATGAACTTTTACGTATTCGCCTGCAAAATACATTGTTCGAATTTCCCACTATTTCAGATAACACACAGAAGGTGCTGTTAAGTACATATTTTCAGAAAAGGTGTTCCATATATCGTTAAAAGTTGATAGGATAATCCATCATTTTAAGGCAGAAGAGGACCAAAAGAACGAAATCAAATCGCAAATCCCCAGCCTAGACTTTCGATTTCTGCTCCCCAAATCTTCAATAATTGCTTGAAATAGAGACGAGTAGTGCGATTTCCCTCAACTGTCGGAACCAACCATCCCCCTTACCTGACTTGCGCGTTTATAGCTATAAGCGAAACATCCTGTTCCAATCACCTGTTAATGGGACAATAAGATCTTTCATCTCACTGCTTCACAAGAAGCTACGTCTTTCTCATTAATGTAACTAAATTGCTGACATAGAACCTATCTTTTGAAGGCAGATGTACTGTCCATAAAAGTAAAATTAGCCAAACATTTTACAAAAATTGTTTACTTTTTCGCTAAAGCTTATGGTTAACAGGGCTTTCAGTAGGTTGACAGATGTTGCTGTGATTGTGAGGTGAGATAGCAGCCCCCTACATAAACGCTATTGAAATGGGCATAAACACATAAATTTGTGCTTTTTTGGATATATGCAACACCGACTGATCTACCAGATAAGTTGCCATGCACTGACATTTTTCTACCTGCTCGAAACGGATTGAAAAAACAACGTCAACGCCGATTGGGTAGTTTCTCGTAAGCAGCTTTGAAATACGAGATTTTGACGATGTTTTAAGTGAACTCTAACCCGAAAAAAATTGGAGTCAACTTTTATTTGTCAAGCATTTTTATAAATCAGGTCGAATACTGTTAACTTTCAGTCAGCTCTTCTGTGGATTAATACCAGCTCTTTACATGGGCTTGTTTATCTGCTTACGCCATGAATGTACTCTTGCATGAATATTCCTTCAAAACTTCTAGATGATTAGAAATTCTATAATCAAAGAAAAGAAATTGTGTCTTGGGTTTCTTTGCCACATGGTTTAGATTACTGCGTATTTATAGGCTTGTTACAAGAAGCAGCCACAAGAAATGGAAAACTTCTTTGTGGTGACTGATAAATGTATCCAGAAAATAAAAGTTTGCGATCTTAAGTTGCCCTACACACAAATACACCAGGGGGCAGACATACTTATTCAGTAGATTTTCTTAATATCTCCTAAATGCTCCAAATAATGCTGAAGTAAAATCAAGGCAGAATCTACTTTAGCTGATAGTCTAAAAGTGTTAAAACTGTTTTACTGAGAAAAATACGCACACTTTGTCTATTCCTAGTGCCTAAATCCCCAAAGACTGCGTCAAAACAAGCAATTAAATTAAGTGACTTCACCTGAAATTTTACTGACAAATGGGAGGATGGAGAAGTCTGGCCTGCTTTTGTTTATTCCACATGTGTGAAAGCGCTGTTTTTCAAGTCAGTGTGGATTAATTTGTTTGACACGAAGAAAAAAACGTGAATAGGCGTTTAAATTTATTCAAAACTGATTATTGATAGAATGCAGGTTAGGCGAAATGTATTGCATCTCTTGAGTTTCACTATAATTACAATGAAATATAAATCGCCGAAGATAACCGAGGCCACTGATTTTTCCCTTAAACCTCGATGCAATTTACTCTTAATCCTAAACTTTAGACAATGCAAAAAAGGCCCGTTGTGCGAGAAAAGTCGACTGTCTGAACTTCTAAGTTTGATTGAGAGCTCAAGAATAAACGTTAAATACCTGCATTTAAGAAGAGGAGAAAATATTTAATTAAAGACATTTAGAAATAATTATTGGCATTTAAAAATACGGCAAAATAAATTTTAGTAACAAAACCAACAAAAATGACGCTACTCTACTTTGACGGTATTTTAATACCTGGAATCAGGCGAATTGGCTTACCAAGACAGCGACTACGAAAACTCCTTACTTTGTTTGGTAGTTTTTGTGATTTTGTCGAGAAGAAGCATGCCGCCGTGACGGCTACAAAGAGCACGCAATATCATTCTATGTTATAGAGGAAGTTTAGCAAAGTGTTAAAGTGAATGATTAAGTATGAGCGGTGAATTGTTTCCAATCAAAAAGGCGAGTTAAAACCGTGAGAACAGCCTGCAATGCTACAAAGAAAAAGGTAGGAAAAAAGAAGTAATAGCAGAAAATCAGGCACAAAAATGGCGGATTCTTCTCGGCTTGCCTTCTAAAGAGGGAACATTAATAGTAAGTGCTTCTAAATTGAGAAGAAATGCACTGATGGGTCGGTGCGAAAGGCTCTCAACATTAAAGATAAATGCTAAAATGAAAGCATTTTGGCAAAAAGTGAATGCATTAAGCCTCAAGCTAGTGGATTTGAGGGTGCAATCTTGGCAAAACGACGTTGGATAAAGAAAAATAAAAGCCGAAAAGAAGAAAGTAATGTCATGGGCTCATGAGGAAGCGAAACAAGTGCCATTTATAAGATATAATACATGGCATCGTTTGATGGATTTAGGTGCCTTTAATACGCATTAGAACAGCACAGAAACAGTTAAAACAATAGAAGTGGAGGAATCATTCGAAAACTTTAAACTTTGCACGTCAAAAATCAGAAAGTTTTGTATAAATTAAAATGATTCTCCTTGGAAGTTCCCGGTAAAGGAGCCATATATATCGGTGGACGAATACGCAGTTTTAGAATAAGGCAGAAGATGCTTTGTTTTTAGTTTCATCATAAAAGCTCTGTTTCTTTAGGCAATGGACCTCTTCCTTGAAATCTACACATTATTCATTCACTACGTACGAGCACATCCATAAAAAAATAATTTTCAAATATACTTAAGAGAGTGTACCAGTCATCAATGAAGATCATGATTTGGCAAAAAAATGGAGGATTTGTTTTCTTTTGGCTAAATGATTTAATAAAAGAATGATATAATGTGCAATTTTAGTTATATAGATCGCGCAATCATGAATTAAACCATTGCCTCTGTGACTAAGAGAACTGCAAAATGTCTTTTAAGAGTGGTACACAATTTAAAGATGCGAAATTAGGAAAGCTCATATAAGAAATCACCTTCAAATTCATTGAAACAAGAAGCAAAACCTATTAAAATTTCGGTGATTTAACATTTGCTTAAGTGCATATCTAAAAGTGCACGTCTTTAAATTGCTGCTATTTGTATGTAGGTTTAGTGGAATGGCCCTCAGGCCACGCCTAATGATTTTCAGTTTTTTTGCACGTCGCTAAAGTTTACATGCAGAAATATCGCAAGATATTCAGAGGCACTTTTAATTTATGGTCTTAAAGGGAAAGAGGGATGTATTGCGGTGCCAAATATGGACTGAGAGTAAAATAAGTGGGCAGAAGATGGAAGGATCGGTGTTAAATAGATTCATTCGAAAAGGATAGGTACCACCAGCTTGAATGTATAGTGGCGGAGAAGATGAACGAATTAAATCGTGAAAGGAGCCATGTTAACTCACACAGGAACAGCTCAATAGGATGCCACATGATGGTGAGTTGGCAGGATCGTCTCAGGTGACACAGGTAAAATTTAATTGAACAAGAGCAATGCGAATGACACTTTCCTCCTCTGATCTCTTCACTTCCATTTAAAGGACATCTAAATACGTGTTGGATCTGCAACGATATAGTTTACCAAAAACTTGGAGACCACTTAGAGACCTACAATGCCTTAAAACATAACTTTAGGAGATGGGACTTTCAACCACTTTGTCTAGTGAAAAAGCATTTGTTTTGAAACACTTTTAGGCTGTCTAAAGGATGTGGGGACTGTAAGTAGTGAAATTTTAAGTAAATTTATGCCTTGAAACACTCCACAAATTATAACGCTACATGAATGATTTAAGAACCGATTTCTGCAAAACATTCTCACAAAAATAAACCCATCAAAATAATTTCGGTTTCCTAATTTCTTCAAATAAACTGTAGTTGTTAATCAACAGACGATTTTTCAGTTTCCAATGAGTATGTCTTCAAAATTTTAGCAGTTAAAAAGAAGTGAGAAGCGAACTCGCAGATAAAACGCAAAATGACCATTTTATTCCTTTGATTGGGCAAAACAGGTTAAAAATCTTTACATGAGGCATGAGAACCAAGAAATAAAACAACATTTAATGATAAAGGAAGTAATAAATGTATATTTCTCCAAACGTTTCATTTTGCTGCCAATCCTACACTTTCGGTAAAGTCAATTTTGCGGAAAAATGGCAAATCCGGTGTCGCTGCATCATGCAATTCACTTTAACTGTTAAAATTATAAAACCAAAAGCAAAACCATTATAGGAGAGGACTAAATAGATTTGGTTTTTGATTTGATTTAAATTATTTCTTCCTGCTGACGCGCCGAAATATGTTATCGCTTCATTTACTCAGGAAAGACCGCACTTATGATTAGGCCCTTTATATTCCTTGCTAGAATTACGCATGTGTGACATGCATTCTTTCCAGGCTTATGATTGACTTCAGCACCAAATTATGTCGAGAACGGATTTATCCTGTTTGAGACAGCAAAAGAGTCGCTCAACCTTAATTTTGAAGTTATAATGCAGCATGACTTTAAATATTGCATGCCTTCATAACCTGAAGTGATTGCTTTTCTTCCAAGACCACAATGGTGAAAATCTTGGTTCACTACTGGTATGTTAAGTAAGTAACCCAAGACATTCAGTGCACCCCTCGAGAAAGAATTTTATTTAAATGAAAGCCCGATGATTAGTGACAGCAACAAGACCCCAAAACCCAGTCAGACGAGGCATCATTTATAAGTTAACATTGGAAAAGGGGATGTCAAACTCTTATCACGCGTACAGGGTTCACAAACATGTTTGTGTTGTAAGATGATAAAAAATTTTAGTTCTACCATTGCTTTTAATAAAAATATTCTCCTTCTAAATGAAATTAGCTGGCAACAGGGCAAAATGATATTTCCCAAGCAGATTAATTACTTTTCCAGAGCAGAGTAAAAGTGAATGATTTTGACTTGAAAATCGACTCAAAGAAGCACGAAATCTTGAATAGTACTGTGAATGCAATCAATAGACGAAATGTGTAGCCCACCTTTCCCCCACCGAGATTGCACGCGAATGCCAAATTTATTTTTAAGCTGAAAGCATCATACAACATAAAACATGCATCTTTCTCTCATTGAATCAAGCGTTTAAATATGAGTCAAAACCATTTACTGAGTTACGTGTTTAAAAGAAGAAATTTTCCTTAATTATTCATCACTTTCGAGTTCTGGCATTGCCAAGCTTGATCTAACTTGTCTTTAAGTAATAATGGGAGGAAATAGTTAGAAGATGCTCATATGACATTGGCATTAAAAAATTTTGATTTCATTAAGAGAAAAATTTTCCAAACTGCAGAACTTTTTATTTGGTAGCTTTAGAATCTACCGATCTAATCTTTCTAGCCATAGAAAGCCATGAAAGCAATTAAGGTGAATATTTGACCTTTAATAAACAAATTTAATTACTGTATTTTATTCATGAAACCATAAAACGGGAACACAATGCTAACTACTGATGCCTAAATCGATTTCGTTAAAGCGAAAATAAAAGGATTTCGTTTAAGAAACTTTACTCCCATCATTAAGTGCTCATTTCATTACCAGGAAATCACGTTGGTTACTTGGGCTCTCAACTGACATGCACTTTAGTGAACTAAAAGCTGCCACGAAGCAAAGCAGAGGTAGATGGAATTTCCTCCCTCTAGCTTCCTCAAAGTTTTTTAACTGCTTCCCTTCCATTTTCAGTTAGAATTTTAGAATATTTCTAATGTCAAATTTGTAAAATTCTTAGGAGGTTTAAACTCCTTTTTTAAAGTTGTGGAGGCCAAAATAACTCTACTGGTGGAACGATTACTGGGGAATTTAAACCTTCTATTGCCTTCAGCTAAGACCAGATAGAACAGAAAAGGCCATTGATGAAGGTATGCCTATCAAGAAGGCTTAACGTGGGTGTTGAACTCTCCATACTGATCTCATCCATTACAATTATAAGTTCGGGGAAGCATCAAACGGGCTCTTAAGTAATTAGAAGGCATTCATGCGTACGTGTTTTTTGAACGTCTAATTCTGAAATTTGATCACCCTTCAAGAAAGAATAACAATCTTTTTTCATGAAGTCGGAGGCGAATTCCTTTGTGGTTCGTTTTTATGATCCTAGATTAAGTGAACGAAACTTTGAACTGGTAGCCGAATTACCAACCAACCTTGATGCTAAACGGAATGATTTAAAGTTAAATAAAAGGTATTTGTCGTCTCTTTCCACTGCAAGAGAAGCTAAAGCAATGCTACTTATAATGAGATATTTACTTTGCCTTGGGCGAATTAAGTGGCTCTGGGAGTCCAGCAAATCGAAAGCATTCAAAACATCCCATATTTAGTAAAAACTTTTTCAACCTCATCAATTTTAAGTTCGCAAATGTGCTGGCCAAAAGTTGATTTATGGACTTGATTGCTGGTTTACGATAAAAAGGCTGCTATAACTCATTGATTTCATTAAAACTCTAAATTATCTCTCGGAAATTAGACGTTAGGGATTTTTTATGAAAAAGGGTATTCAAGCCACTCCCAATCTACGTCTTTGGTCAAAATGCTTGTTTTTGCCTAAGAATACGCCATGTTTTCCATTAAAGCAATAAACCAGAACAAAATAAGTCTTCCATAAAATTAGCTTAAAACTAAACACTGAGATCGTTTATAGTTTAAAACTTTGTTATTCATCAAGTAAATTTGTGCAGTTAACATTCCAATCCATTGTCAATGGACGAATCATGTTGAAAAGCAAATATAAGCGACAAAATGTAGTATAATGCCACCATTTTCGCTTTTGGTATACCAGATGATGGGCTTTTAGTTCTAGCGTTCTAGACGATTCAAAATCGTTTCGGAACCTTGAAGACGAGGAGAGGGATATAATCGTGACGTCGTTCATGCTATGTAACTGCCTCCCTTGAAAGCTGGCTGCTCTCACAGTATGGTAATGGGAGTATTACCATTACTAACTGAAGTGCATCCCAACTGATAAGCAAAGGCTGTATTATCCCATCAGAATATGAACCTAGCCAGTAGCAACTTATCCATTTTTGACGACGTTTGACAAATTTACGACTTATACCTAGAATTACACCGAGAATGTTCACAATGAGTGCATAGAAAGGGCAGTTTTCCCGGTCCTAACAAAGAGGTCCCTATTAATAGGCTCTGCACGAAAGATACCTTTCACAAGGGGCTTTGATTGCTATTAACACTTTCACGGAAAAAAACTGAAACAGTGTGCATAAATCTATGTCGGGTCTGTCACAGCGAACTTTTGGCCGTGACCTGCACTTTTCCTTTCTCGTATGCGACCCAATTATGGAATTAAAGTGAGGTGAAGATGACCCGGTGCCAGTGTTTTATTAACACCTGTGGATATATCTATAAGTAGATTATTAAGTAAAAGAAAATTAGCAAAAAATGTTCTCAAATGAAGCGCCTCAAATGCTGCTTTGAGCAAATTATAGACATTGTTGGGATTTACCACATTACTTCTGGCGGTGAAATTCTCACAGTAAGATGCATCACATTTGAGGGCACCCTTAGTCATTTATTTGAACGGGTAAGCACTTGGTTTACATCTTCGCAATTTGTGAAGAGGAAGTTGTGGTGGAATCAAAGATGTTTGGCAAATAGGGTTTGCATCATATTCATTAGTGGATGACAATAAGTTTCGAGGAATAATAACCAATTCTCCACTCCTTTTGCGGACATCATAAGGCGGATCATCATAAATTGTTTGCTGACAGACTAGATTATGTTAAAAAATGGCTTTGCTAAGAAAATAGAAGGTCGCTGATTAGTCTTAAATGATGCAAGCACTCCTCATTTCTCATTTTTAAGGCTTTACTTCAACTTTAGAATTCTTTGTTATGGTTTTATGGCTGGAGACCAAACAGTTCAGGCTACTATCTTTCATGACTACAAGAACACAGGGTTTATGAATCAGTCGAAAGGAAGACCTATTCTTGTAACAGAAAGCAGGACATCATGCCTCAAAAATGCGTTTGTGGGACTACTTCCTGCAGCACTTTAGGAGATAAAGTAATTGTCCCATCCTGAAAGTGATATTTCTTCAAGTGATGTTTGCTAACCTTTCCTGACATGAGACAATCCTATATGAGATAAAAAAGGCCGTTGAGGGGTAAAAGTGGGATAGAATCGGGTGGGTTCAAGGCGCAATTGTTAGTAACATCTCTTGGACAAAGCCTAATGAAGTTGAATAATAAAACCTGACTCCTGGCAAAATAATTACAGCCTCTAGTTATGAACATTTTTGTGGGTAAAATTATTGAGAAATTTTCCTCCATTTGCAAACTGTATGCGTTAAAAGTCATAAAACTTATTTAGCAGCCTTATTTGTTAAAAAGAATAATGGGCTGTTATTACTAGATTAGTCAGCAAGAAATTCCAGTTTTAAAGCAGGTTCTTTAATCACAAATAAGAGGCACCACCAAAACCAATGAATGATCATGCAACCTACTTATTAACAGGGCTGTTCGCTTGTCAACAGGCAGATCATTGGTACTTCAAAAGTTCTGACATCCCACTTATACATTTACAAAATGAATTGACGCACTTTCAGCGAATAAACTCTCTTAAAATGCCTACTTGTCCAATTGTGTGGGACTGTCCTCGCTATTTCATTGCTAATTTTTTTTGGGTTTCATTTTAAACGGTGAAAGTGTTGCTGGAGTGAAAACAACATCAGGCCTTTTGGTTGCCTTCATTTATGTCACTACGGACGTTTGAATATTTTAACTTGATCTCAGCCCAGACCACTCACTTAGCTCGGGGCTTAGTTTTGGGGTGAATTTTTCTGATAAAACAAAAATTTACCCCGACAAGTCGATCAGCAAGCTTTAATGAGTGTTTTGTTAATTTGTTAATTATTCAAACTGAGAGCAGATATTTTTAGCTGCCAGCTATACAGACGTAAAGTAATACAAACACGAAGTCATGAATTCACAACTAAGTCACAATAACTTCTAACGGACAAATCAGTTGGAAATTTACATTCAACACGGATTTGTGGAATAGTGAAAGCGCTCTTCCAAAGTAATCCAAAAGTGGGGAAATCAAGAAGAGTCGAAATTATTTCAACCGACCATTCTCGTAGTTACAGTTTGGCCGAATCCTAAAGTCAAGAAGTTGGTTCATTAATCATAACAAAAGTTCTCTGTCATGACGCGGTTATAGAAAAAAGCAACTGATCTAACAAATAATTTCTCATGAGAATTACTGATTACTGAACGTCGAGGCTGATGAATATCGAATAAGCTGTCTGGTGAAGATTTTAGCAGAAATATGAAAATTAGCAACGTTGCCTTGGGAAAATGAGGGCATTGTTAACCATCACAATGGAACAGTCACCATTGTTCGGTCCTCAATTTTTGTCTACCTCTCCTCCCCCCTATCCCTCAACTAAAAGTACATTTTTTGAAAAATTTTGAATAACGAAGAAAGATATAATTCAGGGAAAGCGGAATCATAGCTTGAATAGCGGTTAGGGAACCTAAGTACTTCGCATGGAGAAATAAAGAACCTTAATGTCTTTAAGACAACAATATCCACATTCATATATTGTGGTTCTGCGACCCAACGAAAAGGTCATTTCTAACGTGATCCTTCAACCTCTAGCCAGGATCCATTTTTCACCTGATTGCGTTAGATTTTAGTGGATAGACGCTTCAAGGACAATTGAGTGGATGGCCTTGCATGGATCGCGAAGTGAAATTACAGTTGTGAGTGACAATGACGACTGCGCTACCCCAAAACTTTAGCATTTGGTGCTGAAGCAGTTGGGTTTGCAGATCCTTATAAGTCAATTGACATCCAAAATCTGATCAAAGTGAAACAATATAAAGTGCATCACGATGCCAAAGTAAGCCTCTCGGTGTCGCAATCTTAAATGATGGCGAACTTTAGTTTGTTCCAGACTTCCAGGAGACATTGTGCCCACAGTGAAACAAAACCGATGGGCTATCAAAACTTGGTTTATACATAAACCTAAATTTGGTTTAATCATTCGATTTAGACACGCTATTGCTTGTCTGCGTGTCTGCATATTTATGACCCAACGCCACCACTTACTGAGACAAGTCGTAGGCAATTAAGGTAGGGCTCACCTTGTCCTCCACGTGATTTCGCCGTCCCTTTGAAGTCCATGACGTCATTTGAGTGACCCACCAAATACTGTGGCTTAAACAAGTACTATAAGAATATGGAGCTAGTGTTCTAATGCCTTGGGAAATTTACCACTAAACCCAGCTTCCAAAATATTATCCTTTTGCAGAATTGCTTAAGCATAGAGCAAGAGAGAAGTATTAAAGGAATAGTTTTTGGAAAAATGGGTTTTTAAGAATTGACAGAAGATGAAATTGTGGCAAAAATTAAACCCAACACTGGAAAATATTTATTAATCATTTAGTAATTTAAAAATGGACCGTGAAATTTAAAGAAGTCAGCATTTTTTGCCTTCAAAATGACAAATTCTATACGAAATTCTATCCAATGGTTGCTAACCACACAACCTATTTAGACTATACTCTTCCTTTTACTTAGAACCTTGATGGCTCTATGCAATAACTTTTTAAACAGATAGCATAACAAACACACGAAGGCGGCCGAGAGTCTTGTTATTGTGTTGCTTAAAACAAGGCATCCTTCCAAATGATGTTTCGTAGACGATTTATTTTTATTGTACATTGGAAATCACAACTGGATTTGTGGAGACCTTAGGGAACAATTGGAGTAGTTACAAACCTAAACTAGTTCCATTTAAGTAGGGATATCATTAAAGATCATGTCTTTCTATCACTGTATAGGGCAACCTCATTACACACGCTTAAGGGCATAAACACCTTCAACAAACAAATTTTCTCGTATCCCTTCAGTGGTTAAAACTTATTTCAGCTTAATATTTTTTAGGGCTTCTCTTTCACTCCTCGTGGTCCTGGTTGCTGTCAGCCGGATGGCCTTGTTTGCATTTAAATTTGATGGCTTTCCTCACTCCAGAATGGTGTTTGGAAGCTGACGTAGTGATACCACTTCCCTTTTAAATCAGCAAAATTGATGCTCTGCTATGGCAGCTGTAGACTGTGGAACATATTTACTATTTGCAATTTGAAATTTGCTTGCATACAGGAGACCAGTAGATTAAAATCCATGGACAAAATTTCTGCACACTGATTGGGAATGCGTCACCACGCCTCTAATCATGGGCCACATTAACAAGTGAGAGCGACTTCTTCAACATTCCCTCAGACAAGTCATGCCATATTGTCTCATGCTCTAAAGGAGCAGTGCGGAAAGCAACAATGATACTCATGCCATAAGCTCCTACGATTTTAATTCTTAACTTTTGTTCTCTTTAGTAAAACTATATTTAAAGGGTTAACTTTTGATTTGAAATTTGTTTCATAAGAAAGGAAATACGAGAGCTTAATAGATAGAAGAAAAGAACGTTTAAACCTCTTAATTGTAGTGGTAAAGAACTGAAACCGCTTGATAATTTGGCACTGAAAGACAGGAAATTCTGCATGTAATTTACGGAATTAATGGTTGTCGTAAACATCGTGGATTTGCTTATCTGCATTATTTATAGCCGAAGCAGCCCATAAAAAGTTATGATTCTACTGATAACATAGGAAAAAGCTAACATCTTCGTGGTATTTTTTAAAATGGACTTTCCAATCTTACGCGGCTTTGATAGTTTCAAAAATTTGAAATGTAATTGGCTAGAGTACATAGTAATGGACAATAGCATGATTAAGTAGCTTACGTTTTCTGCAGACTAAAGCCGCTTCTTGTGAAATAAGACCATCTATGAGATAGAAGGGAAATTTTCCACAGAATCTTATCTTCAAGTTTACTTTTGCAATAATTTGCAGTAAACCTTGTGATTCAAACGCAAATCTGACGCAGAAGGCAAAAAAGCATTTATCAAAATTTAGCCTTTCAATTGTGGAAAGAAAGACGATTTTTAAACTAAAAATGGTGTAATTAACAGCTTGCTTCGCCATATTTAAGATCCATTCTCTACACTGCATGAGGGCGGATAATTGTTTCTTTGAAGGAGAAAATAGCGTTCCAGAGACCTTTGAATGACAGACCCCTTGAGTAATACAAAAAAGCACTCCAACAACTAGGTCAGAGAGTCAATGCGTTCTTTCTGAAATGTGTTTACCCTTTAAGAAGAAAGTAGAAGTTGGAATCATTCATATCTTCCTCATGTTATTGCTGCAAAAAAATATCCACTTTGGCGTCGTTGGTGCTCATGCTTAAAAAGGGAAGGGACAGTGTTTATTCTTCCAACTTCTACATTAGCCCTTACTTATAAATAAGGATTAGGCCTATTGAATGGAAATATTTAGGGTTCTACATATTCACAGTTCTAACTGATCTAACAATTGCGCAGCTTATATAAACGTAACATAAAAACAAATATGAAACTTTCACGATGTTGTATATAAAAGACTTCGAGGTCAGCCATTATGAACTGCCTCAGCTCTAATCACAACAGATCCAAGCCGATGTGTGGAAGAAAGAACAGAAGAAGGAAGTTGTTTCTTGTTGTGATTTTGCTAAACAGCGGTGGTAATTACGTCAGTAAAGCATTTGTGGTGCAATTATTAAGACCCTAGCCCATTATCCGGATAATCTCATATGTTTTTATTAATGAAGAGTAATGTCTCAGTGAGATTGAAGATAAGCTAGCAAATTGGGCCTGTCCTTCCCTACACCTTATTGTGATGTGAATCTTTGTAGTCCTGAAACCCAATGGCTTGATTCTTTTTTGCTTGTGCACTGCAGAAATTCAGTGGATTTTGTTACCATTAAATTCGCTGGCTATGATGGCCATCCTAATGACACAAGATAAGGTTTACGAGAATCCCTATTCCTAAAAAATAACTATCTTGCAAAAGCTTCATATAGAAATTGTGTGTTTTTGAAATTACCCCGGTAGTGCTGTCCAAATCAGCATTTACACGATCGCAAAAAATAGGATAGAGTTCCGAGAAGGGATCGGGGTAAGAGCAATTACTAACTCGTCTATACTTTTTTGCTTACTAGCGTCAGTAAGATCTTAACTAGTCAAGGTTGGAAACTGGACTTGGAAACTGTTTGATATACTGCCGCATCGTTCCCTAGGCTAAAGTGGTCTTCAACCGAAAGACCTTCATTTATGCTGCTTAAATTATAAACTCGCCAAACCTTTTAAACGGGCATAATAGGCAAATTCAGAAACAAAACTCTCATCAATCCTGCTGGGTGGACCCAGACGTTATCGTTCCATCTAAGCTCAAAAGTTTAGCGTTTTACTGGAAGTTTTATCACGCCTTTTGATGCAGTTTATGAACCATCCAAATTTCCATGTATCTACTCTACTCAACGCGGATTTGTGCTCCATTTCCGTACATAGGTGGTGAGTTTACACTACAACAGGCAAAAGAATTTACTCAGCTATGACTATTAAGGGGAAGGGGGGAAAGGAATTCATGATTTGTCCCATGATCCCAAAATATTTGAGCAAAAATTGCCTACTTTGCCCTCTACACAATTTATAACACTCACATTGGTATTTTAAATACTAATTATCTTATAAACGATGTGGTATCCTACGGAAGTCAGTGAAAACGAGGTGAATATTAATGCTCTATTCGGCAAACCTTGACGGATGGCTCAGATATTAAAGTGGGCATTGTCAACTTTGCGGCATAGTGTGTGGATCTTTATGTCCTTGCTAGCAAGGCCGTCAGCAGAGGAAATGCAGATAAAAAATGTGACACAAAAAACTGCATTGCCAGAATGACCGACCCAGCTGCTTATGCGTCTTTTTATTAGCAATTTTACACTCAACCGGTTTGCTTGGATAGCTAAGTTGCCATGTCTGGCTAATAAAATGGGGGAGGCAAACGAATGTGTAACGTGTTGCCGACTATCTTTTCGAGGACTGTGATGATAAATTAGTCTTTTTGATCTCTTCGCTAAAAACTAAGTAAAAAATTCGGTTATCAACAAAAACAATAGGATTTCGTGGTTAAAACAGATTTGATTATGTGTGGTATAAGATCAAGCCTTGATGTTCGTATCAAATAAAAGATTTTTATAGATGGGATCAATTTTAGGGTTTCTGACTCGATTATTTTTTCACGGATCCTCCACATGTAGCTGCACGGATCATGTTATTTAGAAGATAGAGGCATAATTTGGCGGATAATATCTGATGGTCAATAATAGAACAGTCCGATTTGCCAAATGGGTGATAAATTTGTTTGTGTCATAATATTTATGGAAATGGATTAAACGAAAAGTCTCAATTAATCTTCCAAAAAAGCTGTAAGATATTCACAGCTGCATTGCTTCTCATGGAGCTACATTTTATTGCCAGAAATTAAAGGGTAATATCCTCTGTAATTATGGAGACCCCTCCCACCCAAATTGCAAGCACCTCCTGCATATAATAATATAACTTTTGTTAATGCTTTAGAGATTAGAGACAGACTGCTTTCTCTGCAAAATTGGTAAGGACAAAGGGCATTTGGGGTAAACGGGTGCCAAGTCCACATAAACTTAAGATGGGTAAATTTTGTAGCCTTGATCAAGTTGTAATAATCCACAAAAATGACTTCTACGAACTCTTTAAAGAAGGTCTATTTAAATATTTCTATTTTTGACTTCAGATACCATTCAAAAAAGCCGATTTTCCCACAGGTAGGATTTCTTATTTGAGATCTTGCAGTAACTAGTGATAATGAAATTTTTCACCTACCAGTTACTACTTTCTACAAAAAAGAATTTTTCTTACAAGTCTTTGAGTTTTGTGGGGTTAATTTCAATCCTATTTCTTCACAGGCTTGTCAGCAAACAATCCAAATGGGTGAAGCATTTTCAAGACATAAGCGGCGTAGAGAACAGGTGGATGGTCCTTAAAGTTGATTACTATTTACTAACGTATGACATTTGGGACCCATTTGCTTAGCTTTTCAGCCTCTCCCGCAATATCCTCTTCTCACTTGAAGTAGGCTCAAGACCAGTGACCCCTCCTCTTCAAGCACCATTGTTCATTTCCCACTACTTTGTTCACATTGTTTTCATTATTGCAAAACAAAGATTTTCTGAGCGTAATCCATCTAAATTTCAGAGATTTTTTATCACAATCAGCAATTTATGAACGCATGTGAGTGATTTATCTTGTTACTGCAACTACTATACGAGAAATTAGATGAGCAGGTTCTATGGCTTTGGGATCTTGTCGTACTCGCCTTTAAAAGCAGAAGAGATTTAAAAAATACTCGATCAGATTTGGGTTTTAAAAGAGAGAACAAGGAGGTAGAGCACAATCTCGAATATTATTCGGAAGGTCTAAAGAATATTTGTGCCTTGTGACATATGCATATAAAAAGGATATTTTGCAAGTCTCTATAGGTTTAAACAAGTGTTCATAATAAGAAGTTCCGAAGAGAGTAAGAACGTTTAGCCACACTAATTGGTGCCTCCTGTTCTGAAGAAAGCTGAAAATAACTTAAAAGTGCTTAAAAGGAGCTAAAGAAAGAATGCTATGTTAGCAGCCAGGAGATGCTGCCTAATGATTCTGCTTTAAAACAAATGCTCCCATGAAATAATTTACATTACAAATAGGTGCGCTGCATAGGTCAATTTCCACAAATTAAGTCTAATAAATGCGTGCACTTGCCTCCACAAGCTTCATAGCTGCCGGTAAAATAAAAGTCATCTCAGAGTTAGGAAAAGTTTCATTCAATTTTTCCATCTCGAAGCTAATCTCTATTTATTGTAATTCCGTTTAAGTAGCCAACGCAAAACTTAGACGGCTTAGCGACTTTAGAACACCTGAACTCTCAATTACACATGGTAGATCTCTGCGGTAATGCATAATCCCCGATATTCTAATCCCACCAAAATGCTTTAAAATTATTTAGGGACAACTCAGAAGACAAGCAAGCAGGAGTAAGACAAATTTTACAAATGAATCCATTCTTGGTGATAAAAGAGAACCAAAAGCTAGGACTGTGAATAGCAAATTTATTAATCCCACTACTTATCATTTAAAATTGTAGAAACATTTTTAAGCCAAAACAAACCAAACAAAAAGGCTACTTTTTCTTTTTACTTGGTGATCCGTTTGTGCTGTCCATTACGATTCGCAGTAGCTCCTCTGTTCTTGCCTGTCCCTATTGTTCTTTTCATTTCTGCGTTTGTTGGTAGATTAATGAGATGAACCTTACCTCTATATATTTTTGAACGAAGTCCGTACAGTAACTGAGGGTAAAATTTGTTTCAGCGAAACATTTTGGCTAATGAATTTTAATAAAGGCAGGGGAGAGGCACATCAATATCTCAAACTACTTAATAATTAAGGAAAAGGATTAAGTAAATTACACAAATGATTTCACAGACCGGTTGATGAAATTGACGATAAATCACATTTGCTTGTTTTGTTTGCTAGGCAAATTATTTCACCTGCTTATTGATGGCAAATTTTTTAAGCTTTGAGAATTAATATTTGAAAACCTGTATAAGAGCTGGCCAAAGTTAATTAATCATCATGGACTTTATTTGACAGCTTAGCTATTCACTTGAAAGCACCAATTTGTGCTCCTTAGAAGGTTTCTTCATGCATTTCAGTTGACAAATGGCATTATTTAAAAAAAGTAGACTTAATTATAAGTCTAAATGTTCAAAATATCTTAGTTTTTTTCTATCGTATAATTCAGAGGACTACTGTACTGTAATTCTGTTGCGGTTATAAGTATAGCAAAATTTCTCACTGTGTACACGTATAATGCCCATTCAAATTACGACATATGGTGGATGCACTTACATGACGTTGTGGACTTCAAAGAAAAAAAAATTTAAGTCAATGACAGAGTGAGCCTAGGTTTAACTGCCCAACACTTCTCTTAGTAAGTGCTGGTGTTGAGTCATAAATATGCGAACACATAGACAAGCAATGATTAATTCAAATTCGGATTTTTGAATGAACTAAGTTTTGATAGCCTCGCGGTACTGTTCCACCATGGATCAAACCTCTTGAAAGTCTCGAGAAAACAAAAGTCTAACATCTGTTTGCATCGTGGTACCCAAAATTGCACTTATATGTCTGTGATTCAACTGATTGTGTTCCACTTTTGGCGGGTGTGAGATGGCATTGGGCAAGCCAACTAGCAAGAGTCAGCAAGTACAATTACTCAGGCCACAAATGTTGAAGGTGTGGAGTTGTGAAGACTGTCACCATCTATTCAGATCTGCTTGTGATGACCAACTAGCAAACTATAGTGCACTTGGCTGCAGTATTATTTTAAAAGCATTTCACATTAGAATTTCTTTGTGGCTAGCCACCAAAGAACAAGATATGATGTGAAACTTGTTGGCTTAACAACCTATTAAATCTTTTTTTTAAGCACTCATTACCCACTTGATGGCAAACATTTTACACGGTTACCTATAAAAAGTGATTTCGACTCAGTAGGGTTATTTTTAATGGGTCCGAGGATAAGGTGGAAAAATTACGTGACACAACTTAGCTGCAAGGAGGGTACCTGTTCAGAGCACCTCTTCGTTAGAACCTAAAAATACGTAAGGATTAGCCCATTTACTTTAACTCCTCACTACCTTGATAGCATTCAAAGGTGGAGTAATTGAAATGCTCCATTATTTTTGTAGAAGTTGATAAATTCAAGCTCCGGAACTTACATTCCTTACATTGCCAATGCACCAAGTTACTTCAGTGGAATGTGCATGCGTGTGATCTTGCGTTATCGCGTGTTGCCTCAGTCGCGTGTCCAACACTTTTATGACTGCGAATAGCGTGTCTCATTAACTAAGAGGGTGGCTGAACAATGAAGGCAGCATAATACGCAGAAGAAACCTGTTTAATAGCTTGAGTGCCCATTGCTAAATGGAGACGTTGGAAGAAGTGCAGTAGCTGGGAGACTAGACATATTAGCCGAAAGTGCATACGTCGGTAAGACTGTGAACCGCATCTAACTCTGCGACAATTTGCATGATTTTCTTCTCCTTTTTCGATTAGAGTGTCATAATTGGCTCTTGCAGTTGGTGCACTTCCAGGGTGAACATTTTAACGGTGGTAGGAGGGGTTGGTGTCCCTGTCGAGGTAGAAATGATTTTGCCATTTCCAACTAGCGTCATGGTTTAACTGATAGTGTTGTTACACGAAATTCCAAGTAAATTGAACCAGACACTTGGTAACTAATGGTGCAACCTAAGCACCATTAAGCAAAAAGTCGATTACGGTTGACATTCTTCAGAACGACGAAATGGTAGAACTTTGTTCAATGGAAAACATGAATGAAATTTGTATGCATTGGTCATAGATAACTCGTTTTTGGCAAATTCAGCGTGATTCATAACACCTGCTAAATGAAATGGTCGTGGAACAGCGGGTTAAATAATAGCTGAATTAGGCACTAGTAGGCATCGCCATCATTAAAAACCAATATTCACGCCAATTGAAAAAGAAATTTACTTTATTTGAGCACAAACAAGGTTTACTAATCTCCTTCTCTAAGGAAAATATCATTTAAGACATGCTTTTGGTTATGGTTCTAAAAATAGTTTTATTACCAGCGTGTACCGAGGGGCTAAAAGACTAATGACATGGGTGGAATCAAGGGAGTATCCTAGCGCTATCACGGAGGTCGGATGATGAACAACGGGAGATATGAATGGAATCGTGATAATGAACCTAACGAATATCATATCGAGACATTGCTGCCGTCAGATTTTAGAGCCCTCCTTTACGCATCCGACAGATGACCCTTAAAGATGGTCATTGAATCAGTTTTCAGGTAAAGCGTAAAACATCCATGGAATAAAACAATCATCTAAGAACACTTTGAAGCACAGCAAGAAGCATCGGTAATTAATTTCACAGGTATTGATGAGGTTCATCTAGTACATCATTTATTAGATAGTGGTATTGAAGATTTGCAGTTGAGCAGCTCCTCCTTAGGTTGTCAGTAAATCCTCGGCAAGAAAATTTTGCACATAAAATAGGTTTTATAAAAACGTTCATTTGAAATAAGAAAAAAATTAAATAGCTAAAATGGCACTAAATTGTCTCCTAATTTTTTATTCCAGCTAGGTTCCCCATTGCATTCCAAATGTTTTTGGAATGCCGACCAAATATTTATTACAATTATTTTCATATGACCGGAAATCCATCCCAGCCAGTGTCCTCGTTTATAAGTGTGCATTAGAAACCATAAATAACTGTCACTCCAGCAGTATGCCACGCACATGGAAACCTCACTTAATCAGGCTTAAGCCAGAAATGATGGAAGCTGTTTTGGCTTATCTGCTTTACGGATCAGATTCAAATCGGTTCCATCGATGCAGAGATTTCTCTTCAACTTTGCTGCATAACGTTAAGGGTAGGCGGGGTAGCAAGTCTATCTGGTTTGGATTTATTCTGTTTCGGTCTTGGTGATGATTTGAGTAAACTTAAATGTTTCATGGTCAGATAACCTGATCTAGGTCTAAAACTAAAGTGACCAAAATAAATCGAGATTTTATTTGTCTAGAGAAGCTACAAACTGGTTAATGCAGAGGGCAGAATGATTCGTAATGATTTGTTTCTTACCTGCATCAGATGTAAATGGAAGTTGGTGATGAAGGCCAAAAAGTCATGCAAATAAACTTCGTATATCCCTCACTAAAGTGCCATTCAAATATCATTTGTTCATCTGTTCTTTATGTATTTGTATGATAAAATCTCTTATGCATTTATTCTGTTTGACAACTGAAGGACACACCGAAGAAATGCCTTTTATTCCAATATTCACCTACTGGTAAATCGGACTGAATTCCTGTTTTTAGGAGAAAATGTGCGTTTTTACACATATCTAAAAAGCTGACACAGGGAACTCATATTTCGCCTTAAAAAGGGAAAGAATGCCACTCAGCCCCACCACTGCCTCTGTATTCCATCACCAACGGTTCTCTAGGGGAGTAATACACTTCCCTGACATAAGCAACTGCGCGGTTGCGTGTCAGTAAACGGTTGTTAAATAAGCGTGAAATAAAAATGAGGGTAACTTGGGTGGAAATTTACTTCCTTTCTCAAAGCAAAAATCACAATCTCTTATCTTATTGAAAAAGTGCAGCAGATTTTACAGTTGATTGCATAATCAAAAAATTGTTTTTAAATTAAAATTTTAAATTTTCAATTTTATGGTAAAAATGGCACTTAATGCTTTTCCTTCCTATATTGGATCATATAAATACAAAGAGATGACCAGTACTTGCATGTCGTTAACAGTTTTAAGGAAGTAAAGCAAATAGTTGAACTTATAGACTCTTTCAAATACTTTTTTGTTTTGTAACCAGCTTATCAACGTGAATGTCATCCTTTCTTAAAGCATCAAGAGAAGCTGTCATATTCTTGACACATGGTAAAATATACTAGTTACATCTTCCCAACAGCCCAGAAATAGCCTTGTTATTTCTATATAACATTTTTGAAAGATTATGGGAGACCATTGCAAGAATTTAAAGGACCGGTTAGACAGAGTCGAAGCTTTAAAAAGGCTACAAAATCGGTGTTTATCTATTTAAAAACTGTCCGCAAAAGCCTAACAGCATCAAATATTTAGACTCCTTCATCTATTCTGGTGGCACTGGCAGATGCGTGAATGAGTCAGGTTCTTGGTCTTGATAATTTATGTGACAACTCACATATCTCTTCTCCCTGCACTCTCCCTTTCTACCTAACGAAGCAACTAATAAGATGCGTCACTGCTGCTGTCTTAGAATACCCAGTATGGGAAAAATAGCTTCATGTCTATCTTGGAGCTAGACAGAGATGGCATTCATGATTAAAAGAAGACTGATTTTTAAGCCCAAAATCGCTATAGAACCTGGAGTTTTGTACTCATAATGGAAGGGATATGAAGATTCGCCTAGATTCTATCTATGGGAAATAAAACGTTTTATCTACAATCCGTCGATTACGCTCACTCTTAAACCTGAAATTTTGACTTAAAAGCATTACTTTGAGGCGATATAGTTTAGATTGCTTCAGCAAATTCACCTATCAATCAAACATTCACACCACTTTGACAGGTGCATTTTATCCTCTAACTAATTTAAGCTGAACATCTGCGTGAGCAGAAAAGCGTCCATTAAGGTTTTTAATTTCGTAGCCAAAATTTATTCGCAAAAACAATCGCTTTTTCACTGCAGGGAAATTAGGCTCTTTGAATCTGCGTGTAACTTCGTGAATTCCCTATTGTCTGCATATTATATCAGATTAACTGACGTCTGTTCAAGCTAAGAGCCTCAAACTGATATGCTCTATTGCAGAGTTTGGAAGGAGAAGGAACTTCAGAATTGTTATCCACTTTAATGCCAATCTTGTCAGTCTTCTATTGATTAGCCTTTACGATGGTGATATGGAACTGCTCATGTCACCCCTACGCAATTGGCCCTCCAGCCTTCAGCTCTCGATGGATCTATAGTGAGACAGCTTTCACATTTATGCACCTTCGAGCACCCTTGGAAGGATATACAAACAATTCTTACTTGGGTGTAAAGATAACTGAAACTTTAGCCATTGTTCATGTTTAGTGGAAGAGAAGTATCCGGTGCAGGTGACTGGATTGTAAGGGCCGGCAAATAAATTACAACTTTGCAGCAATTACAAGTTCTGTAATTCCATCAAAAATAGGACAAAAAGGGATTTTAAGGAAAGGTAAGCAGTTTTTGGAGAAAATATTAACACTATCCTGAAGTATAAATAGCTGCGACTCATGAAATACGATTTAAATTATACTTCGGGGAGGTAAGAATATTTCAGGAATGGTGCCAAGGGATGGGAAAATGGAAGTGACATCCAAATTAAGAAGCAGACGACAACGAATTACTTAGAGATTATACTTTGGAAATGCTTTTAAATTTAGCCTAAGGCTGACAATGTAACTGATAAACAAAAAATGTTTACTGCGAACGCATTTCAGCTGAAGAAGTGGGTCTCCATGCTGTACTCTGCAATCAGGTTAAAACAGACCCACTCATTGCATTTTCAAGTCTCCGAGCCTTTGCTTCTGCTTTGTAGTCGGTCTTAATTTGAATGGACAATGTTTTAGTGGCTAAAGCAGAAGGCTAATCACTGAGACTGCTGAAGGTGAAATATCGAAGCGAACCAACTGCAGTTGGAGAAACGGTGTTGATGCAGGCTTAGGATCACTCCAAGTTAAAAGTGTCACGTTCAGAAAAGCCGATTTCTGTAAAAGTGCAAAGATTCGAGTGTCTAAATTAATTCAAAAGGTATGCTTCAAAAAAGATCGGCAGCGCTATGCTTTAGGTAGGGTGAGTGAAAAGAAAAAGTTGAGTTAAAGTAAGTTAATTTAGAATGGAAGTTAAGCCAAAACGAAGGTCTCTCCTGTCATATAACAGACCTCAATGGAAGTTAAAGACTGCTAATTTGCTGTTTCCATCACCTTTGGGCTGCAAAGATGTACCACTTCCAGATTTCTTACTGATGTGAAGTGCCTTCCTTGGTACGACAGTAAGGAAATGAACATATTTAATTACTTTACCATGTTTCTGAAAGACCACTTTATTTTGGCGAAGACCGAGCCTTGTGTGTTTGATGGATCAAATAAAAGTTTGTTTATAATGAATTTGCAATGATTTGCTTGGTTGAACTACAGATGTCTACGACTAGGATCTCCTCAATAAAAGTGGAACGTATACAATCAAAGCTTCTCCCAAAACATTAAGGTTAAGTCATGCAGCTGAAGAAAAGTCCCTCTTAAACCTTTATACTCCCATTATGTTCTTTCTACAGAGCACTAAAATAGGAAACATTCATTTGGAAAATAAAAGAAGGAAACGAAGTACTCCAGTCTGTTATTTACTTCTCAAAGCACTATGTCATGTGTCTTTGAGAAAGTATTAATAAGGCTTAAAAAGATGGACAAATTTTTGATTGCTGACAGCCTTGGATATGTGTTCGGTCACCTTATGTAATCCCTTCTCTTCTTTCATCTTTTCACCTTCATGGCAATAAGGTGATACACTCAAAGAAATGCTTCTCATTAAGCAGACCAGCTTACACAGCTAAGGTAGCTCTGCAAACCGCGTCAGTGGCTAGTCAAGTTCACTTAGAAGTGAAATATACTTTTTGACGGAAGAATTTGCTGATTAGTACAGGAGGTAAGGAAGGTAGTACCAGATTACTGGCAAGTCACAGGTCTGAGCGGGTTTAATGTTTAAAATTTAGCACTAACGAAGCTTGTTTTTCTTTCTGGCATGAGTAGAGCATTGCTGATTTGAAAAAGAAGATTATATAATTTGCTGATATCCTTCCGATGCTCCAGCTATTTGTTTTCACTTTAAGGAAGCCATTCATCATCAAAAGAATAGACATTGCAATCCAATAGGTAGGGCATCATCAAAGAAATGTGCGCATGCTTTCAGATTGTTGCGAGTGTCTAAAATAAATTTTAAAAGGGTTTGTTATCTTTGATTGCAGCATGTCGGTTTTTGATATTTGAAGGGTATGTTGTCGCCATTGTCCATCTTAAATAGTGCCATCAAATCCCTTTTTTCCTCAAAAATTTCTCATGAGTACTAATTTGTCCAAGGAAGAACTTTGTATTACCCTCTTGCTTTTTATAAAGTGCGTTGAGCTCAACGCGTCGGTCCGCAGTTAAAGAGAGTGGATGCAAAGAGTCGGATGAATATTTTAATCGGATTTTGTGCCTCCCAGCACAGTTTGCCTGGACCAGTAATTAATGACCAAAATTCCGCTACCACATTCTTTCCTTAATTCTCCTATATAAAACGTCATAGCTTACCGTTCCCTGGAATGTTAACGCTGAAGGTAATATTACCCACGCCTATAGTGAAAGTACGTCACTAAAGCTTCGACTGAGCCACCATCTGAAACGCTGTCCTTTTAGAAGCAAAATCCAGACTGATTTATTTGCGAATACACTTATTAACTTTCTTAATGATAAATTTTGTCCTCGAGTTTCCCACATCAAAATCAGAAAGAGGCAATTTGATTTGTGGCAGACATTATTCTTGCACAATTAGATGCTTGGGGCAAATTGAGGGGTTTTATTTTTAGCAAAAGGACTTTCTGGGAATATATGATAGCTCTAAAAGCCACTACATATAAAAGCGTGCGATTTGAAAATGCTGTGATGCTGAAATCAAGTGTTTCATAATTGCGAATACGTCAACATGCTTAACAAAGCTGTGAGCGGTTTCACATTTAGCACAATACAAATTAAACTAGATAGCATGTCTTATTTCCATATTCCTATTTAGACACCGTATTACTAAATTGTATCATAAAAGTAATAGAAACAGAGGTTCTACAATAGCTGTGATACTCTGTGATCTACTGTTCTCATTCATTATGATAATGAAATGCTATGAACATTGTAGTCATTTTAAGAGTCTTTAATTAATTAGAGGATAGAACGATTTAGAAGAAAGTAAAGGTGTAACCTCCTTACCGCAGTCTTTCGCTACATCTGTACACTTAATTCAGCATCTAAATTTTCCAGAAAAGACGATCACAAGGGACCCCACGGCATTTCTTAATTGGAACTAGAACATTGACCTCCACGATGCCCTTTAGGAATTTAAATATGTGGAAGGTACCCGCAGCTAGGCCTGAATGATAGGGAAACGCAGTAAGTTGCTGCAGCGTGAAAGTAGTATACTTTAACATTTAGCTCACTTGATGCCTACCGAGCAGTTAATGTCTGCAAATGATTTTAAAGTTTATCTTATTACTTCATATGTAATGCAATTTCATGATAGGTTATGCATAAATTTGGCATTCTCAAACTGCCTCTGTCAAAAAGACTTGAGCTAAGAATAGTCGCGGACAAGATCGTCACTTATGCAGACTTGCATCTGTAAAACGCTGCTGAGCAGCTGAGCACCATTGTATCATACAATGCTAAAGAAGTATATTAGCTACTTATTTGTTTGACACAATTGTGCATTGGAAACTAATCCATCATGGACCATTATATTTGCGCACTGAAAATGTCGTCATCTAGAAGTAAGAGGTCACAATTCGGCTCTATTGTGCAATATACGAAGGCTGCAGCACTTCACTTAGAATTGGAAAATAAACTACTCTTCTACATTTTCAAAAAACCATCTGAATTTACAAAGGCAATGAGTTTGAAGTAATCTTGCTTACCCAGGACTTATTTTTGTACAGTAAGGTAGAACTCCACAGGAAGTCCTCTGCGCTCCCAGGAAATGAGGTATCTGATATTTTACATTACACAAAATCCCCTTAAGTTTTTGAGCCAGGTGATACGGTATAATAAAATTAAAAAGGGAATTATAAAAAATTCATTAAGTAATGCACTGTGATGAAGTAATTTGCTTAGCGCGCGAATGTTTGCGCTGAGTACAAAGTGGTACGCATCCCTACGTGGGAACACAAAGGACTTACTGATCCATGTCCAAGTTATTCTAGAAGGCTGCTTAATATTCCAAACACAAAAAAGTAGAACTGTAAAGTTTGCAGCTTTGACCTTACAACTTTTCGGTTAGATATCGCAGGGATAAAAAGCACCCTTCTTGAACACCAAAATAGTGCCAGTAAATTCAGAGACTTTCCTTAGAGAAAAGGGTGTGTTCAAAATACACTCTCATCTCTTTTAATGCTATATCTTAATTATGGCTTAGATTTGGCGGTTTTTTGGGGTGACTCATTCATGGCTCAAGGTGATAAAATCAGCTCTGTGACTGAGCCATAACCAAACCTACGTTATTGTTAACGACAGTTTAATGACTTGGCACGTCAAAACGTTGACAAGACCTTTAAGCGGAACTTGGCCGAAAAGCTACGAGAAGGTAAAGATTACTTTATTTGAACATAAAATGCGACTTAGATCCAACATAAGCCTTTCATAAAATAAATGACGTAATTGAAATATTTAGAGGATTTCGGCTTTGGTAGATCCTGGGGAGATCAAAAAATGAGGTGTGAAACTGACGAACATTTGCCATTTGTTATAAGGCGCCAAAGAAAAAAACCTTTTTCTGCATAGTAGTGAATATTCCGACTTCATTTTATGCCTGAATAAAGGCCGGTAAAAGGCACAAAACGCTCAGGATTTGGTAGTCAAAACAAGTTACCACAGAAATTTTGATGAAATTTGACAAGCTTTTGCAGTAAAAGTACTTCTTGCTCTCAAACGCAAATTAATCAATCCAAAGGATAAATAATGCTACTGTCAGTCAATGTGTAGACCAATCAAACCAGTTTTGCGGTTTTATTTGGTGAAGTCAATTATAGCAGTGTGCTTCCTGTCTTACATCGGTAAAAATTTATAAAAATATAGCCCATAATCCTTCTTGGATGAAATATATACACAAGCCCTGCCCATCTTCTCTTTTGCTCCACGTTTTTTTCTAATAAGTCTGTTCAATTTCCTATGTGCTTATTGCATGGAGAAATTTGTTGGGGAAACTGAGAATGAAGATAAAGCAGTACAACTTTAACAACTCAGAATACAGTTTTAGAGCTCCTAGTAAACTAATTTTTCAAGTCGGGGGTGTAGATTGTTTTTCAAGAAGGCAATTGTGTTTCACCGCCCCTGTCTGATTCTCAAGATAATTTTATTTTAAACACCCAGATGTTTATCGTCATAAACCAGTTAGTAAACAATTAAAAGGGAGTCTTTTTATATTGTTAAGGAGGTGAGGAATAACTTACTGATAAAGTTTTGTGATTATTGTCATCATTCATGCATAACATTTGAAAATCAGCTCAGCTGCTCAACTGAGTAAATGGTTAAGTTCTCATCTTTTCCTCTCGGACAATGTAAGTGCTAACTAATTTCTTCATTAACACTCATGTTGCCTCAAGTGCAAAAATTGAATTTTTTCTTGAACACATAGTCATAAGTCATTTGGCTCCAGAATCAACAAAACTGAACCGGATTTACACAAATGCATTAAGGAGGAATACCCACAACTTGATATCAAGTAAACTCGACTCGTAAAACAGACAAGGTGGAATCAAATCCATCAAGGCCACCAAAATTTAATGATTTGAGGGTTTGAATGAGGGAATTGCAGTAAAGAGGACAGTAACGAGTGCCGTAATGAGAGGCTGGTAGGTATATAGGCTTTATAGTGTACGTATTTAAGGACTCCTACGTATTTTACAAACTTCTATGGGTTATAATAAATCATAGCGTCAAAATTGTACATGGATTTTACTTGACCTCATAACAGATTTTTCTACAACTTAAAATTATCGCAAAAAAGAATAGGCCTAAATTTTTGACTAAAACACCACAAAATGTAATCGGCTTACAAAATGTGCTTATTGACAACGGATGGAATTCGACGGAAATCTACGAAACGAGTAGCTATCAGCGGATTTAGCGATTGTTTAATGACAGTAAAGATCATCTCACAGTCTTTGTTGCCATCTGGCACTTAATTTAAATCAACTGAAATGGTCCTATCATAATCATGGTAGACTAGTAGCCTTGGTTACCCCTATGCAAAATACTGAAAGGAGCTTGGAATACTCTGATTGAAAAGATTTCTTTCGATTACATTAAGTGCTTGCAATAAAACTTAATTTTCAAGGTGCTTGCAACATTTATAACTTTACTTCATAAATTCTCTTGTATACCCACAAATTTTACCAATGGATTTATTTGCTTTCTAGTTTCCCTAGATATTTCTCATGGACTACATATACATGGTCTCTTCAACCCAATAACATAACTCCGGTCTTTACCGAATAAAAAATACATTCAAGGACGACAAATTTCTTAAATAAACCTAGATCAAATATGCGACTTAAAAAATATGTTGAGCCTTTTTCATTTTCTTTTTCCAATGCAAACATTGCCTATTTGTGGACCACACAGGACAGACAGATGCTGTGCAAATCTATGCAAATAGAATCAGGACGGAAATGATTGCGCACATTTCTAAACCATTAGTCTATATCGCAGTTAAATGGCAACGTTTTGACGTGGGCGGTCAAGTTTGTTACAACTAGAGATAAATTTGTAATTTATAAAGGAAAAAGTGAATGAAGAGCTTCGGCGTTCACCATTTCAAAGATGTCAAACAGATGACCGATTTCTTCCTTCTTTCATCCGCTTTATGCTTCATCCTAGACGCAGACTGCTTTTATGTTTGGCGGAATGGGTTCGATTGCAGAGTTAAGTAGGTCTGTTTGCCTTTTTATAACTAATAAAAATGAGGACATTGAGAAATGGCAGGATATCTGCTAGTGAATTCCTTAAGGGAGTTGAAGAGAATGACACTTCGATTCGGCCAAGTTAAAAAAGAAAGCAGCCATTAAAAAGGCAGGCATCCCCCTGTGAGGTATAATATTAGATAAAAGCATTGTTACAATATATACTGTGGCAGATAGAACACAGTAAATAACAAACGCTTTTAGATAGAGGTTGTCAGCTGTTAAGAAGATTAATGCCAGGCTTAAGATAAATTAAAGTCAACTTAAGAGTAGCATCACGCTTTGTATCAACCTCATAAGCTCCCAAGGCAAAGCAAAGGCAAGCGTGGATGAATTTTATTTTAATGCATAGTTTTATCGCAGTTTTTTGACAGAAAAAGTTGCTTTGAATACAATACCATGCATCGCTAGAAACCCCTGCACATTCAATTAATTAAGACTTCAGAAGATTGGGGTGAGCCTAACAAATTTACATAAAAGCGTGAAAGATATCGCTTGATAAAATGCAAACTACCATAAGCCACTATGTTGGGAGTTGATATTTCGCCCTAAAGATGAAACAAAATGGAGTTTTTCTGCAAAGATCGTCAGAGAAGAATTAACTGAAGTATCTTATAATCCAAGTTACGAGGACTGAAACTATGCACTGCTAACGAAAACTTAGCGTACCAGGTATTGGTACCCACTCGGATATAAGGTGCCCTGAACATCAATTCGTGATCATGAACTTGCAAATGATATTAGAATCTACGGGATTATTTGTGGGGACATGCATGTAAACGATTTTACCGCTGGTATAATGGCAGTTTAGTTGGCTTAGAAGTTGAAAAGATGAAATACCACTTATCCAATCAGTAGACTCCCAGATTTTAACAAAGATCCCCATCCATATGTGAGCACAATAAGATTTGCACTGAAAGCAAGATGCAGGTAAAATACGACAAAAAATGCTTTATTTATCACTACAAATATTAGTTTAAATCCTTTAGCATGACATTTCATTAAATTTTGAGGGTTTTTAGGGAAAAATTGCAATCCAAACGGAATTTATTTAAATGATAAATAAATGAAAATTTTTATACGACTTATTCAGGGTAATTTGAAGTGACTCAGTCAAATGGACAGTAGTGAAAGGGGGACTATGCAATATTCACTTGCACAAATAACTAAGAGGCCTAAAAAGTGGCTTATTTTTAGGGAAACACAAACTGTAACTTCAATTATAATCTGAGTTTTAATTGCAAATTGCTTTTATAGTAGAAGAGAGGCTAGTTTTGTTCATTCACTCGCATTAATAAATAAGCAAAATTAACTTCACCGATGCCAGAGTGTCTTGTTTGCACAATTGGACCTCCCAAGCAGACTAAAGGGGGGACATCTCGTAGCCGAAATTTGGAGAAGGGGGAACGCAAAGCTTTGGGTGTTCACTGGAAGTCCAAAACTCAACTCAAAGATACCCGCCTGCTGCAACTTTTCTAGTTGGTTGTCAGCTGCTTCCGTATCTCACCTCCACGGACGTTTAGATGGCTGGTCGGAGGACAGTTTAACATTTCAACGCCTCTTTACGGGTGGTCTGGAGCAATGACGGCAACGACGATGAAAACGCCTACAAAGAGTGAAAGAAAATTGGCTTGTGGTCATTGATGCCAAATTTGTCAGGTTACATGTCTCTTAATGGTAGCAACTAGTAAACGTACGTTTTGTTAGAATTTTAAAAGAAAATTGCTAACATACAACTTACATCTATTTAAAACAAAAAGTAACAAGTACTTTACTGAATATAAGCGATGTCGGTCACAGAACTTCTTTATTCCCACTGACCATAAATGGCTATTGTGGTTCTTCATTTGGCTGGTCAAACATGCTGGTTCACGTATTTTAAATCGAGAATGCTAGAGGAAGAATTTAATGAGTCAAAGAAGCTATGAAAGCGTTTGAACATGCATTTCCGTTCCTTGTGACCTTTATGTTAAGGAGGTACTTCCTGCTAAAACAATTAAACAAATCTTTTAATTCAACACTTTGAATTTCTGATCAAAGACGAAGTGGTGACTGTTGAATTATCTTTCCAAGGCTTCTGCTGTGTAGATTTGGTAGCCTACTTAAATATTTTACCAACGTTAATAGATTTGCTACCTCAAATTATTTCGGCTGTCACTTTACAAAACATTATTTACACATTACATGTGGCAAGGTAGGATTAAGACCTTTAAGCCAAAATATCACCGCAGGGGTTGATCCACTGCACTAATCTTACTTTGAAAATATGGGGAAAATCTCAAAGCAAGTCTGCTTTCGCCAATGAAAGGAACCACCACAGGCTATTAAAAATTAATACCCTAACCATAAACCAATTTGGTATAAGAGTATGATATTCAACCTTAAAAGAAAAAAACACATTGAAAGCGCCTGTCAAACAGGCTAAAAATTGATTATCAAGGGTCTGAAAGATTTATGACTTATCATACATCAAAAGTTGTCAGCCTTATTTTTAAAAAACTTAATAGAGTAAATAAGTGGAGAAATTATATGAAAAATTTAAGCGAAGTGAACAATGGCAGTTCTTCACACTTCCAAAAAACAGCAAAAATCGTAGTAAGTCATTACAGAAGTTTTTATGATCAAGTGATGGAACCTACACTTCTTTCTAACGTATAGGGGTTACTTAAATATTCACATCGTACTATGTAAGTATCTTGACCTTTGGACTGATATGTGGCCCCACCAGTCCACTTTCTCATAGATTGTGATAATTATTTTAAGGTTTTAGGATAGTTTGGGTTAAGAAACTTCAAAACAAACACTAGTTTTTTAAAAAAAAGGAAAAATATTAATTGAAGTGCATTTGAAAGAAGTAAATCTCATTTTCAATAAAAATATTTCAGTTTAACTATTTTTAGAGATGCTTGTATTTATGGCATTACCCGTGTATTTAAGCAAGAGGCCCAGTGTTTATTCATCTTACCTTAGCCTTCATACCCTTGGAAAGGGTAGATGGAATGATAGAGGTCATGCCTTATTAAATAGCGATAATAAAATAGGTACAAGTTTTAAGGGTATAAGTGTTCAGAGTGTGTTGCCTCCTCGCAACCTGACTGCGTCCTCTTAGTCCCGAGATTCGTATTTACAGACCACCTCTCACCTAAAAGATATTCCAGTAGGATAAATAATTGTCACCAATACATGTTCATCAAGAATATAGCTCCTAAAAGTCTCCATTTGTAGGAAGGGAGCCTGACCCATCCACGCTTTGAGCTATTTTTGAAGCTAGATAATTCTCCTAGGTATTCAGAAAGCCGGTGAGTCGTAAATAGGTTCTTCGACACCTGGTGATTCTTGGAAGTGAGCAGTAGAACATCTTTACGAACTTTGAAATGCTAGGTTTATTTTTTGGTCAGAAGTAATTAAAAACCTTCCCCAATGTCACAGTGCTCAGCGTAATGATGCCAAGCAATAGTTGAATAATCAGTAACTCAACAAATTTTACTTCTACAGCTGGGAACCTATCCCACCAAAACTTTTCAATGAATTTACTCATACGATGTAAAAGCTTATATTAGCTGAATTTATTTGTTCGACCACCTAAACATCAATTCTTTTTGAAGATGTGGATCAAAAAAATAGCTTAACATTTGTGTTTATTTGGGCATAAAAGCTGAAATCTACCTATCCTACTTTATTACGCTACTTTATCTAATTGGATCGCCAACAAACTGAACCTAAATTTGACCAAATAAAAGCATAGATGACTCCGACAGTAATGCCACTCCAACCCACCATTTTTAACTACTTTAACAAGCTGGAAGTGTAAGCTGAAAAAGATTTAATCACCCACTTAAGTACAAGAGAGTGGTTAAAGCTACTACAAAGCATTTTACTATTTAAAGTAAAATTTCACTCCACCAAGTGTTTCCATGTTTAGTTCGCGTGATTTTTACTTGGCTTCTTTTAAAAAAGGACATGAGTTTCAAAACGGTAGTTAATACAGAAGAAATTTCCATACGGCATGACAGGTTGTAGAATGCGCATCAAATATTACTAGTGCGCCAACTCGTCCATTTTTCATTCACACTTGAAAATGGAATGGAGCTTTCTTACAAAGACTGACCTCCCACCAACTTCAAAGCAACGCCACCAAGACACGTTTTAAATTTGCCGACAAAAGAACTGTCTCAACAACATGGCAAGTCTCCACTGCAGGATGCTTGTTGATGGGGTGGGTAAGTAAAGTCCAATTTTTGTGCCTGTAGGCAGTGCAGAGGTAGGTGCATATAAGTATACTTAAACTGACTCGACTTCCCCTCCACTTACTTTGCTTTACTTTACCTTATTTAAAGGGGACAAACTGTATTCCTCTGATGCCATAAATCAAAAGACGCAAACGAATCTCGGACAACGAAGAAAAAATTTTGTTTGCTTTTAAATTGTCCATTCATTCTCTCCTCAAATTCAAAGTTAACAAGGCTGAAATTTGGTAATTCATTAGTGGATAAAAAATCGCCAGCCTTTTTCTTTCCGTTCCAGTAGACCGGAAAACATCACTTGTCCTAAAAAAACCAACCAAACTATTAGGTCATTTGTCCCTGCACAATTGCAGTTCTCATAGCATTCTGGTTAGAGTAAACTAGATTGACTTGAAACATTTCAATCCAATGAATTCATTGAACAGAAATTTTTCATTTGAGTGGCTGTATCTAAGGCTTTTCCCATTTCCGCCCGACACCTCACTCGACTCCAAATTGTTTTTCACAAAGGACCAATAACATGGCAAAATTTAATATGGTTTAACCCATCATCTACTTTTTTGATGAAGTGCTTCATACGAAGCGAATAAATGATACAATGATGCATCTTGATCATTTAAGTCATTGTAACTGCACTTGATTAAAGGGATGAAGACCTACATACATCAGTCACTTTGCAATGCAAATAAGATGTTGTAAATTAAACCTTGGCTAAAATTAAAATTCACACTCTCCTATCGGGCTATTTTATGGGTTGTGAACCAATCATTTGTCTTTGGCGCCCAATGGAAAAGGGGGAAGATTTAAAGCCATACTCCTACAACACATTAAGTATCGCTTGAACTCCAAAAACAATCGGACTAGTTTGTAGTTTAGGGCAATTTAGTTGAACCACGTGAGTTATAACCGCCATTTTCGATCCCTTCACAGTTTAATAAGTCCTCGAACTGGAAAGAATAGTCCTAAGGTGGTTAAGCAGTCAAGGCGTCGGTAAACAAATAACCAAAAGTGTTCCAAGTCAAGATGAGGTGGACACAGGATTGGTGCCTTATAACTCTCCTTGGCATCCAAATTCAGTAATTTATGGCTGTCTTTTCCCTTCCCCCTTTTCTCTCTTCATACCTTCCTTTTTCAGTCTCTGCTTGATGTGGTGCGATCCCTGTAAAGGTTGGGAGGTAATTATGCCACCGTTGGGAGTCTACGTTTGTGCGAATTTTGTTGCCAAATGAGGCAAATATAGGGCAAAATAGCAATGAATCGACACGTCTTTTGTTGTGAAGGCTTGGTGAGATGAGAATATTCCTGCAATTTTCATACCATCCACTAGTATATAAAGCAGTAATAGAACCACTGCTTAACACTTACAAGGGAATAAATGATATGTTGCAACCATCTCTTTTGATTTGAAAACTATGAGACGTGCGAATAAGTTTTTGTAACCTTGGTGAAGAAAGTTAAGCAAGCATACGAAGCTTTCTAATATATTTAGTTTATTAAAGCAGTCATAATTAAGTCTTGAAACCTTTTACGATGAGACTAGAAAATCATTTTATCCAAATTTTCGTCGCTTGAAGCAACAATCTCGGTCCAAATTTGCTTTATTTGCGCCAGGCCACTCTTCTAACCTCCATATATACACAGTGAGTTGACTAAAGTCCGGAAATGATGACACTCACACGGTGACATGAGGGAATAAGGAGGAAAGGGTAGAGTATTCCTCCCTGAGATATTCTCGTGGGCATTCTTTACAGCGACCTAAGTCCTTACATTTTCTAGTGGGAATATGACCTTCTTCTGACCGAGTGATTGGCATCGAATCTATTTAAAGCAGAATGTATTCCTTGGCGAGTTCCATCCACGTCTAGTAAAATTCGACTATAAGTACCGGACATCCAGGAAACAACTAAGAATAGACAATTGCATTTGTGGTTTATTATAAACACGCAAAGCATTTGAAGTGGGGATTGAAAATATGTCATTTGGCGATAGAGCAATTTTGTTAGTTAGCTTAACAAAATTTAAAATGAAAAAGTACTCTCCATTTTAAGTCAGTCCTACAGAAGTCCAAATTTTTGCGATCCCTAATGAAACATGATCACTCTCCCACAAAAAGGGGTTTAGTCCGGTCATGGCGTATTCTCGAGAGGTTTACCGCCAGAAATCCTTGGTGAGGGGTTCTGAAATGGCATATTGAATCTTCCCAAAATGCTATCGCTATAAATTATGTTAGCTTCCAAGACCAAACAAGCTGAAGTTACGTCAATTTAGCTTAATTATCATTGTACGGGTTCCGTACAATATAAAATGCAGCATAAATGGACTGATTTACCTTCTAATACACTACACAGGCAGTTTACAGAAAGTCATTTTAGAAAACTGCAACAAACTTGCTAATATTCCTCTTGCCTTTCGCATAAAATAAAGCAAGATGTATGTTGATTAATAATGGAATTCAAAAAAATCTTAAATTTTAAATCCTGTCAGTTAACGATCCGATGCTTTAAAAATTCTCCAGTAAATACTGGGGAAATTAAGACCATTTCAAATTAGTTGACAACAAAAAACCAATTGTTTAGATTTTGTCTATTAACTGATAAAAGTATTGTAAAAGTATCCGTTTTATGATTGCCTTAAAATTTCGAACAAACTGATGTTTCAACTGCCTTTATTTAGCTAAAAGAATTCCGGATTTTGACTAAGAAAGCAAATTACAGTGTCAAAAATCCATGCCAATCATTAAATTAAACCAATTAAGCCGTGGCTGTTCAAAACATCCCATCGACAAAAGAAACTAAAAAAATGATGAAAATGTGCTACTTAAAAATCAGGTGTACTTTTGAAAAGTAAATTATATATATCTACAGCTATAAAGTGCCATCTACCGATTGTGGGAAATTGAGAATTATTATAGAAGATGAAGGAAATCTAACAAAAGTAAAGCTTTGCTAACCCTATTTTGACTTTGTTCCTATCTTATACACCATAAGAATTCCCTATGCAAACTGGTAAACAAAGTCACAAGATCGACTATAAATTCTGATAGAAAAACTGTTTTAAGCTTCTTAAAAATTGGAAGTTCAAAGCAAACAAGTTTACAGTAGATAGGATGGGCGTTGCATCCAAAACATTTAGATGAAGCCTAGTTTATTTGAAGTACCATTCGATCAAACTGAAGATGAGGCTTACGTAAAAATGTATGCAGCTAAATAGCCATCATCATTAATCAGGATAATTTGATCACCTTTCTGCCTAAAACCGCCTTTTATCTACCGCCCGTGGAATTCTCTAATGCAGGTCACGTGGAAAGTACAATCATTCAATTGCTACCCGTCGTTCTGTGAGAGTATTCCCTTAATAGTAGGTGTAGCTATGCCATGGAAACAGGTTACCTATTATTTTTTGCGCTTTATATTCAAAAATAAGCGAAATAAAGTTATTTCAAGCCAAACTGCTTAACGGATAGGAAATTGCTGTTCCAGTAGAAATAGCATTCATATGCCTGCTGATGCTGGGATCTATTCTGCTGTAAGTTCAAACATTCCAAGTGCGTCCGCATTTACCACTTTTAAGTGTGCACTTTGAAAACAGTAAGTATTGCCCACCTTTGCCTAAGTATCCAAGTGGATATCTGATAACAAGGATTCCTTACAAATTTTTGGTTACCTTGGTATAAAATAGAATGAAACACAATTATTTCGGGGATGGTTTTACCCAAAACATGACATCTGTGCACTAAAAATGTAATATCTTAAATAATTCTTAACATCTTTCTTGTATGACTGCAGCTTTAGATGGCAACTAATGAAAGTGCCATGATTTCTTCAAAAGACGACAATCGCAAGTAAAAAGTTTATTTAAAATAATTATAGTAGATGTATCTCTATGTAGGAGGCAAAATGATCAAAGTAACTCATCAGTAATTCCAAAAATTAGCACTTGGTGAATAGATCCTATTTTTCAGGATATTTACCCAGGGTGTTCTACTTCACGGGAGAGAGTACAACTATTCAGGACTCCATTGTACATTAAAATGGGTATTTAAAAGTTTAAAATCTCTCCCTCCTAGTCGGTACAATATCCTGTCACCATAGGACAAAAAATAGATCTGAGGATAGTATTTTTGGGAGAAAACAACCACAAGAAGAGGTGGTGATGGCGGCCGAAGTTGTCAGAGCTGAAAGCACTTCCGGCTGGGACGCCATTTCTTCCCGCCCTCACTCCTAATCTATCCTTGTCTCACTGTGGATGACTCAAACTGCCGTCGCCAACATATAAAGCATTTTTTTGGAGGAAGGAGAAAAGGGCGAGTAAAAGGTTGCAAGGTAGGACAAAACCATTAAATGGAGAAAATATTTGGTTCTTGCAACTTGGAAAATTTAGCAATTAATGCGTGGGCAATTAAAATAATTAGCATACATGACATACGCAAAGATTCTTAAGCCAATATTAGTGTTGGTCGAACTCAAAGTGATTGAAAGGCCTTTCAATTGAAGAAGTAATGATACGCTATGCTAAAATATTGTTAGCCAGGTTATTAAATCAGTCTTATTCATTTTATTGAGCTATGGTTACTTCAGTGTTAATTTTGGAGGAGGTAAGTAGGGACTACTATTTTTTGAGAAAAATTTACAGCTGGTAAATAGCAGTATTTATTTCTTAATGTAGTTAGTTGATATATTTATGCACATAATCCAATGTTCCAATGAAACAAATGAAGATTCGGCACCGAAATACTTGCCGTCATGGATAAAACGAGCTAAGTTATCCCAGGTACCTGAAGTATTAAAAATGTTCAGAATGACTTTGCTGTTATGACAGAATAATTTGTCCAGTGTACCATTTCACAGCGGATCATTTTACTGATTATAAGAGATGGACGTCATAAAGTTAGCTAATCTTAGTAAAAGCTGGGAGCCATTGCCATTAAAAGCGTTTTCTTTGACTTCTGTCTGCCATCTTTGAAACGTATGCATTATTCCTCTGAGCATTAAACGCTATGCTTTAAGTCTTGTGTACTAGTTGGTGTTTGCGGGTTTTACACCTTAGGTCGTAAAAATTTGTTTATCAGCATACTCTTTATAGATGCACACATTACCACTCCTACTGGCATTTGGGGGAGGCAGGGTTAACGCAAACGCATTAGTCACTACAGTCCCGGGAGTGGCCAGCAATAAAAAGAGTGAAGTGAGATCGAAGACAATTGCATGAGCTAGAAGAAATCTAAGTAATTTTTTGACCAGTATCTGCCCTATCTTTGGCCATGGACTAAGTACATAGTCTCCTGTTCTCCAAGCATGTGGGGGTCGCGTTAAGCATTTGACTGATGCCCTATTTGCGGCTTTAGTTGCAAGAAATCAGCATTTGCCATTTTAATGCAAAATATATTGACTTCTTCACGATATTTGCGCTAAACATGCTTGTAGCTGAATATATTTGTATCCTATATTACATATTTTAGCACAAATAGACGTTCAATTATAAATCAGGATCTAACTCTTTATAAATTCACCTTCTCGAGTTTCTTATTATTACGTTTCACAGCAGCGATGCGGAGCTCTGTAACTAGAATTTGGTTCTTCTGAAGGTTCACAACCACGTTACTTCTATTAATGCATGCTCCATAGCGCCTTTGTGGTTGACTTTGACAAAAAGAATAGAGTGAAGCCATGGATTTTATGCTATTTTACTCAGGCTTTATAAAAATACCTACTTTTAGTCAGGAGAAGTGGGTTTAATAAGGATAGTCAAATCCTTAAAATCTTAGGATGAAAGACCAGCAAAAGCCCATTGAATAAACCGTATTGAAACAAATTAGTATTACACATAGTAAATTTAACCGAAGTATATGAGGGATTTTCAATAGCATTCTAAGGTGAACGATAAATGAATAGAATTCAAATACTTGGTAGCCGTAGATTATGCAATAACCTGAGAATAATACAGGAAGATAAATACAGAATTGCAAGATAGTGATGAAGGTGAATGAAATGCCTGGCATTCAGTTTCTTGGAATGTATTTGGATTTTGAAGAAACATTTAAACACAAAGCGAGTCCAAGACTCGAGTTGAATTTACCATTTAACATTTACGAAAGAGGTGGGCATACCTCATCAAAGCCACCAATATGAAGGAATTAAAAAATTGCTGGTAATGGTAAAATGTTGCCCAACTGAGGTCCATGTAGGAGAATCATTACCGCAGAGAACAAAGAAAAAACCCCAATGAAAGATAAAAACGGGGATCTGAAGTGCGATCCACCAAAACACTGTAAAACTATGGAATTCAGGATACTCTGCAATGGCTAAGTACTCCAAAACTTAGTGAAAAACAAACTTTTAATTTGTTTGAAATATTGGTGGAAGTAACGTAAAAATGGATGTTTTAAATGCGATTCATTTCTTTAGCCTTAAGCGTAATGCATGGTATTTGTTCATTTAAAAAACACAAATGCTTTAATTCGAAATTTTATTAAATTTTGTTGTCTTTGAGAAGGTTTTTTACAACCTCTCAGGGTTAATCCTAGGACTGGAAGCTCAATACTTTATCCTTTCGCAACAGTGCGTAGATCAGGTTTTAAAATCGGCAAAATCATGATTTATTGCTAAACCTTCTATATTTCTGTGTTCTCAGATGGTCTCTGTCCATCATTTGGGGCGAGTTATCCACGGAAAAACAGTACAACCATATTGATACGGTTAAATTGAAAGGTTACAGTCCTATCACAAAAATTCATCCAAACATCTTCCTCACTGACGTTTTCTTCCCGTCAGAGATGGTAGGTAGATACTACATCCTTGTATCGTGATTTTATAATAAAATATAGAATGAACAAAGGAATTTTAACAGTCACAAATATTTTTTATAAAATTAAGAACCGAATTGTTAAATGGTGGATTGACAAGTTTGAAATGCTTGACTAATTAATGTCACTTAGGAGGACTTCATCACTTTTGATTTTAAGTGGGAAATAAAAATTTGACAGTTTCATAAAACAATAAACATAATAGGAACTTCGATTTAAGGATTTTGTTTAACGAAGTGTTTTATTCCTTGGAAAAAGCTTTGTTTCAATCAAGCATCAAATTTCACATTATTTGCACCGCTTTCTTGGTTTCAGTGAGTATTCGGGGCGTATTTAATTAACTATGGTTTGTTAACAGCAGTAGACGAAAAAAAAGAAATATTTTCTTAATACTTTTTGCTATACCCACAGATATTTACCCACATATTCTGCAAAGTGATTTTGTTCCTGATCCATACTGTCCGAACAAAGATCGCTGTACCCTATTTGTGTAACGATAAGGGGTTGCAAAGACCCAAATCGTAATTCGTTACCAAATTTCATAAATCACCCTTCATTCATCCGTCCTCTAATTAGATCGCTTTCCTGTGGAGGTGAGCGCTGCCATATTCAATTTTCTTGACCATTTGCGGGATATTTTGGGTGTTTGATAAAAAAAGTTGCGCATAGGAATATTTGGTATCATAGTTAACCATAGTAAACCATAAGAGGCAGCTCATCAAAGATCTAAACAGAAGAGGGAGAAAACGGGTTTTTAAATGAACCAAAAGAAGTTTATTTCAAACTTTAAAAACAGGGTTTTAAGCAAGTAAAAGATGCCAAATTTTGGAGCAAGAGTGGCTTGATAATTCTATTAATAGGTGGGTTCTAATGGTTTGATATTTTAACAGGGCGTATTTGTGACTGGCGTCAAGAATGTGACAGATGCTCAAAGTGGAATAGTGGAGGATATAACACATGGTATTCTCCGTCTGAACAGCAAAATTAGCCCTTTGTGTGCCTCAGTGATCGACGAAACCGGGTAACGAACGTGTTAAATAGAAGAAGAACAATTTTGGCATGAAACGCTGCTTTTTGTTAATTAATATACAAAAATTGCAGCCCCATAAGAAAATAAAATCAAGTTTAATAGAATATGGGTTATAAAACGACTGATTCCCCATTGAAAGGCCAAAAACGTGATCCTACAAAGAGGTTTTAGCGCCATTTTTAAATTTTCCTTCCCTAAAATAATTCAAAATCTTTCATTACGCAGAAGTCAAAATCCTTTACAATAATATCTTTTAGTGTATGAAATATCGATGGAAAAACGATTTAACTACCACAAAGATACACTCTTAAAAAAGTGCAATATTGTTCAAACATCCTTAACGGCCATTTATGTTTTTTTCTTACGTAACTTAAAAATTGTTTTTTTCATTAAAAGTGGTTATGGGTGCGGAAGACTGGGTTTCCATCCGCGTTAATAGCATGGTCATAGTGGCTCAAAACACCCTCATTCCGACGGTGGTGGGTTTGTGCCTCTGGCCTAGTGACCCTCTTTTAGCAGTAAACTATGCTTGGAAGCATACCATTCTCTCCGTCTACATTCTGAATAGTCGACTGGTAATCTAAGATAAGACGGAACTCCCTGCTCAAATTTGAATAAATTTATGTTTCTTTGGCTATCTTCACTCCTTTTAAGAGTAAGAGTAAATGCCAGCAGGAGAGTTCTAAACAGTTAATCTTTGTCCACACCTAGCCAAAAGGCACCATATTTTGCTTAGATGAAAATAGAGGGCTAAAATTCTTTTAGTAGCTGCTCAGAAAACTCAAAGCCTTTAATTCATTAAAGCCATTAACGCGACCATATGGTGTTATAGGTGTGAGGAGCTGAAGGATGCATTCAAGCCTTCTATGACCGTGCGAATGATTTATTGTCTCTGCTTTATTTTCATTGTCTTTTTTCAATGAATGCCTTTTTCGGCTGCACTTCGAGGTGGGTGGCCTTTTTACTTCTAGTGTTGACAAAATAAAATGATTTGCTCATACATGAAAAATAGTGGAAAAACTTAAATATTGATGCCTTTTCTTAAAAAGTGTCAATTTTTTGTCTACACTAGCTGGACTCTTCCAAGTAAAAGAGAATCTTAACTACTATTTCAAAAATAGAACCTTCCATGCAGGCATTACAGTCTGACATGTTTTGCATATGTGGATGTTACTTTTGCAGAAAACAGAACTACACAAGTCGATGATTGCATATGGATTATAAAATCAAGATCTACAATGATAGTTTGAGATTGGCTTTTCATCAAACTCAGAATTAAGATAAGTAGTATGCTGCGGGCATTCTGCCTGAAATATCAAAGTTATTTTAATACCATTTAAATAGACCAAATCAAACTGACGAATGACTTATACATTATGACGATTGCTAGGAAAAGAGCCAGTTAGTGATTGTCCTCGAAACAACTCTCATAACAGCTCTTTTATAGGACACTACTTCACGTATGACAAACCCCAGGCAGAAGTTTTCATTAAGAATTTTTGTCTCTGATGGTGAACAAACAGTTGGGGTTGGGATTTGCTCCAGGTAACTCAGCACAACTCAGAGGTCTGCATAAAGAATTCCCCTGACATACTTCTGCCAGCCAAAGAAAAGTATATTTCCTACGAAACAACACATGGCTTCATGCCTTACATCGTAGAGCCTAGCCATGTGAAGAATCTTATTTCAGGATGAAAAGGGAAGTCTGCCCTCCTTCTTTATTCAGAAAGATCATAGTTTTCCGCTAACTTAGAAAATTCTATGCAAAATAGATGGGTAAGAAAGAAGTTAGACCTGAGTTTTTGCTTTTGGAAACAAAGCAACCTATAACAAGGGAATGTGTTTTAGCCTTATTGAGGAAAGGTTTAGGGTTTAATGATAAAAAATACGGCAAACAACATAAACTTTTAGTTTTTAAACACTTTTTCTAAAAAGACTCAGCAAACTCTTGTTTACCCTGTATTTAACAAAGATTATTTAAGTAAAAAGCACTTGATAGTTCTCATTACACGAGTCTTGGTACAGCAACATAGTTAAATTCTGCTGTTTACATGTAAAGTTAAATGCTATAGATTAAAAGAATCTTGGGTTTCATGTAATAAATGTGAACTCATAAAATCACATAATGCGTAAGAAAGTGGACAGTTTAGTTCCGGCATGCTTGAAAAATTTCAAATTTATTGACAATATTTAAGAAATTCATTACTTTTAGATTTTTTAGCCATAAACCTATTAGTTTATTTTCCTTTTTATTTGGCATGGCCGTTAACAGTCCTCTATATCCGTTGCACCAGTACTGCAGGGGTATTCGGTGGCTAAATTTTCTTCACTAGAGCCCTTAAAGATGCAATTTTTGTATGAGATTGTGGAAATGCTTAACTCCAAGCGGTAATCCTTTTAACCTAATATCAATCAAAAAACTCCACGATACAAAATTATAAAAAAAGGAATTGCCTACCCACTGGTGCCGTTAAAGCTTTTACCGGGATCAACAATTCTTAGCAAACTTTGTAATCGGTGTATTTCTGATAGTAAGGGGAGCCTTAGAGGATAGTAACCATACATATTAATGCAATCCCATAAAAACATCCTTATTTAGTCAGTTATTAGTCGTCTGCCAATAAAATTAAAATAAAGAGAATCTCGTTTCCCCAATGTACATGGCAGTATTTTATGTTTATGTAGTATCACCAACTTTTTAAAACCCATTTGCTATAACAAATATCAAATATGTTTGTATTTGTCTCATTTTTGTTCACCTCTAGGGTCACTTAAATGTCCTAATAACTCGCTTAAAAAATAAAAATTCTTCTCGAATCAGCTTAACTTCAGGACATGTAAGATACTTAATAGTCTTCGATAAATATTTGATGAAGCTTTCCCATTATTTACAAAATAACAAAAGCTATTTGTATTTCTTGACCATCATGTGAATTTGCTAATCTCTTTCTTAACTCACATATCTGGATGTACACTGTAGATAAACTTACAGTTAAGGTGTAATCAATAATTTATAGTTAATGTGTGCTCTGGACTATGAAACTGTTTCACATTTGGCATGGAGGATTTGAAAAGCAAGTCTCGAATAATTTCCTCTTTACAATTTTAAGTGAAGGCACACTGCTCTAGTGGATGTTGTGGATTCACTTTAGTGAATGCCTACTTCCCTTGAACCTGAAGAAACAGGATTATCGTGGTCACTGAGTTGTAACCTTTATGGTAACTTAAAAATAAGAACGTGTTTTAAGTCAAATTTTGAGCTGAGGACATGAAATGCAGAGCAGTATTTAATTGTTTCATCAAAACGTGGGCAAAAATCACGAGACAATTATTCTGTAGGTGGAACACAAATGCCTTTAATTTAGGCCCGGATCAAAAGAACGGCGCCTTTTAAGTTACGAGTCGACAGAAGTTCCCTTAGATCTGAAAACGGCGAAAACTTGTGATGAGCTGGAAAAGGTACAAAAAGACACTTCGATAAATACTTCCGGTCTTAACTCCGGGATGGGGAATTTATAATAACTCTGAAATGCTAAGATGCCTGACAATTTTGTTAAAAAATAGAGGCAATTTTAACTTGTTTTCAGATATCAAACATGTCAATTATAGCCACGTGGTCATTGAAATAAAACGGCAACTCCAAGCAAAGATAGGAAATGTCAGTCTCGGCTGCATTTACGTAAATAAAGGTGAAAACATAAGGAGGAATTTAAGCTTTATCTGCCTAGGTACAACCTCGTAGGTGAATTAGGATTCTTATTATCTTCGGCCAAGGAGCTAGTGGTGATAGTTAAGAATAAAAAGTAGCGAGGTGGCAAAATATTAAGTGCTTATTCGAATATTTCACGGAATGCAAAAGAAAGGAAAAGTAGTACAAAAGCGAACGAGGAATTACATCTATTGGGCAATTTTTGGTTAGGCCATGTGTTCACCATCGTCATTGTTTCCAACATCATCTGGGTGTCGTAGTGTTGAATTTTGTGTCCTTTCTTTAAATAAACTAATAAACAGTCCACTCTTTAAACTTTGTCAGAATGGCCCCAAGAAGTAAAACGGGGAGTATTAATTAGTTACCATTGTGGAAGAAAATAGCTCTTGTTTATTTATTTGAATGCTTTGACGAGAACCTGAATTTGCAAGGACTTAAGAGTGAAGGGATCATTAATGCGAAATTAGGGCTAATCAGTCTTCCCAGTTGTTTTTTCTGTACCATGATCAGGGGTGACTGACGAAGTAGCAAATTTGAGCAATTTCATTGAATCTACTGTGAAGACTGCTTACAGTATTTATAACAACGTCTAGAATTATGAGTCGGTAAGTCCTTCTACATTGATCGGAGTGAAAGTAACAAAAACGCTTGCCTGGGGCATTTAAAAAATGAAAAAAATTAGCAAGGAGTAAATGCATTTCATCATTCGTTGGAGCCACCTTAAAATCAGTATTTCAATAGATACCTCTACTGCTAAGTAAACGCTCCTCGGAATAGCGAATGGCTCAAGAAATGTACTCATTGCTGTAGCACCAACTCATCTTTATCAGTGAATTGTACACAGTGAACACTGTATCGCTAAGCTGAAATGGAATACCCACTCGCCTCAGTGGGTGCTCAGTGTCCAATTCTTTAAAATTAAATGCTCCGTAATAGCCAATCCAGAAGGATGGTCGCTCTTTTCCGAATCCCTAGATCTAAAAGAGTGGTGATTCAAGCAGTCACCAACTCCTATAAAAAGCTTATCTTTTTCACGATTATTCCTAAGTTATTTATCCTTTTACCCTGGGTCGAAACAAGTTAGGTTAAAATTAGTTTTACCCATTTTCCTAGACACATGGTTCAAATCATGCAAAATTAATGTTCAAAAGATATGATCGATAAAATTGGCAGGACATTTGGGAAAACTAGCGCTAATGCTAATACTTAAATTGACCTTTACAAAAAAGTAAGTGCGTTTGATCCCAAAGCAATTATCCCGATGTAAACAAATCAAAAAGCAAAAGCTGCTGTCACACCAGAAAGAAAAATGAACCCTATTGATATGAATTTCTTCAAAGTAGATGGACAAAGTTTTAAAACCCCGCTTTCTACCGTAGAATTATGTGGAAAGAAACATTAAAAAAGCCTTCTTCATTTTCTCCTTGAAAATGTCAGCTTAGATTTGAAATACGGTCCTAACATTTTCAAAAACAAACATGATAAGTAGAGGGTGCATTTCAAGTGGATCGAGTGAATAACCACGGTAGCTGTCAGTGAGAAGTATATACATACTTTCGATTCCTCCACACTGAAATCACTAAAGGCTACGTCAAACAAGCTAAAAAACCAGTTGTCAAATTGTTTTTTTCAATAGCGATGACTCCAAATCCAGAGTTTTAGCAAAAAATAGGGAAATTTATTGCATTTTCACTAGGGAGTAAATGATTGGCACTTATGAACAGTGAAGTTGGATTTTAAGTTGCATTCTGTTTTGGGCGTTTGGACATTTGTTGACATTGTAAAATTTAAGTAGCAGAACTTTTTGTCTATTTGACTAAATGTTTTCTTTTCTGCTGCTCTGATTAAAACAAATATGCTATATAAAAAGGTGTTGCTAGAACTGTTTATTTCACAAAGATCGAACCGCAACCACAGTAAGTAAGAAAATACTGATGATTTTCTGAGCTTAGGTCATATGTAGAGGACTAATCACTCGGAATACAATTTTTTAGGCCGCTTTTGAGTAGAGCTTTCTGCTGTTGCATGCCACATTTCCGAATGTTCCGCAACGCACCTCTGGAACCAAACATGTGCTCTGTTGTCAATACCGGAATGCTCAAATTATACCTCTCAAGTTTAACCGGATCCAATGATAGAAAAGTTTACAATGTAGATTACTGTACTAATTAACTGGTGCAAATATACAAGTTGCATCACTTGGCCTGCACAGAATTTAAGAAAAGGTCCAACGAATTTTAAAAAAATTTTGCTTGAAATTTTAGCATCCCTCTACGGTTTTAAATGTCATAATGATTTTACAGATAAAAATAAATGCTCTGACGGCGTTGGCATCGCGCTTTTTTAATTCTTTACTTCATACGCACATTTATTTTATATTTTGTAAAATTCTCAGGCAGAAAACTGGAAGTATTTTTGTTTTCTTGTCTTTTTCGGTTTAATGCCGAAACACAAGTAAAAGATTCCGCTCAGCATTGCCTTTCATTGCAGATTTTACGATTAATGTAGCGTTATTTATTACCATAGATGAACAATCCAATTATTTTGTCTGCACAATAACTGGTTAACTTGTAAATATTTCAACTAAAAAATACAAGTCTACCAAATGCCAATCAACTGGTTGTTTCCCAAATCATGCATGCATATTGTCTTAAAAAAATGGTAAAAAAGGCAGTAGAATCCTGAATGAGCTAAATTATAAGAAATGAACGATTTTGCAAATTATACAAGTAAAATATAAATGAATTCGTGCACTCCAAAAGTTGGAAGCTATCCGATTGAGCTACCTTATTAAGTGTAGGAACTTTCTGACCATCAGGCCTTTTGCTGATTGGGCTACAATTTGAAATCTAACAAAAAATCACATTAAAATGGCTAATTTTTTGTTCCAGTCTTTGTACTCTTGAGATGAGCAGACCAGTTGGACAAGGATATACTACATGGATTAGATAAGTCGGGTAAATGAGTTCAGAGTTATTCTTCTTCAGGTCCGATAGCATCCCATCAGCCATGAGGTTCGTACTTATTGACCTGTTCTCCCCTAAGATGTACGTTCAAACAAACCTGCATTGTGTTTATTAGCGAGTTGCACGATTGCGTTGAGAATTGAAAAACGCACCAAGCTATGTGTAAATATCGCTTGTGCAGCTCCAACTTTTGGCATTCTAAGCAATCATTAGAAAGTCTAAATTCAGAGTTGCAAGTCTACCTCTCTAAGGATATTGCAACATATCTTTATTATTAAATTGATAAAATATTGTTTGTTAGCAAAAGATTCAGTTTTTTATTCTTGCACTTTTCCACAAAACAATGTTTGTATGAAGGCAAGATTTTGCCATTTGCTATGTGATTTAGAAAAATGCATTCAGGATTTCCGAAGGGCTTACACCTCTTCAACTCCACGGTTTATATCTAAAGATTAATTCCAATCAATTGTTATTTTTGCAATGCCACTTTAAGCTAACCCAAGGGAAGTCAAAATTTCCACTAACATTTAATTAGCCCTCCTTTAAGTTTGTAACTCGTGGAAATGCTCGCTACATTAATAAACACAAATGTTGAAATTTAACTTCACGAAATAGGTATAACAAATGTATGAGAAAATTTTAAAAAAATATAAAGGAATATAAGCAATTGCTTTTATTTCCTATTAAGTCGACTTCTGATAGCGCATATCGGTTTAGCATCTGGTGATTTAAAATACGAAAGTTATTACATTTACAAGAACAAACTCGAATTAGAACAACAAAGTGCCTAAATAGGCGTTATGCTAAAGCCTTATTTGGAATTCGTGCCTAAAACTTCGCAACTGTGAACACACCTTTTTATTAGAAGGGAGCAAAAACATGGTCTCCATTTTGATTAGATCAAGCCAAAATTGCACATCCACACTTGATGCAAGTTGCAAAAAGATCAAATGGCTGTGAATCACAGGCAGTTACAGGTTTATTTAATCCCTGCAGTCATTGTTTTAACACAGGTGTATCATACAAAGCTGTAGCGGTAAAAATCAACTACTAACGTTTTATAGATGCTCCATTTTTCTAATATGCCACCACCACACGCAAAACCCAGCTGAATAAATTAGCTTTCTTTCGAAAAGCAGAAAAATATGATCGTTTTCTAACGTGAAGAATGCGTAATTTGTTTTACTGTTTCCAACTTACTGGTCCACTTGCAGCAAAAACAGGTACCATCGCTCATATTCGCGATGCCAGAACGAAATGAGAAAATAGGGGTTGCACACTTTAGCAGAAGACGTACAAAAAATACAGGTGGGCACTGATGTCCTTTTTTGGACTTGTGCGTAGTGAAAAATTGAAATCCTTGATGCAACGATTAGAATTCCACTTATGTGATGTCTGTAGCTAAAATATTTTACTTTTTACCACAAATAAATGCAGTTGCATATTTTGGACGCAAAATGTTTAGATTTTTGTTTAAAATTTAAAGAAGGAAACATGGTGGTCCCTCAGATTTATTGTACGAAATTCCATTAAACCGGCATTTAAATGTGCGCTAATAAGTAGAAAAGCGAAAATTACTGCAATCCACCCCTTTCGCCACAATAATAACAAAATTATCACAATAGAAGTTCTGAGCAAAGGGAAAAAGCCGAAGCGATTCATTTGAATCTTTTAGCCTATTACCACAAGTATTGCTTAGCGTCAGATTTAAAGCAATATATTCAAGAAATTCAGATTTTTAAGACATGTGTTACTCTTTGGATGCAAGGAGTTGCTAAGGTAAGATCTCTAATAAGAATCAGGTCCCGTTCATGTAATCTCTGAAACTCGGAGGCAATGAGCCGAAGCTTCTGGGCCAGTGTTACCTCCGGGATGCAACCTTCTCGTTATATTCACTTCAATCCATTGGAGACATATGCTTAGGACTTTGCCAAAAAAGGTTGCTAAAAACCTTCAACAAATGTAAAGCGTGTATTCCTTTGTGATGCTGAGTCAATTCTGTGGGCATAGATAAGGTTACCTAGTGTGAGGTGATTTATTATAAATCTACAGAAGTTTAAAGTTTGCACTGTTTTAAACAAAAAACCAAACCACCAAAATGTAAACTAGAACTGCTCAAAGTTAAACTTCTGGGTGGATAACACAAATTAAAACAGATTTTGTTTAATCATAATTCTCAATCACAAATTTTTTAGGTACTAGAGTAAAATCACATTTTTCATTGTTCAAAGAAATGTTTGGTAAAGGTGGTGCATTTTAAATATTTTCATTTGAGTAAATTCAGTAATTTTTCAAGAAGTTAAAATGACAACATAGCACTGGCAAATCAAATTTACTTGCACAAAAAACCCACCTACTCACAATTACTAGGGTATTCTCATCATAGTTGATAAAATTTTAAGGAGAAGCATAACTGAATTATTTAATAACTCAAGCAATCATGATTTTCCCTGCCAATGTCATCACGATTCCTTACGATGGTTTTCACCTTAACTGCAAATGAAATGAATAAGAGATGAGTTTCACTGCGTAGTGCCTTTCCCACAGTCTTGTTCCAGTTTTTACACTCCTTAATTGTTTCTTGAGGAGTAGGGAAATCAAAAAGAGAAGAATGGGGAAAGCAAAGGGAATCTGGCACAAAAAAATAGCAGTAGTGCCGCTGTTTTGCCGACAAACAAGAGAGTCTAATGTACGTGTCTTCTCATTAATAAAGAAAACTTAGACATCTCAGGAGGTCGTTTTGAGATTTTTGGGAATCTATCAACATAACTTGTGATCTTGGATTAACCAGATGCAATAAAAAGGCACTAAGTAATCGCTTACTTTGCTTACCAGACCTTTCATTCGTGGACAGTTTATCAATTTGCTACCTTTGTGGCGCTCAAACCAAAATGCAAACTAATTTAAATGTTGATATATACCCCATAGTTATGCGTTATTCAGTGCTCCTAAATACAAAATAAGTGCTGTAAGCATTTTTGGATTTTCTCGTTTACCACATGATACATCAGATAAGCCACAGTTGGTATAATTGCAGCATAAAGCACTGTTGAAGATCACAAATGCTGATAGAAGCAAACAGATTTTCAAATATGAGCAAAAATGTTATGAAGGAAAAACAACCCCGAAAAATAACTCGGGAGCTAATGCATTTAATCATCATTCAAGAAATCTGTGAAATGATGTCAGGAATCCTCTCACACGCTATTATACTGATGCATTATATTCGTGTTTCAGTTGTACAAATAATAAATGAAATATTTTAGGCAAAAGGTGCTATAGGCACTCGAAGTAAATAGTTTTAATTATGTGAATGACACATAAAAGACTAAATAATGTAACCGAATAAACTTATGCAGCTCCCACGCTACAGCTTAAATGAGAAATGAATAGAAATTGAAATATTTTAGACAATGAAATCATCAGCATTACAATACTCAATCCTTCGTAAACAAATAAAACCATTTAGATTTTTTAATTTTTACAACTTTGCTGCCTTTTAATACGCAAATACTAGCTCCAATCACATCATTTTATCCCTTACTTCTATATTTTGACCGTTTATCTGGCTATTATTTAATATCCAAGTAATACTAATCATTTGAAGGAATACAGAGGATTAGAAAAACCTCCTATGGGGGAGTTATGTGCAGTTTTATTAAATTCGCCCAAGTTGTACAAATGTTGTATAACTTACTCGAAGATGACGTAAATGTTGGGTGTTAACTGGAAATTCTAATGCGAGCAAAATGATTGCAGGCTTTTGAAGATAAGGTGGCCTCATAGGCGTGTGGAATGAGTAACAGCAACCGACGGTGTGCTTTTTATGTTACCGAACTTTACAAACCAAAGACATCTCTTACCACACGTAATTTAGTCAGCATTATACAGTGTAAAAGAGGTGAAACATCACTGATAGTCTCTTCATTTCATTGTCACCTGTCAATGCATGGCATAGGTCCATTTGCTTAGCTACTTAGCTTCCAGTACGACTTTCCCTGCTTACACACCCGCGACTCGTTCAACATTACCTTAACAAAGGTTGTTCGCTAAAAGTTACTTTCAAATCACCCATTTTCGAATTTTATTAGTAGACGATTTATTCAAACTTGAAGCAATAATACTTGATGGTTTATGTTCACAAGCAGTATTTGGACCGCGTGCAGACGCACTTTCCCCAAGCATTCAGTAATTTAAAATGAGTTGAAATTGGTTCCTCAAGTAGACATGCTCAAATCAAACTTTACAGCATCAATTGAGCCTTGTTGATGTGAAAGTGAGGCTGGAAGATAAGGAAAGGTGTACACGAATGAAATGATGTATATCAATGCTTATCAAAGCATTTAAAATCTCCTACGATTCATAGGTCTCTATTAGTCATGCAGAGCAGTTGCGGCAAGTCATACTTAGGGATGCATAAACTTCTTGGGCACCCAAAAATTAATAATTAGAAAATGGTGTGGTCTAGGTAAGATATCATAAGGCAATCAAATACGGCTTTGCAAACATCCTCTTAAAGATGACTTCAAAATATTAGTTTCAGTTGAAAAATGCTCTAAGCAAATGACTGCCGTAAACAAAGAACTAAGCTTAAAGTAATAAGAGAGGCACGCGATATGCTTCGCTGGGTATTAATTACTCATAACCAATCCTAAACAAAATTAAAATTGACAAAAGTTACCTGAAATTCGGCTACTGTCTTTTCTCTAACACACGCATGCCCATTGACTAGGCACAACATGATACAGATGATGAAGTTCAACAGCTAGAGCCCGATGTCATTAAGTGTTAGTTCCATATATTTAGTAACTTTATGAAAACAGATATTTATTGCGTTAAAATCGACGCGATTCCTCTCAACAAATATAAATTGGGAGAAACTAGTATTTCAGAGAACCGAAGTACATAAAGTATAAAGTGCTATTTGGTCTTTGTAGCAAAGAAGTGGTAGCTTTTTATCCAAACTTATGTGAGTCGTTGCATTATTCACCATTGAGATGTGCAATTCATTGAACATACAATGTAAAAATAGAATTTCAAGGCACTTCCAAATAAGGTTGATGCAAAAGCGAATTTTATTATTTAACCAAGGTTAAGGTCACTAAAAGCCGTTAAAAGCAAACAGCACCCTACAATTGACTTACACGTCATGGCATTCCATAATTGGCTAAAGGTGATATCTGTCAATCCGCAATAGGAATGATTTAATAGATTGCTGTTTAATTTGCGTCAATTTTAAACTAACAAACTGCATAGACCAAGTTCGAGGATTTTCACCTGCCCCATTTAAGATCACCTTTGCAGGACGTAGAAATCGGATGGAAGGTGCGAATCATCCTTATAAATTATTCAAGGCAGCTTTATGGAACATTTGCAGTATACACAGCCTTAACTTTCAACGATTGTCATCATTAAATTTAGGTGGATAATAGCAACTTCGATCAAACTAGATTTGCTCAGCCAGTGAAATGGTTATAGATTACCTGCAACAAACTATCTAACAGGAGAAACAGAGACATTTACTTTAATCTTTGATAAATGTGACTAACTAGACAGCGCAGTGTCTGAGTCGTTACTGATGACAATGGATTGTGCCAGGATAAAATGAATTCTGTTACAGATGAGCCCAGAAATACTGATAAGGCAATTATGGAGGCAACTGGAGAGCTCATGTACTTAGCCAGACAAGACTTAAGAATAAAAATTTGAAAAATAAAGGGGGTTTGCACAGAGGCATTCTCAAATTATTTTTGCACCCCCAAAATCTGCGGGAAATTGGAATTTTTAAAAACTATTTGCTCAAATGGGAACTACATTTAGAAATTCCTTGCAAAGACAGCGCAATTATCAATTATTAAACCCACTAACTACTGAAAATACAAAAATGAAGTAGGCTAATTAACTACTGGAACTGCTTCTGCCAGTTGAGTCGCGTGACCGCTGGGGATACAAGGTTGACTGTGTAGTTGGATTATTTTAGAATGTCAAACTTGACTAGCATTGAGTGCATACCAATTTTGTTTGGATCGTGCTTGCATTTCCTTTGCCGAACTCTAAGCTGAAGGCTGATTGTAGTATTTTCAAATGCACCGCATTTAAGTAGGTAATAATATCGTTATAATCTTTCAACTAATCGACGAGCTAGTGACTCAAATCGCTAAGCTACAAATTTCTAGCGGATGTGTTGCCTGTTTAATGAATAAGAAAGTCCCATGGAAGTATATCATTACTTTGCACTGCAAATATTTATTAATGATCTGAATTTGTGGAGGAGTTCTGGTGGGTAGCAGAGGTCACAAATTGATACTTCAATTCTAAACCCGTAAGTTCTGACGATAATTTAAAAGAAATACAAATTTGGGCAAATGGTTGACTTTTCTGCCTAATTACATAAGGTCTCTCGCATTGGGAAAACTAAAACTCCGATAACCGGAGATTTATTAAAGCATGGTTTTCAAATACAAACTACGGTTATATTTAGTTTGTTGGCCTTTCCAGTTAATAAACATGTGAATACAAAATGGGATTTAAAGGAATCGGAGGGTTCAGTAGTTTGGCCTTTTAAAGTCTGTGAATGCCATGTGATTTCTATGAGGCCTATCAAAAAGGGTGTGAAAGTAACCATCTTACGCTACCATTTTGATACCGTCGCCTTTTATTGGGTATGGGAAATCCAAATTTTCCTTCTGGAGGAACTAGAAATTTGTCCGACGCAGTTTGGCAGTAAGTGGTAACATACAACGTACCCTTGCTTTCTTTCTCGATGAATGATTGCTTCCATCCTTTTATAGCAATAAGAAATAGTAAAATTTGTAGAATTTTAGTGAAAACAATCTGTCATTTGCTAACTTAAATTGACGGATTCCTACTTGGATTTAACCATATCCAAAGAAGCAAGGTCATGATCCAAAATGAAGAAGATAAGCTTTTTGCTTATGGAAAAAGAGAGCAGCATTTAAGGAAGGGCGGCCTTTTTAGCTTATGTCTATAACACTTTGCATAAAATCTACGCAAATTATTACTGATATTCGAGAATAACCTTAAACATTATCTTCCGGCAGACTTCACCTATCCTGAAGAAAACATAGAGACTCCGCATAAATAAAAACCAAGTTATTTTAGCTGGTTTAATTTTGACATGGCATAGATTTCTACCTATTTAAAACGTTTTTGTCGTTGCATTAAAAAAATTAAAACGTCTTTTCATCATCCATCTTCCCTAGGGGAAACGTTTAATGAAACAAACGAAAAGCGAAGGAAGATAGCCTCCAACTTATCCTCTGAGCAGGCAAAGCGCATAACTTTCGTTAATATCAAAAGATTTCGTAGAACTTGCCAATTTTTACTCAAGCCGCATCCATACAACGTTTATTGGGGAGGCCAGCTACGACTAACGAATATTAGGTTTGTGTTAACAAGCGTATTAATCCGATATGCGAAATGGATATAAAATTTATTTAATCATAAGTATACAGAATTTCAAAGGAGTAGCAAGTGCCAAGCAGAATATTACCGCCAAATCTACAACATTTCAAACCGTGTTGTTTAAATGCTGCTAAAAATGCCATTATTATTCCGAATTTACTAAAATTCAATCAATAACCAAAATTTTTATTTTACACATGCTTAGTAGCCCGGTTTAGAGATTTAAAGTTGTTTTTATTGATAATACATAATTTGAGGCCAAAGTTTTTTTACTGAAATAATTTGAACAGTGTAAAGTAAAAGAAAATGGGGGGATTGAAATTAAGAATCCACAGATATTGCAAACGATGACGAAATGATATTTAAACACTTGATTATCTTCTACAATGATCATGACTAGAAGTTGGAACCTGCTTTGTATTTGCTGTCTGTCACCAATCAGTGAGGGGAAACATTTGATGAATATTAACGGCACATCAAACTGTTATGGTAGCAGGATGGTTATTTTTTCACATATACCTTACAAAAGTGGTTCTCCCAAAGTGAAGCATATAACTCTTTAAATCAAAATGTTTCAGTATGATTTGTAATTTTTTAGGTTGTCCGTTTTATTTTCAACCATTCTCCCTTCGCCTACTCTTGAATAACTGTCAGATTAAAGCCCAAACTTTTTCACCAGAAAAGCATATATTCTAGCTTCTTATATCTAACATTACTTCACATATGGGTGCATTTTTTTCGGGTAGTGGGGAGGAATCATCATTACCTGTACGTATAATGCAAGAATTATCTTGCAACCAAAGTATGCATTCGATAGTTGATCCCCTTCAATATAAAAAAGGATTTCACATATCCTTTAACGCAATTATAATTCACTACAAATATCTATTACATAAACATATTGCTTAAGGAAATCTCTCCAGCAGTTCCTAAAAATGAACTGCTACAAATTGTGAGCTCTTTTATCTACTGTTTAGAGTTAAAACTTAAGATCGCATCTTCTATCTAACTAAAGTTTCAGTGTGTTTATTAGTTGACCAATAAGATAACACTGTTAACAGTGCAGGTTTGGAGTTAAATTGCTTATAACCGACGGAATTTTAGAGCCACAGGAATCTTCCTAAATGCAACTTCATCAGCACAGCACTTCATTTTCCGTACATTTGATTAGAGTTTTCGCATCATCAGGGTAACTTTGAAACTGATGAGTGTGATCTGAGCATGGCTGCCTTACATACCACGTTCAAACTATTTTATAGCCTTTGATCACTTGAAGAAAGTAAGATACGCAATGAAAAAAAATGCAAGAAATTTGATTCTGTGTATGAATTACCATACGATAATGGATTAGGCTAGAGGGGATTATTTTTACCCGATAATGAAGAATTTCATGTTTGTGTCAAGAATTTATGCTGGTTTGTGTTTTAGCGTAGTAGGTGGAAGAAAACCTCACATTGTTGCAGACATTTATTTTCAACTACCACTTAAGGTAGGGTTGTCAAGTTACTGACGCACATCACACATGTTTTGTAACAAAAACGTCCACACAATCTTGATTCCTGATTTCCGAAAAATTTCACCAAACTGGCATTTTAAAAACCCCTAGGATGACAAGTTTACCATCCCATTCACACACTGTTCTGCGTGCAAATCAAACAGCACAGACGTTAGTGAAAAGCCTTTATGCAATTTCGGTGCTAAAATTGATGGCATTAATCTCCAACATATATTTTGTGAAGTGAGACCATGGATTTGAGCCTCGAAGGGGCTTTCTATACTAAAGGTAATGGTAAGTGGAAAATGTAAACGAGAAAATAAAAAAAATTAACGGAGAACACTCATTAGTACAAATTTTAAAAGAGCAGTTTAAAGCCATTAATGTCATAATTAGTGTAATTTATGGTATAATGTATTTTTACAAGTGCTTTTGAAGTCAAATGGGGATTATTAGCATCGAAAAGCGTATAAGAGGATGTTAATCTGACGGTAATGTGCCAGAAACTAAGTAAGATCTTCTACGTTACCAATGGCTGTACAAATATCGTGAGTCAGTCGACACACTGTTGCTCAAAAAGATGGCCAAGATTGTTCTATGCACTTGTGTCAACCAGAAAATGGTGACGCAATATTAGCAAATGTCTACTAAAATCTTTTAAAGCAGCCTGATGCGAAAATGCGATTCATTGCCGTCTTAGCGATGGAACAAAGACAAGTCATACTCCTATTGTTGGGTGCCTTCTTAATTCACCACTGCAAAAGGAACACTTATCGTCGCGAATGCATAAAATCAAAGCAAACGTGTCTTTTGATTGGAATAGCAAGCACAATCATCCAAGAGCATTCATCATGTCAAAAGGTTGCTGCGATTTACGTGTTCCCTGAATAACGGGAAATATATACTTGATGGTCCTTTTTATGTGTTGGTAAAACGGTGAAGGGTAGGCTTGTAAATATGCTGGAGGACTGCTAAAAGTAAATGTAGGTTTCATTTTTTGAAAATAATCCAGCGTTTTATTTCTCTTAAGAAATTACGAGTTCTTGTCTGATCTGAATGGCTTAAAAATGAGTTTCTTTAATGCAACTGTCTGCTGCAAATAGTGTAAAAGTACAAAATTTGACCATACTTAGGGATGCAATGCATAAGGTAAGTAAAGAACCATAATTTTATTTTCACTTGAATTTCACTCAACCATATAGAGGATAGTATCCTTGGGTTGGAGGAAACTCCTGATATAGACCGCCATTACTTTTTGGTATCAAACCAAATTTGGGTCCAAAATTTCGGACGCTTGAGCCCACGAGCCCTTCTGCCATTGGCCATTCAGGAAACAGTCTGATTGAACTTAAGACAGTTATTTAGCAAGGCTCAGTTACATCAAATGCTGCCATTTCTCTTCCTCATTTTATTCTGCTTCCATGAGGCTTTTTTTCGGATTGCACCTTTGTTCCTCATGGTGACAGACTTAATCAACTGGATGTCCGAAGTACCATAGCGCTGTCATCTCTGTTGTTCATGTGCATACATCATTTACCTATGACACTCAATGAATGATAAAACACCGTTAGTCCCCATTTCATCTAATTTTCGCCAAAAAATCAGTATTTACCCTATGATAACAGTTCTTATACTAAAGGAAAAGTGTGATTGTGTTTACCAGATAAAAATGGTTGTGTGACATGCACAGATACCGGAAATTGAGTCCCTTTTGCAGAGTATCAGAATTGATGCCAAAACTATGGGGATTTAAAGCAGCTTTGTGCAGCAGATAAGACGACTAAGAAAGTGTGCCATATTTTTACCCCAAAATTGAGTTCAAGCAAAATTAAAATACAGATGAAAACTTGCAAAATTTCGTTGGTTCTAAAGAGCTTAAATAGGTAAAGTTGACAAACATGTACTTAATTGTTTGCAAATAAGCTCTGATGGCCAGTATTTACTTCGAGTCATTTCATCAACTTCAATCGATGGGTTCTATAGGTTCCACCCAAAACCGTACAAAGGACGCAGAAATAGGCAAAGTGAACGGCGCCAGACTTTGTCCTATAAGTGTATCAATGTCCATCTCTGCTAAAGTTAAAGGCACTCACAATCTTACGTTCAATTTGCGTTCAAATTATCTTCTGTTAATGCGTTATTAACCTCGTAATGCCATTTTGTTATGCTTTGCTAGCTTGTTTAATACTGTGTTTGGTTAAGTAGGCGCTCAAGTCTTCACATATTGTACATTCACTTGCCAGCATGACTTCCAGGCCATATCAGTAGCCTCTCAGCTCTCCTAAATGCCAGAAATGCGTTTTCTCCAATACCTCTGTGACTTCTTGAGACTTTGGAAACACTCCTCAATAAAATATTCATATTTCCGTGATATGATGTCATGAGCTAAATATACGAAGAAATGTAGGATAAAAATTTCAGAGCATTTTATTTTTTGTGGTTTAAAGCAATTTTCTTTAAATTCGGATTCATATTTACATAGTCAGGTTCTAAAAGACTCAGATGCTAAGAAAAAAGAAAATAAAGAGCATGTTGGGCTGCCATTTACTATTTATCGAACATTTCGTGCAGATTTAAACATTAAAAATAAGGTATTTTTAACAAGTCAATGAGTAAGTCGAGTCAAACAGCTTTAAACCCACTGTAGTATCAACTGCTTTGAGCTTTTTATTTGCACCAGAGCAACTATAAGAGTTTGTCATCAACAAAATGGGCTTTTGTTCTTGTTTTGTTTATTTTGCCAAACACTTGTCTCCAGTGTTTACTGCTGCCAAATTTCATAAAAGCAAACACACATTTAGTGGAAACATCCTGATTCCAAATATGCCTTTCAAACTAAATCTCTACATGATATATCCATGCTTGATGTTTTTAAATTGAAAAGGAGAATTTAAAGAAAGTACAATGTGTCCTAATGAACCAATTTATGAGGGTGCAACATCTGCCAAAACTTGTCATCAAAGCAAAGATGTCTAGTACCTATTGGTGCATGCCGGCTGATCAAAGAATCGAATTATCGCATCATGGTTAGGAATATCTTGTCCATTAACATACAATCACTTGTAATCAGTTTCGATGAAGTGAACAGGTTTGCCATTTACCCCAGGTGAAGGGTTTGTTTGCGCAACCCTTTTAAGCTACTCGGTCTATACTTCTGCTTACCGGCACGGCTATCCAATCTGCATAATTGTGAGACTTTCCATAGGTTAAAACTAAATTTCTTCCACCGCTCCGTGTTATTACGTCTTTACAAAGGGCTTCAGATGTTCTAATAGTAGTAGCGACAAACGAGATCGCTTTGTCTGGAAGGCTGTTTAAATTTCTGGACGTTCATCAATCTTTAACGTTACGAAAGGCGAAAATCTGACGCAGTTGGCTGCATCTGTGACGATGCATTGTAAAAGTATGAATTGAGCATTCCAGTAACCACGTAAGCCCTGTGTTTGATAAGAAGGGGGTTAATGAATAAAGGGAGGTCAATTTAAAACCTTACTACACAAATGACTACAATCGTATGAAAATTTCCGAATTGGATGAAAAATTTTGCTTTACCTTGCCTTAATCAACAAAATGGAGCTTGGATGAACAGTGAGCCAAATTAGGGCGAAAATATGGATGCAAGTGTGAATAAATTATGAATGTTGACTTCTTGACGTTCCTATTAACATTTACATATAAACTGCCAAACGTACCAAAGGATGGAGAATAATATGCAAAATGATATCTTCTTTAGCCATCTTAGAGCCCAATACAGTGCGCAAGTCAGTCGCTCTCCCAGTGAACTTCATAAAAAGCCGGAGGGCCAGATACAATGCAACTGATGAAACGCTTTGCTATCCGTTAAGTAAAATTTACCATTTCTACAGGTAGTTTTGATGCATTGATTTCGCAGGGGTGGTCAGTGTTAAGCTTGTAAATACCTCCAGCTGACTGTCACCTCCTCTTTGCAGCAGACATTGACTTGTTAAATGAAATAGACAGCAAATAGGAGCAAGAAGGGCTAGAATCAGTCTTTTTTGACTTTTAAAGACGAAAAATTTATAAGAGTAAAGATTGCAGCTGGTGCCTTCTAAGGGATGAACTTCACACAGAAGCCTCCTTTGGTCATCCGGTTTTTTACAATAAAATATGTAGCTTTTTACAAAATGTAAAGTTAAAAGTGGTAGTGTTTATTGCTTATTCCTAGTGCTCCCATCCTTCCATCCTTCCTTGGTCTGCCTATTTAGCAGACCTTGTACCTTTTAGTACCCACTGACTAACTTTGAACCATCCCTCTCTTCCATCCTAAACCTATCCATCTCGTGCGTAAAAAGTGTACAATTAACACTTCATTCTTTATTCTTCTTACATTACCATGCAATAAACAAAATATTTAAGGAAGCAAAGGAACAAATATTCCCCTTTCTCATCACTTATTCTCATCATATAGACCCTCTAAAGGCTCGTAAGAGTACTCGGGTTTGAGGATCCACGAAAAGTCGGGCCTGGTGCAGACGAACATGCAGGCCTTCCAGCTGTAAAAACGATTGCGAGTGCCACCACAACCTCCGTAGTAAAAGGGATGACAAGTGTTGTTGTAGGGATCATAGTAGTAGTTGATACTGTAGTTTCGGCACGGTCCAGGGGCGTACGGTTCGTAGCAAGCGGGATGAACAGCACCCGAGGCTGTGGAAATTAAGAGAGAATTTAGGAACTTTACAAGCTTTAAAGGCTTGACTGATGTGATTGGGTTAAAAATCCGCTTTCCGAATCTAAGCTAACGTGTAAGAGCTAAAGTTGCTGATTTCAAATCCACTCTGCAATTATTTAACAAACGAATTATTGACCAGCGGGGTTGATAATTATGTCCGGTAAAAGGAAGACTAAGACTGATTTACCGTTTGAAGTGTGTTTGTTATACTTCAACAAAGCTCAAAGTATAATACTGTCAGAATTACACTTTTTGGCTGCCATAATTTATGAAAGAGAAGTAAGGTATGCAGATAAAATAGTCATATTAACAATGGAAATGAAAGATCGGCATTGTTTGAGCCATTGTCATCAAAATAATAATTAAATCAAACCTACTAAAGTCTTGGAGTTAATTTTATCTTAATTAAAAACAAAAGTAAAAGCCATAGACATAGGAATCATTCAAAGCACTCAATCACTTTTAAAAACATGATTTGGAAAACCCATTCTAGGCAAGTTAACAACTCACTTATTCCCTTTAAGTCAAATAAATGAAATTCCCGACAAAATTCTGCTTTTGTGAAACTAAAAAACTGTTGCCTTTGGCAAAAGATGGGTAGAATTTTGTTTAAATTGATGGTATTAGTTGAGCTTACCTTTAAAGTACACAAGGAGGAAGCAAAGAGCAATGATTTTTAGCATTATCCGACGAACCCTATCTGTGCTTATGTCAGAGTGCTCTCCAGCGCCGTCTTTTATACGGACGTGGCGGAAGTAACAACTTTGAACCCCACCATGGCGCAATTATCTTCCTCAAAATTAACTGTCAATCTGCCTTAGCAACTTCCGGTTTAAGGTGACCCAGATCAAGATATCATGTAAGGATTTAAAGGCCTAAGAAAAACAAGGGTTAAGTATGAAGGATTTAGTCAGAACACGAATGTATGTCATTTATTAAAGTGACAAGGGCTTTATTAAATCAGAGAAAGTAAAAACTGATGCAAAAAACGCCTGTAATTCCAGAGCGAGGAAGCTAAGCATAAGAAACACAAATAGTTGTCATGAGACGCAATGAAGGTTTTATTAATGCCTAAAAACGCTTTATCATGAACGCACACATGAGGCGCTCAATTCTATACGCCACTTTTATGAAAGTCGAACAAAAGACTGAAAAGACCACACAGCAATTCCGTATACAAATAAAACAAGCATTTTAATTATCATTTTAAAATTCAAAAGTTTCAAGGGACCCTCACATCAACCAAGGAAGTTAGACTCCCCACGTGATAGATAACTGAAATTGTTGTGGTAGTAAGCTATAAGCGCTTTCTATGGCAAGCGCTAGTTGCCACCATAAAAGTGATGAGCCAGTCTAGGCGTAGCTGATAAGAATGGTCAACAATTTTTAAATACATAAACAGGGTAATGTTCAACAACTGAGATTTTTGAAGATGTAAACATTTAGATCAACTTTATTATCTCAAACAAGCATTATTAAATCTTATAAGACGCTAGAACAGGCAAATATATTCAAGTAAGCAATTTTGCAATAGTTACAGAGACGGTTAGTCCTTGGAACCTCCAGCTTCTTTCTGCAAAAATGTAAAATTAAATAGTTCAAGCATAAACAGGGCTTCAAACTATGACCTATTCGCAAATTTCTCTGAATCGGAAGGGGAATTATTTATTGATTTAAAAAATTGACGCGCGATAGGTATTGAGCCAGGTTAGCAGTTCCAAATAGTCAACGAAGCACAACCTGCTCTTCTTGGATGGTCCTACCATCTTTTTTGTCTAGTGTTATCCATGCCTTTAAACCTGACTTAAAATCATAAATACACTTGGGAACCATGAAGAATTTAGCTCATTTTATTGGGTGAAATGTTTCACTACACTTCCAAAGTTTCAATTTAATTGGAAGCCATCTTACCATTTTGTTTGGGGTAGTGATCTTAGTGCTGTCAGCTGCTAGACATTGACAATGACTCATTAGAGCCATTTATGAATCTAAGTGCTAATATTATGAAGAATTCTATCACTCTTGGATCTCGACAAGATTCATCGAGAGTGGCTTAAAGAGGCACTCCTCCAGGATGATAGGCAATCACTCCACCTAATTGAAGACTTTCTAAAATTTGGTCTGGAGGCAACTTATCTTTGAACAAATGAATCACGACGTTTTATTTTAATTTTCTCTTTCATCATATGGAACCACCCAGATCGGTAGATGGATTTTTCAGATTTGTTTAATTTTAGAATTCAACCGCCTCCTAAACAGGAATAAATCACTGATAGTTTTTTACTATAACCTGAATGAATTCAAAAAGGTTCCATTGTACTCTCAACGACTCCCCACAAGGCGCAGTAAATGTCTTTTAAATTTAAAATTCCTTGCTAAAGTGTAATTTGCAGGGATTAATTGGCCTGGCATGATTTTATTTCTGTAATAATTATGCCTTCCCGCCTCCTAATACTGTTTGTTGCAGAAGGTCGATTTTCCTGCCGAAAGCCATAATATTGGTTCAATCGTTGTTTACTAAACTTTTCAGGCTTAGGGGGACATGACCTTTAGCCATGAACTATTATTGTCTAGTTTGCCTCAACATAAAGTGGGAATTGCTTTGAACTATCTCTGAAAAAGAAGCAAGGTAATATTGTTTTGAGGAAATTTATCTCCCCAAGATGCAAGATTGGAAAAAGCCTTAAAATGATTGCATATTTTCTATTGTCTTTTCATTTATTTTACGTAGTAAGATGGGTTAAGTAGCCTCTTTACTTTACAGATTTCCTTCAAATGATTTAAGTTTTAAAGCAAAATAATAATTTCCATGAAATTTATGGAAAGGTGGTTTGATATGGATTTATTGTCCAAAATCTACCGGTGCTTTCGTCTTCAGCTCATGAATATTATCCATTTTTCATTTTTAATGCTGTGAGATCACCGGTCGTTATGTCCGTGTTACCCACAAACCTTACTTGTTGATATTTTGAGCTTCTATCAGCATTATACTGCATAAACCATTCTAAATTGAAACAAACTAATAACAACTTTTGTTTATTAAAAGATACATCATTAAATGTTAAGAAGGATAAAAAGGACTGTTATAATCGCAAGCAAACAGGCAGTCGGAGGAATAAATAAAATTCACTTTTGTAATTATACGGTGAAAATGAGAACCAATCATCCATTAAATTGACCAAAGCCAACCACTGCACTTATACACACTCATTCAGCCACTGAAATCTAAAATTAAACATGTTGAATCCATTACTTCCCACCAGATTTGGGCATCTTTTTGACTTTGTCATAGTAATGATAATGAAAAGTTTTAAGACTCGTCTGTCCATGTGTGTGGTCCCAGCCCCCTCCCAATAGTGGCCGAGACTCCTGCATTCGTCGTTGATACTGCTGTTGCATTTGCCGCCAATGCGTTTTAGTTTACCGACAGGACCACTCAAAAGCGAAGTCTTCTAAGACCACCAAATTACTGCCAAATGGAAATTAGGATAATTCTTTGATGGAAGAAAATTACTAGCGTTGAATATGGCAATCAGTCATGGAAACTGCTCATGTGATCAGAAAGATTTGCTGTAAATTAGTAAATCTTGGCAACACCGCCACCTTGTTTAGCCTATGGTCATTGCCTCATTAAGCAGTAACCTTGGAGGGACATTTGACCTAGTCGTCGAGCTAAAGACTGGAGTGTTTATTAAAATTTGCTTCAGTAAGTTTATACTCTTATGTAGTTACAATGATGTAGGGGTTAATATTTAAATTTTAAAACAGCTTTGTTTATTTTTACTTTTTCCATTAACGCGTGGTTGGAACATCTGCTTTACGAGTGTCACTCTTTTTTTATACATTTAATAAGCAGGATTTTGGGTAAATTTTAGTCATTTTTCATGCTTGACAGGTCGAGTTAAAAGTAAGGACCACATATCCATAACTTGAGGTAAAGTTTCTCTAATTAGATCAGTGCAATTTTTAAATTTCAAAATTCCTTTGGAGGCATCGCAATGTTGCATTTTGAGAATTCATGCATAAGACACCGAAAACTAAGAAAGTTGCAGTAATGTTTGTATTAAAATATGCAGCCTAGTTTTCCCTGTCTATTCCATTGCGACACTCAGATTTATGGCCTTCGTACCTGAAATGCAGTAAAATAGAAGTTATTAGAAGGTAAAGTGCTTGGTTTTTCCCTCGTTAACATAACATTAAGGCAGGTAAATGCAACTGCCTCTTAAGTCAAGTTCTTAACAAATAACATTTTAATAAACATATTTCACAATTAACAATGATAAAAATTTAGAGATCGCCGAACTGGATGACTAATATGAGATCATATAATAATTTTTCACTTTCTTTACAAATTTTTAGCAGATCCTATACAGACATTAAAGGGGATTATTATGTCTCGGACCGGTGAAATTCCACTATGGATGTTACTGATATTCTGACCATTCTAACAGAGGCTGCGCAACCTGGGAATCGGTAACTGGTAATTTGCATAATTTTTGCTAGTTTTTTTACAAATTGTGCTTTTCATTCCTGATAACTATACTAAAAGACATTTTCGGAAAATTTGGGACTTGTCTAGCTTTCATCTTATTAATTATTTTTACCAAAAACTCATTGACACTGGAAACAAAAGTTATTATGGTTTAAGCCCAGATGCAGGAAATTTACAAACATTGATTTATCTCTTAAGAAAAGCAGTTAGCAAAATTAACCAGGAATAATTCATAGTATTTTCAAAGTTTTGGACCAATTGTCTGCCAGATTAGTCCTGTTTTACCAAGATGCCTCAAGATCTTGCATTGTTTTCCTCTTACCGCAACATGTGCCTGTGGGCAGAAGTATAACCGATTTAAGTTAGAGCATTTGAATTCAGAGACAAAATGGCTTGCAACAGTGAGGTTTGTAAGCAACCTTATGTCCTGCCTGTAAAAGTTTGTACATCCAAATGGTGATCATCTCAATTAATAAGATAATCTAGAGTGTCTCTTGAAGACCACACAAAATTATTTGGAAGTCTTATGCCCGCTATCTCTTCTGTCCTGGGGAGTCAATGTATGATTCCTTTATTCTTGAGATCACAAGGTATTATAAGGTGTAGTCGCCACAAATAAACAAATCAGATTGCGTTCAATACCAAGTGAGATTTCGGCATACTAATTAATTTGTCATTTTCCAGTCGTTAACGATGGTTTTCAATTTCAAAATTTATATATGCGCTTGTTTTGCAGGAGAAGTTCACCATTTAATTTAGACGATTTATGAGGAAATGAACAAACATCTCCCAAATTGCAGCATTCCTTAGGCTTAGCCCTTGTTGTTTCCTTGACTAATTTAATGTACTTCTGGAATAGCTTTGAAAGAGATGTCAACAAACACGCTCACAAAAGAAGGGTCTAACTGATGATTGTTATTAGATAAACACCACCGATGGGATCGAGAATCGCCAATAGGTGCACGCTTTTAGTGCTTCAAAATTTGTATAACCAATGACAACGATAATAAGAAGTGCTATTTTTTCTCCACTGAAATAGACTTTGCCAATGATATCTGTCAATTTCCCTTGAATAACTCCCAGTATCCCCTCGTCTATTGATTAGCGTAATTTTAATTTAGTAGCTGCAACTGCGAAGGAACTTCCGTGACAAAGGGCATGGCATCGATGGCCAAGAAAACAGCTTTTTTAACTAGGTTGTCATCATAATCTTTTTCCTCTTCATCAATATTTTAGACCACCCAAAGTGACGCTTCGAGACTCAAAAAAGGTTATTTGTCGTTAAAAGTGAAATATAAAGGCAGCCGACGAGTAGTAAAGTGCAATTAACAGGCCCCTGTGAACCAAATCGTAGTATTTGTGAGCCACAACGCTTTGCACTCATAATTTTATATTTTTTCAAACGCCTAAATCAAACAAGGGGCTCTGCTAATGGTGTGCTTGAAAGGGCCCATGCAAATTAGTGCAGTAATTTTTTTAGGTAGGATACACACTACAATAATTAATGCAGCTACGACTGATACAGTGATTTTATGCCAAGAGTTCTGACATCAAAACAGTTTAAAATTTTTACTAAGGAACGCTTAAAAGTCTGGTTTAAATTGTTCATAAAGGTTGAACATTGTTGCATGTTTATTATTCCTTTTGAATCTAGCCCGTAAGTGACTTACCAGGTTCCATAGACTGACAAAATAGTACGCCAAAATGAAATCATTAATGACAGCTGTCAAACTGGTGCTTCCATTCAGCTTGCTTGTTTACTAGTTACTCGAGAGAAAAATAGGGTAGCCTCAATCGCATCGTGCTAATAGTTATATAATGCTTCTCTAACAATAATTTCAACAGTTGCCATGGCAACAAAGGTGTTTAGGAAGTGTATTGTCAACACACAAATTGACGTTCTTCTCAAAGCAATCATTTGTTTAGTGTATGCAACCCCTTGCTATACAGCACCCATTTTAATTAAGGCTTGACAGGCTGAAATATAAGTTAAGAATTGAATGCTAATTCGGGTAAATTCATTCATAATATGTGATTAAAAGGTGTTTTTGACAATTGCGGAACTTGCAAAAGCTTACAAAATATGTGAAATTGTTTGTAAACATAAAGATGCCTGGATATGCGTCAGTCATTTTGATCTGTGCGCTCTGCTATATACCATATTATTTCTCATTACTTTTGAGCTCTTCTAAAAGCACATCTGTTTTGTTAGTTAAAATTCCAATTTAATGTTATAAAGGTATTTTAAATACTTTTTAAGGCATTTAAAAGGATTCTATTAAAGCAGGCAGCCCTGAACTGTCTGAAACGTTTGATTTTAAGAAATGGATATCTAGATTAAATTTAGATGAGACACTTCCAGAAAGGAGCTCTACTGATAATATGTAATGAAGAGCCTAGTGTCTCTATTAAGCAAATAATTAGAATTAAAGCATCAAAATCATTTTTTTTAGCTCGCAGCTTAGCTATACGCGAGTAACATAGAAAACTTTCGTACTGAAAGCTAGTAAAGTCCGCATGATACGAAATGGCATGTCCCATTGATAGATGACAATGGAATTCCCAAAACGCTAACATTTTCTTCACTTTTTCATCTAGGTCATAAAGTGTGGTCAGTACATGAGTTTTTTCTGACCAACTTGTGATCAGAATTAGATTATTTACGCTTATACAAAAAGCTCGAGCCGCACCGCACAAATCGTTGAGCTTTTAGCCCACCTGGAAGTATTTTTGTCCATCATGATAGCACAAATATAAAAAAATCAGAGTACCGTTTTAGGGTTTTCATTTTCGCTATTTTAGTGCTCCAAGGCATGAAATCCAGTTTAATGGTCGTTCCAGGACCATCAGTTAAATGTGTGCTAATACGCTTGCATTAATTGCGAATTTCAGCTAAATAAATCAAACACAATCCTTACTCTAAAAGTATTATTAGACTTCCCCCCAGTTTTACGCTTTTCCATCCCATTTCATCTTCAGGATATTTGTCGCCCAGCCAGCTTACTCATTGCCCTAATGAGCAGTAGTTGCATCCAAAATCCGAAAGGAAGAGAGGTGGGAGTATGCCTAGTCACCGCCTTAATTGAAATGCGCCCGCTCGTTTGTAGGTGCGTGGTTTTTTAATCTGCATGGGCAAATGGTGAGTCTTTTTATCCCCATTTCGGAAATAACTCCTTTTATCGTGGGAGAGGTTTATAGGCAGAATAGAGGATGTTTTCTTTCTTAAATGTGACTCACTGCATGTTCACAAAAGTTGCGACAAAAGTTTCCAAAACAGGAAATAAGAGAAGGTTTCGACTCATTAAAATAAATTTTGACTTGTTGAAGTACTGATAAGACGGTGAAGAAAACGGATTATACTCCAAAAATGACATTATTTAATTAAAAATGGCAATCACAAATAACTGTCAACAGCAGTATATATTATTGGTGCTTTGAAAAGACTATTAGTGTTAACAGCACCCTTATTAATATGCTAATAACATTTCTGGACAAATTATTTTAAAGCTTTCAATATTGCATTGTATGCAGATATTTGCTCATATGTGCTATGTGAAACAATAATTTCATCCATAATAGTCTGGAATGCATTATATTAGCACTTCTTTTAACAGATGGACTGGACAAAATATTTAGCCATTTATGGCAGAAATTTTTAATCTTTTCAGAAAGACAAATCTTTCAAGTTAAGAACAACTTTGCTTCCTGTAAAACTAAATGATCATTGTAAAACTTTGGCAAATTTTCAATGACTCTTGAATTATACGGCTTTCGCACATAAAAGGTGATGTAAAAATAGCTGCTGAAGAGCGAATTTTGGCCAAAATCTAGCAGAAATATGTTAACTTTATAAAGGAATATTGAGAAAAAAATGAAAAATTGTAGTCATTGGGGCAAATTTTTTAACATAAGAGTTTAGCCTAAAATACTTGCTATTTCCTGTAACGTATTTAAATCCTAAATGAAATAGTGTAAATTTCCTAAGCATGTGTGGTGTTTTTCCAAATGCAAGGGTATATTTAGAGTAAAAATCCTTTATTATTGCGATTAATAAGAAGGGAGCATTAACAAAAAATAACGTCAGGAACTTACACTAAGTTCGAATGAGATACTGAAACCTACCAAACAATATACAGAGAATATCAAAAACCAATTCCAAAAAAACCCAAAAATTAAGGGAAACAAATGCTAGACGACTCCTATACTAACGTCTTTTGTGTATTGAAGTAAATGAAAACGAGTCACTGAGTGAATGCAATTCGCTGACATTTTGGGGTAATTATGCAAATTGCAGAAATATTCTCATGTCTCAAAAAATTCACAACAAAAGACGAGTCCATTCATCGCCAATTTTTCCTGCATTTGTCTCATTTGGCAGGAAATCTCTCATAAGCATACAGGTTGCGTGGTAGCAAAATCCCCTTCTAATCTTTGCAGGCATCACACCATATCAGGCTCAGATTTATAGAGGGAGAAATAAGGATAAGCATGAAGAGGGAGGGAAAGAGGCTTTAATTACTAACAAAAATTCATTTGACAAGAGCAGTTACAAAAAATAGACAAATTTCTGCATCAACTAGTCTTATAACAGTTTTGTGCTCCTGTGTGCCTACAGGTCAATTGGATCAGCCATGTGGATGCTCACATGTTCCATTGTAAAGGAAGCGATGCAATAATGAGGGATCTTGAAACAATTTTAGAAGTTTGATAACACTACGAGCAACTCTGATTGTATTTACTACTTCAGTGATATTTCGGAATTTATAAAAGCAAAATTTTTAATGTTTGTCACTTATTCCCTAGTCATTAAATTCAAATGAATGATGCATGAACCTGAAAAGTAGGCAGAGCGCAGTACATAGCGTCTTATTTGCGACGCAAAAGAATGGACGTGCCTAGACCTTCTACTCTTTGGCCAAGTAAGGTTACTAAGTTGCAAAATGGTGAGGAAGCATTGATGTATAGTGGGCATCTTCGTCATTAAATGCTAATGGCGGGCTAAGCCATATTTATTGTTAGCCTTTACCTCATTCTGTGGGAATGTTTCATTCTGCGCGAGGTGACAAATGATTTATGACAAGAAACCTCTGTGTAGCAGGTTGAGTGTTTTACGTTAATTCTGTCCACTCAAATTAGACTATTGTGGGAATAGATTGTTTTAAAAAATCTTAATCATACAAAATTAAGCTAATGGTCACTGCTTTTTCAAACTCCTTCTCATTTACCTGGTTTCATTACATTCCCTGGAGCAAAGGCATCATATGTGGAAGCCAAAAAAAATCAAGGGCAAAGCTAGTTTTAATTTTATGAAACCAAATAAATGAAAGTTTGGCCCATTTTATGGGTGTGTACATCCAATTGGACAAAGGATTGAATGGATAATTTGTTAATACAGAAACCTTTTCCTTCGTTGTCCAATATTCATTCCTGTCTTTTGATTTACGCCATCACAAAACGAAATTTACTACTGTGAGGTAAAGCAGAGTAAGGCAAAGAAAAGCGGAAGTCACATTTAGTCATTGGCGCCTTATTCTGCACTGACCATAGGCGCAAAAAACAAGCATTTAACTAACCTACCACAAAAATAGGCTTCTTTCATTGTGGACTTACTATTTAGGTGACTTAGCCCTTTGTCGGCTTTACCAAAAAAATTGTCTTGGTGGCAATGTTTAGAATTTCGCAGAAGATATGTCTACGCAAGAAGGTGCAGTTTCTTTCCCAAGTGCACATTAAAGTCGGACGGAGCATAACGCTAAGCATACTTAACGGGCATTTAAAAGTCTTTTGCTTTGAGCTTAAGTTTCTTTAACACAAACCCTTTTTAGTTAAATTACACAGGTAGATGTAGAGACTGAAAAAGGCAACGCTCAAATGCATGAAACCCCACATTAAAGTGTTAAGACGGCCTTGCAACAGATCCAACCATATAGTTTGGTCTTAACTGAGCGATAAAATCTTTGTGGTCCATTTTATTACCCGCCTGTTGAATCTGTTCAAACCATTAGTAGCATAAAAACAAAGCTACTTAATATTTCATTAAGCCTGCTTATAATTTGTCTCATCACCTTTTACTTGAACAAGCTAAATAGCTAAAATTTGAAATATGGCAGTTAATGAGGGAGGATTTGGTATTTTAGACTTAAGTTAGGGGAATTATTTAGTAAGTTGATTTTAAAATGTATTTTGTAAATCCTTGCAAATCTGTTCGAGCATATTGAATAATTTAAGTGTGTGGAGGTGCGGGCAACATGTGAACACTTAAACTATTGCCAGAACTGCCCGCCCTTATCTAATCACCCAAGAGAAGCAAACTAAACTATTTCAAAAATGAACGTCCTTTGGTAAAAAGGCAGCCTTTTGCAAATCTTTCTTTCCAGTAGCCAAAAAAGATTTTCCTATGTAAATACATTTTGCATTTTCTTTGAAGAATTTTCTTTGAAATATAGTGCGCCTGGCTTTTGAAGCATGAAAAATACATGAACTCCAAAGTAGCCGTGCATGTGCGTTTTACTGTTGGATTTATAATGAATTTCACAACCTCTTGGAGTTCACGCCAAACCGATGTCGTCACGAAACGGTATTGAGTTATTAAACTATTTAAATTTGCGTCTTCTTTTATAGGAGCTAATAGGTATAAGAGTAAAAAAATTAGGCAGAGGATGAGAAATCGTAAAAATGTGAAATCCTCTTGGATGGTTTAAAGCGTTCGCACCGTGTTTCACCGAGCAATAAAACCTTTCCTTATTTCGGCTAGGTATTTGTACCTTGGAGTAGGTTGAACACCACGTGGAAAAGTGAGGTGGCTCGGCATTAGCTTTTTGGACTCTACTTTAATCCATCTTAATTGATTAAATTTGCGCAGATTAGCAAGAATAATTTTTTATAAATCTTCAGGAAGTTGAACTAAAGCACACGCGATTATTTATTTAATTACCATTTGCATGACGTCTGTGACAAGTGGGAAGACTTCCCGATACTTTTATGCAAAAAATGCAACCTGAATTTCCAGAATTGCCAAAAGGTTTCAAAATCCTTAATGCTTATTTACAAAAAACACCAGGATTATGACGGAGCCGTTGGTATAGTGGCCAATCCACCTAAATAAAGTTTCCTTTGGTAGGTTCCAAGGCAAAATATCTAGCTGAAAGTTAATTGAACTAATAAGCAAAGATTAAATTTAATTAAAGTGAGTATTTTGAGTGACATTTGCTGGGAGTAAACTGCAGTTTCTACTTTATTGTTACAATTCCATGCACTAGTTTTGGACCCATGAAAATTACCGTCTGAAGGGGTTCTTTTCTTTTTATTTGAAAAGAGGGATGAAGGGTGGAATTAAACTTTCCAAATGTATTTATTATTGCATTATGTCCATCTGCGTTTATTCATCTATTACTTTTGCCATAAATAATTGAGATTTCGCTAAATATTCACTCATTCTTCGCAGTTATAAGGCGAAATGTCAACCAGCCACATTCTTGCAAATTGCTTTACTTTTGCGTGACACATAGGCAAATGAATTAATTGGTTTATTACATTTGTCATCAAAAATAAAAGACAAGATTGTTTAGGTCATGAATAAACCTACCAGATGGGCCAGGTATGGAACAGTGGGATAGCATAATTTAGGAGTATCATCTCGTAGTAAATTTAGCTGACATTGCAAGTGAGAGCAATTATTAAGACTGCACTTTTTAAGTGCAAAGGACTGTTCATCTAACTACCGGAAGATTTAAAATTTTGCTACAATGTTATTGAGATGCATGGAACAAATCCATACATTTGTGGATTATTACCCTTCAGTGGGCAGCTTTTGTACTTCCGTAGTGCGTCCTTTAATGGTCTTTAAAAATTACATTGTAATAACCGGTGGTCAAAAGTCCATATGATTGTGGAAAAATTTGCTCCACGGACTTATTACAACTACTCGTGGAAATGCACCATACGCGTTTAATGTACTATAATGTGTGGATGTGTAAATTTGTTAGTGTGGTAACATTTTTTACATTCACTTGTTTTTCCCTTGTCCTGTCTTAAAATTTCCAAACGTCAAAAGCCAATCAAGCTTGACCTAACTTGTAGTTTTTTGCGTTACGAATCGATTGCAACTTAGCTGTAAAACTTCAGAGGCCTTTTGTCAAGCTTACCTTAACTTTTCGAAGAAAAACCGCTTAATGAGACAAAAATCCCATTCTCACGATAAATTGTATAAGTATCTTCTTTTCTATTTAGATTTGATGAAAATGTGTCCCACTGTCTCCATTTATTTAACTATATTTCTTCTAGTGACGTCTATAGCATCTCTTACCTTACTTACAAAGAAAAGAACGACAGAAATGGAAGCCATAGAGCGGAAGTACTCACAATCAAGTGGAAAAATTTGCATAAAAGTAAAGTTTGGAGTAACTTTTGACCCAAAGTCAAGAGGGTTGTAGATATGGATTATAAATATTCTATAGGATGCGACATTTCGCGAAGGCATCCACAGTTGCGAAGTTTTCATTATTTAATAAGTGAAGGTGATTCTGTTTGCATCGTAGGTACAAATTGGTGTAAACTTTATACCTGACCGTGTAGACCTTAACGGTTTTAAACCTACCTATTATCATAACAATGTTATTAAGTCCACGGTTTGCCACCACTGTGACGCAGATCTTTTGGTTCTTTCGTGATCTAATAATCAGTCAACTTATACGCCAATAGTGGTTGAATTACTCTGGGTAACTGCCCGGGCCTTTCACCTTCCAAGTCGGTGATTAAATTTAAGTGCTTGGTCTTTGCAATCAGTGCCCTAGTGTACGGGTAATACACTCGTAAATTTTCAAGTACTGTAACTCAGAATTTGTAGCTGTTGTGATTTTCTAGGTACTAAAGGCAGCAAAGTTGAATTTAGAAATTGGTGGTGGTGTGTAAAAAAACACTGTACATTTAAAGAGCCCCTTTTTAAAGAAGCAAAATAGGCCTCATTTAGAAATGAAATAGAGGAACACTAAACCACATCGTTTTAATTTTCTTTCTTTTATTTAGGAGGCTAAGATTGTAAACGGAAGTTGGCACATCATCTATATAGTCATTGGGGACTCAGCCTCCTAACCATTTATGTTCATCTCTAATTTGACCCTCCTCTGTTGCTTGTCGTCCCCAGCTCTTCTGTGCGGTGACAGAAAAGCCACTTTTGTAGTGGTTCATTAAAAGGGGCTTAAAGCAGCAGACCAATTCCGGAATTTCATACGAGTATTTTATATAAACTTCTAATCATATAACTCATTACAGGCACAAAAAATTGAGCCATAGAAAACTGTCCAATTGTTGCACTGTCCTTTGAAAGCGTAGTTTCCAAATGTCTTATTACACTGATCTGTAATTTAGTGCTACTTTATTATGTTGCTCACATCTGTTTCATTCAGTATAGTTTTCAATGCTTCCTTTAATCGATTACTGTTTTGAAACTTATTAAACTTCCTCCAAGCCTTGACAAATTGCCAAACAGAGTAAACTAGCAGCAAAAGAAGATTACTAATAATTGAAAGCTATGAATTTTTACAAGTCTTAAATAACAGGCAATATATTTGTAAGGTAAATGCTCGTGGACTAAGTTACTGTGTGAATAAAGAAATCCATATTCGTCTCTGTAATGGGCATTTTACAATCATTCCCATTTGGCGTCGCGCTATTTGATGGCCATTAGTGTAGGGCCCAGATTGCCAAAGTCGTCGTTTTAATTTTGCACAGATTCAGTTGCTCTTCGGAAGGGGTCTGCTTTCTGTGAATGAGGATTATAGATGAAGTATTTGCAGTCTTTGGCTTCTCTGGGTTGGGTAATTTGAACACCACCGCAGGCGTAGCCCCTCAAGGCATCTTCAAGTGAGAACTAAGGGACGTCACCTTAAACAACGAGGATTTACTCGAGTACGGAAGAAAGGGGAGGATTTAGGCTTGAACTCAATGTCACAAAATCAAGATGGTGACCACACCATAGAGGGTGAAGAGTCTGCATTCATAACAATTACGGCATTAATATAGGTCGAATTTTTTTAAGTTAATCCCCCATTTTCAGACAATTATTTGCGGCTAGGTTATTTAGGCGTTTTTTAGATTTAGTCGACACATGAATACACGCAGCATTTCTTATCAAATGATTTCAACTACCGCTACTGAAGTTTTGTCCAACTAAAATACAACCTCTCCCAAAGCTGAATGGGACGAAAGTAAAATATTTCGCACTTCGAATGGTGGACTCCAGCAAATCTCTTTCTTGATGAGCATTTTATTCTGCCTTACTTTATCTTACTAGCAATTTTTTAGCAAAATAAGTCTAATGCAAATCTAATTTCAAAGTTGCCTAATGAATTTCTGGGTGTTAATCATTTCTATCACGCACTTACTCCACATCTCACTTGTCAAAGTCATATCAGGGAAATGGATAGCTGTGACAAATCAAGAATTAAAATTCCCTCACGTGTGCATTTTTGCCTAACGCCAACCAGCAGAAAATGTCTGTGATGAGTAATTCTGCCAGATAAGCACTTAGTCTGCAGTTTAAGAAGCCGGAAAATCCATCAGTCTCTAACTTTAGTTTGGTAAGACAGATTTTGGCATGCACTGTCAATGCGATACACAAGAAAGAAGTCGCACTTCTACACTGCCTTATGGGTTTAATTATTTTAAAGAATATTGACATGTTATGGTGGGTAGAACTGACTACAAACAAAAATGAGCGTTACTTGTTTATTTAACACTGAAAGTCTGAAATTGCATGGAAGTAAGGTTTTACTGAAGCAGTGGAAAATAGACGTAGAACAACTTCTTTATTTATCATTCCTAACAGTCATTCCAAAATCATGCTGCGTAAATAAAGTAAAAATTAGGGTAATCCAATAGCACAGTTACCAAGTTTATGATACTCAAGTTTTCTCCCAGAAAGTCCTTATTTTCCTTTTAAAGCTGCCCATCCAGACTTAATTTAGAAGTATTGGCTATAAAAACAGGACCCCTTTTTAATACTGGGAAAAAAAGTTCAGTTGTCATTGAATTGATCTAATATTCGAGGAAGAATATTAGGAAAAAGATGGTTATTCGGTTTAAGCCATCAACCTGCTAATAAAGTGCATACATATCAGCCCCTGCAGCTATCGTTGCAGTTAGGTGTGGAGAAGTGTAGTAATTTCTAGGCTGCAAAAACTTAGAAATGACACACGATTGTTAGCAGCTTCCCTAAAGCTTATCTATATCTAAATCTATGTGGGTTTCCTCACTGTACGATTCAGTATTTTTTTCGTATTTTTAAGCCATTGCACCGTTAAATGGCGTTTAAAACTGACGTGATTCTGGTATGTCTGCGTTTTAGCTTAAGTTCGAAGCTGCTGGTGCTTCGTTTTGCATTTGCCGTAAATAACTTGGGGAAGGTGAGGTATTTGGTTGCGGAACTTACTACTAAAGTTGTGGCTTTCATTTAAGTAGGCGGGGCTTTCGGGTCTTTGGCTACAACCTCTCATTGCTTCTGTGCGTTAATAAATATCCCTTAAACTTGCATGAACCTTTGCGATCTAATGGAGGACTGGGGAAGCCGAGCTGGTAACAGCAATAAGTGAGCCCCCCCAAGAGGAGTCTAATCCAAAAGTTGTTGAAAGAAGAACCCGCTATGATTGCTTGAAGTTTAATTACAAAAAATTAGAATGGAATTTGTCCTCACAATTTTTGGCTTTATATTTTTTTAAAAACAGCCAGTGGAAAATAATCAAGGGTAAATTGACTTTAATCAGTCTAAAGTACAGAATTTCTACACTTGTCCAAACAACAAGACCCGACGCTTGAGGCTGCACTAAGTGAAATCTTGATACATGTAAGCTGTTAGAATTAAAAGAATTTATAAAGAAAAGAAATAACTACCAATTCGTAAGAAAACAGTTTCATTTCCTTAGAAAATGTTTAACTCAATAAGACAGCCCTTTTGCTGTAGGTTAAACATGCAACTACCAACAGCTATAAGAGTACACAAGGCGTGTTCAAGTCGAACCTGAGCTCTTCATTATCGAACATGGAAGGTATACTGCTGCAGCAAGTGTCATAGGCATCCCTTTACCAGTAATCGTCTCATGTATATTATGGTTAGTCTGAGCATTTTTAATCAACATGAAAACCACGATGAAACAGGTGAGCAACTAATCCAAGTAAAGTCCGTAGACATCAACAGCCATACAATATTCTGAAGACGCTCTAGTGATGATTTGCCTGTCTGCATTAAGGTATCTGATCCAAGAATTTATTCAAAAGATAACTAGTAGTATACTTATTTGCAAAGTATATAGATGAAGTTGGTAGTTATTTCTGTGAATATTACGCCATTTCGTTAAACTCATATAACCATGGCTGTAGCATCTATGAATAACCTGTTGCGTGACAAAGTCAAACAAAATGGATATTTTTTTTCACGGACTTGATTAGCATTTTCAATTTTGATTAAATAAAATGTTAGTAAAGAAGTGTCTATTACTAAGCAAAGTTTTAGAAGTGTTTTCAAATTGTCCCATTTTGTGTGCTGGAAGCTGGATACATAGCTCCTCTAGGGAACCATACTTAAAAAATTAAAGGTCATAAATTAATTAAAAAAAGATAAACTAGCCCTATTCATTCATATTGCACTTTGTGGCACACGTGTTTGGCCAAAGTGGCATGTGAGGATGCCTTTGATGGCTAAGATTTCAACCTTGACAGGCCCGCATGATGTGTTTGCCGTCACTAGGCCATCGCCTGGCTAACTACCAATGTCAAAGCTTGGCCACTGTTAGCGTCTGTTGTTTGGCTTAAATACATCATACATATTCTTCTTCATACATAAATGCACCTGTATTATTTTACTTGTAAAGTAGGCATGTACGTGGAATGATAGATGATGCTTAGTCCTTCAAGAGGACATTCAAACTCTATAATATTACATCCAGAATGAAAGTATTATCAGATTTATGTTTTGCCAAGTGAGGACGTCATTTTTGATTTATTTTTTCCTAGTAAACACTAAGCTGCAAATTAGTGTCACATATGATTTTCGAATCTTCGGTATTTAAAGGTACAATTATAATAAAATGATGATAATTGAAGTTACTAACTCCACCAGTACTTACTGTCGTTTTTTTCCTAACAAATTGCAACACTTCGGAACCGTCTTAAGAAGGCCCCATAAGAGGTCTAAAGAATAAATGCAGTTGTTATATCTCAAATTACTAAAGGGAATTGGGGCATGGACTATTTTTAGAGTAAACTTCCAGCACTAGAATATTTCTTAATTGAACATCTGGAATTTAGCACAAAAGGAAAATGATATAGCAAAAAAATGGTTTTCGTGGTCACCAACGTCTGTCATTTATCCAGTCAACATCATATATGGTCCAGGGTTCTATGTATTTCATTACAACTGTCCAGTGCTCCAGTCCTTCCAACTTTGATTAAAAATGATCTACCTGCGCAGCCTAAAGATTATTATGTTTAACCCTAATAAATTTACTTGCATTCTCCCGACTTGCTACTTATTTTCAATCCTCTGTTTAAGCTTTAAAATTTTGCTTGACTGGATTTACGACTCAACGATGGAAGTAACAAAGAGCAAAATTTACTAATTTCATTTCACTTGGTGTAAGAGATCACCTGCCGACAAATTATCCATATTTATCTTGTATGAAGAACTCTTCAATTTAGGGGAAAAAATTTACATCAAACTTGTGGAACCTAAGAAATACAGACGATTACTTACGCGAATGCTCTTTGGAGCATAGGTGTGCGCATTAATCACTTGGTACAGAACTCTGCCCTTCAATCAACTGTTTTTCTCTTTCTTCAAACTAATACAATCAAATTTTGCTTGGATTCAGAGCAATACAACCTGCCTTTTGAAACTACCTCAAAGCGGGTCCAGATAAACAGGAGAATTTTTTTCAAATTTCTGCATAACTTTGAATGAATGAAATTTGAAGATTAAGGCGCTAGGAATAATACTCAGCTATGTCCGGCTTAACGTCTGCGGCGAAGCACTTCTTATATCTATATCTACTGGGAAGATTAGGATTTGCAGAAACCAAGAAATAAAAAAGCTTTCAAAGTCCATGCATTAATTTATGGCAATGGGTTGCAACCAGGCATCAATCTCTGTTTTTTCCTCCTCTCACGTTTGTTTTGAAAAACTCTGATCAGCTAATTTGTATCAGGTCATTGCCGTTGGTTGCTTTCAAGCAGTCTGCTACACTGTCTTTGCAGAGGGTCAGGAATTTCTGCGTGAGGTGAAATACAGTAAAGTTTACTCTAAATGAGTTTCTCACCATGGGCAAAACAATTGCTGATCAATAGAACTAGATACAGCTTGAGGTTATGCAAGATAGAAACTGTTTACAGGGTCACTCAAGCTTACTCAAATAGCTATTGGAAACATTATTGTAGTTACAAGACAATGTATGATTGCATATTGTTTCAAAGCAATCCTGTGAAAAATCATTTGGCATTTCACCGTAGAAGCGGAATTTAACGTCATTCCCCATAATGCTGATTTCTCAAAGTGTTTAATTATCATACGGCACAGTTTGTAAGCATTACAATTTCCTAGGAGACAAGTCAGCCAATTTATGTACCAAACGTACACTGTGCATTGCAAAATCTATGAACCCCATATAATAATAATACATACAATCCAACAGTTCTGGCTTTGAATATGTTACTAAGCCTGGTCTAGTAGAGGTATATGATACAGAGGTTGGTAAATCAAACAGCCTATGGAATAATCAGCAAATAAGGGGCAAAATTTTCGCTCCGTAGGAAAACTGAAACTTCACTACAATGAAAATGCCTAAATTCCAATCTTATAGCCAAATTTTATAAGCTGGCACTTGTTTGTGCAATTAATGCGAAGAATTTTTCAGTTGATCAATTTGTCTTAGAATGAGTTAAGCCGTGAAGATAATTAAATGTCGATGTTGGAAATAACTCTTAATATGAAAAGTGGTGCCTATACAGGAAGGTGATAAGTCTGTAACTCTAAAATTTAATAGCTTTTAAATCCATATGTATTTCAGTTAAGGCTTTCTCGTGACTAGGTAAAATTAAGCTGCACTTCTTCAAAAATCGTCACAAATTTTTTCAAATACTTATGCTGTGCTGTAAGTTAATGAGATTGTGAAAAATGTATGTGTAGTTAAGTTTAACGGCTAATAAGCTTTTGAACTCAGTCAGCAGTTACGTAAATTTTAATACGCAGATAAGGCTACAATGTAGGAGCCTCTGCAACTAACCTAATATACATGCATAATAAATATGCATTTCCATAGTGATTGCGTTAAAAGTTGGGTTAATGCATCAAATATAGACTTTGATTGATATAAAAATTAGCATCTGGAAAAAGTGTGCAAAGTCTGTGTTCTTTGATAAGTAAAATATTATAATCGCTACAGCATATCATTTTAACCCGTTCAAATTGAAACCGGAAAAAAGTGATTAGAGGAAGGCATTTAATGTCATAGATTGTTGGAAAGAGCTTTACCAATTAACGGCATTTTATGGAAGTCTGGTGTTTGCCTCCTTCTGGAAACCAGCGGGTTCCACTCGGCCATGAGGATGGTATGACTGGGCAGCATGTCACCTAAAAAGACTCTCCAGACAAGCATGTGTAACATTACTTTGTGATTTGAGCACAACGTTGAGACTATGACGGCATTTATTAAAGCACTTTCACTTTAAGTGCACTTCAAAATTGGCACAAATTGTGCAATCTGCAAATTATTGCAGGTCACCATTGCAAGACAAATAAGAAACAATTTCCATATAAAATAAGTCACTTGAACAAAGATACTTCTGACAAAAAATAAGTACCATGAAAAAAAGAGAAGTCATTAAAATTATACTTTATACTCCATGACCAAGAATTTTTTGGCCATATTTTCCACTTTCATTCACGATATTCATATTTGGTTAATGCTACCGCCACTAGAATGAACACTGAAAACTTATCCTTCAAATTGCTTTGCACAGAGGTCATTAAACCGTTTTCTCCACAAACGTAATATTTCATATTGGTAGGCTTCAACTAATTGCCTAATGTCATTTAGCACACCAAAATCGTGCATCAAATCCATTCGACGTTCACCTATAGTTTTACCGATTTTCCTTAAAATTCATTTAGTATATTTGAGTGCCTCAAATCAAATCTTTCAAAGTATTAAATCATTTTTGAAACTCGTTTACACTAATTTCATTTTCTCCAAAGGACAACAATCAATATTATTTCTATCCTCCACGACAGATGTAAACAAAATAATGTTCTTTGCGCTAGAGGCAGGGTATAATTTTGTATCAATCCTAGATTAACTGCAGTAAGATGATTTCTTGAACCCTGACTGCTTTGCATTTAAATTGACACCAAAGAATATAATTAAATTTTTAGTCTAGTGGGGATAAATCGTATCTAATGCTGCGATACAAATATTTCGCTTTGATAACAAAATGCACTTTATTGGCTTTGGCGGCATGCATGTTAGGTTATTCAGATTTGAGCAGAGATGATAAATCGGATCTACAACTGTTAAAACTGTCAAGTTCAGCAAAATGTAAAGAATACATTTTCCAAAAGCTGTCAACAGTAAATATTTCAAAACTCATTTTCTGGCGCAAGATTAAAGAAACAGCGATAAAAAATTGCTTTTTAAATGCTAATTCTTTGATATTTTTGCCCATTTTTTAATATTTAGAAGAAAAACTGACTTTAGCTAAATTAAAAACTACTAAGATATACTTTTTGAGGTGCGGAAATGTAAAATAAATGAAGGACTGATTATTGCTGCGCTTAATCTATCTTAACTTATTCTAAAAAATCTAGCATAAATGAGATTTACCTTTGCCATTTCCCATCAAAACTTTGCTCAAAATATTGTTATGTTTATTTACTTTATTTCAAAATGAACAAAACAAAATTTGCCTTTCAAAACAACCAAAACAGTTAGCTTCTAATTGTATTTTTTGCGGGCATCTTAGATGGGCTATTAATCACCCAACTTGCCCTCCCACCTGCCCACCCACCAATCAGCCCACCTGATTGGCAATAAATGAGGTGGCTCCGAAGCTAACTACCTAAGTACTGCGAAGAATATCAAAGGGAGTTGTCGGTGCCATTAGGAGCCCATGGACATCGCCAGTCACCTCTTTAATTGACCTGTCATCATAAATTAGTTTTAAAATTTTTCAGCCCTACAGGGAAGAAAGGTCAAATAAGGAAAGCTATTTTACCCTAAATTTAAGCAATTAGGATTTTCCAAAAACATATCATTCATCGACGATGCACATCTGGATGTAAGTTAATAGAAGGTGGTTATGAAAATTGCTAATGAAACCACCACGATGAAACCATATTAGGAATAAATTAGTTTGAAGAAATATGGCAATAAATAAAAGAAGATATCTTGACAGCATTTTAAACTAGCTGTCAAGGCTCTTGGACTTTAACGTGTTATTTTTGCACAAAAGTATATCAAGATGATAGTAAAGTCGTAATGAAGAAGAGGTAAAAGACGCCATTTAAAATTGCAGGCTAACACAGGTATTGTACTAATTTGTTTACTGCTAAACATTTTCAAATCTTAGACAATATTTCCCACATCTGCCTTATAAAACATGTCTATTACTTTCGTGAAAACTGAAGATATGAAGTCGAAAAAGTCAAGGTAAGATCGTCTTGTAACCTTCACTCCTGTCTTACGTTCATTTTTACTCCCTCGTTTGCCACTGTAATTTTTGAAGCAGAGACAAAATTATTCTGGAACCCAAGGACGCAAGTCAAGCCAACCTGCATTCAATGATGTGAAGTCATATTATTTTAGATTGCTTATATCGTATCCAGCCCCTTAAAAATTGTTGCGGTTTGGTATCCGTACTGTTGACAAGGAATCTGCTTCTTTTTGCCTCTTTACTTCTACAAATCGCAATTATTTATGCTGTATGGCCACAAAATAGTGGAACGTCGTTATTTTACCCATAAAAACTCATTCTTCAAGGGGGCAAGACCATCAGACTAGTCAAAAGACAGCCATACGCTTAGTCTTATGAAAATGTGGATCCTCATATGGCAAAACCCATGCTTTAGAAACCTGGATTTTTTATTCTAGGATTAAGTGGCGACACCACCTTGTAGACTGTTCTTGGAGTGTTGTTAATGGTCATGTGCTATGGTTAGACACCCATACCAAATAAAAATAAAAGAAAGTTGGGAGACGAATACAGGATGTTTTGTAAGTGCACACAAAACTTTTCATAAAGTGAAAGTCACAGACTTGCGCGTCGTCAGAAAATGAATTTGACTGCAATGAGGGCTGTTTAAGGGAATACTTGGGTCCAAAGAAAACATTTTGCAACCACGTAATTTTGTTATGAATTGATCTAACCTATGTATCTTTCACGTAGATCCCTAATTCCTCAGAGCTTACCGAAAAACTAAACTTGCATTAAGGCGTCAAGTGAATTTATGTTCAAAAAAGTTGCGGATATTCATTAGAATAAATAAACGCATTCCTTATTACCATTGGAGCAACTGCAAAATTTCTTGCAAATCACACCTCTTGGAAGCAGGTCCAATTTATAAGCAAATGAATTAATAATTCAAAATGTCTTACCCTTCTCAGTTCTGGTAGTATAATTACTATGGTGGCAAAAGTTATCATGCAATCTTTGATTCTTGACCTAGGCAGTAAGGAGCATGTAAATATGTGGCCAAAGCGATGTTCTAATATTTTAGTATTATCATTCGTACACTTCTTTACTAAAATCAAGTGCCAATGAGTTTTTAGGCTTAAGCCAGAATAAGGAAGTATTTTTGCTTGGCATTAGCGGGGACAATAGTTTTTAAGCTTTTTTGGTATCTAACCATTTATTAGAAAAACAGGAGCTAATTTTATTGTAATTCATTAGTCCACATAGTCGTTTAACAAAATGGATGCACACAAACATTTTAACCATGAAAACATTGGAATATTCAGATTTAGATGGTTGCATTTATCTCTACCATAATACATAGAACATTGAAGTTTGCAGCCTAAACACTACGTATAAATAACGGAAAAACTTATGATATCATTTTATGACATGTTTAGGAGGAAAGGGAGGAAGTTAGTTTGCACATTTGTATGCATTTTCCTGACGAGCAATCAGATGGGTTGGACAGGCAATTAGACTGGCTGCCTCCAACACGACACACCGAGGTAAGACGATTTCATTCTCTCCTCTTTGGACTCATCTTTCACTCAGTGACAGGACCTCATCACTTGAATATTGAGAACTGCACGCTAAGATAATTTGGGGTATGCATGAAAATACACAGGATAAATAAAACTCCGCAATTGGAGGCTTTCCGTTTCTCGTCTGCTGTTTGACACTTTTCGAGGTTGGCGAATCATGGAAAATGGACAGTTGGTTGCAAGAGGAGAGAAAGGCCGACTTTTAAGTCCATTTTGAGGTATGAAAGCACTTCAGTAGTGGGTGATTATGAGCAAAACAATAGTGTCTGCTGATTTCTCCATAAAAAGTCTTCAGAAATAGGGAACACTTTAAGTCAAACCAGAAATAAGCATTTCACCTAATCGAATAAACTTAATACTTTTATAGAGCCCTGATCTTTAACTAGGTATAATCAATCATAAGTTAAGGTCAGTTACTTAATTGTTTTTGAAGTTGAGTTATTTAGCTGAAAAGGGAATTTTGAAGTGTCAAGAGGCTGGTGGCTAAATGATCCGAAGTGAGTATTTGAAGCATCACTTTCCCTTTTAGAAACCTGTTTGGAGTCTGCCTTCTACGACCATAAATTATTAACATTTAGATTAACTCCAAGCCTTTCTTAATCTTTTCCATCTTCCTAAAGAAAAGATAGGCGCTTTGACTCATGTAGAAGGCATTTTAAAGGAAAATGTATTTGCTTCCTACATGCTCTGTAAAAGTCCTCATTCTTTAACAAGTTTTATTAAACTTAAGCGAAAATCAGTGAGCAAATCAAATAAAAGACACATTCGATAATTTTTCTTTACTAAGTGACTAGAAATGACTGAAGGATGAAATATGTCCACTCGGGACATCTAGGCGTGCACCATAAAACCTCTTCTTTGAAGGCAAACGGAAATGGCTGATCAGGATTAAGAAAAATCGACTTTATAGCACAAGATCTCATTTCTCGTACTACTAAACCAGCCTAAAAGGAGACCTCAAACCACACAGGTAGATAATGCATGTTCTTCCTTACTGCCTTAAAGATACACTTTGTGAGATTTAACGATTTAGCACGTGCCCTCATTCATCAGCACGTTGCATCTCAGGGAGAACCTGAGATGAGGCATGATTTGGGTTCCTAGAATGCAAAGGTACGTGAATACCTCTTTTGCCAACTTATATTTGCTTCTGCTCAAAAGTGACTATCACCTTTTACTAGGACTAATAGAATAAGGAACAATTTTACTTGAATGGTGAACACAAAATTTACATTCGGTGATATGATATCAGTTTTTAATAGATTTTGATGTGATGTTGTTTCAAACCAAACAAGGTGCAAAAGGTCCATTTTATACCATAAAATTGCACTAAAATTGAGCACATAAAGTAAAATTTAACAAAAGTGGATCGTGATGTAAGTCATTGGCAAATTAATGTGAATTTGTCAATCGGCTCATCGTCTAGTGGATTGCGCTTCGGCTCTATAAGCCCAATCCTATTGGCTTTGTTTTGGGTTGTTCGTCCTATTTTTGTGTGACAATGAGATTGACTATTGCCAAAATAGGTGGTGATTATCCCTTAACAAAATATAACTGGGATGATGCGGAGAATGAGAATAAGACCGAGGATTTAAGGTCTTTTAACGAGTAGGCTTTGGCGATACGTGACATAACGATTTGTGGCGAGTCAGTTCATCAAGAGGGTAAGTACTTCTGACTCGCAAAACTGCTTCAGGTAATTTTCATGCACAAGTTTATTCACACACCTCCGAGTTGAACTAGGGTGCATGGAGGTTTCAGTCATGTATGTTTGGGAAGAAGGATATTGGACACACCCTGGAAACTAGGGTATTGACACTTTCGTAAATGACATATCGCAAAGTTAAACATCATATTATAAAGTGACTTGTGAGGGCGACATTTTGCTTCAGTCAACTGACCATAAAAAGTGCGAATCTGATTTGTTCGTCTGTGCAGACGATCTCGGGATCATCCTATAAAATTAGCTAATTATTTACAAGCTTAAAATCATCTTAACCATTAGGAAATGTTATGCTTTTTAGGATAAAATCGCAAGAGTTACCCATGGTCTGATACTCCTTAAACCTAGGTTATAAAACACAGGTGCATCAAAGTCTTGCAGTTATGTCATGTTATGGCAAACGGTTACTAATGCACGTTATTTCTCTTAATCACAAGGTGTGCAGCCATTCTCAGCTGACAATAAATTTTCCCATGGATGCTTGCCGTACAAACTTATTTAGCTATACATGGCACCAAATACATTTGTGTCCCATTTCTAACGTTAATTTGCACGTTGCTTAGGCTGTATTTGGCTTGAATCAAGTGACAGCACAGTTGAAAAGAGAACTACATCAAATCGTTTCATCACAATTTCATGCACGATATCAATACAGCCGCATCCAGTACCTCTCCATTCCTCACCTCCGTTATGGTCCAATCTCAGGTCTACCTCTCACTTTTGATGCAGATTGCTATCAAGAGTTAAATGGGGATTTCGGTAACCAAAAATATGCTGCCACAACATCTGAAGTAATTTGCATTGCAAGGAAATTCGTACTAAAAACAACACTGTCCCTAAACATAATTGCAGTGGAAGAGCAAGAGCTGCTTCACAAAAGAGATATTTCAAAAGACAGCTGCAAAACGGGTATTTGTATGTTAAATGACGACAAAAAATGCGCTCTTGTAATGCTGTAAATACTACAATGCTCGACTTAGATCTCCCCTGTTGCGTGCAGTTTGTTCCTTTCAGTAATTAAACTCTTTGGAGGAAGAAGAATTTCGTATTGCTCAAGCTCCTTTTCGCCCGTTAGTTATCGTGCAGGATACCATCCAAACATTAATCAAATTGTCGCCGTAGGTATAACGCTTGCCATCAGGCAACTCACATCCCCAAATAAATACTCAGTAAATATGACTGAACTTTGATCCGAAAGACTAATCTGTGTATTTTGTGGGATCAATTAGGTTTGTGGAATGGTGGCTGGAATGGATTTCCATACCATTCATATTTAATGGCTAAATGCTTCATGCTTTTCAGTGTTCCTTCCAGTTGGAAACCCTGTTAAGGTCCCAATGAGTTAGCTTACTTATCTCAATTCTGCATAGAACTCCTGCCTTCTAGCTCTAAATAGCTTTAGTCTAGTTGAGCTGCATTTATTTGAGCAAGGTTAGTGACATTTGAATTCAGCCAACTGTTAGCTTGATTATGAGGTGACATGTGCTTTAGTGACACCTCAGTGTGACCGAATTTAAATGCAAATAAATGTTTCATATGGTGAATCAGAGTTCACAATATTTTGGCAGACTTTAAACCATTCCATCTTGTTTGCGAAGAAATTGTTCTTCGCCACTTAGTACCCAATGAAGCCGATCTGAGATGTCACAGTTTAATCGAAAGGGTTCACGTGCATTTAGCAGAAACGAAATAGGTATTAGTGGGTACTTTGTCATTATGCCGAGGTGTGACATCCTGATAAGTTTTTGAACTTGACATTTAATCACACAGTCTTTTCTTTCTCGAGTGCCACCTATAAACTCTGTGCATCAGTGATTGCGTTCATTCCATGAGCTTGCAGAAGATCTTCCATAGATAATGTGGAGCACTATAACGCATAACATGTTTCCTCGGTCTCTGAGCATTTATTTTTAAGTTATCTTTAAACTGCTAATCTCCTTTTAGAGAAAAATAAAAACAAATTCTTTAAATCTCGACTCACACTCAAGATCACAAGGAGAAGAACTTTTCGGAAAAGTCATGCTTAACAGCTAGATCCTGCAATTATCAAGTCTTTAAAAACCAGTAAAAAATGAATTTTGAAAAAGGGGAGTCTTTCCATTAAAAAATAAACAGTCTTATGAACTTTCTACCATTGAGGAACAAGCTAACACTCGGTAAGGACCACAGCAGCAAACTCAGACGGACACATTAAAAGTGGGTAGAAATGAAGGCTTTTATTAGCTCTTGCCTACTAAATGTGCGCACCTGTATTAAAATTTCACCGTAATTGAGAACATCGTGTTGACGAATTTTGTGAGCATATTCGATGTAATAAGTGCAAAAGTCGCTTTAAAAAAGCCCAACCCTGCTTGCAAAATCTGTTTCCGCATTTTTCAAGACCTGATATTTGTATTTTGGTTTTCTGCGGTACTTTGCCTCAGTTGTAGAGAATTCAGCATTAAATCTTTAGAACTTCTAAGTAGGATCAACTGTGTGCAAGACGGACTGACTTTGCACTTAATGAAACATTAAATAACTTTTCATAAGATTCATACATTGATTGAGCCACTGTAGCACAAAATGACATTTTACCCAACTTTGACAAGGCACTCTTATCATGAACGGATGAATGAATTTTCATGTCCGTAAACCTATAAAATATTATTCAGAAAAGGGGTGTTTGTCGTTTTGCCTCCACTTCATGCTCGAGCTGTTCCACCTCCAAAGCAACATCTACAACTGGTTTTTGCTGTGAGCTAAAAGAAGTGGTCGCCTAATACCTTCGGATGTACAGTAGTAATGTATGGTAGGGGAGGCAGTGGGACTGGCACCAAGTCGCTTCGCTCCTCTTTACTGCCCAACAACACTAGGTATATCAAATTGAAAGGTGCTTATAAACTCCTCGTCTAGCGGCCTTGAAAAAGGAGTCATTGTAAACAGACTAAGTCAATTCTTATTTGCCGCATAATGAATGCGATTTTGTTTGTGGTCGCCAGTGGCACCTGACATCTTGGGAAAATGGATATTTAGCTTCAACCTGGACGTTGAACTGGCCTTTAAGAGCACCATGTGGCACGGCAAGGAGCTCGGTCGCCAAACACTTTAATGTGGAACGCCTCAGTGACTTGTTGAAAGCAAATATCTGACTTAAAGTCCAGCATAATTTGTAGTGCCTAAACAAAGAAACCATTCTGAGGGTGTGTACTAAAGACCAAAATACTACAAATTTATCGTAAATGTGTTAGCCTTTTGGATTAGCGATCAGTGAACTTGAGTTATCTTGGGTTCAACTCACGCAGAATTTACAACGTGGGCGAGTTTACTGCATCGCTCACGGTGACTTTGACTTGAATCCTGAACCATCTAATTCGAGGCCGATTTCGGTCTGGTTACAGCTACGCTGAACTCCACTAACATTTGATTTCCCCTCTCTTCTGACAATTTATTCAACTTGATGCCATCCTTATCTGCAGTCGCTGTTCTATTTTTCAGAGGGGTCACTTCCTTACAAGCAGGTTGCAAAGATCAGATGTGCTTCATGCTCAAAGAGAAGTGTAATTTGCGTTGATGATAGGGGGAGCGAGAGCAGTGATTCCACTACTGGACGTCAAGAAAATTCTAGAGGAAGACTACTTCGTCAGTAAAAACTGTGGAAGCAAATTTTCCGCATTTCTAAACCCGCATTGTTACGTTCACTTATTGGAGTTGAAAAGATGAGATTTTATTGGCGGTTTTCTTTATAGTCTCTATAGGTACCCAGCCGTTTTAACAATGGATAAGAAGCTCGTTTTTACGATAGCTGGACTCGCTTAATTTAGCTTTGTCCCTAAATTTGACAAATTCCATTGTCACTTCCTTAGTCCGACACATCTCAATGGTTGATGCCATGACACTTCTACGACTTATAAGAAATGCCAAAATTAGGTTTGCTTATTTTGCTTCCCAGTTCTTCCATTTGCTTCGTAAATCAAATTTGCGTTACTGTAGTGAAGTAAAAAAAACTATGGTGAAACCCTTGTTTGCATCCTGGCATTGCAAATGTTAGTTTTGCAGCATTTAAGCTAGCATTTGCTCAAGAATACCAAATGCAGCAATATGAGTTCTGAAAGCGGTAGAGAGTACCCACCCTTAGTGGACAGCCGCACCACAAGAACAGCAGATCTGGTATTTTACCGCTCCTCACAAAAGCAAGCATAATGTGGAATTGCGAAGAATGAAGTGATCTCTAAGATTGAACAGGTTGAAGACTTAAGCTTTAGTATACTCTCCAGTTCATAACTTATCTCGATAAACTTTTTACAGTTAATCACCATTTGACTCCATGGTATCATCCTCAAATGACAAATGAATGATTTGTTATTGTCTGCCAAATATACGCCATTATCGTTCTTTGTTCAAAAACCACCAAGTCTCGGATGCTCGACAGTCCAACTGTCCAGGATGTGTTTAGGATAATTGGTTGATATGCTCTACAGGCCTATAAACAAAAAGTGGAGGAAAAAGGTGAAACAATGTAAGAGAATAAATGGATTTGGAATCAGCTGATGGAAAAGGAAGGCACGGAAGATCTTACACGAGAAGAAAGGTACATCGAGCAATGGTAGCTAGTAAATGAAAAGAAAGATTTTGGGCCAAATCATTAGCTGGTCTAGTTTTAGAGGGCTGGCTGGCTGAGAGAAAATAACTTCCTTTGTGGAAAACTAGTTTACTCTAAATGTTAATACGTTTGACATGGTCGAATGACCAGAGAAGATGAAATGGCGCAAAGTGAAGTGTGGGGAGCGGAGAGTAGAGGAAGGAAGAGTAAAGAATTTGCGAACCATTTGCACGAGATTAATTAATGAGCTGCCTTCTCACTTTAGCCTTTTGCGAAGTGAAACCGGCATACATTTAAAACATGTAATTCTTCAACGTTGAACAAACTTAAAGAAACAATTAACCGGTTCCTTCTTAACAAACGTTGTGGTATTTGACTTAAGGAGTTTTGTGTAAAATGCATCATAGACATACTGAACGATAAGTGTCAGCTTGGTCGTCGAATGGCCGAATGAGTTGGTGTTTGGTGAAGGTGGTAGCATTCCCAAGCTGCTGGTTAGCAGAAGTCCCGCCACTGTAGTGATTTGGTTCATTTGGCACAATCACTTGACGAAGCAATTTCTCTTGCATGTTTTACCGACCCCTCAGAGTTGCTAACAGTCACCGAGTTACGTAGATGCCATCAGGTAAAATATTAGGTGACCTTAGGTATGTCTTCTTAGCAGATGTACTTTCAGTCACCACACGCTAAAGAGCTAAACTAGGGAGAGCATAGGTGAGCAAACCGCATCAAATTAAAACCCGTGTTACGACCCTTTAGGAGGCATTCAGGTTCACATCTTATCCCCGCGTCCGAGAATGCGGCCCATTGTCTGGTTCATTTGGACCCGGCCCGCTCCGACGCCCTCGGCGCAAATTGTGTGGCCTATGAAGCTGAGCAACTTGCGACAGCCTTAAGAGTTGCAATTCGATGCCATCATCGATTCAGACAGCGTGGTGGCAAACCTTGCGACAGTGGAGAGCAATTTCGTTCTTGAGGGGAATGCGAGCTCCACTACTCTCACGTATGCAGACTTCGTCAAGATCCCTGACGACCACTGGCTTCGATCCCATCATCCCAACGTTTACTTTGCCCATCCACAGGCCCCCAATCTCACTCAGATTTAGGACAATCTCCTTCAACAGAAACTCATTCCACAGGTGAGTCAATTTCTGCTCTTTTTTCCCATCCGTTCCCCGACTTAGCTTCTACTTCTTGCCCTTTCAGCTACCCGTGAACGGTTACATGTTTTGGTACCTCGTAATCAGCAGAGACTTGTGTCATCCAGACAATCCAGCAAGTCAAATGCTTGATCTCGGGTTGGTGGTGCTATAGTTAGTGGCCAAATTCAAACGGCAACAGGAGTTTCGCAAACTCTACTCCCCAATTACAAACGGGAAGGCCAACGTCAACACACATCTGAGTATCGGACTGGTATTATCCATGGGCGTGCCGCAAAGTCTTCAGAATAATCTCTTCGTGCGAGGTGAAAAGTGCTGAATCTGGCATTGAGCAGAGGGGCAAGGTTGAATGCGGAAGGACTTTGTGCCACTGCGGTGAGCTTTGAAGCAGAGCGAGCCATGCACAATGAACTGGTGGTGGGTGACTATGAGGACATGTACTACAATCCCACCACGAAGACAATCTACTCTCCAATGGCCAGCTGCATTCTGTCACAACTCTCGACTTACTCTTCTCTTCACTGACGACGGCCTCCCCATTTCTATTATCAAACTACCGCCTGAGATACGAGCCAACCTGCACTATGGAAAGTCCTCTTCAATACCCCGTGTGGCGATTCGTGCCAGGAGGCCTCAACAGGTGGTCAGTGGAGAAGCAGGAGGCTCCATGGACAGTGTATCCCACCTACACGTGTGGTGCTTTCCTCCTGCTAGGCTTCCCACAACTAGAGCGATTGGCGATTGGTATGCTGTTCACTCAGGCCTTTCCCCTTGAGGACGCCTATACGGGTGTGGTGGCAGCCAGGCAGTATGTATGATCCGGTTCGACCAAAGCACATCTTGACTAAGAGGCCGCGCAACCTTGAGTCTGTTGAGCACTTCCTCTCCAGGATCTAAACTCAACCTTTGCCATCGTCGCAAGTTCTATTTTTCCCCTTCTTGCCTTCTTTTAGCATCACTTTATTAAACGATCCAGGTAAGGTCAGTGTCCTGAATGAATCATTTTAACTAGTATAAAATTTTATATACAACTACCAAAAAGTGCTGCATGCATGTCTCATGTTTCTGCAAGTCAAATTAAAATTACAACAGCAAAAATGAGTCTAATCCGCTCTTCAAATGAGTTGGTACATGAGAGTTGTGTAAATAGGCATAAATAAAAATTACATGGATTCCAGCATGGTACAATTTAGGCGGGGCAGCCATAACCTTTTCCATCCCAACAATCTTCAGCTTGAAATTGTTCAAAAGCTTGCTAAGAAAATTGAAGCAGAAATTAAAACAGGGTTTATTCTAGGCTTCTTTCACCTACTTCCAAGCTATACCCAACCAGAATATCGCAGCTTGACAGTGTACAATTCATATGTAGCTCCTTGTCGATTTCGAGGTTATGTCAACCAAGAAAACACTAGGCGAGCAAGGTGAACAGCTACATTGTGCCAGGTTGCAGACGCATCTGACAAGAACAAATTAGTAGCTGATTGCGCACTTGAGGTCACACCGACATGTCTCCCAACCAGTTTCTCTTCACAAAATGCACTAATATTAATTCTTCTGCAATTGACGCCAACGTTCATTTGCATTTTTGTAACCACCACGAATTGCCCGTATACGAACATCACCTCAAGTGTAGATGTCGTTGCAACTCATGTCGGTGTGACCTCAAGTGCGCAATCAGCTACTAATTTGTTCTTGTCAGATGCGTCTGCAACCTGGCACAATGTAGCTGTTCACCTTGCTCGACTAGGATTCTCTTGGTTGACAAAACCTCGAAATCGACAAGCATTTCAAAGGGAAGCGTTCCTAGACGCACAAAAGATGGAACAATGGAGTTTACCGTTCGGGTGCAAGGTGGGCATCAGTGCAGCGATGCATATTTCACAAATCGAAACTACCTTTTGAAAGGGTAGTTATAGTTTAGTGCACAAGAAACATAAGGCTTGCTAAGTTGGCGTGCAGAGTTATGCCCTGCTGTGGCTACCACAAAGCAAATGAAATGAAACACGAAGGTGCAACTGAAGTAGGGGTGGATGGATGGATGGATGGAGGGAAGGATGAATGCGGGATCGGGGCATGGATGGATAGATAGGGGGTGGATGGATGTATGGATACGGGATGGGTGTACGTGTGTAAGCATGCATATGGGATGGATAGGTAAATAGTGGCATTAAGGATGAATGGAAGCCGAGCAAGTAATCCTCTCTGCCTCCCTGCTGCCCACTGAACACCTAATCCTGAGTATTTGACTGGTACCCCCTTATGGCAATCAGCGTTCGCTGACAAATTGCATGCCTACCCAGGCCCATATGCTTAACTACAACCAAATTTCTGAGCATACATTTATGGATAGATGGGAAGATGGAAGGGTGCGGGATAGATGGGTAGAGATTAGCTCAAGTGCCGTCATTCAGCTTGGAAGGTCCCCACAGCATTTGGACTTAAAGGACCACGAGACCGGTTCACCCTGTGGAGAGAATGCGAGAGGTAGTACCGATGGACTGAAGCTTGCGTCTAGGGGAACGTTGCATACAACAACCTCTTGCAGGTCACAACAATCCAATCCGATGAGTTGTATCAAAACTGGCGTGAACTTTATGATTATCCAATTGCTCAAATTATGTATTCATTCCTCCTCTTAAGTCCCCTAGATTCGATCACCTTACAATCATGGTGTGTCATCTATACTTGAGGCCTCTCGGTCCCTTCGCAGGCTAATCCTACTTCTTCCCTCACTTCTCATTGGGTGTGTGAGGAGAACTCGCGAACTGCTGGCGTGGATACTTAATGTTTTATTACAGTTAGGCGACTGAGGTATTGCAGATGACAAGGCAACCATTGTATCAAGTGGAATAAAATGAAGAGTCAGAGCGAATCGCAAGTCAGTTTATTTATTGAATCATATTTGATCAAGGAAATGGCGCGAGTGACTCATTATTCACTCCCCAACTGCTTGACATACTTCGCCAGATGCTTACAAATACGCTGTCTGACTAAAATGGAAAGAAAAGGGCAGATCGTGGCGGCCTGAGAGGCATGCAAACCTACCATCTTTAATCAGTTCCTTCAACTTGGCATAGTGATCAGAGATTTTTGGCCTAGAGGGTCCTCCTCGAAGAACTTTTCCCACTTCTCAAGCTTCGCCTTGTATCTGGCTCTAATATCACGAATTGGGCTTTTCTGCCAAGGACGAGGTTTAGATTTGCGTATTGGAAAGTAGAGGGTAGAACTTTGTGTTGTGGGACTTACCTCTCTAGGGAGGAGGAGAGCAGTAATACCGACCAGTATCACACTTACTCTGCGGAAACAGCAACGACAGCCAAAACGGTGAGGAGAGCAACAATGACAGTCCGCATTCTGATGACCTGAAGGTGGAAGGAATCCGGTTACTGTGGTATATAATGCGGTATTTATACTGTCATCTCTGGTTTATCGTTTACATACGCCAAACTTACTTCCGGTACCTTAGACATAAGTCGCTTCTGAAATTATTATCGTGATCGGACGCAATGTCTGAGAGGCAAGTCTAATAGATGCGAAGACCTTCAAAGCAAGATTTGACTTCAAACTGTGATCAAGAAGCGTCTGTACCCTGATGAGGCTGAGGAGTGTGGTGGATGGATAAAAGTCCATTGTTGATTATATTAGGTCACGTGGCAAAATGCGTGTGCCCTCGAGGAGATTTCAGGACTGATAAATTTGAAAGGGGCTTGAGTATAAACATGAGGAAGAGTTGAATGGCTAGCAACGTCGACTGTGCAAGCAAATCTTCATGCCGTGGCTGCCAAGCCCAAATTGCAGTAGACGGAAAGGGTTTATGCAATCCTTTCATGTAGCCATACCGTGGTGATCGAATTCCTTCCCAACTCCAAAAGCAACGATTTTCCAGCATTGAATATCCCCAGGTAATTTCTCTCTGCCGCTAGATAATCTTAAAGATCAATTATAACGGTCCGCCCCCTAGGTTTTAATTGCGCTGAACACCAACTGTGGACCACCTTTTCTGAACAGAACGACGCCTTGCTCTGAGTTGAGCCCTAACCATGAGCATTGTCTTCATGTGTAAACTACCTACGTCTGGGTACCACCGCGTCTATCCGGTCATGTCAATTCAAGGACACATGGAAGACGAGGTAGGGTAGTAGCTTTCTACCGCTCGTTTTGAGGTAGGACACGAGATTTTGCTAGAGTTATTTTTTACTGTGGCGTGAGGTATTGTGCTGTGAGGCTAGGATGAAGTGGAGTGTACGCCGGACATGTGGGCTAAGTAGTGAGTGGGCTGTGTAGGGATAGTAAATGATAAGTCTCTTTGCTTACGGAATGTTAGTTCTCATTCTCAGGCAAGTCAGTCAGTCAAACGGCAAACATTGCATCACGGATTGCATGGTTCTTCAATGTATGCGAAAGTAGGGACGAAAAAACTGAGAGTGTTCTAGGCCTACCCTCCTTCCTCAACACGTGTGGGTGGGACCTATCCACTCACCTCCTGCCGTCATTTTAGCACTCACTGTGGTCACTAACGATTTGTCGCGTAACCTGCCGCGATGTTTTGCATCAGTCATTAAGCTATTTATCACAGAATCCACGTCTATACAATCATGAAAAATGTCTGGTCGGTGAGTATCACCGCCTTGTTAAGCAGCGCACTCTCCCCAAACGTCTCTCATGGCCGAATTTGACGAGAAACCAGTGTCTCTGGCTTCGTAATCGGCTCCAGCTTGCCTCGTATGACAGACAAGCTCGAGTCGTGTCTGTCAACTTTGAAGAGCATCTACAAAGTGGGGGTTCAAAAGAGCATGGGACTACTTCTTCTGGTGGCGAGAGTGAGGGGGTAGTACCAATGGCCTGCAACAATCCGTTGTGATGAGCTACAGTGAAACTTGAACGAATGGTTCAGTTCGTCCGATTGGTTCCACTGACCTCACGGTCTCTACATGCCTGGATTAGTTTCTAATCCACTTTGCATAATCAAAACTTATCATTTACTGTTCTCAGTTTTTTGTGCACTATCCATAAGCTCCTCATACTTTTATCTCATTCCACTGTTTGTCATGACTTGAGAAGTGGATCTTACGGAAGGGTATGTGGAAGGCACAAAAGGCATTGGCTTTGATGGCATCATTAAAACGACGTACAATTGACGGTGGTATGGAAGCACCTATTACAACTGCCTTTTTCGACTGAAAGACCCAGATAGATGTGTACCAAGAGGAATACCACTATCCACTCCATTTCACACACCGAAAAGGCGCTAGCTGTAAAGACGTTGACAAGTAAGTGACCAACGGCAGCGCATGCATCGAGGGCACTTAGGCCGAGAAACGCACGATACACATACTCCTGTGTCGGTCACACAAAAGGCGGTTTTGACCACAATCGTTGGTCTCTTCTACTTGACCACCGCAATGCAATGCGAGATGGCATTCGGTCCCAACATCAGCAGTACACCCCTTATTCTAGTTTTCGCGAAGAGGGGGATCTCATTGGCTCTGTATCGCCTAGTGGTTGCCGATACTCTGCTCAAATAGCCATTCAGAGGAGCATTTGTTTAGAGGACCAGTCATTTTATGCAGAGGGATTTGGAATTGTTTCATCCTCGTCCTTCTTCTTCAGTGCTCAATATGAGATTCGGCAAGATTTCAACAGTCTGGATATTGTAAATTTGTGTCGCTTTTACCTTCCCCCAAGACCACCTTCCCTTATGGCTTCATTTTGGAGCCTCCATCTCGTGAAATCAAAAATAGGCGGAATTCAGCCAAATCGCAACAAACGAGAGGAGCAAATTGGATTGGTAAAGAATGCAAAAGTCCCAAATTAGCTTTATCTTGACAATTTGAAAGTGTCAGAGTTTAGCAGCGCTGGAGTGATGCAGGCGGAGTTATGCCGAGATTCAAATTCTATAGCTGGGGTTCCTCACACAACATGGGCACCAAAGGGGGAAGCAGACTTTCATCTCTTGAGTCATGACCTTTTCAAAAGGCGTAGGAAACGTTAAAGTCATTTTTGTGGAGCTGACCGATGGCAGACACAAGCGTGTATTTCCCATCCAAGTGGAGTGAACCAGTCAAAAGTGCTAAAAAGAGTCTTATTTTAATTACCTTCAAAGTTTGCCTCTTTGCAAAAACTTTGTTCAGCTGCTCTGTCATTTGTGAAGTAGCACAGTCCTTTATTTACAAGATCTCGATAAATTCCTGGCGTTATTTGTCATCAAACGGCACGTAATCAAACATGTATGCGCGAGTGTGGCTGTGGCTATGCAGGGGCGACTGTTGACACAAAAATTAACACCCACCTTGACGACAATGCTTACATTAGCAACTTGCAAACGGTCGGAATAATGTATTAGCCTAACTCACATTGAGCCACTGATAAATGGATGTGAACTCTCGCATCTAAATCTGAATGTCCACCTTGACAGACTTTCTACAAGGCAAGCTTGAGCCACTTTAAATCGACACCAGTTCTTGACCTATAGGCTCTTAGCAATGAACCAGTGATACTGTTGAGGTGCTTGTCAACAACTCTTCGGGTGATGATAAAACGCAGAGCATGAATTACTCCAAACTGGATCTTGAGGTGAATGAATCGTGGGGTGTGCACAGAGGGTTGGGCATCGTGTTGAAATACGGTAGTCTTTCGGTTGCTAGTCCTTTCAATCCGACCTTGACGATGATGCTTGTAAAATTAAGACGCACCTGAGACCATGATCCAATGTAACTCCAAACCAGTTGTTGGGGGAATGAACTCATCTACTGCTCCGTCTCCTGCTGGTTTCTAGTGTCTCCGACTTCTAATTCGCATGGAGCAATGCATGAAGAATGTCGTAAAAATGCGTGAGTCCTTTGAGGAGAATATACAAAAAGACATGGACGAAGTAGTGTCTTTCCATCTTAGGTGGAATCATTCATTAATATGGATCAGCAAATAAACCATCATATTTCAGCTATGTTTTAGACATAGAATACTCTGCTATGGGAATACATTGTTGAAGCGATTTTGCAATTTTACCAAAACGTGGTTTGGTGGCAGAATTTTGCAGATTTATTGATGTACTAATATTGCCTTAGTACACCATCTATGTTGTGGTGTTAGAATGGGGTTTTGCACCGCAGGCACGAAGAGGGGTTTTTAGTGAAGTTAAGGGAGTCCTTCTAGGAGGACGCTTAAGTGCAAACGGATCTATTGAGCTTATGATGAATAAGACAAAATTTGAGGAGCCGAGTTAGCATTTCGATGGCATGGGAAGATTCGTTGCTACCTATAATCTGCTTAAGAGCAGCTTTCTAATCAGTGTGTGGCATCTGTTTAACAGTGCAACTGATTGTGATTTTTCGTGTCCACTATTGCCACAGCAAGAATTGTCTTGTACAACCTCACCATGCCAAGTAGTGCTTTAATCCGACGCTTGGGTTTAAGCATTACACATGCTGAGATTGGTTGTTAGAACTGGGGGGTGCGTTGTGAGTTAGGAACAGCGAATGCCTGGGATCGTCACTGGCGACCAACGGTGGCAAGAGGAACGTTTCTGTCCTTTATTTGAATGTGCCATCACTGTTTGAAACGTGCTTGGAGATTCCACCACTGCGTTCATTCCTTCCGCCTACTCACTGCACATTTCGTCTCACGCCTGAACTGGTCTAAACACAACGGAGGCTCTAGCTACCATGTGTCAGAGAGTAAAAGGGCGAACAATTCCTGGATGGCATTGTGCGTTCCTCCACCACGTATTTGGGTTTGAGTCAGGAGGAGGTCTATGATACCTTAGGTGATTTTTAGAAGATACTAGAGGCAGCAAAGAAGACTATGGTCTTTCTAAAGCGCTGCAGATTTTCAACTTTCTTGTTTCATTACACTACATTCATCGTGGGTTTTAAGACAATCGCCGCAGGAACGGGGTCTTGGGTTTCACCTGTGCCGCATTGTGTAGCATCAAACGCAGCATCAAATTTCATCAGGATGAGTTATCATCGCACCTGTAGTCGCCTATTTCGGTGATGCAACCCATGATTAGCACATTAATGAACTTGATTCGTAGGATTAAATTCATTTAAGTGCACCACTTTTTTTTTTCCAACTAGCTTTACTGGCCAAAGTAGATCTGGATCAGCCACATAGTCCTGGCGTTCCGTGCAAAATTTGTAAATAAAATGAGAATACATCCATTAAATGGCAACATAAGCAGGGTTTGCTTTTTAAAAGCAATTTGATATAAACTGGCCTTTGGGCTGACTCCTGTGCCTGGATCCGGCCAAGTTCTTCCAACCAAAGTAATGAGATGAAATGGATCCAAACACAGGCGTCTTTACATATTGTTATGCAGGAGCAAGATAGAGCCGTGGCTTAGATGGACTGGGCTGCTAGCTGACTGCCGATAGAGGGGCAAAAAGTGTGGTTTGCGAGGCATTCTAGGGTGTTTGAAAATGAGCCAAGAGAAGGCAACTTCACGAGGATAAAAAACAGAAATATTTCAAGGGCTTCAGCAGCTTCACTTCAAATATTGCCTTTCCTGGCCTTTAATGGACAGTTTGCAAGGAAGAAATGAAATGACTTGAATTTACTTTATTGATTTCGTTGGTGAAGTTCACAAAATTACGATTTTTAATTTTCTGATAAAGCCACAATATTTGTCGTCGTTGTTAGTGTTGATGTTTGTGGGCTTTGCTTAGCCAACCATTTGTGGAAGATTAATGAGGCGGACAGTGCAAAGAAAAGGAGAAGGCAAAGAGGCAAAGCCTAAGCGGTTTTCATCTGCAAAAGGGATTCCCATTTTCTTTTTTTTCTTGGCAAAACATTAGGCCCTAGACTAATCATCTTGCCTGCAAATAGTCGTTCTTTTTGGGTTTGCAGGAAGGATGTAAAGTAGTGAGACCAAAGCAAGAATTCCAATGAGCCGTGGCGCATCTAATCAAAGAAGAAAAATCATAGATTTGTTTGGGATGGGTTTGTTAATTATGATTTAATTACTCGATCTAGGTACATTGAATTGTTGCAAATGAAACCAATTAGCGTTTACTTTATATCAAACAAAATAGAATCTCACATTTTGCAGACTATTTCATGATTCGTTCAATCATGCTTGTAAAATGGGTGTTTTTATTGTAAGTGTCCAGCGATCTTAATACGTCTACATAATTGCCTGTAATTCGACCTTTACAAAGGAGGCGTAATTCTCACTGCCTATTCATGTCAATGTCAACACTAAAGGTTAGTGATCAGCGGTTTAAGCAAGTGGTCCCATAAAGTAGCGCGACACATCCACTGTTTACACTCTAGGACATTGTGTAGACCTTGCAATGCGAATCAGAGCTTACAACCTTTACTTTTATTTCCCCGGGTTAATTATTGTGCACTAGGCGATAGTTGAACCAGGAAGACCATTATGGGTGTGGCCAAGATCAAGGCTCCGATACAGCAGATTAAATCTGTTTACTCAAATCAAGGCTTCTATGGTCCAGATTTTGCTTCGCTTACATGGTGATAGTGTTAAAATGCTGTTACCTGATTGTTTGGGCTTGCAAATATTGGCGGAATGACTTTACAGGAAGAGAAGTAAATGCAAAAGGCACAGATAAGGAGGGTGCATGAATAGACACGGTCCTAATGAACAGTCGAAATTGAATTTCGAATAGCTTTTAAAGGGAGGCATACTAATCAGCCATTCCTGAGCTCAGTGGGGACCCCTTTTATCCCTTATAAATTATTTCTTATATGGATGCAATAATCACAGAAGGAAGCTATCTTTTTGTACCTCATCTGCATCCATTGCAATGCTCCGATTTCTTCTCCCGCCGCTGCTAATTAGCTTTGGCTTCGAAGGTATTTGCAGGTCTGCAGTCTTTCTTCTTCGGCATCGGAAGTGACACCTACACCAACAGAAACAACGCGAGTAACGCCATGCACTTTATCATAATTACCTCTGATTAGGAGGCCAAAGACGTAAAGAAGGTAATGGCTCTGCTGTAGAAAAGGCGTCGACATTTTTAACAAAGCAGTTGATTGGTTCTGAGATGGCTGATTAGCTACTTCAGCTAAAGTCAAGTAGTAATTTTCTAAGTATTTTGGACGATCCTTCAGGCACGTGTAGCCCTTGCTACTCAGGAGACAAATGTGGGAATTGTCTTTTTAAGACACTTGCAAAAACGTTGGTTATCCATCAGCCATTCTTTGATAAGTAGTTTTTTGCGGTTGTTTGCCTTTTTCTGTGGACAATTAGCTGTTCTTAAATGCTTTATTATTTAAGTCTATGATAAAATAATCGAAACTGCTTAAGTCTGCTAGCACAGTTTTAAAAATCACTTCTTTTGGCGAGCTGGCTAGTAGGTTTGTGGTGAGGCATGGTCTTAACAGAATGTCCTCCGCTTTGTCACCAGATGTATAAGGAATGAGCACAGACTTCACTTGGGTAGAATATGCACTTGATGTAAAGATAAAGACAATTCTAAAAGAGGTCGTGAAGTTTCGTAACAGTTCAACCTTATTTCTTCCGGCAAGAAATAGTATGGTTTCGTATAAAATGTAGCATTTTAAAAATGTGTTGTCTTACTAAATCTACTCAAGTAGGTCAAAGTTCGATGATCGAATGAACCAAAGCAGCTTTACTCTAAAGCTCAAATTAATGCCGAGAGATTTTGGATTATTTAATTTGAATAAGCCAAAAATCCTTATGAGCGAGAAATTCCAACTCTCTCTCACTGAATCAGAAAAAACCGCTGTGAATTTCGCCGTCACAAATACTGCAATCTCATTTCCGTCTTTATCCCACGCCTGCCTTCAAACCATCTGCTCTATCGTGCATATGGGTATGTGATTGTCTAATATTAGGACAGGGTAGTGGTCATCACTTAGTAGATAGGGTGGACGGAAGTAGGACAGCTGCCCTGTTCGGATCCATTGCGCGACATGAGGTTGTCTAACAGGTAAGCTTCGCAATACCCGGCCTGTAGTTTTGTGCTGCCCATTAAGAAGGGGACTCACTACTTACCTTTTTCTCGGGGCAGAATTTGCACCACTGTACCAATCACCGCTTTACCAACGCACAGCCAGCAAGATAACGTCTACCCAAATGATTTGCGAATTTTTCGTTTATGTGTAAACCACTTATTCAATCTCTTGCACTGAATACAACAAAGCATATCCCATCAAGGTAATCTTAAATTACATCGACCCAAAATGACACTTTTTAATATGAACAATTAGAGTGCTTCATGAGCGTGCATCATCACTGAGTAACTCATCATCAAAAGCATTTTTCAACTCTTTTCTGTGGTACGTCTATATTGTATACTTCGCCTCCACCAAGTGCGAGACATTAAAATTGTCGAGAAGCTTCTGCTGCCTCGATACAACAGGTAAAGCAGACAAGTCCAACTCATATTTCATCAAGCTTGGTCGGCATTTCATGGAAGCTTGGATCTGCCACTTTTCGTCAGTCAATCATTAAACATCTGATGATAATACCAGCATTCGCATTTATGAGGATTTCAAGGAAGAGGTGTGATAGATTTTGGTCTCCCTGGAATCATTTGCTACTAAGACCCCTTTATGGAGTAAGTAAGCCAAGTTCATGTTAAGAAATGTATGTGTTTGGACCCACAAATTATCTCGTGAAATGTTATGTCCATACTAGCAATTGTAATTGACATTTAGGAGGGATTTCCATAAGGGCCGCCGTTCAAATACTTTTATTTTTGTTACCGTTCTCAATGGCATCTATTGTGAAAACTACGTGGCCATTCTAAAGCATCTCACGTCTACTGCGACTTTGACTTGCTAAAAAGTCCACTCACCTTTTTAGAGGTTCATTCCAAGTATCCTCGGATTTAGATGTTCAACTTTAAAACTGAACTGCACTACTTAAATGAGACGCTATACTTATTCGATGGTCATTGCCTCTACATGGGTAACACTGAGGTATTCCTTGTCAAAGAGCTCTGCTTCGATAATTTTCTAACCAACAAAACTTTTGCCCTCTTATTGGAGAACTCTTTGACACAACATCGGGATTGGTGGTTGAATGTTTTAATATTCGCCATTCCAAACGTTGGTGAATAACTTCGACGCTATCATCCCGCTGAGTTGGATTCCCAAACTAAGCTCCTATTTTAATACTAAATTGTGCCTTTAGATCTAAGAACAGCCTAAGAATCGGTGCGTTTTTTAAATTACAAGTAACCGCTACATTTAAGCGAAGAAAGCAATGTTACTTTAATACTTGGTTCTTTCACTTTAGCCCCAAATGCTCTACCAATCATTGTAATCAGTGAGCATTTTGCATACAGTAGAAGATTGTCCTGCACGTTAAGACGATTTTAATTCTAAGCCTCTGCTTTTCTGAGTAGGATACCAAAATATGCGGAACAAGCGCTGCCACATATGACTTTGGTTTGTGCTGATAGATCTTTTTAAAAAGATTTGCGAAGCATCTTAAATCAGACAAAATACAGAGCTTGAGCACCAAGTTTCAACGAGACGATGCAGCAAAGACCGTTCTCCCATTTTCTTCCGTAATCGATAATGTTCTATCGAAAGTGGACGGTGCGTCGTCGAATAATCAGCAGAGCCATCTCGATTTAATCCAAATTATTGGTTTTCCACCACCGCAGTCCTAGTGATTCCTCGAAAAGGAGTTCCTGAATGCAAATTTCGCTGTTTAATTTTGAGAGCTTTAATTATCTTGCGGGCTTGTGCGGTATTTGTTTAGAGTAATTTGCACTAGATTTTTGAAATTGATGCGTGTCTGAGACTACAAGTGACCTGATGTAATGCCACTGTCATTATTTTGGAAAAAACGCCTACTGGAAATTTCCACGTCTTAGGGTAGATTCGGCCAGATTGTGGGTATTTTCACTATCACTGGTACCAAGGCGATCCAAAAAAGGTTAATCGACATCCTTCTGTGATGGAGCGATTTGGTAAATTGAATTTCTGGGGGAATGTCTGTTCTTCGTTAAGGCTAAATCCCACAATATAGTGACTAGCTTTCGTTTTATTTCAGGCTAGATTAAAACATCTACTGAAGTTAATAACTGTTTCAAAATGCATATCTTCGCCTCTGTGAGGTGCTTGACTACTCTTGGCGAAGACTATTCTCTATTGCTTAAAATGAACTGGGGATAAGTAATATATCGGCACTAGCCAACATACCGGATGATTAAAATTGCCTATGTGTTCTGTGCCACAGTTCGCCCTTGCATGTAGCAGTTAAAAAAGTCGCTCGTGACTGTCCGTCTTTGGGGCCCCCTTATTTTGTGAGGTAAAATTCGGTGTGGTTTAAGCTCGTACGCTTTGCCAAGCAAGTTTAACTTTGCTTCAAAGGGGAACTTACTTTGCACACAAATTGCTGTATAGCTCTCAGAGAGTGTGCAAGGGTAAAACCCTTCGGGCCGTACTGCTTAGCTAAACTAGTACCTTTGGTAGAACATATCGAAATAGATGCGCCGGGCTTAGGGGTAACCTACATTCCTGGAGACAGAAAAAAGCTAGGAGTCACCACCTAATAAGATGTTTGGTGATTAAATGTTAGGAGCAGTCTCCACTATGATATTTTCCAACTTAACGTCTGCTAAAACAGTTTAATTTCACTCACGCTAACTGTAGATATCATAACCATAAAGAATTCTGGCAAAATAGTTTCACATTTTTGCACGAGTTGATATCAGTGAAGACTACCAACTTGTCGAAAAGTTTTGTGGCATTCTGTAAAGACATGCAGTGAATTGTGACTTGCCTGCCACTCGACTCGATTGCAATAAAGATCGGGTGTCGTGCTTTAGCGTTTGTTTAGAAAACAAGTATATCAATGCTTACTTCAAATAATCTACTCAATGGTCCACACTTCTAGGATATCACCCCATCCTCAGAAGGCTGTGCTTGCTTTGTAAGCGTGTGCATATTCCGTAGACTGCAGGTGGTGCTGTTCATCATGAGAATTTCTCTCTCTAAAGCAAATCTGTTAGGGCTGTAACCATTAGGGGCTCAATTACTGTTTCTTAAAAGCACATGGACTTATAAATTGGTCAGGGGAACGAACTTAATCGTAAGAAGTGGCAAGTTTTCCCACCACACTGCAAAACTTACCCTGAGAGCTGGGTATTATCGTACTCAAGAGTGAAGAGGGGAGATGCTTGCAGCTTCCTAACCCCATTTCGTGCTCATCCGTGTTTCTCTAATTGATAAGTACCACCAATTCTCTGTATCATTCAACCAAATTGTGGCATACAAATTGGGATCAGCGATTGTAACACAGAGGTGCTTAGGGTTTTTTATCCTCTAGAGGTAAAAATGGCATTTGCAGCAAAGTGATCACTATTGAGGAGAAATCAGGGAACTAATGGCGATGGTTTTAATAAACAAAATATCTTGCAAGCAATTATCGCCATTAAAAGTTTGTTCCCTTGTTAACTTAATCATTCTATATTTTTTTAGCCCATCAATCATGGTAGCCTAGTTACAGAAACCTGTATCATAATAACATGCTTTGTATCAGGCAGTGACTGATTGGAATGCAACATCGAAGTAATGGGTGCAGAAAAAGCTCCAACAGAAATGACTTTGTTTGCCTTAAATTGCCTGAAAAGTGATGAGGGAGATGTAGTTATATGAACTTTGCCTTTAAATCCTTCTGACGTAGAATCAGAAGCTGTCATTGTAAAGTCTAAGAAAAAGCATTAAATGATAATAAATTTAAGGTCAAAGAAACTGAAGAATAAGCTTGTGAGATGTCAACAGCAGGGGTATTTCCAGTAAAAATGCAAAAGTTATTGTGCAGCGAATTGTCATGCGCTGCACGACCGCGTTGATATCAAGGAATGACTCCAACTATGTTGCTGCGGACGCATTTAAAGAGAAAGGAAACAAAATAAAAAGCACAAATCAATGTAGTTTATTAAATTGCAATCATTTTGGGATTATGGGAGAAATCAAACTGTAATTAGGAAGACCTCATTTAGACGTTTCCTAGCAGGGTAATAGAGGGAAAATGACACAAATGGACAAGACAATGATTTGTTCAAATATAACAAAGCATAGTAGAGGCAATTACTCCAGGATTAGGATGCTCCAGAATGCATTGCCATTTGAAGCTCATTTGGTTGGTTTGTGACATGCAACTTGATAGAAATGACAAATGGGCACTTGTCACCTATTGTGACGCTGATGGCAGATATGACAAAGGATCTATTTGCTTTGCATCGTTGTCTAAGTAGATTTAAATGCTCTAGCCTACAGGGGGTTCCTGAATTTTGCTTACCAAGCATGACGTCTTCCTTTCTGCAAATTGTTAACTTTACTTATTGTCACAGGCAATTTCACCTGTCATGCCACAAATTTACAAATTGCCCTTGAAAGGTTAAATCACCAAGCACTCTTTTGCTGCTTTATTGATATATGTATAGATGCTAACCTGCTTTTCTCCTGTAAACGTAAGCAGGGCATGGATTTGTCAGTAAATACAAGGGTTTTACTGAAACTCAGACCCATTTAAGAAAGGAACGTATGGTAGCGCCATGTTCTCATTATGCCTGAATTTCTCCATCTCAATGAGGAGGACCCCTATGACGTTAAGCCACACTGACTGATTTTGGAACCATGTTAGGGAAAAGCATATTCACATTTCTGTAGCGAAGGTACAAGCTCCCTGGGTATTTTTAACGTAATTCCAGATGCTTCCCTATAAAGAGTAAGAACGGATTTCAGTAGCTGTCATAAAATCTTAGGCAGCTCCTGCGTACTTACTTAAAATCTTTACAGATCTTAAATTAGCAAACGATTTCACCTTAATAGCCCAATCGTCGCATTCGCTATCCCGCTTATTGTTAGGGAAAACTTGGTCTGTCAGGAAATAATGGCCCTGGAGTTAATTCCTGTAACACTGGACGAGGTCGATTTTTATGGACATATTTGTGATCGCGGGATTACAAGAGAGAGGAGGGGGATGAACTAAGCTGACATGAGATGAGTAATTTGACTCGTTAATTTAAGACAAAGAGATGTTAGTGAACCCGTGACACAGTCAGATGATGCATGCATGATATCCTCTGCTGTATCGTCAGTTGCATTGAGGAAAGTGGATAAAAATGTGAAAGCTCATTGCTGGATAGGGTTGAGCTGGACACTTAGCAGCTAATCAACTCGAAAACCAGAGCAAATTTGCTTGCAATGCAATCTCCAGTCAAGTCATGCAGCATTTGTGTTTGTTGCTGATCACACCTGTTGTTGTTCCTTCAGATGCAAATACAAAAACTTTTAAGTTGTAGGCATGTTTTTCTGCCTTTAAATATTCAATCGGAGTTAGTATTTATGTGCAAAAGCGAAAAGCCTTAACTCTTCCATTCACAAAGTTAAGTCTTAAATCAAGACCATTTCATATATTATTAAGAAGAGTTGTGATTATTCCTAAGCTTTGCATAAAAGTGGTGTACTGCGATTTGAAAAAATCAATGAATGCTCCCAATGCAAAGGGCAAAGTCCTGAATAAGGTACGGAAGTAATTTTTTCCTGCCCTACAAGCGCCACAGTTATATTTCTTCTAAGACCAGCAATTTGGTATTGAACCACGTGTGCATAAATAGTTTAATTGTTTTTGAGAACCCCTTTGGCGTTTTTCAAAAAGAGAGAAATTTTTCTTGTGATCGTAGAGTGTGTTTGCACATCTATCTAATGCAGCAGAAAGTAGCTGCAAGTGTGAGACATCTGTGGAGGGGAAGAGGACTGATCATGAAGCAGCCCTCTCAGAGAGACCACTGACCCAGAAACCCACCAAATCCTGCTTCCGCTGTGATTTTATCTTTGCCATATGCAGACCCCAGTTTGCAAAATTTATTATTTTTTTATGCACTCACATTTTACAGCATTTTTCAATTTTTTGGAACAGACATCAATATTCGGCCAATATGCAAAAAACGTTATATTAGGGCCTGTGAATACTGCAATTTCTCCCCCAAAAAATCATTAAAACAAATGAACTTAGTCGGTTGAGTTAGGTCTTAAACTTCATTCATGGCATATTATGATGAAATGCTTAAATAATGAAGTGCGCTTTAGGTGTTATGCCTTAATTATCTAGGGATAAAGACAAATAAAATCTTCACGGTTTGGGACTATCTGCCATTCGTGCACTAAACCGACGTTTTATGTAAGCTAGCCCTTTTTATAATTGCAAACGGTGCTCATTCGACGCAACCATTACTTTTCGAAGGCAATAAAACTGCCTCTACGTTGCTTCCTGAGTCTCTCCTTTGCTGACACTTTCATTCGCAATTATGGCGGCATCCAAATATTTACTATAATACACCGTTTCGAAATTCATTCATCCGTTCATGATAAGAGTGCCTTGTCAAAGTTGGGTAAAATGTCATTTTGTGCTACAGTGGCTCAATCAATGTATGAATCTTATGAAAAGTTATTTAATGTTTCATTAAGTGCAAAGTCAGTCCGTCTTGCACACAGTTGATCCTACTTAGAAGTTCTAAAGATTTAATGCTGAATTCTCTACAACTGAGGCAAAGTACCGCAGAAAACCAAAATACAAATATCAGGTCTTGAAAAATGCGGAAACAGATTTTGCAAGCAGGGTTGGGCTTTTTTAAAGCGACTTTTGCACTTATTACATCGAATATGCTCACAAAATTCGTCAACACGATGTTCTCAATTACGGTGAAATTTTAATACAGGTGCGCACATTTAGTAGGCAAGAGCTAATAAAAGCCTTCATTTCTACCCACTTTTAATGTGTCCGTCTGAGTTTGCTGCTGTGGTCCTTACCGAGTGTTAGCTTGTTCCTCAATGGTAGAAAGTTCATAAGACTGTTTATTTTTTAATGGAAAGACTCCCCTTTTTCAAAATTCATTTTTTACTGGTTTTTAAAGACTTGATAATTGCAGGATCTAGCTGTTAAGCATGACTTTTCCGAAAAGTTCTTCTCCTTGTGATCTTGAGTGTGAGTCGAGATTTAAAGAATTTGTTTTTATTTTTCTCTAAAAGGAGATTAGCAGTTTAAAGATAACTTAAAAATAAATGCTCAGAGACCGAGGAAACATGTTATGCGTTATAGTGCTCCACATTATCTATGGAAGATCTTCTGCAAGCTCATGGAATGAACGCAATCACTGATGCACAGAGTTTATAGGTGGCACTCGAGAAAGAAAAGACTGTGTGATTAAATGTCAAGTTCAAAAACTTATCAGGATGTCACACCTCGGCATAATGACAAAGTACCCACTAATACCTATTTCGTTTCTGCTAAATGCACGTGAACCCTTTCGATTAAACTGTGACATCTCAGATCGGCTTCATTGGGTACTAAGTGGCGAAGAACAATTTCTTCGCAAACAAGATGGAATGGTTTAAAGTCTGCCAAAATATTGTGAACTCTGATTCACCATATGAAACATTTATTTGCATTTAAATTCGGTCACACTGAGGTGTCACTAAAGCACATGTCACCTCATAATCAAGCTAACAGTTGGCTGAATTCAAATGTCACTAACCTTGCTCAAATAAATGCAGCTCAACTAGACTAAAGCTATTTAGAGCTAGAAGGCAGGAGTTCTATGCAGAATTGAGATAAGTAAGCTAACTCATTGGGACCTTAACAGGGTTTCCAACTGGAACGAATTTGAAAAGCATCAACCATTTAGCCATTAAATATGAATGGTATGGAAATCCATTCCAGCCACCATTCCACAAACCTAATTGATCCCACAAAATACACAGATTAGTCTTTCGGATCAAAGTTCAGTCATATTTACTGAGTATTTATTTGGGGATGTGAGTTGCCTGATGGCAAGCGTTATACCTACGGCGACAATTTGATTAATGTTTGGATGGTATCCTGCACGATAACTAACGGGCGAAAAGGAGCTTGAGCAATACGAAATTCTTCTTCCTCCAAAGAGTTTAATTACTGAAAGGAACAAACTGCACGCAACAGGGGAGATCTAAGTCGAGCATTGTAGTATTTACAGCATTACAAGAGCGCATTTTTTGTCGTCATTTAACATACAAATACCCGTTTTGCAGCTGTCTTTTGAAATATCTCTTTTGTGAAGCAGCTCTTGCTCTTCCACTGCAATTATGTTTAGGGACAGTGTTGTTTTTAGTACGAATTTCCTTGCAATGCAAATTACTTCAGATGTTGTGGCAGCATATTTTTGGTTACCGAAATCCCCATTTAACTCTTGATAGCAATCTGCATCAAAAGTGAGAGGTAGACCTGAGATTGGACCATAACGGAGGTGAGGAATGGAGAGGTACTGGATGCGGCTGTATTGATATCGTGCATGAAATTGTGATGAAACGATTTGATGTAGTTCCCTTTTCAACTGTGCTGTCACTTGATTCAAGCCAAATACAGCCTAAGCAACGTGCAAATTAACGTTAGAAATGGGACACAAATGTATTTGGTGCCATGTATAGCTAAATAAGTTTGTACGGCAAGCATCCATGGGAAAATTTATTGTCAGCTGAGAATGGCTGCACACCTTGTGATTAAGAGAAATAACGTGCATTAGTAACCGTTTGCCATAACATGACATAACTGCAAGACTTTGATGCACCTGTGTTTTATAACCTAGGTTTAAGGAGTATCAGACCATGGGTAACTCTTGCGATTTTATCCTAAAAAGCATAACATTTCCTAATGGTTAAGATGATTTTAAGCTTGTAAATAATTAGCTAATTTTATAGGATGATCCCGAGATCGTCTGCACAGACGAACAAATCAGATTCGCACTTTTTATGGTCAGTTGACTGAAGCAAAATGTCGCCCTCACAAGTCACTTTATAATATGATGTTTAACTTTGCGATATGTCATTTACGAAAGTGTCAATACCCTAGTTTCCAGGGTGTGTCCAATATCCTTCTTCCCAAACATACATGACTGAAACCTCCATGCACCCTAGTTCAACTCGGAGGTGTGTGAATAAACTTGTGCATGAAAATTACCTGAAGCAGTTTTGCGAGTCAGAAGTACTTACCCTCTTGATGAACTGACTCGCCACAAATCGTTATGTCACGTATCGCCAAAGCCTACTCGTTAAAAGACCTTAAATCCTCGGTCTTATTCTCATTCTCCGCATCATCCCAGTTATATTTTGTTAAGGGATAATCACCACCTATTTTGGCAATAGTCAATCTCATTGTCACACAAAAATAGGACGAACAACCCAAAACAAAGCCAATAGGATTGGGCTTATAGAGCCGAAGCGCAATCCACTAGACGATGAGCCGATTGACAAATTCACATTAATTTGCCAATGACTTACATCACGATCCACTTTTGTTAAATTTTACTTTATGTGCTCAATTTTAGTGCAATTTTATGGTATAAAATGGACCTTTTGCACCTTGTTTGGTTTGAAACAACATCACATCAAAATCTATTAAAAACTGATATCATATCACCGAATGTAAATTTTGTGTTCACCATTCAAGTAAAATTGTTCCTTATTCTATTAGTCCTAGTAAAAGGTGATAGTCACTTTTGAGCAGAAGCAAATATAAGTTGGCAAAAGAGGTATTCACGTACCTTTGCATTCTAGGAACCCAAATCATGCCTCATCTCAGGTTCTCCCTGAGATGCAACGTGCTGATGAATGAGGGCACGTGCTAAATCGTTAAATCTCACAAAGTGTATCTTTAAGGCAGTAAGGAAGAACATGCATTATCTACCTGTGTGGTTTGAGGTCTCCTTTTAGGCTGGTTTAGTAGTACGAGAAATGAGATCTTGTGCTATAAAGTCGATTTTTCTTAATCCTGATCAGCCATTTCCGTTTGCCTTCAAAGAAGAGGTTTTATGGTGCACGCCTAGATGTCCCGAGTGGACATATTTCATCCTTCAGTCATTTCTAGTCACTTAGTAAAGAAAAATTATCGAATGTGTCTTTTATTTGATTTGCTCACTGATTTTCGCTTAAGTTTAATAAAACTTGTTAAAGAATGAGGACTTTTACAGAGCATGTAGGAAGCAAATACATTTTCCTTTAAAATGCCTTCTACATGAGTCAAAGCGCCTATCTTTTCTTTAGGAAGATGGAAAAGATTAAGAAAGGCTTGGAGTTAATCTAAATGTTAATAATTTATGGTCGTAGAAGGCAGACTCCAAACAGGTTTCTAAAAGGGAAAGTGATGCTTCAAATACTCACTTCGGATCATTTAGCCACCAGCCTCTTGACACTTCAAAATTCCCTTTTCAGCTAAATAACTCAACTTCAAAAACAATTAAGTAACTGACCTTAACTTATGATTGATTATACCTAGTTAAAGATCAGGGCTCTATAAAAGTATTAAGTTTATTCGATTAGGTGAAATGCTTATTTCTGGTTTGACTTAAAGTGTTCCCTATTTCTGAAGACTTTTTATGGAGAAATCAGCAGACACTATTGTTTTGCTCATAATCACCCACTACTGAAGTGCTTTCATACCTCAAAATGGACTTAAAAGTCGGCCTTTCTCTCCTCTTGCAACCAACTGTCCATTTTCCATGATTCGCCAACCTCGAAAAGTGTCAAACAGCAGACGAGAAACGGAAAGCCTCCAATTGCGGAGTTTTATTTATCCTGTGTATTTTCATGCATACCCCAAATTATCTTAGCGTGCAGTTCTCAATATTCAAGTGATGAGGTCCTGTCACTGAGTGAAAGATGAGTCCAAAGAGGAGAGAATGAAATCGTCTTACCTCGGTGTGTCGTGTTGGAGGCAGCCAGTCTAATTGCCTGTCCAACCCATCTGATTGCTCGTCAGGAAAATGCATACAAATGTGCAAACTAACTTCCTCCCTTTCCTCCTAAACATGTCATAAAATGATATCATAAGTTTTTCCGTTATTTATACGTAGTGTTTAGGCTGCAAACTTCAATGTTCTATGTATTATGGTAGAGATAAATGCAACCATCTAAATCTGAATATTCCAATGTTTTCATGGTTAAAATGTTTGTGTGCATCCATTTTGTTAAACGACTATGTGGACTAATGAATTACAATTAAATTAGCTCCTGTTTTTCTAATAAATGGTTAGATACCAAAAAAGCTTAAAAACTATTGTCCCCGCTAATGCCAAGCAAAAATACTTCCTTATTCTGGCTTAAGCCTAAAAACTCATTGGCACTTGATTTTAGTAAAGAAGTGTACGAATGATAATACTAAAATATTAGAACATCGCTTTGGCCACATATTTACATGCTCCTTACTGCCTAGGTCAAGAATCAAAGATTGCATGATAACTTTTGCCACCATAGTAATTATACTACCAGAACTGAGAAGGGTAAGACATTTTGAATTATTAATTCATTTGCTTATAAATTGGACCTGCTTCCGAGAGGTGTGATTTGCAAATAAACCTGCAATTTTTGTAATGGTAATAAAGAGTGAACTAATTTATTTCCATGAATACCCGCAATTTTATTGAAAGTATAAATTAATTTGATGTCATACTTTATGTTTAGTTTTTCCGTAAGCACTAAAGATTTAAGGATCTATGTGGAAAATAAATAGGTTAGATAATTTATACCTGCAACTTTTTAAAAAAGTCTTTTTCATCTACTTCTTCTTTAGTACGGCATAGGTCACTTCTGAAATTGACATTGTTATCAAACGCAACAAGTATCTTCTCCGATGGTGCTGCTCCTCATTTGGGCCAGTAAAAAAGCACTAATAGTTGCCATAATGATGGCTGTAGAAGGAGTTTGAGAAGAGGCCGCTCTATACTTATTTGTTCTTTTTTTAGCAACATAATGGGCCGAAATATGCCTTGTATCGTTGTTACTTCATCTGCGTTTTCTTCACTGCAGCCTGAATATCGCAGGAACCGTCTATATCAGCGAAATAATGTCTAGGTGTAATTCCAACGCCTACTGTTAATGTCATCGGTAGGAGTACAACATTTTCAGCATAAAGTGGAACCCTCTGCTTCTCGTGTCAAAACCATGCGCCAAAAGTGGCGTTAATGTTGTTGCCATTCCGCCAACAAAAACGGTCTTTGAACCAGATCAGAAGAGAAATATTAAGCGACAGCTTGTACGACCTTACAGAATTTTGATGCTTTAGCTTTGAATGAGAGTTTATCTACTCAAAATACATGAGTCGATGTGCGAGTGCATTGGTGAAACACCACAATCTTTGCTGTTTCAACGATTTGCTGGCAGGAAAGCAAAGAACTCCACCATTGATTGATCAGGTGACATGATCTACCATTAGTATCGGTGCAGCACTATGCTTGGGATAAAGCTTATTTCTTAACTGGACCTCCTTGATTACTAATCCAGTAAAAATTACTCATTCCTCTGAATAAATAAGGCCGCCAAATATTCCGTTAAGGTTTACGCTATACAGCATTTGTAACTGTAGAATATCTCCGCAATAATTTATCCCTGGAAATAATTGGAACCACAAACTGTAATGACCTTGGCCATGGAGTCAAATGTTCAAACTTCACTTGGATTGCTTTGCACTCATCCACTTCCATTCCATTTCTACTTCCCATCTGCCCGTCTTTTGTCGAGAAAAGTTGGTAAACATTGCTTAAGGAAGCTCAATTATGGAGATACGAAGAACAGGGACAGGGTAATTAGTTCACAAATACACCTACGAATCAAGCTGTACGAAGTAGGGTGTTCCCACTTAGGGACAGGACTTCGTTTCAAATAAGTTGTGGATTCCATGCTCCACTAGTGTAGGGAGTTAGTAGAACTAAAAATCTTTACCTCAAGTAGTTGAACTAAGCAGGAAATTTTTGCTAGAAGTGAGCTTTTACCCCATCTGCACTGCACCACCAACAAATATTTGCCATTTTGAATTGGTGCCACTGAAGTGAGGAGGGAACAACAACTTGATGGCTTACAACTTGTTCCTTCGCTTAGCAAATATTGTAATGTCAAACCATTTCTCATCATCAGCATTTCGAAATAAGTAGTTCTTCCTATTGTGCTTGCTACAATGTTTTGCCTACTTTAAAGTATTTGTGCCATTCGAGACTCTCTGCTCTACGAGTGTGGTATTGGTTCACAGGCAGTGAGTGCTTTCCGAATTAATGACGCAACATTTGGTAAGGTGCGGCAGCACAGCGAGTCTCTCAAAAGATGAAATCCAAAAAATTAATTATAGCGTTGAGGACTTTTGGTTTTGGCGCACAACCTTGCTGAACACCCCTTTTCCCTAGACGTTCCACTATCGCAAATATGTTGTGACCATACCAGCTTTTGCCATTGGAGTTAGTGGCCATTTAGGTCAGTAGTGGGCGTCCAGTCCACTCGGTGTGAACCAAAATGACACACAACAGTAGCGGCAGTACGCTCAAAGAACGGAAAGTGGTGATACCGCTTGTAGTGAAAAAATATACACAGAAGGTTTGAAGGGCAGTGAGGCGATGGGAGGCTCAGTGAACTTGCAGCTGCATTGGAAGTAATATCAATTTTAGGAACTGTGAACCGATATTCGGGCCTGTACCCACTGGGTGTAGCTTAACTAACCAATTGCAAATTTGTGCAAAAGATAAACCTTCCTGCAAGAACAGTGTATTTAGTTCTTTCGTGTTTTTAATATTGGCATTGACTAGGTACGAGGGGTGAAGGAGGTGGATCAAAATATCCCAGCAAATCAACAGGCTCTCTCTACTTTTATAAGGCATGGCAACACAAAAGTCCACTTGTATTCAACTGTATAATCCTTTACTAATAGTTCATCCCTTAGCGTCAAATATCAGAACTCTGGTAGCTATCTCTTTCATTGGTACTGCAATAAACTATTGTTTATGCGAGTGAGCTTGTGTTCTGTCGAGCTGGCTACCGCGGCAAGGTTTCAATGAACGCGACTTTAGTGCAGACGTTTTTTTACTCACGAATGAGTAAGCCAGGAGGCACAATGTGTGCGCACGTGGTGAATAGCTAGCTGTTTAGTTGCGAATGCAGCATACCGGACCGGGGGCGTCATCAATCTCGCCTATTTAGAGCATTTGATGGCCATCAAAACACGTGGAATACGTGAAATCAGCCATTTATGAAGAGGAGGAAGGGAGATCAACGTTTAAGTAATGACGGCGAACAGGGCATCATCATGAAGACCATACCAAAGGGTTGTTAAGAGTTGTAGAGGTGCCGGGAGTGTATTTTAATGTGGAAAAGTATGTCACAAATTCTTTGCAACTCATATTTTCTGGGTTGTAGTGAGGGCCACAGGACGGAACAATGAACATCTTCTGTACATTTTATTTTAATTGGACACTATATGCCTAAACGCTGGAACTTGTGCATACACAGCTTATGAGGCCACGTTTTGCTAAAGGAAGCAGATAGGCTTATGTACAATGAGGGCCTTTCAGATCTTCGGAACGGAAGATTATCCTACATTGTCACAGTGCGCCGCGTTTGATCAGGTCAAGAGCGTATTAATGAGGAACACAACCAACTCTTAAAAGGAATGACTAGGCTCGGACTTTCAAACAAATCCGAAGTGTTGAAATTTGCTTTGCGAGTGCCTTGTTATAGGTGTGTTTCATAGGGATTTAATACATGAACGCAGCAGATAAGTGAGTTAACAACGCCGATGGCAACTCTTGATTGCTAAAAGTACTTGGAACCAGATGGAAATATCACATAACCAAATGATGTGTACAATTTTGCTTAAATTTGATAGGCAAGCTTCGGAATAAAGCGCATTTATTAGGAGTGTTTGAGCGTATAAATAGGGCGTCACTTCCCTCATTGTATCTGGAGTTGCCTACAAGCAAACAAATAACTCCATTCTTAACTAGGTGTTATGATCTTGCCTGTGAGGAATAATGATTTATTCCAGAACTGGACTTTCTTGTCTTCTAACCCAGCAGTAATACTAACCATTCTATTAACTAAATAAAGCGGCCAAGTAAGTCATCATAATTGTCGGTGTTAACAGTTGGTTAGTGCAGAAAAATGCCTAAATAATTTTATCCGAGAAACTCATCATAACTAAGTTTTTATTTCCCAATTTAACAGGTCTTGGTCTTCCAAAAATACCGGAAAGGCGAAAGCTACACAGCTATTCTTAGCCACCGCCACTTCTCAACTGCTTATTTTATCTCAAATGTGATTGTCATGTGCCAATGAAATTTAATGAACGTCGTTTGAAGAAAAACCGCCTAGGGTAAGGAGAATAAGGATGAGTCAGCTACTCCATCTCATTCAACAATGCCACAGGTAGTCGTCTAACAAGTACATTTTTGAGACATGCGTTATTATGTTTAGCGATCTCTTGGAAGAATAGGATTTCAAGCCAATTAATTCACTGATCCTGTGCTCTGGCAGCATCAGGTTTATTCGAGTTAAAGTATCTGATCTTCAATTGTTTGACCATTAGCAAAAATACATGATCAATATTGAGTACCAACCCCATCCGTTTTGCACTGCTAGCACAGAAATCAGGAGCTGAAATGATCTTAGTAGTAGAGAGTAAGGAATGGACAGTTTATGACTAACGAGTAATATTTTTCCATTTCTTTGCGGATGTTAAAATGTAAAGTCATTTTGTATCACAATGCACTTTATCGCCAAATACTTCAAAATTGCGTGTAAGGAGAGAACAACTAGTGACCATTCATCGAAAGTTGCTGTCACTTTGAAAGAAATGGGGTGCAGACTCCATTTGTGAGCACCTTAGATTCCATGAATAATACCTCTCTGCAATTGGCGGAGGTGTGAATCACGTAGTTCATCATTTACTCTGAACAAATCTTGATGCGTCCAAATGCCATGCATCACCTGAATTAGTGCGCCAAATCTCAATGCCGTCCACGTTTCGTCCAATACCAAAATGAAAAGCATTATTGGGGCCAAATTTTCCTTAGCTTGTCTTCAACAAACACACTAGCTGTAAATGCATCCACACATTGAATCCGAGTCACTTTTACCCCACTACACTCCATAATTGGATCGTAATATTGAATGGAAAAGTGTGGAGCTGGGTGTGTGCATTCTGTTTCATCGTTTCTTTACCTGTTTCTGGTAATCAAATCCTTTTAGGAAAGCTGTCTTTTTAGCAGAGCCTTTTAATAACAATGATTTTTTGGGGTAGGGAAACCCACACTTTCTGCCCTTTAAATGAATAATCCCAGTTAAAGGAAGTCAAGGCATAGGTCGTAAACTACTCAAGATTTGTTCAAGAATAACTACCAAAACTGGATAATTTACTGCCGACTAGTTTCATACTCTGTTTCGTTAATATGACCGTTGCTTCTCAGAGGTACACTGTATGGAACCAGGAAGCACAAAAATTATCTGTCCATTAGCACATTGGTTTGTAAGGCAATTCACATTGCTTTCGAGGAGTTCGCCTTTCTTTGCAGTATTCATAAGTGCTCATTCAGATGGTAAAGGCATGTAAGTACTCACAATTAAGCTCTGAAGTCACTGGATCTGACGTCCATTCGGTAGCATAAGGTTCAGTAGAGCTCAAGCTGTCGTGAGTCCCAAGCATAAGTAGACTCAACACGTCTAGTCAGCTAATTTGTGCAAATCACTATTAGAATTCTATTTTTATCCCTCTTAGCCGTGTGTACAACCAACTAAACTCCCTACGAGATCACCGCATCTGCCACGTTGGCACACATTATCAATGGATGAGGCTACGAGGGAGCAACCGACCTGTTTTCCTGGCACAGGCACGGTGGGCAACTAATGTGCATTCCTGCCTACACAAGGCCTATTTTTCTCACTTCTGCAAAACTAAGTTTTGTTGTGAGACATAGATGCCTCTCACATGGGTCTTGGTGTACACGAAAGCAGTGAAATAATTCACTCCACGGAATAGATAGGCCATAGTTGTATATTTGCAGACCCTTAACGCCTCAGCAACATGGAGTTACTCTTGTTTCACTGAAAATATGAAACGGTATTAATGGCCTGGCTTTGTTTGTATTACGCTTTCCTGAGTTTGACCATATGACTTCTTTCATGTTAGCGACGTGCACCTCATTAGAGCCAAAGTGGTGTTCTGCACCTGCTTTTTTCTTTGCCAAAATTATTTTAAGTTTCTAAATTCGTAAAATATCTATTGTGACATTTATAGCGGTCACAAAAATGGTCGCTTATTCTTAGGTAAGTTAATAAAATTCCATGGAAGAGATTTGACGGCATGATTTTGGCTCAGCCAAAATCACCAACGTTGCCTCACTACAGTAAGAAGATGATTCAGTTACGTTTTCATCAACACATGAATGCCACCATCAGCAGCCCAATTTTATTATGTGGTATCACTAAACGGATTTTGCCAAATATTCACTAGCAGCGTGAAATAACTGCCACAGCTACAAGAAACCCCTGAAGTAAGACCCTCTACCACTCAAAGCACGATTTGAAATTCGTGCAGCTTCACATTAGAAGTTGGTGTAAAGTTAGGGCTGGTACTGTAGATACCTCAAGAAAAATACAAATGCTAGAGAATTTTTGCTTCCCAATGATGATAATTTGTTCTAGTCATGTGCTCAGCACTTCTGACTAAACGCCTACCTATATCAAATACCATCAAGCTGATTGGAGAAGGAAAAATGAAGATCACGAAGTGGTAGGACTACGTCAGCTTTCATGCACTACTACAGAATAAAGATGACGGCAACAATTTCACTGGAGAGGGTGACAGGAGGTTAGCCTTTGAAGTAAATGAAAAGCAAACTTTTCATTGAATGCCCTGCCGGGATGAATTTACTTTGTGAGTAGCAACTCAAATTATCCCTGAATTCCCATGAATTCATAAATGATTCATGATGGACAATGCATAATCATTGTCAAACGAACACCACTTAAAAGGATGTCATGATTTGCGCATTGAGCTGACGACTTTTGGTTGCCGTCGTATATGTAACATTTTAGCATCAATAAATTTGAAATGCTATCATTGGGTGTGTAAGCGAAAGACGGGACTGCAGTTCATGCGATTTGAGTGTGATTAATGACTTCTGGGTGGGAATTTGCAAAGAATTATTTTCTTTAGTTTAAACAATTTATCGTTAAAAATGGTCTTAGCAGATGTATGACTGATCAATGTGTTTCACTGCACCTAATAGTAATTAAAAAATTTCTCTTACTTTAGGATTGTTTTCAATACACTAATATCTTATCCACTACTTAATTTCTCATCACTGTATACTTGTGCGAATCTAGAGAAGGTTATCTTACTTCAAGTTGGGTTTAATGGTAATGAAGTAATGCACACTCCACGTATATACGGCGCCTTTTAAAATTGTAGCAAATAGTGGGTATGGTCACATGAAATCCTGACGCCAAGGAAGTCACAAGTTCACGTCGGTGACGGTGTAAGCTCTGGCTCAAATGCCCATTAATTGTTTTAATGACTGTCGGTGATGGGTCATTTATCTTCGGGCTTGCAGATAAACAATAGTGTGCTCAAACTGAATACCCAAATCAAAATAGTTTTTGGATAGACCATGTTTGGTAAGCTCTGTGGTAGTGTTCCACTGTAGGCAAAATATCTCCGGAAGGTTGAGCAAAAATGCATTTTATCATCGGTTTGCATTATGGCATAATATTACCAATTTTACCAAAGATGCGAATTGTCGTGTTCTACCCTTATCGGGTTTGAAATATCTTCTGACCATTGAATGAGATCTTCGCCAAATCAGCTGCTTAAACAGGTGACGCTTTAAGTGTGGAGTTGTAGCAGTTGCCACTAGGATACCCGCCATTCAGATTGCACACTGCGATATAGGCGGAAGATCTAATTATATGCACTCACGATGTCCGTAGTATCATCCCCAACAAGTGATTCCTAGGGAGAACCAACACCAATCCCCTTCGTACCGAGCCACTGAACCATAAGATTTCATAATTATATCCTTCCCCGCTTTTAATAATTTTGTGTGCCCACTTTCTGTAGAAGTAAGTGGCCAGTTCATTCGCAGTTACAAAACATGGCGTGGCGATTTTTCTGTGGACCATGGCGTAATACCCATGAACATGCACAGAAGAATGCAAATGGAGTAAGTCAATGAGACACTCAGTAGATCAACACTGCAGCATTAGAATAATGAAAACAAGAGTAAAAAGAGGGACATTGACCTCTTCAATTGGTTCTGCTATAGACTAGGGTTTTTGTGCGTGATCTTGTCTCCTGTCGAATGTCCAGTAGAGGGTGAGCAACTAATACACAAGGCACCGATGCAGACGTCTTTGTTTTTAATACAGATGAGTAAGCAAGACGTCAGAGTGGGTGCATACGTAGTGGTTAGCCGGCTGCCTAGGTGAGAATGCCTTGGACTAGACAGCGTTTTCATTCTTGTACATTTATAGCAGTTGACGGGACTTCTTCCTATGGTTAGTATCAATACAGCCAAAGCACGTGGTATTACCGAATTCAAAGGAACTAAAAAACATCATCTAAAGAATTTAACATTCGTGTTTGCTTGAGTGGCAGCAATTTCCTATTGTGCTACTCTCATCGATGGCTCTTGAGCACTTGTAGAATTGATTGACCACAGGGACAACTTAATAAGCTTAAGCTGAGTAAGGCCCGGAGGGAGTCGAGCAGTTCATCTAAGAACAGGGGCTGGAATCACCCTTTAAGATAGGAACATCGTTGTTAAAGATATTAACGATGGAGGCATGCTATGCGCTAACATGGCTGCCTAACTTCCGTGCTCATTGTAAGAGGGTAGATCTTAATTGAAAGGTAGGCGTCACAAGATATATAGCTAAAAGGCCTGTCACTTTTCAGAGTCAAAGTGATGAACGTAATAGGAATTTTCCATTATTAAAGTCTGACGACACAGAAACGAGGTCCATACCTGTGAGCGGGTAGATTTTGGTGCCTACGTCTGCATACCCCCACTCACAATTACACTGTCTCACACGTTTCCACAAATTCGTGCTCATTTTAAATGAACCTATCCGAAAGTGACTAGAGAAATTATTTAACGGGAGTGGCGATTGTTAAAACCTACAATACACCCACATTTCATAGTCATGCGCTGCAGATTAAAAAACTACTGTCAGTACACCGCTCTGTCCTCCAGCATCATACTAGCAATATATTATGTCACCAGTTTCAAGCCGCAGAATTATGCCCCAGTAGTGAACATCTCAGGAAATCCCATATGCAAATGGCCTCCTACTACCGTGAAAGATAGGCACCAGTGGAAGAGTGGCTTCGACATCAGCATTTGTATCCTACCTAATTTCAATGAAGTAATGAGCAGTGGGGTTAAACGGTACCGCGTGAAAGGTCTCTTTTGGGGTTCACATTCAAAACACTCAGTGTCCTTTGAGGAGCTTGCGGAACTGCCAAGAAGTATGTGGACGAAGGTAAAATATCCGGAAGTGTACAAAACTTATCCACAAGATGTTCCTTTGAGACAAATCGTAAAGGATATCAAAGCTGGCAAGCCTGTTAGTTTCGTAAGTGCTACTGTCTTTCATTCTTATTTTCTCAGCCAGTGCCCTTTATCCATATTTCAATTACACGTTATTTTGCAACAACGTATGTAAGAATTCCATGGAGCAATTCAAATAGATCTAGAAGATCTCAGTACGTGGCGAAGGTACTCATAAGTTCGACGGGCTCTCTTCATAAATTTAGTAAGCACTATGGCTACAGCTCTGAATAAAATTAAAATCAGTCCACGCAATTTCCTTCTCCTATCACCACTCCCTGCTGCTTTTGCAATGCCGCAGCATTTCATTGCATCGCTTCCAAGTGCGAAGTTACACTAGTCACAAAGTCGCGTCCATTAAGGGATAAGGGGTGCTGCTTTCACATTTGTCATTGGATTCCAGGAAGAATTGGGCGCATTTAATGCCAATAGGTAGGCGAATATTATCCAGCAGTTAAGTGTTATCCAAAGTCGTTCAGCTCAAATCCGGTGAGTGAGATGACGCGAATCCGATTACATCCACCACAATTCTTGCGGGTTTCTAATTGCTTCTGACGCGCATTAACGCCGTTTCACGAACGCCTTACAAGGCAGGGTGATGAATCCCCTAATGCACGTGCTCCATTCCTTGCGCCATTTCAGATCCCAAAATACAATTTCCCTATTCGACTCCTCGTCACCAGCAAATCTGTCTGTCACGCTGGTTCAAAACATGACCTCGTACTGGTCATCAAGAGCAGTGTTTTTCGATGGGACATCCGCAATTCCTTTCGAGAATTCATGCGTCTAGAGAACAAGCGATATCCCAGCCTCAATGTCGGCTACGTCTTCAGTGTCGGCATTCCACGGCAGCACGGAGGAAGGCTATTCAATCGCGATGGCCATGTCATGAACCTCACCGGTCCAGATGGCGACCAACTGGAAGCCTTCGATGGAAGGGCAGCTGAAGTAATGGAGAAATTAAACGAGGAGATTGCCATCCACGACGACATCGTGATGGCTGACTACGAGGATACCTACTATAACCTGACCTTCAAAACCGTCACCAATTATCGCTGGATGTCTGCCTTTTGCGGAGCTGAGAATGTCAAGCTATTCATGACCATGGACGACGATCATCGTGTGAATCTCTCCATGGTGGATGCATTTATGAAGCGAATCCCCGAGAAGAAGAGGCGATATTCCACCTTCGGCTACATAGCCAATTATGACTTGGCGTATCGGTCACCGTTGAAGAAGTGGTTTCTTTCCTACAGTGAATTTCCGTGGGACAAGATGTACCCATATCTACGCGGCTTCGCCCAGATCATTGGACCCGGCGTAGTTGACGATATGGCAATTGGAACGGCCTACACGCGATACAACTATGCTCCAGAAGACGTGTTCCTTGGAATGGTTGCTTATAAACTGGGAATCCCAATCTTCAATGAGAACAGCATGTTCGACCATGACCTCTACGTGGAGACGAATAAGGAGGGTAGACCAGCTATGGTAGCACTGAGTAAGCACTTCCTTTGACCATCCCCATAATGCTCTCCCTCGGTCTTTTATGTGATTTTGTAAAAAACTATTTTCACATTGCATTTCCCGTGTAGCAATAAACGTGGTTGTTAGTTTGAAAGGTTGGTCTTGCATATTTCTCACATCACGTGAAAGCCCTCAAGCCTTTTCGTTTTTTTCGGGAAATTGTGCTCTGCTAGTTAGTGCGAGCCACGTGTATTCAGCGAACTCCTCGTAATTCACTCATTTAAGCTGCTTCGCATTGGTGCTTCAGCACTCATTGAATGTGGCTTCTATTGCTGCTATTCCCCTATTTCCAACAACGGAGTCTCCTCTGACAACTGCAAGGTGCGAAATTCATGAGGATTCCACGATACCTCGGACAGGCTGGAATATTAAGAAGCACGAATACTGTGCTGAGGCTCAGCCAGCCGAACCTACATTAATAATTTAACAATAGACTTTACACCAATGTATCATTGATAACTCCTGTCAAAGCTGAGTTGGGCAATGCGTCAGTTCTCTTACGAATGCGATGGCTCAGTTAGTCCCACTTATGGAGGTAGAGCTGATGTCCAACTACGGAAATTGGGGAAGAGTTGGATGACTAGGAGCATTCAGGCCATCTGCCTAATCATACAAATGCGCCTACTTCTATAATATAACAGCAGACTCTACAGACCAGAGATCCACCATTCTTTACCCTTCCCTCATTTCAAAAGCCTTGTTTACGACTCAAAAATGATTGGCAATGTGTTCGTTTATGAGAATTCTCTCCTTTTCTGAAGCAGCTGCCGTATACCACCGCCAACATGGTAACTGAGTCAGATCTGCTAGTGAAATACATTCTCTAGAGTGAACAAATTGTTTACGACAGATTTGCACAAGAATGGGAGGACTAGAATCACCACTAGCTTGACTTGATTGATGGATGTCCAGACAATGCACAACTGTGAAAGTGAAGGTCAGAAAGCCTGTGGCAATTAAACCAGCTGCTGACAACTTAAAGATATGGCTGGACAGACAGGAGGATAGACAGACTTTTAACTAGCCAGATAGCTAGCTAGCTCGAAAGCTGACTACTTGACCGATTAATATAGCATCAGCTGCTGAACAGTCCACGGCATTGAAGAGCTGAAGAAACACAAGTATGGGTGCTAGAAAATAGGTCATATGTTTGACACTACTGACGTGATTTATCAGTAAAATGAATTCACTACTAGGTAACTGACTTAGAAGTGCAACGTTTCACAAATTTTGGCATGTGCTACTATGCTGCTTGGCAAAACTTAAACTGGATGCGGAAGTGGACGTAATGGTGGAGGGGAAGAGGAATCAAAATGTAGAACCGTAAAACCATGGGCGTGGAGGACTCTACGCAGTAGTGGTATTAGAGATCGACACTATCCTCAACACACAGGCATCGCAGAGGTTCGAATAAACTGGCAATATTCCTCTATTCAACTGTCTGCTTCATAGTAATACCAACGCAGATATGACAGCTGGTGAAAGAAACAAGAAGTTCTCATCCCATCGTCTGAGCTCGAAGCGGAAGCCAGTTTCAGATGGATGTGACTTTACAGGAGGAGGATTGACAAATTTCACACTTCGATGTACAGCTCCAGTTCCTACAACCAAAAGCAACTGCAGTAGTTCGGAAGAAAAGTGCCTGAGGTGTGGGCCAGTAGTTTTAGTGAGCAGCAAAGGTTAACAGTAGTAAGATAAATTAGGAGAAAGTTTGTAAAACGAATTGAAATCGATCCTAATATGTGGGTGGATGTTTTACCTGCTGTCTGACGCTATTACATAAATGCACAACTGCAAGTTAAATCCTAGGAATTCTTGTTATTTCTAACAAATATTGCGTCAGACAGCAGGTAAAACATCCACCCACATATTAGGATCGATTTCAATTCGTTTTACAAACTTTCTCCTAATTTATCTTACTACTGTTAACCTTTGCTGCTCACTAAAACTACTGGCCCACACCTCAGGCACTTTTCTTCCGAACTACTGCAGTTGCTTTTGGTTGTAGGAACTGGAGCTGTACATCGAAGTGTGAAATTTGTCAATCCTCCTCCTGTAAAGTCACATCCATCTGAAACTGGCTTCCGCTTCGAGCTCAGACGATGGGATGAGAACTTCTTGTTTCTTTCACCAGCTGTCATATCTGCGTTGGTATTACTATGAAGCAGACAGTTGAATAGAGGAATATTGCCAGTTTATTCGAACCTCTGCGATGCCTGTGTGTTGAGGATAGTGTCGATCTCTAATACCACTACTGCGTAGAGTCCTCCACGCCCATGGTTTTACGGTTCTACATTTTGATTCCTCTTCCCCTCCACCATTACGTCCACTTCCGCATCCAGTTTAAGTTTTGCCAAGCAGCATAGTAGCACATGCCAAAATTTGTGAAACGTTGCACTTCTAAGTCAGTTACCTAGTAGTGAATTCATTTTACTGATAAATCACGTCAGTAGTGTCAAACATATGACCTATTTTCTAGCACCCATACTTGTGTTTCTTCAGCTCTTCAATGCCGTGGACTGTTCAGCAGCTGATGCTATATTAATCGGTCAAGTAGTCAGCTTTCGAGCTAGCTAGCTATCTGGCTAGTTAAAAGTCTGTCTATCCTCCTGTCTGTCCAGCCATATCTTTAAGTTGTCAGCAGCTGGTTTAATTGCCACAGGCTTTCTGACCTTCACTTTCACAGTTGTGCATTGTCTGGACATCCATCAATCAAGTCAAGCTAGTGGTGATTCTAGTCCTCCCATTCTTGTGCAAATCTGTCGTAAACAATTTGTTCACTCTAGAGAATGTATTTCACTAGCAGATCTGACTCAGTTACCATGTTGGCGGTGGTATACGGCAGCTGCTTCAGAAAAGGAGAGAATTCTCATAAACGAACACATTGCCAATCATTTTTGAGTCGTAAACAAGGCTTTTGAAATGAGGGAAGGGTAAAGAATGGTGGATCTCTGGTCTGTAGAGTCTGCTGTTATATTATAGAAGTAGGCGCATTTGTATGATTAGGCAGATGGCCTGAATGCTCCTAGTCATCCAACTCTTCCCCAATTTCCGTAGTTGGACATCAGCTCTACCTCCATAAGTGGGACTAACTGAGCCATCGCATTCGTAAGAGAACTGACGCATTGCCCAACTCAGCTTTGACAGGAGTTATCAATGATACATTGGTGTAAAGTCTATTGTTAAATTATTAATGTAGGTTCGGCTGGCTGAGCCTCAGCACAGTATTCGTGCTTCTTAATATTCCAGCCTGTCCGAGGTATCGTGGAATCCTCATGAATTTCGCACCTTGCAGTTGTCAGAGGAGACTCCGTTGTTGGAAATAGGGGAATAGCAGCAATAGAAGCCACATTCAATGAGTGCTGAAGCACCAATGCGAAGCAGCTTAAATGAGTGAATTACGAGGAGTTCGCTGAATACACGTGGCTCGCACTAACTAGCAGAGCACAATTTCCCGAAAAAAACGAAAAGGCTTGAGGGCTTTCACGTGATGTGAGAAATATGCAAGACCAACCTTTCAAACTAACAACCACGTTTATTGCTACACGGGAAATGCAATGTGAAAATAGTTTTTTACAAAATCACATAAAAGACCGAGGGAGAGCATTATGGGGATGGTCAAAGGAAGTGCTTACTCAGTGCTACCATAGCTGGTCTACCCTCCTTATTCGTCTCCACGTAGAGGTCATGGTCGAACATGCTGTTCTCATTGAAGATTGGGATTCCCAGTTTATAAGCAACCATTCCAAGGAACACGTCTTCTGGAGCATAGTTGTATCGCGTGTAGGCCGTTCCAATTGCCATATCGTCAACTACGCCGGGTCCAATGATCTGGGCGAAGCCGCGTAGATATGGGTACATCTTGTCCCACGGAAATTCACTGTAGGAAAGAAACCACTTCTTCAACGGTGACCGATACGCCAAGTCATAATTGGCTATGTAGCCGAAGGTGGAATATCGCCTCTTCTTCTCGGGGATTCGCTTCATAAATGCATCCACCATGGAGAGATTCACACGATGATCGTCGTCCATGGTCATGAATAGCTTGACATTCTCAGCTCCGCAAAAGGCAGACATCCAGCGATAATTGGTGACGGTTTTGAAGGTCAGGTTATAGTAGGTATCCTCGTAGTCAGCCATCACGATGTCGTCGTGGATGGCAATCTCCTCGTTTAATTTCTCCATTACTTCAGCTGCCCTTCCATCGAAGGCTTCCAGTTGGTCGCCATCTGGACCGGTGAGGTTCATGACATGGCCATCGCGATTGAATAGCCTTCCTCCGTGCTGCCGTGGAATGCCGACACTGAAGACGTAGCCGACATTGAGGCTGGGATATCGCTTGTTCTCTAGACGCATGAATTCTCGAAAGGAATTGCGGATGTCCCATCGAAAAACACTGCTCTTGATGACCAGTACGAGGTCATGTTTTGAACCAGCGTGACAGACAGATTTGCTGGTGACGAGGAGTCGAATAGGGAAATTGTATTTTGGGATCTGAAATGGCGCAAGGAATGGAGCACGTGCATTAGGGGATTCATCACCCTGCCTTGTAAGGCGTTCGTGAAACGGCGTTAATGCGCGTCAGAAGCAATTAGAAACCCGCAAGAATTGTGGTGGATGTAATCGGATTCGCGTCATCTCACTCACCGGATTTGAGCTGAACGACTTTGGATAACACTTAACTGCTGGATAATATTCGCCTACCTATTGGCATTAAATGCGCCCAATTCTTCCTGGAATCCAATGACAAATGTGAAAGCAGCACCCCTTATCCCTTAATGGACGCGACTTTGTGACTAGTGTAACTTCGCACTTGGAAGCGATGCAATGAAATGCTGCGGCATTGCAAAAGCAGCAGGGAGTGGTGATAGGAGAAGGAAATTGCGTGGACTGATTTTAATTTTATTCAGAGCTGTAGCCATAGTGCTTACTAAATTTATGAAGAGAGCCCGTCGAACTTATGAGTACCTTCGCCACGTACTGAGATCTTCTAGATCTATTTGAATTGCTCCATGGAATTCTTACATACGTTGTTGCAAAATAACGTGTAATTGAAATATGGATAAAGGGCACTGGCTGAGAAAATAAGAATGAAAGACAGTAGCACTTACGAAACTAACAGGCTTGCCAGCTTTGATATCCTTTACGATTTGTCTCAAAGGAACATCTTGTGGATAAGTTTTGTACACTTCCGGATATTTTACCTTCGTCCACATACTTCTTGGCAGTTCCGCAAGATCCTCAAATGAAACTCCGTGCTCAGATGTTGCATTTTTAAACAAACTCTCTAGGGGATACAGTTTCACCCCTTCGTTCATGAATGTATTATTGTCTAGTCGGACACAAATGCTGATGTCAAAGCCACTCTCCCATTGGCAGCTTTCTTCCACGGTTCTGGGAGGCCATTTACACACTGGGTTTTCTGAGCTGTTCTCAACTGACACATAATTCAGTGTTTTTATATTTACGGAATAAATGATCGTTAGTACGATGCAGGAGGACAGAGCGGTGAACTGACAGTAGTTTTTTAATCTGCAGCGCATGATTGTGAAATGTGGGTGCATTGTAAGTTTTAACATTCACCAGTCCCATTAAATAGTTTTGCGAGTCAATTTTAGATAGGCACATTTAAAATGAGCACAAGTTCAAGTGACTCTGCAAGTCAGTATGCGCGAATGTGGATCGTGCGTGTGTATGTGGGTGTGTGCGCGCGGGTGTGGATGTGCAAATGTAGGTGCCAAAATTCACGTCCTCATCTGTATATTACTCACATTTTTGTGGTGAGACATTTAATGATGCGATATTTTTAAAGTGTTTGTTAATTTCACTAAGAAAGATGGCAATCACATTCACTGGCTGGCTTATGACGCCGGTGTGGCTCTCAATTCAACCATTCAGTCGGTCGCTTAGTCGATGGACAATCAATCATACCAGCTGTTAAACCATTAGTTAAAACCTCTTTTTATAGGGTCGGCGAGCAATCCCCTCTTATTTAGCTTCAAGGCTGCACATCATAAGCTACAAATGTGAGGTATCGCATAAATTCCCCCACTTTGATTAATAGCCATGCAATTGCATTGTCAACTTATTTGGAGGTTAATTTGATAAAGAGAAAAAATGGCAAGTGTTAATGCGATCAATTTCTCTTTGTGTGAAAAAGTTTAATAAGGTAGAGGAGTATATCACAACATCGCGTTATCAGGGTTAAATGAAATTTTTTATAAATGCTTTCATAAATGCTCCCTTAAAGTTGTACCCGAAGTGCAAAATTTTCCTTCGCATTCCTAAAACATTTCCCAACAATATTTGGACATAAGTATCTCATTAAGTGTGCATTCGACATGAATGTTTAAGTTGACTCAGTATGGTGAATATTTCCTAACCTTTCATCTTATTTGCATGTCCTTGGGCACATGTTGGTAATGTACTCAGCAAAAAATATTTCGGCCAAATTAGTAACTCTGATGACTTTGCTTAACGATTGTAATATGAACTAGGCAGTGATTTTGTTGGTGTGTCGGCATTTGACGTGTGTAGACTTGAGTACGCAAGTGTGTTTAAATTACGATTTCCTGGGCGTTTATTGCCAGTACCAAAAATGAAGTACTACCGGTGCCATTTTTAAATCACACAACCTACTTACCACCATTCCTACATTTTTAAGGCACCGCATTATCAACAGAAAGCCTAGTTTGTCCTTTATGTTAATGTGAGGCGGACCTCAGAAAGAATCGTTTAATGTTAATTATTCACAATGTGTGATGATCAGCCAACCATTAGTAGTTTGTAAGGCTGTAGTTGTGGTCACTGTAGCCTTGATGCAAATCCTCATTTGCGCCACTTCCGTTACTGTCTTACAAATATTTTCAAGGGGTCTGGAAAAGCATTTGTGCTATTTTAAATTAGTTGCATGTTTTCCAAAGTTCACAGTTTGCAGATTAGGTCAATAATAATTGGCTTATAAGGTTAATTTAATCTTATCAAATTTCCTTAACAGACATTGCTTAAGGTACCCAGCATTGAATTGATTCACTCCGGATTACATTACTTTGTCCATGGCGCCAATCTTCTTCCAAGGGTGTGGTTTAGGCTGCAATAGGAGTGGGGGCGCTTAGATGAGAATGGAAGAAACACGTAAAAGTGATATACATAATTTACGAGTCCATAAATGGTGTACCACAAAGGGCATTACATTAGAAAGAAGCACACTAATGACCTACAAAATGACAGAAATATTGACTACGTTGACCTTATGAGACAAGGCCGTTCTCAAATATTTGCAAAGATTCATGCTGAATCGCACACAATCGAGTTAAGTCATATTTCAACAAAGATCTACCCTCTTACAACGAGCATGTAAACCCTCTTCAGAGTGACAGTTATGCAGTCATGTTAGCTTACTACATGCTTTAATAGCTAGCACCTTAAATAATGATACCAAAGCAAAGGAATAATTCCAGCTTCTGTTCTAAAGTGATCCACTCAACTCTAAGCCTCATACACCCAATTTTCTTTAAAGTCTGGATAAGTGCTTCTTTATAAATACACTCTAAATGAACGATTTCCAAACCCACGATCTAAAAATATTTGGGCATGAATTAAATATGCATTCCATAGCACATATATTATTAGTATTTTATTTAATCCGGTATGATTCATATCACTTTACAGTCTTTACCATGTTCTATTGAATACCTGCTGATAGCATAGTCAGCAAAAATAATCTCTCCCAACCACCTAACTCTAAAATCTCTTTACTCGAACATTACTGCAATGACTGATAAGCAATTTTTACCCCATCATTCAGCTTGTGTGGAAAGGGTAAGCATCCTTAACTGGAATGCGACTCAAGGTATTAATGTAAATACACAGGCAGTAAAAATAAGTGCCGTTGGGTAGTTTAATTAGTCTATATGTCTTGGGTCGTTAATTTTTCTATTTCATTAACAATGACTGCTTTAATTTAAACCGGTTTGTGGTTGACTCAAATAAAAGTACGGTGATGTGTCTGCTAAAATGTTGAAGCTCGCTTAGGATGTTTCTCTTTTAAGCCAAAGATGTGGCTGTCAAACTGAAGCTGTAAGTGTTTCGTGGGTGGCATCCTCTTGGGACCAGGTAAGGCACTCTCCTCGGAGCCAGACAGTTGAAATGTTGACAGCGGAAGAAGTACATCATAAGCCAAAAATATGACATTGATTTTGTGGGACAGTGAACAATAGCAAATCAAAAATGATTTAAGTGTTGGTTCACTATATTAACCCCACTCGGTTGTTTAAGTCTTAGTAAAATAACTAAATATTGTTTGGTTAATTCGAAATATGAACAGTTAAACTGCTTTAAAGATTATTACCTGCCATTATGAAATATTCTTTAACCTCTAATACAACTCTACTGGGGATGCCTGCAACCTTGGAAGCACCTTCCTGTTTTACCTAATTACTAATCCCATAACATTTTAGATAACCATGATCTCGTTCACATCATCCTCTTTGAAACATGTCCAGCAGAGATATACAATCGCTGGCCAAGATCAATCAAGTGCTGTAGGTAAGTGAAATTGAAGGCAATGACAGAAGCTGGCTCATTCTCAGTCAGTCCCTGCTGCCTTGTCATCAGGTGCGTACCCACTGTCAGTACCCCCTTAGCTTACTTATAAATTTAGTAAAAACATCTGCTTTGAAGTTTTCACCTATTCCTCATCCTGCTGGGAGCTTGAGAAGATTCAGATAGCAGGCGCATGAGAATATCAATCTACAACTATTGGCGGGTCAGCTTACAACAGTTTCAATCTAATGACTTGGTGTGATGTGATAAAATGATGAGGTATGAATGAGTTGATAGAGTCAATATAAAGAACGTCAGGGTGTTATGAATTAGGGACTGACTGTGTCTGCATAGTGATGTAAATCATTTCAATGACATATTTTCTGGTAATGTGAATCACTTTAGGGCAAATGAAACTTTTTTGAAAAAGCATAACGCTAAAATTGTGGCCCTTCCTGTTTACTCAGTCCTTAATCCAGCTTGCATTCGTGAAGGTGGGACGGGCCATCAATACACAATCAATTTGTACCCTCCTTCTTTCCCAATAGCCATCTAAGTTTTTAACTATTTGTCCATTTACTAGCAAAAGTTAGGTTTAAAAAATTTTACAACCATCGTAATTGGCAAATTTTTTGCATTTTATTTTGCATTTTAATAAGAATTTGCCGATTTGAGCATATGGATATTTAAGGTCTGGTGGTATGAGTTGGAAGAAAGTAACATACAATCTATAATGAGTTTACAGGCATGTAGTTATTACTCCTAATGCTTAAAAAGAAGTTTCTACACCCACCTTACTGAAACAGGATTTTCATGCCATGGGATATAAAAACCGAGTCAAGTTAGGGTTAACGCAACTGCACCAACAAATCGGCCACTTTATTTACCTAATTTAACAGTGATTAGTAAGGTGTTTAGGTGAATTTTCTGTTTTAAATAAGGCAATTTAAATTAACGAGTAATGATCCGCCACCCATAACCTTGATGAGATTTATGTATCATACCTGTTGTTATAAACTTCTCAAAAGATAGGTAAAATAAGGGGTGAGCCGATCTTATTGGTCCTTTATAAGAGTTCTCTTGAATGGACTTATCAATAAAAGCATATATTTTTAGAATACTATAAAATTTTTCATCTGCTTTTAGCTTCTAAGATATTCTTAAATTTTTTATATGTGTAGCTGCCAAAGTGTCTAATGTGACTTTTCAAGTCTTTAATTGTCCAAAATAGGTGACCTATTAAGGATATGTCACTTGAAAGTGGAACTTAAATTCTACTGCTGTATCATTGTAAGTTCTCTCATTTTTACGTGAAGTATAAGAGTCAATTTAGGAAAAGTTTGATATTGCAACACAAAGGTGCGTAGAATAGTACACCTCACATAAGTCTCTTAAAGATCTGCAAACATGCAGATGGACCGCCATTGTGTATGACATAACGCCCAACTCTACCCAGAGTGCGCAAAAGCGGAACAGGCCCATGTCTAATTTTAACCAAAAAATACGCGTAATTCCATGAGCATTTCGATGCGAAATTGTAGACATCAAACCTATAACTGTGGTATATTGACAAAAAAAGTTAATGGTGAATTAAGCCATTTTTTCATTTTTCATGGAATAAGCTGGATTTGAGGAAAATGATTCATCACCTGAATTTATTTTAGTGGTTTTGGAAATAAAGAGAAAGGTTAGCAAAGACTTTTGGGTTATCAAACCTTTACCGCATCTGCGGGTAGAATTGTGGATTAATGGACAGTGTTAAAAATGCAACAAAAATGTAGGCAGCAGGAAATTGAGCTGATGTAGATGAAGGCATTACAATTAATAAGGTGGTTTGTACGTCTGTACGAAAAGTGAATAGGATACGAAATATATAATGTGTAATGCATTCTCGAAACCCAACATTATCAAGGTGAAAAGAAATAGGCAGAGATGGTGATCTTGATACTCCGGTATTTCCACCGGATCCTGCTTGCTACTTCCCCTGTGCCACCTCAAGTGCCAAACGTTACGCCATGCATACTTTTAGATGTAGAAAGAGCAGTTCTTGACTCTCATAAATCATTCAAGTACCCACTTAATCACATATAGCTGATAAATATAGATAGGTTAATTCACCTTTGATCTAATATTAACCATAGATCGGGGATGTCTTCTAAAATATTAAAAATCCGTTCTAATTTTACAAATTAATGTTAAATGTTTGTGGCAAAATAATTTTGATCAAAATAAAGTTAATGGTTACACTTCAATGCGATTCAATGGGGAGTGGCGAAGTCATTCTTCACTCAGGTGAAGATCATCCTTCTTTCCATTCCATTCACACCACTTGAAACAAAAACCTCTTGTCTGTAGACCTCGATTATGCCAAAGCTATTTCTTTTCTTTCTAGTTCATGATGTCTTTAAGAGCAAAATGATTATCAACTTCCCTGCTTTGAGAAATTTGACCAAATTCGGGAAATCCCTTTTAACATTAAAAGACATCGCAAGTCGCATGTATGCTGAACTTTGAAATGCCACGGATGGCGTCTTTTGTAAAACATAAATTTATAGAACGCATTATTCAAGACGAGAATTTGAAGTGGGCAGTGAATAAATGTCAATGTGTTGACTATACCTGAAAAGTGGCAGGACAGGATAATTAACAATTTAGTCGTCAAAAGCTGCTTTTACATGCATTTTAAATGCCACTTTAAACTTTTTATTATCTGCAAATCCATCCTTTGAGAATTTGGGGGCTGTCGAGCTCACAGAATGCAAATGACGTAAAAATCCTCGCAGGAAACAGCACTTCATGACTTGCGTCACCAGCATATCTACTACGCAGACGATTGGTAGAGCAGGGGTACAACCAGTTGCATTACACTAAAGAGGCCATGGAAAGTGGGCAATATCCTAGTTAAGATAAATCAAATTGCTCCATTTCTCTTAATATGGCAATCTTTGATCTCTTAGTTCCGTATGTGGCTAATAAAATGAGAGACACACGTTTTCATGTTGTGTTTGGCTATGAGAAATATGAGTTTCATCTATAAAGGATACTTTCTAAATATTCAAACTAAGGGTATTTGAAAATGCTGATTTTTCTACAAACTTTTCGGACACTTAATCCTTACTGCTACCCATTCCGGCATTAGTAGTTATTCACAATCAAATATGCATTTTGTCATTTAAAGGAAAGCCCAATTCCAGCTTTGACATTAGCCTTAAAAATTTACTGATTAAATTTTTGAGTACATTACTCTGTCAGTTTTACGACATCACATATCAAATACTAGAGAATTTTTGTAAAACTGGCGTCTCTACTAGGTAACCGATACTGAAACGATTTTCAGCGCCGGCACTACTGCCACTTTAACTGCCACACTGAAAGATGACCTTGAAGCAGTTGGTACTGGTTCTTGCAAGAAACACTGATTCACTTCTACTTTGTTAAGGTCAACAGGGCAAAAATTTTACCGACAAGATGACAACAACCTTCATTATGGTTTCCACTGTAATTTGAGATTACCTCATGGATCTAACATAAATGGATGTGACGAAACTCACTAAAATTGAGAATGTACCTTAACCTCAGCAAAACTTAACGTAAACAGGCCATAAAGATATAAGACTTAAGGTAAATAAATAGGGACCTTTTTGCTGAATGAGCTGCTTGAGGAACTCAATCAAATAAGAGCTCAAGGATGGGTATGAGGTATGAAAGTAGGTATTTGTTTTTAAAAAATACATAAAACACCGTCACTACTGCTTAATCTTTAAATAAAATGTCCCTCAAATAGAACAGACCAATCTGCGCCAGGGTAGATATCGTGAATGCGCAGGCAAAGTTATGTCTTGAGGACTCGCACTTAACTCAGTCACATTGATGCTTGAATCAAATGACGCTTATCAATGAGATAGTCAGAAAAAACAACAGAATTCAGCAATAAATTAGTCGGCAATCTAACAAAGATATTACACCTTTATCTGTTTTTGTGAGGATAAAAAAATAGCCTCAAACTGAGTAGGGTAATGACGCAACAGAATTATGAGCTGCTTCCTCTGCGTTTAATTTGATAAGGCCCTGTTTTAGTTTCTAGAATGAAATTTTGCTCAATAAATATGGTGTTAGGAGAAATGCAGCGTGCCCACCCGGTGCTTTTTTAAAAGACTTGGGTGTGCCGTACTATCCTACGCACTTTATGTTACAATATCGACTGCTGGTTTGCGAATTTTTAATGTTAGCTTTCGCATTGATGCATCCAAATATTTTACCTTTCATTTGCATTTGCTTAATTTATGAGATTAATAAAAGATTACTGTGGGTTTTGATGCAGTGCGATTTTATAATTATAACAAGAAAAGACTTCCTAAATATGGTAAATTAAAACCATTATGTGGCGCACTTAGAGGTATCCGCCATAGTAATATTTAAGATACTGGGCCTCAGGACTCCTGTGGTAGTTCGTTTACTTAATTCCTCGAAAGGTGATTTTGGAGATTAAATAAATGTTTGGAAAATTTGAAAAAGCGTTTTGCGATGGTGATGAGACAGATTGTAACCAATGCAAGGGAAGACTTCAGGAAATCGATTACGATCATGAATTGACAGACTTTGATGCAGCAATTTTTAGCCAGTTTTACTGTTCTCTAAATTAGAAACAGAATACACATTAGTTCCGACTAAATTGATAAGGGGCGAAAGCACCATGAACAACCTTTTGTCGTGTGTAGCCTAAGGGATTATTAAACAAGTTATTTCCTTACAGCGGCTGGGACTACAGTTTGTAGAAGTCATGCAGTTGGGCCCCACAAGCTGCATGCGTCAAGAAATTAAAATGGTTTATTTTGCAGAGAGCGCTGATTTCAAATTGGCTGTTGATGATGATAAAGGCTTTTCTATGCTCCTGCTTCAAACAATCCACGTACTTTCAATGTCACACCCTTCGACACCTCTTCATTAAGAGCAGACTACGCCAGCTTAGCTTGTGATGCACAGCATCCGCTGTTTTTCACTGTAAAATTTTTCTCACCAAGGTCAGACAGTTACAGCTCAGATAGGTTCAAGTGGTGGAAGGCGATGCATCAGGAGTGCTTGGGAGGATGTGCGTTCCCCTAATCCTAGCGAAGCATTCAACCAGTTGCCAAAACAATGAGTCTCTTCTTACCAAGAAGGGCAAGACCAAATTCCGACACCACAGCTAAGCTTCCTTGAGGCAGAAAACTCCATACTGCTTAGTGTGACGAAATGTTAAAGACATTTCCTCATCTTCAATCTTATCCCCTAAAAGCTGCAATGATGTTTCTACCATGTCCAATCAAATATCAGCTTCTCTTTCCATTGAGCAGCTGTATCTTCTCATCCAGTTTTCCGGTAGTTGTGAATTGAAGTAGAATAAAAGTGGTTAGATTTTTCAATTTCGGAATATAAGCTTTAGATAAATTATTTTAAGGGGTTTGGAATAGAAAACCCTTTAACCGGCTCAAATGAGTATGAATGGGGGTGAGTCAATGCGCGGGCGCCTGGCAGCATGAGAGCTGAGACTGCTTGAGCGTGAGAATGCATTTGAGTTAATGATTTGATTCATGCGAACTTATAGTTTCCAATTTGCTCTGTGACTGAAGTGGTTGTGGGTATGGTACCTAATGAACGATTGAGCTAAAGCGTTAAATATCAACCCTAAAATACCAGAATGTTAGGATTTGTTCCTATAAGTAGAGTAACATACATGAAGCTTATTGTGTTTTAACCAGGATTACACTAAATAGGCAATATTATGATTTCGAGAATGGACATTAATTTCACAAATAACATGCCTAATTTTTGAATTTTGATTCCGAATATGCAAGTAGCTTTGATTTTGTTTTATTTCAGGCATGCAGCTTAAACATTCGTTTCTTCTGCCCATTAACTCCTCATGTTTTGTTTCTCTAAAAACGGATTTACAAATCCAAGTCTGGAGTTTTCCTAAAATCGCAAAGTTGCGCTGACTGCTCTGCTAAGGACGATAGACCCCTTAAAGCGTGACATAACATGACTTACTTGACCCAGTGCTGCATATGACTGCCGAATTTATATGTAAATTAGCTTCACAAGTATAACAACAAATTGCGCATACATGCATAATGCGAAGTTATCAGACTGTCTGCATCTACAGTCGTAAAAATTTTTCTGAAATTAACGTTTTTTTAAGAAGTTATAGAAAAGTGGTCGTTGTGTCTACCCTTGACCTGATTCTTGATAGCCTAAAATTAAATAAAATGTGCATTGGAAATGGGGTAACGAGTGTATTTTTCATTGTTGCCTATCCTCAGGCATTAGTGGTTAGGAGTTGCTACTCCAATTTATTGTTAGCAACTTCACAAATTCGTGGGCAGCACGTAATCGACAACAAAAATTCATTTTTACCCCCACATTATTTGGAAGAGGACCAGAATCTTAAACAATACACTGACACTGCATTCGGTGGCCTTCCTGCATGAGGATGAAACAATGCTTTCTTCCTCCCCCAGTGCCGAGCATAAGGTCATCCCTCGAGGTAGTTTTGTAACATTGTGAAAAATAGGTCATATACGTTCTGGTTAAAACGGGACACTTACGCCACTGACATGGTTTAGTTTTCCAGAAAAAAAAACTACTTAATTAGCATCTCATTCAATAAATGCAGCCTGTACCATCAAAATTAACACATAGAGCCGTCAGTTTGACCATACTATCAATGCTAGCAAAAATATTTTTACACAAGCATTCAGCATTAAAAAGGTTTTTAGATTTAATCATAGCTAGCAATGTGTCTACTCGCAGTCCTTCATACTACACATGATTGAACATGAAAGGTTTAATCTAGATGAAAATCATTACATTTTACGTCACTAGGCCTAGGAAGATATGGACTTACAAGCAAACGTAATGCGCATGGATTGCTGCACTTACTGCGATGGCGATAGCAACAGTTGAAAAGAGTTGCGAGATTCTCCTGGGATATAAAATATAGCATGCTCAACGAAATCTTAGTCTGACGGAAGCAAACTCACTGTTAACAAGTGACTGGCCATATCATCTTTGCGATTTCTCTTTACTTATGGTGTCAAGTTCTTTTGGGCCTCAACTTTGTGGAAGAGATTGTAGCTAGTTTAACTCTGAATAGCCTTCAAGACCAAATCAACTATTCTTCTCGATATAGTTCAATGCAATAACTTATTACAATTTGCGGAAATTTATTTATTTTGGACTATCATTTATGCGCATGAACTAAAAAGTACGGACAAATGTGCTAATTCCCCGGGTGCAGGACATAATTCCGTAAATTCTACCATTCTTCTATTGTGCATCACGATATGATGCCTGGCTGACTGCTCTAGGAATCAAAATTTCCTAAATTTTAAAGCAGCTAATGAATTACTAGAGCGTCTTATATGTAATCCGAACAAGGTGATACATGCGACAGCAGCTTGGATCTTGAGTAGCAAATAGCGTACACTATTCAATCTCGTTAATGAGGCGTTTGACGAAGCCTTAGATACAATATCTTCTGAAAGATTCTATTTTCCTTAAATGATGGCGAATCATGCATTGATAACGACGGGAATAGTAGGCTGGATTAAAGACTTAAGACTCACTTAATATAGATATTTAATCATATTTAATGCCGAATCATTTGCATTTAACACATTTGTGCTCTCTGCGAAAGTGGATTTGAAGCATGGATCCTTTTAGTAATTTAGATTTGCGAAATTAAATAAGTGAAGTTTACCTCTCTGAAATGTAACAATGTCAGTCCTATCTTTTCTTATTTCCAATAAAAGTTTACAACCTACTTTAAGTCCTCAACGCCACCGATCATGGCAAACTGGCAAGTGGAAACTTGAATTCACTCGGAAGTATCGAATGCCTTTGATCGGATTCTCTGCTCCATTTACTGGGCTGATAGACCGCATCACTTTTTATGCAACTATGTATTTATTTCCCACTACCTCGGCCTTGGTTATTTGCTGCTACACCGCCACGAAGTTGGTAGTAGCCAAGGGTTTTACTTCTGTTTAGGCCAGTAAATTTTGATGTGGTTTTTTAAATACGCTTAGAACCTACTATCTTACTTTAAAATCCCTTGCCTTTCAAATTTTATTCATTTTGCATAAAGTACACTAAACGCAGTAATTGTAAGCGAAACATAGTTGTGTGAAATATCGCTGATGGAAGGAACGCCAGTAAATCATTGCCTCATGAAGCCGGTAAAAGGAGGCGAGTTTAAAGGACGTCTGTTGGTTTCACTGGGCAAACAGCAGTTGATTGTTAGGACGGTCTTTTTAGTTCTTAAAATTTTTTTTGTAATCATTTAACCTTGTAATTAAAATATTCCTCTTTTTATACGCAGGCACATAATACCTGGTCTCTTAGCAAACGATTTATTTATGAGCGCTATATCACGGTAAAAAGTGGTTGTAATAAAAAGTATAGACCCTTTGTTTCTAATCTTTACATAATTTAATTTATTTGTGATTAAAAAAATTCTTAAACCTGTTAAAGGCAACTTTTCCTCAATCTTGCCACTAACTTTACCTTTATATTTGATAGGAAGCAGAAAAGGTTTTGCATGACTGTATATGGCATTTATTAGTAGCTAGGTGTTGCTTCAAACCACAAATGGGTATTGACGAAAGAAGTGGTATTAAAATGCTTGATAAAATTTAACCTAAAATAGACAAGAGGTGAAGTAATGATACTTTGACGAAGTCTTCCGCAAGTCGCGTAAATTATAACCAAAAATTACTGCCCTTCTCAGTTGGGATTAAATGCACCCCCATGGTTTTAACTTTTAACCAAATTTACTTAAACCACCAACTGCTCGGCACTTTCCAACATTTTCTTGCATGAGATTCAGGCTTTCCATATTGTGCACCATTGCAATTTTTTATAAATATTTCACCATCCATCACGCCTCCTCAGCATAAACACAAGTTTATTAAAAGTGACATTTAGATTTGTCCTGGAAACATAGGACAGGTCATTAAGAGAGCACCGCTCATGTGCATAAAAAGTCGGCTCAAAGGTGCAAATTGAGAAATTATGATGTTTTGGTCTTAGCAATTTTAACAATAACCTAATTTAAAGGTGATCATTTACAAAACGATATCTGCTGCTCTACTGTTTTAACGACCTCAGTGTGATGACAAATATCGTAGAAGAGGAAGATGGCTTGAAAAGGTGGTGTTTGATTCGTAGGGAGTAGCCTACCTTCAAAAAAATCGCAACTTCAATGCGTCATCAGGGCTAACGAATCTCCTCCTATCTTACCTTACCTTCACCTTTGGATCTCCCCTTTCCTGGTTGTCATCGTCCGTCCATCCATCCACGTAGTGGCAAAATGAGAATAATTTACAGCTATTTAACAATGGGGGTTGGCATAGCAATACCTCTGTGCAATGTGCATGTAGCAATGCATTCAGAGTGAAATATTCCACTATCGGGAATTTCACTATTGTCTAAATGAGGGCGAATGGCCGTATAGTTTTATTCTAAGAAAGGCATGGAAATAGTCATTTTTAGACAAAGATTATAAATTATTCCTTCCACAAGATGTGAAAAAGAAAAAAACATCAGCCATGCACTTACTAAGCACTGTAAAATTTGGAGTGCTTTTCTTCTGTGAAAAGATTTTGAAGCCAGTCTATAACCAATAAGTACTAAATTCTGTATACTTTTAAAGTACTCCAAAGCAAAATATTAGAAATAAGTATTTCCTTAAAATACAGCTGATGCACCAGATTGATGAATGCTTGTCATTTGACGACTTCCATTAAAACTTGAAAATCTCGGTGGCATGATATCTGATTTTCCATTATCCAGGATACCCATGCCAGGGAGGACCATATCTTCATGGTCTACCTGGTTAGTATACCCTTCCCTCTGCATTTTCATCTGTCATATTATGCAGTTTTTTTGTTACAAGCACATATTACAGCTGCACTTATTCTGTCTGGACTATAAAGCTTCGGAAACGTCTGCATTCAAATATTGAGAGTCAGTCGTTGCATTGAAACAATTACATTAATCGGGCGGATAACAGAACAAGTATTTCGGATGATGTAGTTGCTTCCTTACTTTTGCTTTTCTTTAACCACAATCAGAGATTTGTATGCTTTTGTTTACTTTGATTTACGCAGCATTCAAGTAGCTGAAAATGCGAGTAATGCGTGATATGCGAAAAGTGCAATAAGTGTGTACTAAAAAAGGCATTTTCAGAAATACAAATCAATCCGAAAAAGTTTTAATTTCTAGGATCACCTAGAAAGGTTTTGTAGATTTTCAGAAATTGAAGTACACGGTTGGCGATTAAAATAGTTATTAAATAAGTCATTCTCACTTATTAGAACTTATTTAGTTTTGACTTGGCTTTTAGGATTTCAATGAATTATTTATTGCCAAAGTCCTTCTTGGGGGAATTTCAGGCATTATGACATAGATTTTGCCATATTTCACTGCGGCATTAGCATTTGCACCACAGAAATGGCTAATTAAACTACCATTGCTCAAAAACAAAACCCAATGCAGTTATTTTCAATACCTTGAAAACTATCAGGGTATGTTTTAACACTTTGAAATCAGCCAGTCCGATTACGAAACAATGGGGTGCAAATAGCTGAGAGAATTTCACAAGTGTCGTATAGTACCTTCCGATTTGTTGTACAAGACTAGCAACTTTCTTTTATATGTATTCAAGCAGTCCATAAAAGTATGAAGGCCACCAATTTAACAGGTTGTCGAAAAAGATGCTTAAGGCGCCACAATTCAGCCTAAAATGTTGTTAGTCGTAGAGCTATGCCATGGAATGGCTGATTAAGTTCAAGCTTGCAAAACATCTCCAATTCAACTTTTAAAAGGCATTCTTTAAACCAAGGGAAATTATTAGTAATTCTAAAAGCAAATATGGTCTTCTGAGCTAGTCATTTTTGCGGAAAATTCAAGAAAACAATAAAAATCTTGAATCATAATTTAGTGGCACTCGTTTAAACCGTTTGCGAAGTTTTTAGATTTCTGAAAGTGTTCTATAATCTGTTTTCCATGGCAGTAGTACCCAGCCATCTCTTAACGTCCAGTAGTGGGTTGTCTACATTGAGGTGATTTACTTGTAGCACCGGACCGGTGATAGCGATAAGTTACTCTGGTCATTACTTGTCCCCTTCCAGACCATGGCAAGGATATGGGACTTGATGGTCTCTCTCCCATGAGTCTTACAGATTGCACTCTTCCATTTGTTTGCCATTACTAGTGTTTTCCCTTGTTCTCCTTAGTCAATTTAAAACTCACTTAGGACCGAGTCAACGTAAGAATGCAGTGATTTCATACTCCCTCCGCATATCTAATGCTGAGCAGGCCTAAGGCAAAAAAAGCCACAAGAAGGAATGTGAACGATTGTTGCCTTTAATAATATCCTTCATTAACTAGCTACGACATAATTCATATTTCAAAATCACTTAGATTCAACCTCATTGCTTATAATTATAAAAAATTCAGCTATGTGGTGAGCAATTTAGCTAAAACTCAATTAAATGGTTGGCAAATGCCAATTTAGCAGGGGCCACTCTTCCATGCAAGGTAACCCTTTCAAATGCTGTCATAAATAGCAACAGAAAGTATACATTTGCACAGTTGTTTGTGGAATTTTCAAAAATTATTAGTTTTGGCAAATGAAAGCGTCATATTTTTTAACTTTAAACGATGTATTTTGTAGTATTTTAACCGTGCTAAATAAAGCACATTGAGGAGAGGTTTACTGTTTTGAGTTTATAAGAATTTAATTTCAGATTATGCGTTTACTTGTAAAAAAGATGGGATAATCTTTATTCTTATATAACAAAATAATTTAGCTGTTAAATAACCAAATCTGCATAAATGTATTCAAGAATATCAGAGATACACTGTTGAATCACACGTCTAAATGGATGGGAAAAGCAACTGAAGAAACGGAAATGGAATGCAGGATAGATTTGGATGCTTAGCAAACACTGCTACAAGAAACTTTGTTTAGTTTTATCTTTAGGCAGGCATTGTTTTTAAGTTACTAATGCTAAAATTTGGTGAATGTTAAGGTCTACTTCGACAGCTTTGAATTCAAAATTTGCCACCAACTATTTGAAAACACGATAAACATCAAAACTTTCCAAAAAATATTATTTATTTTTCAATTTTCTAATTAGATTTAGTACAAATTAGGTTTTTTGATTATCATGGCTCATTTACTACATAACTTCTCTGCCGATACCCATTTTATGCATCTATTAATCGAACTCTTCCATTCAAATGAAAGGAAACAAGTTATGAGATCTTTTAGGAAGAAGTCAACACTAAATTCGGAAATCTATGCGAATGAATTAGTAAGGCTGCCTTTCCATTGATATTATAATTCGGTAAAAAACGAAATAAAATCTAGTTACAAAGGAAAAGCCACTCAAAAATCCTTGGTGTCCGCTCTGGAAAAACCAAAAAAAAACAAAATTTTAAGTTTAACCGTTTGGTGTCCTAATAGAATTTTACATATACGGTACTTTAAATAATCTCTTTTGTTGTTCAAAAGGGTTGATGATTATAAAATCTACAGTTCGCGTTGTCCACTGGATGTAAATATAGAATTTATCTATTTACTCCAAAGGGATACAAGTCCGTGTATTTTTACAGTTCCACGTTTAATGCGGCGAAAACTTGGTAAGTTTTACTTGAATGACTATCATCAAAACAATGAGTAGGATGGGAATGAGGCAGAGTCCGTGCCATCACCGTGATCAAACTATCTATAACCTAGTTAAAACAGAGCAGAAGAAATGGCATTCATTGGCTTTGCTTAACGTTATACAGTATGAGGTGTCAAAATGGCAAGTAAGATTATGTTAGACTCGTTGTAATACACATGGAATAATATAGATATATAGATATAGATATACATATGTATTTGTAGCATTTTTGCTCGGAAATTTGGTTTAACTGCTGCAATAAAACAAATGACTGACATTTCTGATGCTTTTGAATCAAAGAGACAGAAGCCAAAGTGCAGTGCATATTTATCAATCGGTACGTAAAAGGAGACGTGACCATGGCTCTCAACTACGAGTCCACATGGATTCGAATCCACTTAAAAGACTAATCTTGAAGACCGTGATTTTTCGACTGCCGCATCCTTAACAATTTTTCAAGCTTTAAACAAAATCATTCATTTTCTATGTTCGCTTTTTTTATTTACCGAGACAATCTTAGTGAAATAAAGCCTACATGCTTCCAACATTCCTCTTTTGCGTAAGTGAAGGCTGAGGGCGCTGTTTGTTAGCAATGTTAAAATCTTTTGAGTGGAAGTACACTCCAGATTTTACGATGATCATAAATGACTCGTTGATTTCATCTTAAATTTTACCAAAGCATATCGTGGAGAAATCATTGTTTTGTAAATGGTGCTTCGCCTGTCAAACTTTGCTTTAATAAACTGCATCGTCACCCTCTCCCAATTGGGCAGCCATAGGTATCATAAAAGCAGACTAATTATTTACTCTGAAGGAATCGCTACATGGATACTACACATGGGTATTGCCATGCCAACTCCCATTGTTGAACAACTGCGAATTTTCTTTACATGGTATCATTTTGAGGAGGAATGAGCTCAAGCAACCATCGGGAGGAGAAGGCTGAGAGTGAAAGTAAGTAGAGGGAGGGTTTTTGATCCTGCTGACCCCGCTGTAGGTGAGAAGCGGACAGAGGTGCCCTCCATAGCTGATCTTACGTTACGGCTGGCAAAGGAGATTGCTGGCGGTCAACAAAATAATGACTCTTTGAATAAGTCGGACAGCACTCAGAATGCTCCTTCTGATTTACCGATTTTCTATACACCAATACCGAGTGATAAATACAAGTGTTGTGCGTGCGGTGAGGTTTTGAGGCGACCAGTAAAGTTTGTGGCCTGTGAACACTCCTGCTGCTCTACCTGCTACTCTGATATCATGTCGTAGGTGCACCTTTGTGCTGTGACTTTGATTGTAGGTCAACTGGACGTTGTCCAATAGATGGAAATGTACTGGAAAGAAGTGAAGTTACTGTAGATAAGCAGATGCAACGGGAATTAGATCATCTTGGAGTAAAATGCAACTACTTCGAGCAAGGATGTTCATGGACTGGGCTGGCAGTCGAGTTGCCTGATCATTTGGAAGAGTGTCAGTGTCGTCTGGTTCAATGCATATATAATTGCGGAGTGGAGTTTGAGGCGGGTTAAAATTTATTGCCTTTGTTAATGATATCATTTCTATATGCACTGTGGCAAACATCGTATGCTTTTCATCGGATCCTAACATCTGTTAGCACTAATTACCTTTTTAAACAAATTCGGGAGTTTTTAATTAACGGGATGGGTGCAGAATATTTCCGATTTTGGAGCGGGAGTTTGGTACATTTAAGAAAATTTGGTAATCGGAGTAATGCTTAAGTAGTGAGACATGTAGAACTGATGCGGTGGTCGAATTTTCTCTAAGACTCTCACTAAGCATTTAATTTCTTCGCATTTTATAGTTCTGAATGTAGTTTTTGTGCCTTGCTTAACGTTTATCATTAGAATCTCATTATAACGTAGGCTTCACTCGTCTAATCTTAGTGAAGAACAAATTTGGCAAGTCATAGAATACGGGTGGGTTATCCATTTTACTATGGAACTGACATAGTCGATGGAATGTTAATGCCAATGTCTGAGCAGGTACAAAAACGAGGCTTTTTTAGTCTACGCTTAATTTCTGGCTCTGTGAATATAGTTAGATAAATAGCAATGAAGATAGTAAAAAGGACTTTTCCTCATCTTACTCCATGCAACGCTACCGGAATGAGGATGTGCAATAACATTGCTGGGATTATTAGATACCTTATCATCTTATTCTTTGTCGCCTCTATTTCAAAGCAGGAAAAGTAGACATCTCAAACTCATTTTTTCCAGAAGTAACAAATCCTTCCTTACTTCATTTGTTTATGTGTATATTTAGCCACAGTGTTTTGCCATCGTAAAATGTAGTGCTTTTTTATTCCAGTCGAAAATTTCCACAAGATAAAAATCTTTATTTATTGTACAATTATTAATGGAAGTAAGACCATTATTCGCTGAATAATTCAAGGGCTGCTCAAAAACCTTTTAAGATCGTATTCGTAAAAAGTAGAGACTAATAAGGAATTTGTCCAACTACTCTTTCAGGTTCGTTTTATGGAGCAACACGTCACCGCTGACTGTCCACGTCGTCCTGTCGTATGTCAATTTTGTCAAGAAAAAATTGAAATGTACAATCAGCCGGCACACATGGAGATGTGCAAACGCTTCCCCATTCCGTGCCCTAACGGCTGCAGAAGAAAGGAATTACCACGCGAAGAATTGACGGCGCATCTAGAGGCTGGGTGTCCTCTACAGGTCATAAATTGTCCGTTTTCTGAACAAGGTTGCCAATTTCGCGGCAGGAAACGCCAAATTAGGGCTCATTTAGCCGATGAGTTGGTTTTGCACATACTACTACTGCGCGATGCCGTTCAGGGGTTTCATAACCTCTTGGATTTGCAAGTGAGTGTTCTATCGTTCCATTTATTGAGTAGATCTACATCAATCAACTCCGTTGCCTTCGTTAGTCTTTTCTCATTTAAGCATGGCGTGTTACACTGACCACGACAAACATCGTGGTCATCATTCTACTTCGATCCACACAAGCTGATAGGCTTTACTGAGATCTCCCCTGAGACAGGAGCGAAGATTATACAATGGCGTTCTATCAGTCTATCACTACGGCACATTTGGCAGACTTCAATGCTTCACATTTTAGGGACTCATCCGCCCTATATTGTTTTAGACGGGTTAGTGTTCTACAGCAAGTAAATTTTTATGCTCCGAACTGTTCATGAAACAGCAATATTGTGTCCCTTTAGGCGACTGGCAAAAGTTTAATGAGTCACGCCGCTGTTGAAATAAGATGCGTTAATAGCATTGAGAATGGCTGAAGAATTATAGACATGAAAACCCAGGCCTAAAGAGGGTTAGTAAGAGTGTGGACTTGAAGAATCTACATAGTTATTTTCTCAAACGATTTATTCAGGTGGTCATCCTGCTGCGCATCTTTTTGCTCACATAATTTTCCGGCCTAGCGAATCTCTTGGCCACTGTGTTATGTCGAGAGCTGCAAGTTGGTGGGATGCATGAAAATTGCCAAAAAATGGTGTCGATGTACGTGCAATCTCTTTTTGCTATGTCGAGAAGACATAGTGTATCTCCTATCAATCAGGAGGTAGCGACTTTCACTGGAAAACTACAACAAGGGCCCTTAGTGCTTGACATTAAAAGGTTTCTGCAGGCCAACGATATCACAAAGAAGTGTTTGTAGAATTTGTTTCACTTTCTTAACCACTTCCCACTACGGTATGTAACAAAAGCACAGAAGGCAACAGGGAATTGCGTTAAACCGAAAGCCACGCAAGCGACGTTAAAACGGGACCATGGGCCCTAAAAAGCTCGCACTGTTCTATTATGGGCCAAGTTCCATGTAACGTCAAAAGTACTGTCGCCCTACTAATAGCATTATTAGTAGACATTAAAATTAACTTTGTTATTTGCTTTGCAGGTTCAGGCGGTTCATGAGAGCCAGGCTGCGGTGAAGAAAATGCAGATGAAGTTACAGCGGTGTGAGGCATATTTTGAGCCATCTTTTGTCTGGAAAATCGACGGCTACAGGGAGAAATTCGAGGAGGCACAGCAAGGCCGCAAGACCAGTCTCTTCTCAAACCCTTTCTATAGCCACCGTCACGGTTACCGAGTGTGCTTATCCATTTGCCCGAATGGGGAGCAGCGCTACAGAGGAAGATACTTGTCGGTGTTCATTTGCATCTGTCGTGGTGAATACGACGCACTGCTGAGCTGGCCTTTCTCTTACCCTGTGAGTACTTTACCTCAGTGCATGTTTTCATCATATAGTACATCTTTATTGAGAATCACGTTTCAAAAGCTGTACTGAGTAAGTGAGAAAGTATATCAAGCCTCGAGTAACACAGAAAACATGCAAATTTTGTCTTGTGAGCGAATAAACTTAAGACCCCAGTGGTGGTAAAGACGTCAAATTACACCCAATGAAAAAAATATACGGTCCAGCACCTAATTAAATATCTGAAAATGGGGTTCATAGTAAAAAAGGGAGATGACTATGTCATTCTGTTCGTCTTATTTGTTTTGACTTCCGGATTCACCTAATATATTACTAAGAAGGTCGACATCGATTAAACGTCAGTGATATCTCCAAAGTGCCTATATAAGTTAAGTGAGCCGGACAGAGTTTTGACTCACTGTTAAGTATAAAAAATATATGAGGGAGCCCACGCGGTTCATGCAGTTTTGTGTTTATCACTATATGCTCTTCTTACCCGATTTCACATTGACGGTATTTGGCAAAAGCATATCTTTGGACAAAGGTATTGCTTAGATGAGTGCTTTAAATTACCTTTAATGCAAATTAGGGATTTCGCAACGTTTAGAGTTTCCTTGATGCATTTCGTTTGCATTGACTTCAAATGTGAATCGAAATTTTTTTAAACTCTCAGTTTAAAATGGCAGAAGATGTCATCTTGGATCATGAGTTTTCCAAAATTGTAGCCGTCTTATGGCTTAACTGGTGAGTTTGCAGAGAAGTCTCATGAGCTTTGGATCATTTGAACACTGTACTAACGATATAAGCATCCTCTTGCGGTTTTGTACATCAAATAAACCTTCCCTGACTCCTTTGAAACACCGCTACATATATTGAAATTATACTCAGACAAATGTTCCTCTCTGTAAAGTTTTAAACGACTGACCAAAGGTGACTTATTGTTCACTGAAATGACTAGAAATGGTAAAATTGTCGAGAGGCTCGTATTATCAGGCTTCGTTTTTGTATCCTAGTAGCCGACTTCATTCTTCAGTAATGATATTACCATAAGTTTACTTTTATATGGGTCTAGAATCCACGGATGGATCTGGTCAAGGCAGATTATCCTCAAGCGGCACTAACACGGGTTTGCTGATTCTGATATAGTCACGGAGAATTGGCATTGGGCAGTGCCTTTAGGTGATAAAAAGAAGTGTTGTTACGGAATTGCCTCTTCCATTACGCTGAGTTAGACTATTAGTAAGTAAACGATAGGAACAAACACATGTAAATTCTAAAATATGTAATCGACGTGTCCTTTGAGCCACACTGCCAAAAAAGGGTGCGAATCTCACCTCAAAGTGAAAAGTCCACGTGGTTGAATGCAGGTCGAAACGACTGTCGAATCACTACAGTTTCGTAGTGTCCTTTCTGCTTTATGATAATTGAGTTTGAAACAAGTTTAAGGTTTCCCATACATATCCAAAAAAAGCAAATTTGGTCTTTACGGAATTTGAAAGTTTATATCACCGAGTCCATTTATCAGTGCCATCCGTGCGCAGCCGCTACTCTTAGCCGCAGTGTTTCCGTCGAAGCAGTGATGTTGCCAAATCCCATAGTTGTTATAACTTACTTGAAAAACTATTTATATATCCTGCTGCCATCTCTACTCTCCAGATAACGCTAAAGCTGTTGGATCAGAATATTGACCCGGGTATGCGACAAGACCATGTGGTGACCATTCGTCCCAACCCCATACCCAGCAACAACGCCTACCTCAAACGGCCCTCAAGTGAGCGCAATCAGTGCTTCGGATCGCCAAGGTTCCTCGAGCTGGACCAGCTGCATTCGCGTGACTTTGTGGTGGACAATACACTCTATATCAAGGCCATCTTTGACATCAATGCGTAGATAAGAGGACAGAAGTGGGACTGTGGAAATAGGTTAACTTTGAATCAGTGTTCTAAATATATGGTTCAATTGTCTTATTCATCCCTCTGTCCAGTACTACCTGCTAGAGTCTCCTTGAAGTGCAATTTGGGAAACCTTAATGTTAAGGTTTTTGTTTTGAGATTTGATCAAAGTAGGCTGTAAAGGTAACTAGCGTTGGTGAGCTATTGTTAATGTTGACAGGCTCATGGATAATTTAACAAAGCACTAAGCGTGGTGTTTCGAAGGTTTAAGTAAAATCAGGAAGCTTTTTGACTTGTGCCTCGGTAACTTGTTTGGCACTAAAGCTACATCTATTTTCAGGAAGCCTTCAGTTAGTTTAAACAGAAGTCCAAGGGTCTATGATATCTTTTTTTTGGAATAATTTGATGAAGTTCCAAATGTAAGATACTATACTTTCAAGGTGGAAGAGTCAGAGAAGCAAATGTTAGAATTGACACCACCAAGCGATTTTCACCTCTTCGCTACCGAGTCAGGCATGCAGCCTGAAAAGAAACAGAATTGTGCTAAAATAAGTAATGCCACTGATGATCAACTCCTGCAATTCAGTCACCGGTGAACGATTGCAGACTGTATTATTTACATCTGGATGTCTGCACTGACAGAAATGTCTTAAGAAAAACCGGCGCCAGTTTTAATTATCACCAGCTTTTTTAGACCAAAAACGGTTTTTGACAACGAGCCAGTGATAATATCAGGATGTCAGTTGCAACTGGCCCGGTGATGCTAAAACAAGGGACCTGAACGGGTTTGAATATGACCTTGAAGTAAATGAACGATGAGAAACGTACAAAAAGACCAAAGGACACATTAAAATAGACCGGTAATTTAATTTACGATCTTAGAAGTCAACTATGACGTTGAAATCTAAAAAAAAGGAGATATATGAGACCATGACATGATCCAGCTTCAAGCCGGTGGTTTCAAAAAATGAATTTATTGGCCACTCCGTCTATTGTTATCCTTCAGTGGCCTTACAATCGGAATTTAACAGAACAATATAGAATAAAGATTGCATTGAATGCGTTGGGTCTTGGTAAACAAGCACGAAAACTACTTTCCTTCACCTAAATGTGGTTTGCCTGTTTCGTTAAGGTGCCAACATCTTCAGGCATTAAGTCTATGGTGTTCTGAATGCGATTTCAGTGACTCCTTGAGGACCTCCAAAATGGAAGATGAACTAAGAGTTTGTCAATTTTTAAAATCAGGACTTAAGATCGACAAAAAGATGTCCCTTTACCTGTTATGCATGACATTTTCCAATGCTAATCAATAAACGAAGTACTAAGTATTTTGTTGGTTATATACAGGATATAGTGTTCTATGCTATGGGAGGGTAAATTGGGAGTGCCAGTATCGACCACCGCTGCTGTTACCACCAGCGATGACCATCTCATTCCTTTTTAATGTCTACCCTAAAGCTTCATTGAGACCTTTGTAAGTATCCTACCTCCACAAAATTCTCCTTTTTCCTAAAAATACATCCAATATTTGATGATTAACATTAGTTATCGTTTTGCCGTTATGAACATTAGAAACCAATAAATTGTGTGATTAATTTTTGTCGCACAACGTTCTCATGGTACAATAACTTGAGATGCCTTTATATTAAAGTGAAGATAAATGAAGTCGACTACATTTTTGGAGATTAGCCAAAGCTCGTATGAAAACTCAAGCCAGTGGCTAAGCTAGCTTAATTATATGATTACAAACAATGCTAATTTAGCGCAAAAATTACTTCTCAAAGGTAATGAATCTGTCTCCATACCACCCTTGAGATGGTATGCACGTAATAGCAGACGTATTAAAAACCGTTCACAGTTTCACAATGCATTCGTCCAAAAAAGAAAGCATCGCCGTATGATAAATTGAGAAGTGCGTAAAAATAGGTGTCAGTGTGCTAAACTGTCAAATTTAATGTGACCTTAGTGGAAAAGGAGGTTATTTTGCAATTTACAAGGTGTAAAATGCACCCCTTTCCTTCGTGCATTAACCTGGTTTACTAAGGCCTAAAAATTGGTTGCTACGCTTCCATACACAGTAAAGCAGTCAAATAAAAAGCTAAAATGTGCACATCACAGCTAGATAAATTCAAAAATAGCTCTGGCAAGGGATATTTGTACATTGTTAAGTATTGTGTGCTCTAGACGAATATGGTTCTTTTAAAACTATTTTAAATTTGCGAGGAATCTGACTATCTCGTACTTTAAACCATTTGATTAATAATGGGTATATTTGGGTGTAAAAAGCCACAAAAATTTTTAATTTCAAATGCGAATCTTGAATGCATTAAGCAGATCCCAATGTTACGATCCATAAATATGGTAACCTTCTATAATTTTGTTTAGTTCCCAGTATGCTAGTCTGTCCTGTTGAAAACTGAAAATCGGGAAATCATTAATTGCAGATCAAATTTTAGTTGATGTTTTTGATCTTCCATTTCTAAAAGAAGACTAGCACCTTGGAAAAGTATTTCATAAAGAGTTTTTGGAGATCAAGGGAAAAACGTCGCAGAAGATAATACTCTACAGCAGTTTTAAAAGATCTTTTACAAACGCTTAGGATGGTCGAGACCCTATGGCACTGAGTTTGCAAGTCAGCCGTGTGGGACTGCAAAGACGGAGTTGCTAAATATCACTTTCTTACATCTATCATCCAGTCACACTTAATCATTTTAATAAATTGCCCTGCGCCTGCTGGTGGGGACCTACGGTACCCGTTTCCTATCTACCAGCAGCCCATGTAAGCTTTGACGTTTTCCTGACACCTCCAATAGCTTTGGTAGGGTATCCAGTTGCTAAGACCATTTCCTTAGCAAACGCTAAGTAATTCACGTACGTGATGCAGCTTAATTTTCTTAAAATGGTTGTGACTTCTAGCTCACACCTTGAAACTTTCGTCTTTATTTTTACTGTCACCTTGAAGGGTCATTCAAAAATTGTGCCACCTTAGTCTCAGGCTATTAGCTGGCTAAAAGTAAATGCGCCAATCTTTGATTAAAATGATTTTATTTAAACCAAACCAGTCTTTATTAGTGCTAGAGGTTTGAAGTGTTTCTTGGGCTTTGGGAAAATAAAATGAAACGTAAGAGTCAGGAGGAGGCTTTGGTTGAGACCACCTTGATATGCATCTACTATTTAGTCATTAAACACAAATAATATGATGGTGTTAGGATGTAAATGTTTTAGCTACGACAGTCGGCCTTATTATTTCAACTGTAGAGACTCATTTCAGTCATATTTTTATTTGTAATGAAGGGCATTTTATATATATTCGCTGGATATTCATTTAAGGCTTACAGTTTTCAATATTTCCATCAAGGATTTGGTAAATGTCTTGAACTATTACTTGGCTTGTGGAAAGACAGTTCCTATTTAGATAGATTTGGCTCACGGAAATGAAGCGTTGCAACATTTACAGCATTGACAGAGTGTGCCAATGCCAGTATTTCACATGTAACTTTCTAAAAAGCAGTCGTTTTACTAACTATCAATTTCATCGATCAACTCTTTCCACGGCATTGCATTTATATTCAGAAATAGCACTATTTTTAAGTACAAATTTCATTTTAAAAGTAAAATAGATGAAATAAAGCAAAAAAAATTAATGAGTAAGTATTTGGTATAAAGTAGGTGCGCGGAAAGACTTTGAAACAGTCAAAAAATTTAAATAGGGGGAAGTTAAGAGCCAGGACTTATGAGCTGATCAAAAGTTGTTTGGAAATATAACTTTGCATACTATTGACAATCCATAAGTAACTTATCTCACTTCATTTAAAAAAGCGACGCTCTTCCTGATAGAGTATGTGTGCCTAAAATTTCGAATATATGTATGTGCGCAATTTTTTTTCTGTTGTCAGAGCTGAATGCGCGTATACCTTTAAAGGTGTCTGCACGACCGTATACACTGACAAAAAGTCTAAAATGCAGTTTTGCTTTGAAGAATTGAGTAAAACCTAATTTTTATTGTCCATTTGGGCAGTGAAATGCAGTAATCAAAAAATATCAGAGCACAAATGTCAATAAGTGCACAGTGCGCACTTTCAAGGTGCACTAAATACAAATGTGCTGTCCAAAGCTCTTTTGATTTTTCCCAGGATAATACCCTGACTTTTAAAAGTTGAACGAATTTCCCAGTAGTATGCCTCGTAATCTCTAAACAAACACAATGGTGTGAGATGTTTCAAAACCTTCAGAAATATAAAGACAAATGAACGATTTGCCATAAACGTAGGATTTGAAGCATGTGGTCATAAAGGTTCGTAATCGAAGATCTCATTTTCATTTCTCAAGGCAACATCACAACCAGAATTGTTCACGGAGAATTTCTTCTCGAAGGCCAAAAAAATTACGGTAGAAGTCTTAAAAGAATTAGCCTAGGCAAGCCGATTAGTCAAATGAAATTTTTTATTTTTAAGAAATGAAGGGAAACAAGGCTTTGCGCTAGATACCGCAGAAACTTGAACCTTAAGAAGGTGTCATACCATACTTAAGAGTGACACAGGCAGGAGTTGTCCCACCTCAGCCGCAGTCTAATCTTTGTTAATATTACTCGAAATGATAAGCATCACTTCTTTAGGCAATGGACAGTCCCCCATCAAATGTGAGCTGGGACTCACAACTTGAAAGAAAGGCGATGGATCATACGACCTAGACGAAGCACAGGAAACTAAAAAATCAGTTGATGGACGAGGGCAATACAATTTCTTGTGGTTTGTTCAAAACATTACCAACTTACGCTGAAATTGGATCTTCTCGAATTTCTCTTAAAATGTAACATTTTGAAGCTTCTTAATTGTTTTAGTGTGTGTCAAATGATTGCCTAGCTAGAAACAATATCATACTAACATCCAGAACAGGTGAGCTCCCTGCAAAAGGAGGCACTTTTACTTCTAGTTCGAAATATTTCACAATAATTACAGACGAAACAAGTAAACCTAATAAGAAATCATATTTCTTTTATTATTTTTTTAAGAAAATGTTCTCAAGTCTTGACTAATCTCTTGTTTTCAACCAAGAATATGATTGCAGAGCAGATCCATATTATTATCGATTCCGGTTTACTGCCTCGGCCCCTTTAATACCCACAAGTCTTTGGTATAAATTTTGGGGTTGCTAAAGGTAGATTTTGGTCTACCTTTTAAAAATATTTTCTCTCACCCCCATTTAGCACTGTTTTTGAATATTTTTTAATCCACTACCATTTCCATTACCCAAAAGTCCTGCTATTATTAAATAAAATGCATCCCTTAAAATATGGAATATTTTACAACTCAAAAAACATCAAGAAATAGCTTCAATGCTTAGCAAGGAACGCAAAGTCAGCTTCTGTATTGAGTCGCATGACTTGCCGGGATTCCCCCTCCAGGACCCAGCTACCGGAAGTTATCCAAAACACGGCATAAATTTTGGTAACCATTGTCGAAGCAAGGGGAACGGAAGTACCATTTGAACGTTTACCACTAATCGTCCCGAGGTGGTTGGCATATCTTTGAGGACTTTGTAGTGCTTAAAACAGGGATCGCCATGTCAGGGCACTCTTACGCCGACTCGATTTAAAAGAACTATCACAAAAGTGACGATTTTTGATGTTTTGTGCAATTAAAGCTTCACGCCTAAACGATTTTGTGGTACAGAACTTTGAACTGCAGTTACAGTAGGATTTTGACAATTACTGATTTTACTTAACTAGTTGGTACCAAATATGATCTAAAATATTTTCTTTTGATTCTCTAGCTTCTTATCTCTGTGGCCAAAAAATCAAAAATTCAAGTTCAGTAGATGACGTCCGATGGCGAGTTGTGCGTACACGTTATTATAATCTTTGTACTTTTTATATTTGTTTGGAAATAAAATTTATCTAACACGGAAATGTTCATCTTAAGGCCTCTTCTCCTATACTTTAAATAACTGCATTTTTAAGGAGGATCAAACCCCACTGAGGTTCTCAAGGGTAGTTTCTGCTCTTAAGAGCAAACCATTGGCTTTGTTTCACGATGTTAACATTGAAATGTCAAATACGAAAGTGTTTGAAATCATCTGACAGTACAGGGTGGAATCTAGAAGGAGAATTACAATAATCTACTCATAACGTCTAAAAAAGGATAGAATTTAAAAATGCAATGGCATTATTTCTGCAAAAGTTCAGCTAAAAATTTCTGGTTCATGAAGGCGTCATGAGAATAAGTAATGGCTCGTTCTCAGGCATTTTTGGGCGTATTTTCTAAACGTGTATTTGATTATCTTCTTTATTAAGCCATCACAGACCATCACGTGGTAATATGACGGCTTTTAACAAAACTATTGCTGAGGTATGACATGAGGCTTACTACCTTTTCACCAGTTTTTTCACCTTGCAAAAGCTCAAAGTTTTGCATCGCAATAGCCTCCGTACTTTGGGTGGTACATTCAGGAAACCAAAACACAACCACAACACAACACCCCGAAAAACCGCACTTCTTAATGTTCTAGAACTTTCCACTATTGCAGATAACTCTCCAACGTTCCAAATTTGCGAGATTATTCACTCTCTTCCTACTCAATGAGACTACTCCGGAATGGATTTAAGTAGGCTACCAGTCACTCTAAGCCCAAGATCAAAGCAATACCATAAATACGCATGGCTAAGTCAACTGACTGAGACACGGACTCCTACTCAGCCTCCAGCAATCTCCACGCCTCGGCTATTAGGGCCATACACAAATGTCAACCACATTAATCAAAACAGGCATGCATCCTAAAGTTTTTACCCTAAAATAATCTGGTTCGTGGCCGCAATAAAAGCCAGACACCTCGCGGAACTGAATTACAATTTATATTATCGCAAATATGGTAGTAATAAAAGCAACGAAAAGGGAAAACCTAAGCCAAGTAAGTGAAGAACCAGGATCACAAATACGTATAAATATGTTGGTAGACCTTCAAAAATTATCTTCACAGCTAAATGAAAGAATGCCTTAATCTGATCCTCATCAATGAAATCGTCATGTTTGATTTCTATTTCATTTCATTTAATTTTAATTGAGTTAATGGATCCAATTTTCTAGTTTGTCACATAATTGTGGACTACATCTCTTGCCATCATTGTGACTATGCTTTATCTGAACCACAGTTGAAATATGGAATGGCTTACATAATTAACAAGCAGATTTTGCTGACGGCAAGACTGCAATTGACTGATGAATATAGAGAGGGGTATATTATAAATGGGAAATCAAATATCAGACACATGTGAGGATTTCGTGGAAGTAAAGCAGTATCTTCTCATCATCTTAGGGGCAACAATTCAAGATATAGTGTAAAACTGGACTTACAAGACTATATCAATGCTTGGCATATGTCAAGGCACAGAAAGAGCTCTAGGCTTAGGATAAGTTCCCCACTTCATTCTTCATTTGCTCCGGCTCCCATAAACAGGTTATGCATCAATCAAGCATGCAGAATAAGGGGCTTTATGTACTTAATATTCAATAGCAGAATAGCGAAGCTGCGGACAGAGTACTGCCAAGTCTGTGACTGTGGTTAAGCGCCTTACCTGAACACTACACTTTAGGTTTTTCAAACGGGTGGATATCTACGGTTCTAGGCTTTGCCCTGTTGCACACAAAGACCTTTATCAGCGAGCTCACGTTTAGACTAGCCTGTGAAATTTGCGTCGACTGCTGTCAAATGAAATAACGGCACGTTAGCATTGATTCTTTAAGTGTGAATGGGGTCTCAGTTTACCATGTCAGTCCTAGTGTCGTGCCAGCCCCTTCACCTAGCTCACGCAAGGCAAATACATGTTCACTGATTGCGCCCCCTTTTGGTCTCCCTTGGTTCGAGCACTACCATGGTGGCGTGTAGACATAATCATCCCATCGTCACATTCATAGTAGGGCTACTTTTAACTTAGTGCACATCACAACGTTTTCAAATATTTACTAAACCTTCATTCAAAATTTTAGCAAACATTTAAGTATTCAGAACCTTATATTCGTACTTTAATTTTATAGCCATGAATCATATTTATTCGTCTTTTCTCTTGCTTTAGAAGGCCAAATTTATAAAATCTAATTTTTACTAGGGCCCACACCTTTTTTTTTAACCTACTACTGTCTTTAATTATGTCTATCGTCTTTCTTGATCCTCAAAGCCTCACTCGATCTCGTGATTTAACTAGTCTTAGACCGGAAGTCATCAGGACAGATTGACAGTTGATTTTGGGAGGGATAATTGCGACATGATGGCGTTCAAAGTTATTACTTCCGCCACGGCAGTATAAAAGACCGCTCTGTAGATAACCCTAATGTAAGCACCGACCTGATTTTATTACATGATGGCAAAAATCATTGCTCTCTGTATTCTCTTTTTATTCTGCAATGGTAGGTTCAACTAACGCATACAATTTAAATATAATTCGACTTAAGTTATAGTAAAAATAAGTCTTTATTAATCATTTGTTTGTGCAATTTTCGGTAATTCTTTGTATGGGACCATATGTTAGCCTCAGAAAGTAAGTGAGTGCATCAAAACACGAAGAATTGATGATTTTGCTTTAACTCCTAAAGGTGCTCCAGTAACCCTAATGCTTTCCATGCCCATGGATTTGATTTGTAAGTAAAAAAATTAACTACTTGGTTTGTAGAGGCTACATCAAATTATCGTTTTGATACAAATTTATAAACAATGCCTGTTTACCTTTAACTTGTGACAAAACTAAATCGCATTCGCTTTTTGCTATTATGTCACTCGTGAAAATTATGGCAGTCAAGGAATGTAATCCTGATAGCGCAGAACTTGGAGCATGGATGGCAGAAAACGGACCAATAGCATAATAATACACGAATCTAAAGTTAGCCTGGAAACGAAGCTTTAAATAAATCATGTCAATCACAGCTCAAGGCTTAAGAATACCCCTAATTCGCTCGTGATTTTAAAGCCTCAAGTGCTGTTCATCCGGCTTGCTTTGAGCCGCACGACGTTGGACCCTGCCGAGCTTACATTCGCAGCTACTACTACGATCCGCAGAGCAACACTTGTCAGCTCTTCTACTACGGAGGTTGTGGTGGCACTCGCAATCGCTTTTACAGCGAGGAGGCCTGCATGGATGCCTGCACCAGGCGCAGCTCTTCTTGGATCCTCAAACCTGTGCCAGGATATGATTATTCTTCGTCTGATGAATCGTGGTAGTCCAAATGAAAGCGATAAGTACTAAAGTGTTTTTGCTCTTTAATCGGTCTAAATATTTTGCTCCATGTTATTGGAATTGATCAAATAATAATTTAAGGTCATATACGTGATCTTTTTATGCAATGGGTGTAAGAAGGATGGATGCAGATGGAGTTTGAAAAGTTGAGTGAAAGCAGAATAGGTAATTCTAGACCATGTGAATGGATGAATTGATTTAAAATGAAGCAGAAACACTATGTTAAGTTACTTTGTGAGTTACAGTAGACACCAAACACATAACTTTAGTGGTGCTCGTCCACTTGACAATTGTTAAGCAGAGCCATTTCTTATCAAAAGCCCGTAAGTCAACATGTAATCTAGCTACGGTGCCTTTCCACAGCTTATTCGAACGAGGCGAAGAACAAGTTGACAGATCTAGAAGCCCATACACTTTTACCAATGCGTGGGATGTGGGAGGTTTCCTTAGTTCGGCTAAACGCTTGATTTAGGGTCACTCATAATGCTAAACAAAGCATTAATAAGAGATGCTCGTAACACGTCAAATGGCCTGAAAACTTAGTTGGAAAGGATGAATTTTACGGAGAATGAAAGGCTTCTTAGGACTTTTCCTGTATAGTTATAAAACTGAATTAAATTAGGTTCCTGAAGCAGACAGACTTCAACAACGTTCATCATGTTCGACTTATATTTGATTGCTTGAGCTTTCGGAAAGTCGGAAAATTAACCAGACCACAAAAATTTGCCGCAATGGACTAATGCGTATTTTGCTTTGAAGTACGCCATAAGAGTGGTAAAAGCGTAACAAACTCTTAGAAATTGCAAAAGCACTTACAAATTATATTATTTACATGCTAAGCTAAACAAATAGCCTTTAATGTTGTACAACTAATTTCGAGTTTCGGTCAGATAGAGAAATAAAGCTCATTTATTTCGGCATTGAAATACTGAGCTGACACTGCTCTGTAGAGTGTGATAGGAACAAGCAGTTGATGTAGCAATCCTTTGTCGGCCGGAAGATGACTGAAAATTGTGATATTTGCCATTCCACAGTACAAAATATTGATTTTTGCTTCCATTTACACTTTAATCTTTAATGAGAAAGCTACATAATCTTGTCCGTTGGCTTCATCGAATCTTTTCATGAACTTTTACTTTAATTAAAACACGACCCAATCTAATTTCTCTCATAACTTTTCTCTGGACATCTTGTTTTTGGTCCTTTTACTCATTCATTGAACTATTTGGTGGGCATCGTTATGCTACAGTCGGCTTGATAACCATTAACGAGTGTAAGCGAGATACTGAAAAAATCAAATTAAAGTCTGTCTTTTAAAAAAGACAAACTTCCTTCACCTCCATCACGTTTAATAGACACTTTAAAATGTGCCTATGAGTTTCAAACTAAAAAAATGATTGGGGTAAGCAGAAAAGTGTACTATACCCCAAAAGTGACATTCACTTCTATCTCTCTAAATTCGTGCTCATAAGCAATGGTAAAAAATTGCATGTGTGTACAAGTTAAAGCACATTCTTGCAGTATGCTACACCCTCCCTTACTAAAAAATAATACAGATTAGAAGCTTATGATACTCAGTAATGCCTAAAACAATCACTACATTGCGGGCTATGATGAGCCAAGTAATTCGATATTACGGAATCCGATTAACTTATTCTATTTACTTTAAAAATTTATGCTTTTGCATTCTTCAGACTATACGCGTAGAAGGAATGAAATTATTCATGTCGTGATGGAAATCCTACACTCCCACAAAACGTTTCGGTTCGATTTCTGAGCGGGCAAGCCAAGGTCGGTAGGTGATCCCAATAAAATTCTTGACTTCAAGCACCCACGCGCGCACTCACGCGCAGACATTCTCAACCAGCCAGCCCTCAGACGCGTACACAACCAAAGCGAAAGGTCTTGCCTATTCTAGTACTATGGCAATAATTGCATCTGATGTCAGTTTTTGTCTCTTGATCATGTAGATGAGAGGTGTAGAGAGGCCAGGCCACGTACAAACGCAGAATCTACTGTGAGTAACAATTGGCTGCACAGAACTTAGGTCATGAGGTCGTCAAAGCCTAAACTTCAACTGCTTATAGACCAAAGTTGAGGAGGCTTGCAGTGCAGCCTATACCACCGACAGGACAAAATTGCCAACTGTTTTTCAAAATCAAGCATTACGGAGTTAGTTCCTGTGATTTTTAATTCACTCCAAATAGAGGATAATGTTAGCGTTAAAGAAAGTCTAAGTCAAGGCAGAAAGTTTGGGTGTATTTTGCCCCAGCATAAAGTGGAATTTTGGAAAAAGTTAATGAAAATTTGGTCATTGTTTATAATTGAAATTTTCAGAGAGGGTAATAAATCAACTAGCCCAATTCCCTAGTCTCTGTCCCACCGGTTTGTATTGTATCGAGCAACGAATTTGGTGGCTAATTTTATTACACAAACATGCAAAATGAAACGATTTTGAGGCGGTTAGTGATAAAGATGTTAGGATAGTTGTCCTAATGCGCCGACTTCAAAAAGTTGGTTAAGTTGATTCAGGGTAGAAACAGATAAATTTGGAAGGTGCATACGGTGCTCAAATTCCGGAATATTTTTAGTTTGATTAGGTTTTACGTAAGCTAAAACGCGGAGAGAATAGACGCTCATAAATATTAACCGAAAATCACCACCTTTAGTATCAAAGCCGAGGAGTATACTCTTGATTAGTGATTTAACTGTCCATCTGTCCGCATTTAAACTAACCACACCATTCAAATGTCCCACTTCGATCAACCGAGCTTCCCACCAACAAGGAATTTAGCAAGGGTGGGAGCATAAAATACGCTAACATCAAATGTAGTGTCAAGGTAGGGTTACAAGAGCGTCAAAATATCTCTTTAAAGCTATCAAAACAGGTTGCCTATTCTTATGTCGTCTCTTGAAGTCAAAGTGGTCATACATCTCGTTCATGTTCCGCAATTGAATGCCCAACTTCAAAGCCAGCATTCCAAGGTAGACATCTTCAGGTGCGTAATTATACCTAGTGTAGGCTGAACCAATGGTCAAATCGTCGATTAATTCAGCCCCAAATAATTGTGCAAATTCGCGATATAAAAGGTACCTCTTCCCATCGGCCTTTCTATAAGCTGCATCTCTTTTGCCGGTGGTCCCGAAAATTGATCTCCTTTTTACTTCCGGTGGCAAGGTCTTCAGTATTGTCTCCAGGTAAGTAAAATTCACCTTATAGTCGTCATCCATAACCAAGAATACATCTCCATTCCGTTGGCCACAAAAGGCAGACAGCCAACGCAAGTTCGTGACGGTTTTCCAGGTGAGATTGAAATAGGTATCTTCGTAGTCTGCTAAGAGGATATCGACATAGTGTGCCATTTCGTGAAGCACGTATTCCATGGTTTGCGTCGTTTTGCCATCAAAATACTCGGCTAGTTCTCCAATCCAACCTTTGAGAGTAATTGTGTGACCTTCACGAGAAAAGACCTTTCCACCGTGTTGTCTTGGCAAACCCATGCTGAAAATTAAACCGATCCTCAAGTTGGGGTGCTGTGCTTTCTGCTCATTTACGAATTCCCGAAAAAACGCTCGCATATCCCAAGCAATAACTGCGCTTTTTACAACAATTATTAGGTCGTGTTGAGAGTTCGGTGTGCAGATTGATTCACTGGTTATCAAAATTTTCAGAGGAAAATTATAATCAGGTAACTAAAAAAAGCAAAAGACAGTGGAATTTAAAATTACCTTCGAAATTATTGGTTCTAACTTAACTTTTTTTACAAAACTGCTAAAGGTTTATATTGAGTTCGGTGAACAACTGAATTAAAGAATCAGTTCGGACTGCTGATGTTTAATGTCTACCACTTCTTTACACGCACCTGTTCAAACTCATCATCCATTTTGCATGATCTTATAGTCAGTTGAAGCTAAATTGCATTCACAATCTTTTTTAGGAACCATTCGATTCCTAAATTCTAACTTTTATTAATGCGGATTTGCTAATTCTGCTGGATGTAATGGTAGCTCAATAGCCTTTTGGCAACATAGGGTCCTCCTTACGGAATTTACGTAGTAATGACCATTTTGTTTTACGTTATATACAAAAGTAATTAATGAAGAAATGGAAAGACATTTAGACAAAAAACTTTGCCGTATGCCCTTCAGTTGCGCTTGTTTAAAGATGTTTTAAAATTAACTCACCACTGAAACCGGTCTACCGGCTTTGATATCTGCAACGAGTCCTCGTAGAGGAACATCTTGAGGATAAGTTTGATAAATATCGGGATATTTCACTCGCCTCCAGAATCGCCGGGGTAATTTGCTCAGCTCTTCAAAAGTCATCCTGGTGTGATGTCGTGATAGTCTGAATAGATTCTCTAACGGATACTTCTTTGGAGCCATTTTGGGGGAATGACGAGGGTCTAGGGTAACACAAAGGGTCATGTTATAGACGCTCCCCTGTGCAACCTCTTGAGATCTCCATGGTGGCCATTTGCACCATTGGTCGATTACGCTTACTTTCCGATCTTCAGACACTTTCACTCGAGTCAAAAAAGGTTTATTTAAATTTGCTTTGTAGCCTATCAATGCAATAGTCACCAAGATCACCAAACTGCTAAGGCATAGTAGCTTGCCCAACCTCATTTAAAATACTAGTGACAATGAATGATACCAAACTGTGTGAGTATAGTCGTATGTTTGGCACGCGGTGCAGACAGATATGCGGGCGTGGGTGACGTGTTTCTTTGAAAATGCCCGAAATCTAGGCAACCGTAGGAATTTAGCCGTCAATGATTTTGTCTGTAAAATTACTAAGCCAATGCCTTGATCTCTAAACCTATTTAGATAATACTTCTAACGTTGCAGAATATATCCTTCATGCGGCATTATTTTCCCCATTGTGAGTCTAATTTCACTTGGACTGCTTTTTATCGTTTTTTGGTTGGTACAAGATGCAAATGCAGGAAGGGAAATCTTGCAAACCCCATTAACACCGTTTATTAAAAAAATGGGCTATTCAACTACTTCGCTTATTGAAACGTAAGAATTTACTTCTAGTCGACTTGACGCGAAAGCCTAAATTCTAAATAATGCATTTCATTTGCTAATTGAATTAGGTTTTCCCTCTTGAGGTCACTAAAATGGAGCAAAAATAAATCTGGCAAAAGCGACTTAAAAACTGGTAAAATTCAAATATAATTTTTAGTCGAATTAATTTATTATAGAATTGCTGAACATGTTTTTATGTAATCATGTGAAAACTATACACCAGAAAGCGAGTAATGTAGAAATCGTGATCAGTCTTGCACTTATAAATTGACGCGACCGTGAATTTTGCTGCCAATACTTAGAACCAATGGAACTTGGAAATACTTTTTTTCAAAGTAGGTGCAGCCAGAAAAGAAAGACGTTTGTTTTGACAGAAGGATAAATAATATGACTGCATAGTTTGTGTGGAGTGTTTCTCCGTCGGACTGATGCTTCTCCGGCTAGGGCCACAACCTTCCAAAACTAGTTCACCTGATAGCTGTGTCTTATTCTGGTTTTAGAAAAAACGGAAATTTTCGCATTGTGACACCAGCAGATAAACTAACTAAAGAGGACTAATAGGACCACTTTTGCGTCTCCAGCAGCTGGACAGTGTGGGTGGATGACCATAAAGTAGTAAAAGAAGGAAAGGTAAAATAAAATACGTCCTTGTTTGAGCAACTCTAGTTTTAATGATCAGCCTGTGAAATGCACTCGTTAAGAGCATCGCCCATCCCTAACCAATGAAAAATTAGTAAAGCTGCACCTAATTGAAGTTTACAAAGAGAGAAAAACTGTGCAAAATGTGGTTTTCTAGATAGACTACCGACGTTGGTTGGATTTATCAAGCAACCATCTTTCGTTATAATTTAAAATTGAGCTAAATGAGATCCGCACTCTCCGCCACTTTAGTATGCTTACAATGCTCAGCCTAAATACATGAGTGTCTTGATTTAACGTCAATGTCGATATTTGAATACAGAAATTTTGGCTCTACTGTGTGTAAATAACTTTCTATAGTAGAAAGCGTACAATATGAGACATTTCAAAATCGCCCCAATTCAAAGGGGCTAGAATTGTCACAAAATAGAATAAAACTAATTTAATGCAATAACCTCTGCACAATTACATTAGCACTTTGAAATTTTTTGATGCCAAGTGAAACTAACACAAGTACTTTAGCTGGTGCACTGATAGAAGTTGGTTAATGTTGATCGCTCATGCTACCAGTGAAGATTAATTATAGCACAATGGAAAACACTTGTGCTAACATTTTATTTCTACTTCATCCAATCTCATAGATGTTGTGAAATTCCCTGAATTTCACAAAATGACCTGTCACTTCAACTCCATTCCACTCTTCTGCCTTATATGGTCAAGCCTTTTCATAAGCTCAGAAGTCCCGAATAGCCTTTGATCCAACCAGTCAGTAAGAGTTCACGCACCGAATCATTCCACTTTATGCATAAACAAATGAAATAGTCTTTGGAATTACTGAAACACTCATTATTAAGGCCTCGTCAAACGCAATACCATAGTAAGGAAGGAATCACAAGGCGTGGGTAAGCTAGAAAAGGGGAAACAAATGTGCAGTCAAAGTAGGCAAGTAAAGGTCAATCAAGTGAAGCTTACAAAACGTAAGGGCATTCAGCCTGCCCACATTTAACGCCTCCTTAAAATTCTTTCTTTTCTACAATATCTGCAAGATGGACTAATTCAAATATCTCTCTTAATATTGGCAAAGTAAATAATGGGTATTTATTAGTAAAGAAGCAATTTATACATTCTCTTTCACACACTCTTGACAAGCAGTGTCAAAGCTAGCTAGACGATGATGCATGGCAGTGCATTTGGCACCTTAGTCAGTTTAGCGTTGATCGCCTTTTCGAGAGTAAAGCCACTGGACAGAATGCTTTAAACAGGTTAGCATTACTAGCCTTCCATCTAGCCTGAGAAGTCAAATCAGAAGCGTTGTTTTAATCAGTGAGTCTGTTGACCACACCACTATTGTCGCACTCAATTCACGCAATAAAAACTGACTGACCAAAGAAATTTATTTTGTCAAAAGGACAAAATAACCCTGTTGGTTTTACTACGAAACGTGGACCTAACACTAAGAGTAAATGTGGCCCCTCTTAGTGCTGTATTTAAATAGAGCTACCATGGTTGATTAAACCTCGTTGCTCACTGGTAAGGAGTCGATGTCTTTCTCACATTTCGACTAATCTCTTGCTACGCGAGTTTAGGATGTTTTCTCATATGGATTTGGGAGTAAGTTAACCCTGTTTTACTTTCTAAATGTACCCATTCAAGTCCCTTCTAAGCAGACAATTAGGGCTAGCTTTCTTTCATCCATCATAATCTGCAAATTAGCTCATTATCACTTCATTTTGAAATTATTTTTTTCACAGCTTAATAACTGATTCCATTTCCAGGCGAAATTGTGCAATGCCACGATCACAAAGCTTCCTCCGGAACCGGTGCAAACATTATGCGAATACCTTGGTGATGTTGACATAGTAAATATTTGTACAGCAATCCCAAGCTGGGAGTGGATACTCTTCCTACGAACTCAGTATTCATACCTTAACAAGTGGAAGTGGATTGACAAGCGGGTCTGCACAACTCTGTATTCAGACCCACAGACTGTATGCGCTGAAAAGATTTGCGAAGCCGCTAAGCAGCACTTCGAGCAAATGAAAGTTGATCTTCAGTTTCCATCGATTCGAGCTCTTCGGGGTACCTTTGAAAGAGTAAACTGCATCCTATTTACCTCCATCCTGACAATCCAGAGGAGTATTTCTTATTTTGTGCGTCCATTGCGTGTGCGTAGCAATTTATTTTTACAAATTGTGAATTCTAGCCGTCCCACCTCCGTTTATGTTGAGGCAGTCCATTTCCTCCCGCCTTATTCAGCCTTTGGGTCTCGTTCCACGCCTAAATCCATCGAAATTATCTACAGCGAATATAAAAGAAAGCTACAAAGACGGGTTAGTACACTACTAACGTTTGATTGCGTTCTCTATGTTATTGAACTTTCAATGCTTCGCAAGTATGGTCCCATGATTGGAACAGAACTACAGGATTTAGTGACGAACTTGTCTTCGGAACAAACACTGGGGGTGGTGATTATAAATGATGTAGAAAGGAAGGAGGAAAGTGGAATGGATTTCTTTATGGACTGCATACAGAAATTCTGTTTTGTCAGTGACTCTCCTTTCTTGACTACACAAATAAATTGGCGAATGTGGTGCATCCAAGACAGAGCCGATTACATTACAAATCGCAAATGCATCTTTAAGTGGGTTTGTCAAGATGTAATTTGGAGGAGAATGCAAGGAACTGCGCCTTAATCAGCAGCGACGCCTCGTGAAGGCCTCAATCGTCTAGACTGGCTCATACAATTACTTTTTAACTAAAATGCAATAATTACATGCCTTTTGTTTGCCCATAGCATCGCCTTCACTATCTTAATGTGGCAGAACATTCCGGGTGGGAGCGAAAAGTTTTTTCTCACAAATTTTAAGAGTAAATGAAGTTAACATGATTTGACTAATCCACACTTATTAAGGGTTTGTCAGATACTGGATATGTCAACAACGTTATACTAACTGAATTTTAGGCTATTGGGTATGGTTTAGCCATTGTTTTGCGATATTAACTGTTTTTCATCTTTGGTGCGTAAAGATGTCAAGTGCTAGGGAGCATTTAGGTGTTTATGCAAATATTTAAACTGACGCAAATCGGCAAACTAATTCACTTAACACATATGTTTTTAGGGAATAAATTCCCTTAATTTCCCGAAACTATTATCTGCTTACGCTATCCAGATAATACAATAAACGTGTGATTGCTAGCCCGTTAGTTTATGGATTACTCCTGATATGTATCACATTTCCCGACAAAACTTCACTTATATTTTAAAATACAATTAGAAAATATCATTACTTTGGTTTACCATATAAAATTAAATATTATCAATGTAAGTTTAACGCCTGAAAAAAAGTTGAGATGTTTTGTGTAGGGTGTGGAAAGTGACTTCCTCTTAAATGACTCCACTTACTTTGACAACGTTTTATCAATGCTCACGGCATTTTCGCAGCATCATTCAGTGACCGAATTCACCCGAAAAATGTGGACTAATTGTTAACATTGTCTACGCCTTCCGATATCCGTGTTCCAGCATGCAGCCATTAAAGCGGCAACTTGAGTGATCAGGTTGATTATAACTGAGGAGAACTTGTAGTAAATATCTTCAAACTTAAGTTACTCTCCTCTCATCTGAATAACCCTCGACAAATTTTCACTATTAAGCAATATTAAAACTTTTTTTTATAATCTTCCTTATTTAGTTTCTGACGTGAACTGATTGAGTTAAATGACTATCTATAAGTAATAGCTAAACTTGATCACAAGAGGTCCGTACTTTTGGAGATCTACTTCCCTTAAGTAAAAAGTCTCTTCATCTTACCACAGTCTTAGCATCACTGCTAATTAGATAGAGAGCCTCTTCATACCAAAGTAAGTAAGTATAAAAAATTGGTGGGGTTTTCGTAGAGCTGGTTGTAGTGCCAGAGTTAGTGCAAGAACTTGTGAAATACTCGTAACTATTTGTAAAGTATCCATTGCAGAGAACAGGTGGAAATAAGTTTCTCAGCGCAGTCTGACCAAGCCGATGGCCTCCTAACACTTATGTGAGGTAAACTGAAATATTGGTTTCGAAGTAATATGCTGCGCACCAGTGTTTTTACAACGGTAGACAGGAAGAGTCAATTTTTTCTTTGGTAGGCTCCCCAGGACCATATGCCTTGCAGTTCTTTATTGGTATGCCTTTGTTGTGTTTACGTAAAGACTTGCCGTTTACCAAGTAAGAATACCTACTTCACGCACCTACTATTCATAACTGACAACAAATAATCGGCTGATTAGGACCGTAGTAGAAAAAGAGTAGTGAATGTATTTGTGTATGCAATATTTGCACCCAGCATTTCCATCCTATTCATGTGACGAATTTTCCACCTATCGGTGAATAACGCGCAGAAGGTGTTCCTTCTGGAGTACTCACCACTTTTGTCGCATAAAGGATATTGAAGAGGAGAAGGCTGTCAAACCGACTGATGATATTTTATGCGCAGTTAAACACTATAACAAATATCGAGATAGAATCAGTACCCATTTTGGGGAGTCCTCATGGCCCACATACACATCCACTCAAAACAAGAGGCAATTGGGGAAACCATATCAAACTTTTCATGTGTTTGCATTGCACCGGATTTGAAACATTAATTTTGCGAAAAGAAGTTCTTTTGAGGATAGGAAGATTAGCTCTTTGCGTTTAAATTGTGAATGAAATGGGAATGTCTGCAATTTTAGAGGTATCTTCTACAATTTTGATCTTCTAGAAGTTTTCATTGATGCCTGGTCTATCTGCATTCTAGACGGGGGAGTGGCAGAAAGCGGGAGGCGTGCTCCCACCTAAACCTGCCTCTATGGCCTATACCCAATAGAAATTAATCTCCAATTTCACCGTACTATGCTATATAGACCAACCTTTGTAGCTTTAGTTCAATCATTTATAACGAGTTTGTATACTTGGATTCACCAAAACGCTAGTACTGACGCTGACAGGCGTGCACCCTCAACCACATATTTAGTGAAGCCGACTCTGCTCCCTAGTCACTGAACACGTGCTCACTGACCTACCTAGCAGTGACTGTGACTACTTCGTGTACTCATTGTGTAAGGAAGTAACAACATCCCCTCTATTTCCTCGTTGTTCGTTTTTTTTCTTTTGGGATTCAGAAGACTTGGGCACACAGACACAAGGGTTCGGCATTTGGCAACTTATTTTGTATGAGTTGACGCACACTATATATAACTGTCTATAGTCGAGTCCATTATAGACACCTTCCGTTCACCAGGTGCTCCTTAAACGCATATTGCATCATTTGATTCCATGTAACAGATTAACTGCTTTAATTTCACAAAGCATCGGTAACGTACAATGCTAAACATGATATTTTCTGAAAAGGCTTCTAAAGTTAAGTCATTATTTTATGTGACCTTCTCTCTTTGTTACTTAAATAGGTCAGCTTTCCCATTTCTGTGTAAGGCGATGTGCGATCGGTAATATCTGTGAGAAGAGGCTGCCACTCATCACAGTGAATAAAATCAGTGGCCATGTACATGACTGTGCGCTCCACAAGTGCTAGAGTTTTCGATTTTGTAGAAAAGCAAAAGAAACAGCGGAGTTTGTTCAGAGTATCGCAACCCACCCCCACTGTCTAATGGTTTGTTTCAAAATAGAACTGATGTGATAGAACACCGGAAAGCGGACATTGTAGACGCTTTTTTATTTCGGCGGTGGCAATCTAATTTGTGGCCGGCTATTATGAAATATTAAAGATGCCTTAAAAACTGTTACTTTGACTTATTCTTGTATGGACTAAATACACAGTAGACAAATTCGTTGTCTTCGAGGAGTCAAACGTGATTTTGTTGCAAATTTTAAAGACGAATTCCCTTAAAATGAACCGGATATATGTTCATATTGGTGATCCAATACTATAGCGGAAATTTTGATGATACAAACAGGGAATAACAAACAGCTTTTTGACTCAATGGACTACATAACTGCTTGTAGGTGAATGGCATCTTTGTAGGTATATTCGTTAATTGTAGCATGTTGCAGCTAGGAATGCCGACTGAGTCAATGTTTTGTGTTTAGTATGGTGTTCACTTTGTATGCCAAGGCTAGGGAAGGGGGGCACGAAGTGAGAGTGGATTTCGCTTACGTAGGTACGGCCTGCAGTAGGTGAAGCAGAACAATTACTGAGGCAGAAGGGTATAGTTTGATTTACCAACTTCTCTGTTTTCTTTGTAATCATTCGTATCGTCTTCAATTTGTTTTATATTAGACTAAACTGCACAGTAGATTTAGCTCAAGGAATCTTTTAGCCCATTCAACTTTTTGTCAGTTTGCATTAATGTCAAAGGAAATTTCGCTGCATTATAGTCAGTGAATGAATGATCGTTGATTTCATTTTTAATGCTTCAAGTAGGTAATCTTGTCCAACAGCAATTTTTAATTGAAAAGGTGAAAGTTATGGAGGATGATAAAGCTTGCGTTAAGGCATCAACGAGAAAACATGTTATGACCTAAGCAAGGGAAAAAACAGATTTATCTCATTGCTGAAGATCTGGTTTGGCAATATTAAGTAGGAGCTAAGAAACTCTATGCTGAGTAATTAAATGCTTGCTCTTTCACCCATTAACAAGTAACTGGCAAAAGAGTAACCTAAAATCTCCAGCAGAAATGTATGGGTGTGATTTCGCAGCCCAAGTACGCAAGTATCCACTATCCAACTTCCTAAGGCATATTTTTGCTCACTTGCGGAGGCACAATCCATGCGTACATCAGAATTTGGAATTATTTTAGTAAGCCGTGACAGATAATTCTGCCTTGTCCTAAGGATTAGAGGGTCCTTCTCAATGTGAGGCGTTTTATCAAAGAGCGATTTTTCAACATAAACTAATCGCATGTACACTGCAAGTGGAGATAATTAACTCTGCTAACGCGTCGTCACTTGATACTGTATGCCAAATTTGGCTGGTAGCTTCTGTGGTTTTTCAGATTTATTTTGTCGATTGCTATGCAAATACCAATTTATGTCCTTTTTTATGCCCTAACGATCATCACAGCATCCACGAATTCAATGCAGCTCCGTTTGCTTACTTAAAAATTATGTAGCAATTTTAAATAATGCGTATCAAACCTTGACTTAAATGGCTGAGCCTAAAAAGGCAAGGGATTATGCAATGTTGATTGCGATAACCTATATTGTCAACCTATTTGATCTAGCACGATGAAAAAGTAATAGATGTGTGGCATGGACTTGCGCGACACTGTGCTATAATATTCGGAATTATTAGCTTTTAAATTAGTAAACAATTAACTAACTATAACGAGTGAAATGTCTTAGGGCTCTTTTATTAACCTATTAGATGCTTTAAGCGGTAAAACTTGTGTTAAAATTATGGGAGAGACTTGATCGGGAATTTACAGTATGTATGCAGAAGGATCATCCAAAAAAAGTGAAAAATGATAAAATTTTGATAATTTTGCTAATGAATCGGAGCTGTAATTGGCAGCCAATGAGTTCGACATATTGTTAGTTGGGCTCGCCCAAAACTCAGATAGTGGACGAGGTTATTACAACACTACACCACAACACTATAACATTAACCTAAATCTTAAAACACTCAATCAGCATTCGGTGTCACTCTGTTTGCAGCTCAGCTAAATTCCTTTTAAATTTGATTAGATTCTGAGTTTCACTACCCTCTGTGGATCTCTTTAATCCAGTAGTAGTCTGACCTACAATTTCTGTTCCATCGTTCATGACGGCAATTTCTGTGCTGAGAGGCCTTGAGTAACCTGATGCCCTCCATGCACCTAGGAGAAGTGCAACAAGTGTTGGTGATGGACAGTAGGAGCAGTGATGACGCAATTGGCTTGCTAGAACCTGGCAAAACTTACCGCCGCTCTGATTAATGATTTCTTTTAGCAACAACTGTAGAGAAACACAGAATTACAACAGTGATTGTTCGAAAGAGGACCTCTCCATGCATAAATGAATGGTGTTATTTGCTGTGCGAATAACTGTAATTCCTTTAAACATTTACTGATACTGTTATGCAGGGGAGCAGCGGATTCGTTTGTATAGTAGTGTCCATGCCCTAGTCGGCTTCTTTGAAACTCTCCCTTGATAATCCACTTACTTGTTGCCTGTTATTACACAAGCACTCTGACATGAATCAAGTCTCAGGCGCAACAATACCTTCTTACAGGCTTGGAGAGCTTATTTATTCACCAAATCCTTATCACTTGCTTTAATCAACCGGATTTGATCATTTCGGTTGAACACCCTCAACGTTAATACCAAATCAACATCCATTTTAAGGAAAACGCGGTAAGACAGAAGGCACTGCCGAATGTCTGACGTCTCTAAGGTATATTTCTGAACAATTGAAGGTGCACATTTAATGAGTTACAAGAGGCCAACTTCATACAGGCTCTGGGCAACTTGGTGCTCAACATATTGTTCACGGCTCATCTACTCAAGCATTTGTGCAAATTTACCAGCTTGCAATCCTTTTGTCACTTGATACACCCCACACTTGTTGATTTCACACACTGCAAATGAGCCCCTCCCATACACATAACCCGCGATGTATTTTGGTGACTTCACGTTTTTACACTTTGTGAATAATGCGCATTCACTGAAGCGCCGGCTTGAATTTCGCCTCAACTTTTGTGATAGTACGGATTCAATGATTAGCAAGTCTTACGCCAAGTGCATCAAGAGTCACTTTATTAATCTAAATCACCCAAATATTGAAGTGTACATCGGAGTTCTCATCGCAGTTGTTCGTCAGTTAGTAAATTGAATCCCGTAAAATTTACTTGTCTATATGTACTATATTTTTGTGAAGTGGGAGTGTGACAGCATTTTCTTCGTTAATCTGTTGCTGGCTAGGCCAGAATTGGCGCCTACATTATATTGAGTTGCGTTGTACTGTATTGTGTATTAACTTTGCAGCAGACGTTTCTGTGAACAGAGAGCTGTTAGCTTGTCATTTAGGATTGATACAATGCCAGACTTCGGCGAAGGTAATACCAGCCAGGTGAAAGTTCAGTCTCTCTACTGAGACGTAAATCGCAATGTATTTTCTTATGGGACCTCATAAACAAACTGATGTTGTAAACGTTTTTGTTCAATTAAAGTAAGTGGTGCCTTCAAGAAAATGATGATACGTGCGTCAACTGAAGCAGCTACTTTCATTTGGGAAGATATCATTTTCCATTTCTCTTCACGGAGCGGGTTACGCTATTTCAGCCTGAATGCCTACAGCAGACTGACCTGTATGCAAATAATAACTAGACTGGCTGTTTATTACCTTTTTATTCCTTCCACCCACTACAATTTTTAAATCGTTCAAAAAATAAATGCTTTTTATTTAGAGTTTAGGACACTATAAAGAAACTATAATGAGATCTTCTGACAAATTTTTCAAAATGTTTACTGCTGCTTCTCTTAAAACTTTCTTGCGTCTATCGTATTTTAATAGAGATTCCAGTCAATCTAGCAGTATCCGACTTAAAATAATTATCACTATGACACAAAAGTTAAGCATATGCAGGTTTCATTTGTGTTTTATCTTGTATACCTGAAGCAAACTGAAGGCTCCAAGCACTTGCTCGCTCGAATCGAAGCAAAGTGCCTTTGCTTTGTAAGTGCGATTTCGCTCGCTAACTTATCACCTTGTCCATTCCGCACTTTCGTTCAACTCCTGCAAATAAGAAATCATCTCAAAGTTCCAGTTGCCATCTATTAATACTTATTTATGTCCAAATCCCTAAATATACAGTCGCCCACAATTTAAGGCCATTCCTTCTCTCCTTCTCACTGTATCACCGGATATTTCACTTGTTGACTGATTTTGTTAGTGTGATTTCATAAAACTTCACATTAGGAATGGCCTAAGAATCGTTCAAACGATAAAGACACCTAATCTTTGTTACAAATTTCCTCATTTCAATGGTTATGCATATGGGATCATAACCATGTGCTTTCCTCTGATCGTATTGCAGAGGAAGTTCTCCCTCACTATGAAAATAAACATAAAGGTTTCCTTTTCTTTGTATGAATGTCACCAGAAGATGTCTGCGAACCCCAAACTGTCTCATGCAATGCATGTATGTGCTTAAAATACACCGATAATTGCTCGAAATGGGGACTTTGTTTCAAACCCTCAGGCCTTCATCCAGGCAACAGCCTTCAAAAATATGTAAAGCTAACTTGATAAGATAAGAACATCACCTCCCTCTTCTGTTTTACTATTCTGTTTGTGTTTTGCTTAGCTTCCCTGCAGAAGTTGTCTCTACGTATGGAAAGTTCATTTAATCGAATAAATCACGTAGATATGTGGATATGGGGAGGCAGATCGGCATCACCCGTGCAGATAATAACTAGAACAGCCGATGAGAATTCAAATCAAATAAAAAAGGCGAATTTTACATTTGACTCAATTTTGTGATGTTGTTGATGGTGGTTGTAGCATTGTAACTTGCAGAACTTATGCTGCTTCTGTGAGGCTCCATATTCTGTCGTGTAGCACACCACTGTGTTTGCAAGCCTGACCCCAAATAAGCTTTGGTCGCTCAAGTTTCTGAAATGCAAAAATGATGCTGTTTATGTCGGCTTTATTTCAAATGTCACCTTTATTTTATCATTTTTAGCCTCCTTACCTGATCGTAAGTAGAATCATGACTTACCTCTGGTTCTATTATGCGTAGAAGGGATGAGAATGTAGGTGGTAGGGGTGAATAACCCTTACCCACTGCAGTGAGTGTTGACACCTTAGTAGGTCCTTTGCATTTCAATCCGCATTCGTCAATTTAGGTTATGAGTCATCAAATTTGCGGGTGAATTTTTACCGAAAAAACAGTTCTGGAAAATGAGATATTGCCCACGTAACTTGTAGAACCTGCTGAAATTTAATACAATCATTTGTACACATTGTGTATCCAACAGTCATGACACAAAATGATCCACAATATTTCATATCGAGGATAAAAAACACTAAAAAATATGGGAGGGGCAAATCACTACAGCCATGTCTGGTCCAAATTATTTCATCAAGGAAAACTTCTAATGCAGTTGCCATTCATTTGCAAATTTGAACGTTCTTGCAGTATGTTCAGGCAGCTGTCACCTTGCACCAGACATTAGAATGGCAAGCCTTAAGACCGTTTCAAAGATAATGAAATTGTGTATAAAGAATTCAAAATCTAAAAATTGACACTAGTTTTTAACCAATTAAGTGTGGATACCATTGCGGAAAGTGGGTCAATTGACGGAGACGACCACATTCCTTCTTATTGAAAAACATTCTAAGTCTCATCAAGACCATGAAAGTGAAGGCTAAGCTGGACATTGCTTTTAAAAGTCGTATGCTCAGTCTGACTTACAAATTTTAGTGCACAAGCAAAATTATCACCAACAAAGATTGCAAGATAGTTTTTAGAAGTAAAAGCAAGACATTCCTCTACACTTGTGCTATAAATGCAGTTCCTCTTCCCGTTGTGTATAATAATCTTGGCAGTTCCTCAACCGTTGTCATTTTGTGCTCGTGCACGTTTGAAAAGAAAAATACTTTTATAGTTTGATTAGCAAACATCTCTATTACTATCCGCGTGCATTTGTGATGCAGGCGGGAGAGCAGAGAAGACAATGAATTCAATGACTTCAACTAACTGGCATATTTGCGCTGCTACTGGTGAAATTACGCAGTCATGTAAACAAGCGTTGCCTCGCTAGCTCAATGTCACGACAAGAACGGAATATAGAACAGGACAGCAGAACCTCTGAATTATAAACCATTTGGTGCAGTGAATTCCTGCTCTAAGGCAACAATAATTTAGGTAGCACATGGGGAATTGGATGCTTAGAGAAGGGAACAAACGCATCTGGACAATAAATGCAAACTGTAGTTGTTAAGAAGCAACGCATTACATCGAATAGTTCCACTCAAGAGCAATTGATTCTATATTGTACTATATACATTTTGGATTTATGTGGCATAGAACCTCGTTAAGTCCCAGGCTGCATCTGGAAAAATAAACCCTGATAACACTTTGCCAATCATGGTTATGAAGTTAAATGAGCTAAGATATCTGGCGTTATCTACTGTGATCACCTCCAGAATACTTCCACTATGCATCCACTTCTCGTGTGCAAGGGTTGAATTAAGTTTCAACTCAAAACCGCTGCTAATTTCCAACAATTACTCCTTTGGCATCACTTCGTAATAGTACAAACACCTCATCAACATGCACAACTGCTGCAAATGAAATACTCTTTTACAGTCAGAAGATAGAGAATTAAGCTGAGTAGTTTTTTAACGTAATGCTGAATCAAAATCCTATGCATAATAGTTGTACTTCAGGTTTGATCGGCCACATCATTTTCCTTCTCTGAGACTTGGCGAAAGCTTTCTAATGCATTTAAATCAACTGGACTTACAACTCATTCTCACGGTTGTGATCAAACCGGATATTTTGTACTTAGCAAAGGTAAACACCGTTTTACTTGTCAGACCATTGTGACTATCGTGTCAAATAAAGTTGACCTGACAATCTCACCTCTTTTATGGCATATTCTGACAAGTTCGCAAAAATCAATAAAAGTAGCCCTAATGCATAATTTTCATAGCATAGACAAACTGCTTTGAGTGTATTTACAATCTATTACATAGCCATAAACTACCGTTTTCGCAGTGCCGCCTAGTAAATTAACATGTAGGTCTTCGTAAATACTAAATAATGGTAAACTTCCCCTCGATTATATGCGTTGACAGCCTACCTAACATCTCTAACACCAATGCCAAACAAATCTCCTATCCAGTGCTAGGGCGTGCACACAATCAGATTTACTATGGTTATTTTTATTTGCTTTTTTGTCATTCACCGCAAATTTATTTCAATGATTATGGGAAGCACTGTCCCATCCTTTAATAGAAAATGATCAGTCTGAGATGACTCTCTAAATTTTCTACTCAAAAAAGGCATATTTAAGGTAAAGGACAAGATCTTTCAATCGTCTAATCGTCTCCTCACATGTTCTAACATGGTAAATTCAGCTGCATTGTGCAGTAAAAACACTTAAATAACAACGCAGATTTGAGCTATTGCATACACTACTTCGGAAGTACTAAAAGAACAGATGCTGCCTTTATGACAAATGAAGGGAAGCTTCCATCAGGCACTTAAGGTATTCTCAAGGAAATTGCGTGAGTCATTTCCAAATTTGTTTTTTGACTATCACCACATTTAACTAAACTGGTGTAAAATGAACAGAGACAGGGCTAAAGGAAAGTAATTCAGTAGGAAGAATGCGTTAGAAGTAAAGAAATGTAAATACTGATTAAAGAAGCGGGTTTTACACAATTTGCATTTTATCATGACATATGGACCAGCTAAGTGATGTGCGCATTACGTTCAGGAGGCACATCTCAACCAGAGGTTATCAAACTCGCTACAAAGTGCGATTTTACAAAGCGTGAGTTTACTTCCTCTCCATAAACAGGGACGCGATCCATCAGTGACAAATGTGCTTCATTTGTAGTGCATGAGGTGCTTTAATCGGTTAATGTCACAGCTTGTTAGTTATTTGGAGTTAACAGAATAGGTTTAAACAATCGACTGATGATCGGCCAAATTTTACATCAAAGCTATCAAAAAATACACTGGATGTCTTTTTTCTGCGAAATTACGCTTAAACCTGAGATATGACAAAAACAAATGGTTTTTTGCTTTACTATTTATTCTTTAAGTAGTGCATTTAATTTTAAACCACGACACGTCTTTGACAAATCACAAACAGAAAAGCTACATTTCAGACCAGCTCCATCTGTGGAAAATAATGGTGTGAATAATGAAACAATGCTTGCCTTTGGTGGGAGTAATTTTGATTGTTGCACTAAGTACGAAATATTCTGTTTGATTGAAAACACAACATTTGGACGAGTTGTCGGTCTAAATTGCTTACGTTTGACGGGGGATTTACATGCAATCTTGAAGAGGGTGAATTGAGTGACAGCAGCAATGTTAAATGAGAATTTGCTTATAAATTGTGACTTCAAACAACACACTAAAATCATTTAAATTCACTTTTTCACCCTCCCACCGTTACAATGTTTTATTTGTGGTAATAGTGCAGTTTGATTAAAAGTTCATGACCCGACGAAAACCGCGTTCAAAACTTGTTTACAATATGTGCTGAGGGTTTACTGTTACAGATGGACAGGCGAGTTGCATAGACCGTTGAACAAGGGACTGTGGCAGATAGCAAAGCTCGCATGATGGTGACACGGCATACAGACTGAAAAGCATTGGTTCTGGAATCGCCACAAATTTTGAGACAGTGGCATTAAAAATGCATCTTCAAAACAAACTTAAATAGAGTTTCTGCTTCACTAATTAATATTTTTGTAACTGGATGCACATGCAAAATGCATATTTAAGGAACGAATTGTAACTGAAATGACAAATCTAATGAAAAGTACCAATGGAACAAACCGTACACCTGAGGATATAAACATTTCAAATATATCGTACCCACAATGGCAAACTTGTTCAAGCTGGACACTAAAGTGCGGCTGTTTCAAAGGCTTCATCAAAATAGGTATTCCTAATGTGTATTTATAGCGGAACTTAGTAACTGGATTAGCATCTTGCCTGTAGACTGCCCACCTGAACTGGATACAGTCTGGTTGTCAGTTTTCAGTTGTAGGACAGACCCTATTTCCTTTTTGCTTTAGACATTGCTTCCACATGCCTTGAGGGTCCACAAAGGTTCGGACACATCGGCCACTTATCTCACCTACTTCACCGTTGAATACCACAAGCTCGTTACCTAATCAGCTAATTTTGTAATCGCCCTAAACCTCCTAAACAGTCAATTGTGGGCGTTTATAACAGCAAATACTTGAATATCATCTTCATTCCTTACGGTCGTGTGAGGCTAGATTTTGGACACGTAAGCTGTTTTACCAGTTCGCTAAAGTTTCTCACTGGTGTCTGTAGGGGAAAACAACCTATCCCCTTACTGATCTCGTACATCAACGAGGATGAAGCTGTGCTAATCACAGATGGTAAAATGCTATTTCTAAATTAATCATTTCGTAGATCATGCGCCTCCTTCCATCAAAGGGGTGACAAGTTGCATGATAAGTAGGCAAAACAATCAGTTTCACTAATTCATGAATCACCACCCTTAACCATTTCATAAGGGTTGAAATCAACATGAAGTAGAAGAACACGTACATGCTAATGTTGCATTACTTTGATTACACTCCACTACATTTTGGACAGCGCCTGTTCTACCGTGCGTGGGTTCTTCTTTGAAATATCAAATTACAGACTTCCCACCAATCAGGTAGTTAAGAGCGGGAAATTCTGGGGAAACGTCCAGATCAACTTAAAAATTTTGATTCGGTTCAAACGATAAATCAGACTTTAGGACATATACTGCAATCTAGTCCGCCACGATTACCCATTTATTCCAAATTCTGACAATGGCTTAGATAGCTTTGGGACTTCAACACTTGTCAGTGTGGCTGAACCGCCCTAGAAGGGGATTCTTCACTTCTCTGTTGACGCTGAAATGCTTACTTTTGCAGGCATCCATCACTTGGATATTCGATTTACTTCCGTAGTGGAGTGATGCACCCAGGTTGCATTACCTACTTTGACACAATTGAGGATATCGTGGCTCTTCTAGTCAAGACGCCTGCAGCTTTGCCTTATTTTGTTATTGTGTTAGGTTAGCCTCCAAACTTTATGGCAGGTTGGATGTCAGTCAGAGAACTCCACTATCAGGCAGACGTTTTACGTGTCACCGACAGATGTACACCCGCTTATGTCATGTTAGTAGCTGCAAATATTTTTCTACAGCTTAGGATCCCATCAAGGTAATGCACTAAAAGGTTCCCATGATTCTTGTATCCTAGACTACAGCACACTGTTGCATTCCCGCATGCACTGCCCTCGTTGTTTGCCGTCTTGATCAACAGTATCCGGACCCGAAATGACTTAACACCCGTGCATGCTAGAAATCGGTAATTGGGAAGACTTGTCTTCCCACGCCAAGTGGACACGGTGGAATTCTTGTCAACATCGGTCAAGTCAAAAAATTCCTCCATCGTAATAATCGTATAATAAATTACCTGAAAACCAAATTTTTAATAAATCGGTCAAGTTTTTTTCTACAGCTTGCGCTGTTACATCTGCCAAGAAAACCACAAAAATGCACCCTTGTGTTTTCAACGTGTCACAAAGTAAAAGTTTACATAAATTTGGATGTAAGGGATGATGCATTCATTTGTATTGAAAACAGAACGTATCGGAGAGAAAAGTGGACGCAACGTTACTGCCCGTAGAACTTTGACCACTTTAATATAACAAAACCAAATGGTGACAGAGATAACGAAGTGCATGAATGATTTAAGCGAGATCGGTCCATCTACGGCATTAAATACAATGCGGAGACCAAATTGAACAAAGTGTAGAAATAGTTGCTCCCATCTGCAATGATGTAGTAAATGCGGAAGTAGAATCAGACGGAATTTTGACCAGTTTAAAGGTTCCTCTACTTGCAAAATGATGGACAGGAACTAACTGCCTGGAAAGCAGGGCTTAAATTAGACTGCTGGCCTCCGACCTACCACTCGATCGATGACTACTTCCAAGTTAAGCAGCTGATGTCATTTGAATTAGTCAGTAAACTGGCGTTTTGCAGTTGTGGGCTAAGGGATATGAGATTGCCGCACAACTGGATACTGCTTCTCTGCATCCTTCTTGTCATTAGTTTCATCTACGTAGTCTTTTACGATTTCCTACCACTTCACAGGAGCCACATGGGTCGCGACACCCACACAGGTTGGTGCTCTTCTCCACTTGCAGCAGATGGATTCTGAATAATGACAAACTAATCCAACCCTTTCCTTAGAGTTGATTACCACCGATCAAGCAATACCAGAAGGATTTATAAGCGTCCACCTGCAGGCTTATCTGTCCAATCGACTACCCATACTGCTGACCCAGTCAGGCCACAGCAACCAGTTCTGGTTATTTGGAGCTCGGAACGCTACCCTCACATACAGCTGGGAGTACTACGCATCATCCGATGGCAATGATCTTTCCTTCATGCACATTTATTTAAGTGTTGAAAACATCCAGCTATTCGGTGCTGTAAACGCCAGCTTCTTGTCACCATTCTTACTCATCATTCACCCATCTTCTATTGAAGTGACTATCCAGTTCTTACCTCCTTCGCCACATCCTCTCCATTCAAGCAAGAGGCAGCTGTTTGAAATGAAGGAGCTGCTAATCTCACGCTGGAGTGGGTTAAGTCTGAAACCGTCGGATGGGAAGACTTGGGGTTTACTTCAGCGTGTCATTTTCAAGGTTGTGCAGATTCTGTCAAGCAACTTTCTGTTGAAGTGGTGGCTACAGCGAGCATTGGCGGCACAAATTGCAGAGTTTCTTGAAGACCGAAATCTTCAGTGCTCTGCAACACAGGCTTTTTCTCCTGATGTTTGTGATTACCCATGATCATTAAAAAGGGCTATAGTATGCACTTGTTTTGCAGTGTTCTTCCAAAGCATCCTGTGGAAGCAGCAAACTGTAATTTCGCTTAAGTAGAAAAGTTTCTGGGTTGCAAAGAACTTAGTTAAATGCAAAGCACCTGCAGTACTTGTACCGGTAAGATGATCCAGCTACAAATAGCCTGAACTACTTACACCACTTGACCACTTCTCTAAATGAATTCCTTATATCACCATTTGTGATACAAGAGGTTAACCCTGGCAGGGAATCTTTTGGATCCCTAGTAATTCTGCTGTCTTGAAGCATAAGTCAACCTTTGCGGTGAACTAGATATGCTGTCATGTGAGCCTAGGTTCATTCGAGGTCCACCTAGACAAGACTTCAGCACAGATACCTTCATTGTTCACGTGGCTGACCTCGACTCTACATTGATTACTTAGGTCACTTAAGTTACGACCGTACGTTGATTCTGCTGGAAAATCAAACCTCCCTAGACATGGCAAAGTGTAACAATGCTTTTAAATTGCTGCAAATGTGGTTGTTATTGGGGGACTCAGGGGTCAGGTCTTTGGCTAGTCAGACATGTCTCATTTACGTGAAGCGAAATGCAGCAAATGACAGGTTTGACAACCAAACTAGTTCTCATTTCAAAACACTTTAACAACAAAGCGCTTATTATTATGGCATAGCAAAGTGCTCATTTGGAGTGGAGGTGCTATCGGTACTGCTCGCGTACGTACTCCCTGAAGGTGAGGAACAAGAGATGCGTAATGCTGTCAGCATTCATGGTGGCGTCAAGATTGAAGAAAATATAGACGCGTTCGTCGGTCAAAGTCGCCCAATGGTGCAACTTTTGGCAAAGGAGAAGAATTCAATACATCTACCCCGGTCTTCCATTCATTCACACCTGATCTTCTCATTACCTCAATATTCCATACGTTTAATCCAAGTGCATTCACTCCTTCCCCACTCACTCAACTCATCTACACAAAATCCATCCTTTCCTTCATCTACTTCTCCAACCTCATCCTCAGAGCTCTATAATTAACCCAAACCAGACACTAACTTCACTCCAATATGCACCGAGAAATGACAAGCGTAGCAAATGCAGGATCACACTTGAGCTTCATTGACAAATCCGAAATGTGATGGTGAATTTTCCCTAAGATCCTTGCAGTAAAAGTGATACCGACATAACAATCAACACTTCACCCATCCATCTCTCCAATCCTACCTCGCACCGGTAATTCAAAGCCATCCGTCTTGCATCCCACCTCACTTTCAAAGGCTTCTAAAACGCCTCATCTTCACCATTGCTCACGCACATGGAGTAGAGTAAAGTTCAAAGATCAGGCGGGGAGTTTTGCTTGTTCCACTTCGGCCTCACCAATCGGTGCAGGGGTCGCGGCTGCGTACCAACGCTTAAAGGCGGTTTGGGCAGTAGAGATGACATTGCCGTGACCAATGCCACCAAGAACGGAGATGATGATGGAACGACGGAGGAGGTGGTCGTTGCTGAAGTCCGTGGAGGAGAGCTCGAAAGCTGACGTTGGAAGAGGAGAAAGGAGAGGGTGGCTTAGAGGCAGAAGTAGTTGCACACACATCTATCAATCCATCCATCCATACTTAATCAACAAATTCACTCGGTCAACCCAATTCTTCCTCTACCATGAATATGTCAATCTACCTTCCCAGGCGTTCACCCCTTCATCCAAATCCATGCATCAAGCCGACTGCTTCCCAGCCCATATCCGTCCTTTACCTATCGAATATAACACACCCAATGATTTACAATCAGCCACTCTCATTTGATGGCCTCTATTCACTAATTTTATCACAAACAACTATCCATCCATGCTTCCATTTACTCATAGTTTGGGAAGAGAAAAGGAGAAATAGTTGAGAAGTTGGAGAACACCCAGGCTGATTTTTACCACCAATCGGTCCACAAGTCCATTTGCTAGGGGACCAATCAACCACGAAACAAAGGATGACAAAAATCGTTGCAAGTTTTCGACCCATGAGGCAATTTTATTGAGCATAGAGGCGGAAATTTGAGGTCCTCTGTTCAAACACGTAGCCTGCATATTTATTTCTGCGTCTACAAGGAGTAAATATGCAAGTGCACCAGATGCGATGGAGCATTGCGATTGTGATGGAGAAGGTGGAGACTAACACCGTGCTCCCCACACAGGACATATTAACCCAACTGAGTAGATGATGGACAAGTAGCCAATATGGACTAAACAATATTTACGGACAAAATTAAGTTGCCTCGTCACCTGTCACCTTAAAAGAACATATGAACTGCATTTCACTTATGAGTCCACGCCAGCAAATAAGCAACACAGCAACCAAATTGCGAGGCAAAGTTTGTCAAGGAGCGCCGATTCTGTCTGCATGTTGGAGAAAAAGGGCAAATAGTCGGCAGGTCAATGACATTTATTGCAATAAAAAATAACCTCCAGTGTAGGATCAAAGCTAATACGAAACTGCCCTTCAGTGTCACAGAAGGTAACAGGTTATGAAAATCCGAAGCACAGCAACAAAGGGATCTAACCTTTAAATGAAGCTAGCGAAAGGTAGGGACAAACACTTGAAGAGTACTTACATGTTGCAGGGCAGGACTCAAAACCTCCCATCGGATGAATCTAAGACCATTTATTTGCGTAATTTCGATAAGCCACTCATGGCAATGAGGTCAAACAAAAGACCGATTCAGCGAGCAGGACGTTATTTCTCGTAAATCCATACTAATGGAAGCCAAAGGCGACGCTTAGGATAGCAGTTGAATAATCATAATACATTCATGGCACGGGATTGCCCAACACCGTCACAGCACTGTTTAACTAATCACACTAACTACTGCTGATTGTTCGAACCGGTTCTACTTCCACCTAAAACCAGAGAACACAATTAGCCTTCATACATTGCATTCGTTAATTACAAATTCCTTTTTCCTGTACCTCGCTGGGTGGGCCGGCCTGCGGACCATGCCAGTGGCCCAAACGCCTTCCCTGTGCTAAATATATATATTCTACCCGAGTATTGTGTCTTCTTTCGTCTTCAGGGAAGTCTTGGGACGCTACGTGGGAGACGTGACAAACAAATATTTGTAATGGGAAGTGTAGGAGCCGCTCCTCACCAATACAACTTCAATTAGAAGGACTAAAATCAGGAACAAAAGGAACTTACATAGGTCAGATGGTAAGCCCAATGCCTTGTCGAATCAAATCAAGAGAACTTGACAAGCAATTCCAGCATCAAAAGCGGCGGCTACGTCCCTGTGTTCTGCTAACGCCGAATGCTACTGGTAGAAGACGCGACTTTGTTAAGGTGTCGCAAACCCTCCAAGTGCGACACGTCAGCAATCGCGGGGTCCTGATTCCGAAAGGCAGGTAGACAAATTCTCCCTGAAGGTGTATTTGTGCTGGTGCAGTCCAAACAGCTTTTTGAGGCTATGAGCATATTGGCAGCCATCGTAATCCTGAAAACAAAACAAACAAAGTTAATCCTCAAAATACATGAAGTCACCATAAAACACCAAGAACATAAATGCAAGATGGAGTGCTTCATAGCCCACCTTAGACCTTACATACCTCTCCATTACGTAACACAAAATACTGAAGTCTGTTCCTCCTAACACTTGCATCAATCAACTCTGGACCAACTCACAGGAATGCGCACAGACATATAAACAATGCTTCCCATCATCCAGAGCTGCACAATAAAAATACTGGTCGTGTAAGAACTTGGTCATACGCACTTGGTGGCAATATCGGCGATTTAAATGTGGAAGAATCCACTCCCACACGAGGAGATGCGCCAGTGGGCAACTAATTGTACGCATAAGCGATAACAACCTTTGGAGGCAATATTGGTACTGCAATACTTACGCTGTTCTAATGTCCCTTTCAGAGAGGAGGCGGGCATACGAATCGAATCCCGTGACCGGGGCATCAACGTCTTGCAACCCGCAGAGCGGTTACTGGTCCACACCCCCTTGAGCACTGTACCAGTTTTCCCCATTTACTTGCCCTAATAAACAGGTCCAAATCAAACCAAACTGGCTGTTCCAAGAGTATGAAAAATAGGGAAGAGGAGACCTAGGAGCCTCGTCCTACATTGGTGGCAGCGCTGGCGGACCTCCCTCCATTTGGAGATGACAAGAAGAAGGTTTGTGGGTCTCCTCTACCCTGGTTCTCATGCTCGTAGCAGGCACAGGTTGATCTGACCTCGATATGCTTGTTAGGGTAAGTAAGTGGGGGAAGCAGGCACAGGTTTAGGGGGATTTGTGCACGGAACCGCTACACGGATCGCAAGACCTTAACCGACTCGGTCACGAGGTTTGACTCGTAGTGACCCTCCTCTCTAAAAGGAACACTGAAACAACACGGGTACTATAATAGTTTGTTAAGACAAGAAAATAGAAAAAATTCATTGTAAAGTGGTTACATCACGACTATCGTCAGACAAAATATAACTAGAATGCTACCAAGGTGTACACTTGATTCGATTTTGCATCTCTGTGCATATTTTGGCGTCACATAATAACACCGCGGCATTTGCTGTGGCTTTTGTAGTCAATAAACTTTTCACACTATTTTTATGCACAAGATCTAGTTATTACTTGCCAGCACAGGTCATGATACATATTGGTATGTATTGGAGAGTTGAATCAAGCTTGTGTAGCGTCCCGGGACTCCCTGAAGACGAAAGAATACACAATACTCGGGCAGAATATATATATTCAGCACAGCGAAGGTGTCTGGGCTATTGGCATGGCTCAAAAAGCCAGCCAGCCCAGCAAGGTACAAGGGGGCTAATTCGAAGCACAAAAGTGGCGCCGCACCAGAACCGAGGGATAAACCACTGTCGTATTACACTTGCCTTCTTAAATGTACGACATAATCTGTTTGCTCTTGTTTGTAGGAGTTTTAGCTTTTGCAAGTAACACAAAAACAATTTTATAAGTTAAGCTACTGAACTTGTCATCTTAAAAGTTATTGGCTGCTTCACTGCTTTGTCTCATCGGTGTAGTTGTCAATTTGGTTAATTTAATGGCGCTGTAATGTGGGTTTGAGAGGTTGTACTTTTTACGGAAATCTTATTCAATACCGGACTCTATTTGGTGCCAATGACGTATTTGGCCCTAAACTAGGCAAGAATGTGTCTGTTCCTGTTGGAGCATCATCTGGAAAACATGGAGGTGTTGTCCATCGACACTGATTGAGAATGTCGCCTAGCCATTCCTTCGCGCATTGCTCAGGTAAAAATGAATTGTGGTTCATGAGTTTTCGTTGGCTGCACCCTTTCAAGCAAAGGGTTTTAAGTGTCTGGACAGCCATTCCTTTGCTTTTGGGTGTACCTCAAGCAGCAAATGACGTCGTAGCTGAACGCGCGATTAAGTGGTTACTGAGTCTCTATTTTGCATATCTTACTATGAAACCATTAGAACGAAATTTGGGACCGAAATTTCAGTCATTGGTGTGGGAGGCGACAAGTAATTTGTGTGCTACATGTTCCTTGAACACGTGGCAGTCCACCCGCACCGGTATTATAACAATCTGAATAATGCGACTTTTACTGTGCATTAGTTGTGAAAAGACAGGTGGATAAAGAGTAAAAGCAAATTAACGCCTGCGGCATATCCATTGGACCAATTAATGCACAAGGGGCGTGACAGAAACTCATGAATCCCAATCCCTCTTTGATTGAGTAATGTGCGAAGTAATGCGGAGGCGTGATTTGTATTTGTTGTTCGGTAATGCCTTCATGCTTGTCAGTGAGTGGTCCATGAAAAATGGGCACATTCTTGTCGAATATAGGGTGTAGAAAGGCACTAGTGAATGTCAGTGAACATGGTGCAAACCTACGAGACTATCAGCGCTGCACGCTTCTGCAACTGCTGCAACCTCAACGGTAGCAGCAACAACAACAGAAAGTGAGTTGCTGAGCCTTGCCCATCCTTGCTCATTCTGCTGCGGCAATTGAATGTTATTTTAATTACCCATGGCATACCTGGATGTAGTAGTTTGTCGTATTTATTTGTACTATCACATCTGACTTAAACGTGAGGCCTATAAGACGAGCGAATCTGAGGGCGGCCTTAAAATAGATGCACAAGGTGTCTGGGAAGTTTGTGGTATGTGCTTTAATGCCACCTGTGCCATGGGTGTGTTCGCAGATTTAGAAGACTTTTGCGAGGTGTAGTTTACAACAGAATCAAGTATTGTTCTGCTGTATCTTTTTCGGCACTCCACATGTGGTCAGACCTCTGCTTTAACTGCCGAAAGTCTTTCAGTGCCAGCGAATAATATTGCTAAAATTACTTCAAGCGGTGTGGTGCCTGCTTGTGCTGTGGATTCACTGACAATATTTAATGTCACTTCCTTTCTTCCCTTCATCCCGCCTTCCTTCATTTGTGAAGTGGTACTAAAACCCGACTGATGTCTTATAGCAAATCCACTTCCTATGTTGATCCCCTTTGTGTGGACGAGTTTAGCTCAAAGACAGCAAGCTAAAGCAGAGTTGCACGTCATAATCCCATGCAGTAGGTCACCTGTGGGTAGTTTTGTGATTTGTGCGAAGTGATTGCGCAATTTGGCTTGACCTCTGCAGTTGGGCATCCTTAATTTGTTACGCAGAAGAAAGGAGGATACCACTGTGTCGGCTGGCGGATCTGCCTTGACTTCGGCAACTTTTGCGATTGTCGACACGTCCAAATGGCAATGTTGTAGGGTTGGGAGGAGAAAGGACAAGAGTGCGAGGCGACATATATCTCACTCGTCTCATCGTAGGTGATGTTCTTCGCTCTATTCCAATTCACGTGTCTGGAGGAAGAGGTGACAGTGTTGAAGTGCATCAATGGCAACAGTGTCGTGCTGTGGAGACCACTGCCAGCAAAACGGTACACATTGAAATGGAACAAAAGCTGTCACATTTGTGCTCTCCTTCTCTCTCTTGCCATTCAACCACTACTGCAATCTTCTACACCCGCGTCAGGACTCACTCATGTCTTGCGCCACAATTGTTTGATGAACTGATTTGTGGCCTCATGATTTCTCTACCTGTCTAAATGACTAACGGAATGACACATTAATTGATGGACTCCTCCACTTTTTCTTTGCTTACTTATGGACACTCTTATCGTTTAACTGATTATCAATAAAGTGATCTTGTTTTTCAATCGGCAGTTGCGGAACACCACTGGGGATTGATCCGGCCCGAGTGCGAGGCAATGCCACAGCACCGGTCCTTCAATGCCCACCACTCTGATGTGATGACGAGCTCTTCGACTGGTGAAATCCGTGAAACGAGGAGTATGGAGCAGATGCATGGATATGCTGAATTGGCAGATCCATGTGGATGGAAGCGCAGTGATGAAGGGAATGCAATGGCCATAACGAAATTTGAATGATCAAATAATATCATGCTGATTAACTCAGGTGGAGATGTTGAAGGATTGCACAGAGAAGGAGGAGGAGGAGGAGAGGGAAAGGTGGAATTGGAAACTGTGTAGGTGGTGGTGGTGGTGGTGGAAGTAGATGAGGAGAGGAGAAGCTGATGCAGGAGAGAATCGTCTTGTGAGAGTGTGAGGGCGGAATGGGGACGCGTGGAGAGAGGGTGGTGGGGTGGGGGGCTGAGGTCAAGGGATGCGAATTGGTGAAGATTCACTCGTTTCTTCCTCCTCACCAATTCCTTCCACCTTCCCCATTAGCATCACTTTAGCGAGAACATAGTAACTAGGAAGGATGAATGCTAAATCTTTCCCCATGGGACTATGTTCAATCCCCTCCTTTGTTATTATACTCTTGATCTAGTCTTTTGCTTCAACGACTATCGATAAAGACGCCACACGTTGGCAGCTACACTCCCTCATCTTCCCAAAGGTTGAAACTCTAGACCAAGAAAAGTTGACGAGGGATCATTGGCGTTGAGGTCAAGTATCACCTCGCGTGCATGGAAACTCGTTAATCCACACGGTTGGCGCGTGAGTGTTTTCCCTACAGTACCGATGCCTCCAGTGATGGCTGACAAGGCAGGTAGAGGAGGCGCAGCTGCAAGGACAGCACACTAAGAGGAGGTGAGGGGATGTGCAACACGTCGGTTATTTGTTTAACTCGCGGTTTGGGTAAAGGGGTCATTTTGGGGTCTCCACCATTCTACCATCGTCGGGTGGACTGGCCTTCGACCCATGTCAGTAAGCCCAAGTCCTACCGCATCCACAGTACGTATTCTTCCTTCGTCTTCAAGCTAGTCTCGCGGAGCTACGCTAATGACGTCTCACATCGTGCTCAAGTACAGCAGCAATGTTTATTTCTACAAGTTGCTCCTGTTTTGACATTCTTCTGCCACCGCATCGCATTTAAGCCCAAACCCCACCGCAGGTGCACATAAGTCAACCGCCATTGTGGTTGTGTTACAACTCTACTTAACTACGGTAAAACTACAGGTTAATCAGAAAACGGGGGAGAGGGACATCGTTTTTGGGACGTGGGGCCTTAGGGATGAGCCTCCTTTCATTTCCCTAAAATTCAACATAAAGCTTTATGAATTAACACTGCTGAAAATGTTGCAGTGATTGGGAATGAGATGCAACCAGTCGGTTATCCACGCATTTGAACAAATTCCTTGCATTTTAATTAAGACCCACTTATGAATGCATAAATTGTAAACAAATGCTTCCATTCGGGAAGAAGAACGCGCTTATCAAGCTCCCATTACTGCAGGATTCAACGGACTTGACTAGAGGTGGCTTCCATTTGACTGTCACTTGAATCAGCGCGAAGGCAGAAGAAAGTGAAAAGCTGGCTTTAGTCTCTTTTCAGCTAACAATAAATGTTTCATCCAATTTCCAAGCAAAATGGACCAGGTGGACTAAAGGCATCAGTACAAGTGGCAAGCAATCGTGCGTATTGCTAAAAGTGGCAAAAGACTCCCATGGCTTGGGAATGAAGGGAGCAAATGGGCCGGCCCGTCAAAATATCACTCGAAAGCTTGGACTGCCTCCAGCAAAGGTTAGCAGATAGACAAGTGACGGACTCACTGAGCACTTTCCTCAAAACTGTCACTGTCAGGAGGGAAAGGAGGTAGCAATTGCGGTACGATTTGGCGATGCCTGCCGATGGGAGAAGAATTACCAGGTGAGGTAGGCACATCCACACCAGCCGCGACGTTTAATTTTGCTGATTACACGAACGCGTTTCTTACCGAAAATGCCTGTTGCTATTGGCAGGGTGAAGGGTAGTAGTAGGTAGGTTAGCACGTATACCGCATTCACTGGACCTACAAATTCGCGACGGTGGAAGTGAAAGCTGCTGCCGCAATTGCTCACCTGAGATCCACTTCAGGAGCCAGTATATGGGGACAAGGCCTGCTAGAAGGCGGTCCACCTTCACGTACATATCTATTGCATGTGAAGAAGAGAAGTTCGGTAGAATTTGGCAGTCTTAGTTACCAGGACATGTCAAGGTCAAGTGCAGTGAAGTGATGCGAGAAGACAATTGACCTACACAGGATGCGAACCGCCGTACATGTCGCCCACGGTAGAAGGAAATAAGCACAGGTGTAAATCACCCTTCTGACTCCTACAAGTGTACATGTCAATTGCATTTTTGGTCAGACAGTGTGAATAACAGAGTGTATCTTGAATAAGGAAGTCGTTTATCTCACCCAAAAGCTCATAAATTATCCAGAGACAAAGTACAGCCAAGAGGTAGAAGAGGGCAGGGTAGGTGTCAGTGAGGTCTGGAAAAAGCAACGTTTTATTATTGAATGCACACCTTTTCACGAAATAATATTATTAGAGGACATACCGAAAATCTGCGCAGCGATGATGAAGAGAGGGGGGAGTGCGTAGATGAGGGAAAAGTGGAGGCTCTTAAACAAGTTTACAATTGAGGATGCAAATAAATTAGTTGCGACCTCATGTTTGCCAGGCAACTTCTCCCACCCACTAATTTGCAAACCGCTCCCCCAACTGAGACCCCTCCACAAGTGCGGCTACTTTCTCACAATCTTGTAACACATCTAGGAATCACGCATGAAAGCAAATATTTAACCATGGCAATGGGCCACCCCAATCATGATCGGGGCGTTTAAGTAGGATAAAGGGGAGAAAAAAGCAAGTGGGACTTACCGAGAGAAACGGCTTGAATTAGGCCAACGGCATTCCACACCGCGCAGGCGCATTCCACGACAACCCATTGAATGACGGGCAGCCGGACAAACGGAAAACCCATAGCCAGAAATAATGAAGCAGAGAACCAGTTTGACGCGCACTTCGCCATGACGTACGGACAAGTTTGTAAGGAAGCCTTGATTGATTTTTGCCCAGCAGGTATGGCGCCACATGATTTGCATGCCACAGCAGTACACTACTGCCTTGTGATTAAAGTAGTATGCAGAAGAGGCGATGAAGTCCATTTTAAGCTTCGAGAATGAAGCTTGCTGTTGATAAGAACAGAAGGATTAAACAGAGTGTAAGTTGATGGAGGTGACTTAGGAACGACGATTACCAGCATGGTTTTTCTTCCCCTGAAGTGTTTTCATGATGCAGATCCGCCACGGCTGGGTTGAGCCACCATCTCCAGTTCCCATTGGTACAAATCACAAAGAATTGAGTTTTTCCGACAGCATTGCTCAACTGTCAAGCCGCGAACGAATATGGCCACGACAAATGGACGGCAAGTCAAATTCTCCCACGCCTTTTATCAAGTCATTATACTTCCTTGTCACAAGGATACCATTCAAATGTGCTTCAACAACTCATAAGCCGAATTAGTGCCTCTCTCCTGCCTTTTTAATCGTGTAAAAGAAGGCACAAAAGTTCTCCACGCAGCATTTACATTTATTGAATGACTAACTGAGGGGACAGTCATTACAACATACAAAGGGATGAAAGGGCGCAGTTTTCAATAGTCATTAGTTGTGACAATGCCACCGAGGATGGAGATGATTATGGAACGACGGAGGAGGCAGGCTTCAAACCTGACGCTGGAAGAGGAGAAAGGAGAGGGTGGTTTAGAGGCAGAAGAAGTAGTTGCACACACATCCATCAATCCATCCATCCATGCTTAATCAACGAATTCACTTGATCGACTCGTTTCTTCTTTTGCCATGAATATGTCAATCTACCTTCCTAGGCATTCACTTCATCATCCAGATTCATGCATCAAGCAGACTGCTTTCGATCACCTATCCGTCCTTCATCCATAGCGTATAACACACCTTCCATTAGCTTGTCTGCATTTCCTAATTTTATTACAAACAACTACCCATCCATCCTCCCATTTACTCATGGTTTTACAAGAGCAAAGGAGAAATAGTCGAGAAGTTGGAGAACACCCAGGCTGATTTTTTACCACCAATTGGTCTGCAAGTCCCTTTGTTAGGGGACCAATTAACCATGAAACAAAGGATGACAACAATTGTCGCAAGTTTTCGACCCACAATGCAATTTTAGTGAACATGGAGGAGGAAATTCGAGGTCCTCCGTTTGGACACGTAGCCTGCATATTTGTTGCTGCATCCACGGGGAGTACATGTGCAATTGCACCGGATGCGATGGTGCGTTGCGATTGTGACGGCGAACGTGAAGACTAACGCCATGCTCCTCTCACAAGACATACTAACTCATCTGAGTAGATGATGCTAGACAAGTAGCCGACATGGACTCAAAAGTATTTACTGACAAAATTAAGTCGCCTCGTCACCTATCATCGTGGAAGGACACGTGAATTGCGCTACCTATGAGTCAACGCCAAAGAATAAAGGGCACAGCAAACAAACTGCAAGACAAAGTTTGTCAAGATGCTCCAATTGTCTGCATGTAAAGAAAATGGGCAAATAGTCGGAAGTTCAATGGTATGTATGGCCATTATCTCCACCTAGATCTTAAAAAGCCTTTATTTAAGCAAAAATACGCCACCCAAGTTCAAATCGCGCTATTTCTTGTTGAGTAAACATTAAGCAGAAGTTAGATTAATCCATCTCAATCAGCCACAAAGAAATAATCGCATGTCTGCCTGTCTAGGTGCTGTGGCAGCCATCTTCTATGGTCCAACAATGACGACAATGAGACGATTCGAAAAAGCAACTGATGAACTTACAAGTGCGGTTTTCGGCAGAGCCCACCACAATGATTTGCCTTAAGTTTCAGGGACTTGTGAAATGCGGGCATTGTTCATATACGTGCTATAAAGCATGGAAATGCCTCGATCCATTAGCACTGCGCCATTCATTGGACTGTCCACTACTCCTCACCATGCCTGAACCCACAATAAAGTGTCGGCTTACGAGATCTATTGCAATTGCAGCACATCCGGTTTCCACATTCTAGCCTGGCCCCCAATTCCTAATAAAAATGACCTTTGTATCCCGCCGCTAAGCAAACGCTATTACTCTGTGTGCCATAAAGTCAGAGAACCGACCGTTCACCCGGTGCAGGACAAATAGCAATTACGACTGACTGCGCAGCAGCAACGCTACACACGAGAAAATGTCTTCAATCACCTATTTTACACACAGTCGTTCCATTGCAGCATCCCAAATTTAGCTAGCACTGCAGTCATGGCAAAGACCTGACAAAACAGTTGTAGCACTGTTAAAATAATCACACTAATTACGGTTGATTGTTCAGACTGGTTCCAATTCGGATTAAAACCAGAGAACACAATTACACTCCATCCATTTTACTGGTTTTACCATAAACCTTCCCTTTTGCATACTATGACATGGTACAACTCCACTTATCGTGAGCAGCTAAGAAACGTGCCACAAATGTGAGACGTGATAAACGAATAGTTATGATGACGAGGAGCGTGGAAACAGTTCCTTACCATCACAACTTCAATTAGAAAGACTAAAATAAGGAAAAAAAGAACTCACGTAGACTGGATGGTAATGCCAATGCCTAGTTGAGCCAAATCAAGAGTAAAATTGAGAACTTGACAAGCAATTCCAGCACCAAAAACGGTGACTGCGTCCCTGTGTTCTGCCACAAGAATAACCAAATCCCAACGCTGAATAACGCCGATAGAGGATACGACCTTGGTAAGGAGTCCTAGACCCTTCAGATGCAGCACGTCATCGGTCGCGGGGTTCTAATCCCGAAAGGCAGGTACACAAACTCCCACTGAAGGTGTGCTTGTGCTAATGCATTTCAAGCCACCCGATGGAGTGATTGCAAGTTACTCATATTTCCTAAGTTCAACCACCTGTTGGGAACATGAACACATTGACAGAGGTCGTGATTCTAAAGAAAAAACGAACAAAATTAGTCCTCAAAACGTATAGAATTACCACAAGACACCAAAAATGCATACACAAAAGGGATCAAGTCATAGCTCACCATAAACATCAAATACTTTTCAATTAGGCACCGCAAAATACTGAATTCCGTTTCTTTTGACATTTTCATCAACCAACTCTGGACCAATCCACAGAAACGTGCGCCCGCTTATAAACAATCCATTTCCATCATCCCGTACCGCGTAAGAAAAATGCGGTCTTAAAACAAGCCAGTCATACAAATTCGGCAGTCATATCAGCAATTTAACACTGGAAGAATTCATTGCTACACGAGGAGATGAGCCAGTGGTCCAGCTAATCGCGCGCACAAGCGATAACCTTGGAAGGCAATATTAGTGCATTTTATGAAGATGGGATGTTAAAAAGGGAAGTCACTCGAGAAGCGATTAGATCTACAATATTACTACACAATGTTGTAGATGAAGTGCAACCTACGATTTACAGCTGACTTAATTTTGCAGCCACGTATATGTATTAAAGCACAAACCGCCATACACAGTTGTAGACAGGTATTTTTAAATTTACTTAGTGCCTACAAGCACAAAAATTACAACTGTTTGTGTTGTTCTGAGGAATTGATAGCCGCAAAATTGTCTGTATGCTGTGCAGCGCAAAAGTATTACCTTATTCTATAAATTCACTTCACTTACATATATTATCAAACGGGCTTTTAAAGTAAACAACTGAAATAGTTATCTTGAAGGCTATTAGCTGCTCCATAGTTTTATCCCAGTGGTGATGTGGGCTCTTCGAGTAATTCAACGGCGCTGGGATTTCGGCCAGGCGGGGTCTACTTGTTTTGACGAGAATCCTTTTGAATGTTGGACTTGTCTCGGTGCCACTAACGCTTCAGGCCTTAAATCAGGCATGAATGTGCCTGTTCCTACTGGGACATTATCTAACGATCGTGGGGGTGTTACCAAACAACACAAATTACGAATGTCGCCTTACCATTGCTTCGCACATTGCTCAGGTACAAATGAATTGTGGTTCATGAGTTGCTGTTGGCTTCACCCTTTTAAACAAACAGTTTTAGGTGTCTGGCTAGCCATTCCTTTGCATCTGGGTGTACCTCAAGCAGCAAATGGCGTCGTAGCTGAACGCGCAATTAAGTGGTTGCTGAGTTCCTACTTTGCATGTTTCACAGTGAAACCATTAGTACAAAATGAAGGATTGGACTTTCAGTTAGTTGTGTAGAAGTCCATGAGTGATTAGTGTGCTGCATGTTCCATGAGCACGTGGTAGTCCATCGGCACCGATTTTATGCCGACCTGGATAATACAACTTTCGCTGTGCAATAATTGTGCAAAGACAGGCGGATTAAGAGTAGAAGCAAATTGCTGCCTACGACATGTACATTGGACCAAATAGTGCACAAGGGGCGTGACAGTAGCTCATGAATTCCAACCCATTCTTAACGGAGCAATGTGAGAAGTAATGGCATGTGCGTGATCTGTATTTGGTGTTGTTCGGTAATGCCTTCATGCCTATCAGAGAATGGTCCATGAAAAATGGGCACATTCTTGTCGGATTGAAGGTCCAGAAAGGCACTAGTGAATGTCGGTGAACTTGGTACAAACCTACGAAATTATCAGTGCTGTATGCTTCTGCAACTGCTGCAACCTCAACGGTAGCAACAACAACAACAACAACAGAAAGTGAGTTGTCGGGCCTTCCCTATCCTCGCTCATTCTGCTGCTGCAATTGGATGTTATTTTAATCCACCATGGCACATGTTGATGCAGCAGTTTGTCTTATTTATTTGTACTATCACATCTGACTTATTCATGAAGCCCATAAGACGAACGAATCTGAAGGCGGCTTTATAACAGATGTACAGGGGGTCTGGAAAAGTTGTAGTATGTGTTTTAATACCATCAGTGTGATGGTTGTATTTATGGATTTGGAAGACGTTTGTGTGGTGAAATTTGCGACAGAATCAAACATGGTTGTGTTGTATCTTTTTCGGCACTCCGCAGGTGGTCAAACTGCTTTAGCTGTCGAAAGTCTTCCAGTGAGTTGTGATTAATCTCGAGGCATTGGCGAGTAATATTGCTAAAATTACTTTAGGTGGCGTGACGCCTGCCAGTACTATGGATTCAATGACAATTTTTAGTGTCACTTCCTTTCTTCCCTTCATCCTTCCTTCCTTCCTTCATTTGTGCAGTGATACTGGAAGCTGATGGACGTTTTATAGCGTGTGCACTTCGGGTGTTGATTGCCTTTTTGTGGTTGAGTTTGGCCCAGAGACACCAAGCTAAAGTGTCAACTCATCAATGTTAGTCAGTTTTGAAGGACAAATGTGCTTTGACCCCGTCATTGATCTTTGTGAAAAACGGAAGTTAAGGGCAGAATTCAGCATTGGTGTGGACTCAACGTTCCTTCAGTCACGCTTTGTCGGGCCACCTGATCGGCAAAGCAAATGTCTCTTCCTCTTAGTTGAGATTCTCTGCAGGCCCTAGGTGGTTGGGAAGTTGGGTGGTTGCGTGGCAGCCAAACGGTATAAGATCGTAGTAGTTACTCTGTTTTGTTGGCCACTCAAAGTGTGATAAAATAGTTTTGAAAGTTAACTGCATTTTTCCCAGTCTGATGTGGAAGCATGTTGATTTCTTAAGAGCTTGTCGACATTTGCTGCAAATATGGAAGGAACTTGCAGATAATGTACGATAGCGTAAGGGATGGATGGATGAATAGTATTGCTAAAAAGATCTAGCTACGTAAGGTACAAGTTTCCGCTTCTAACCTATTTATCTATTCTTATTTCCCTAGATCCCTATCTAGCATCTGACATGATGTGCTTCGGTTCTGACAGTACTAAAGGCATGCTTGGCTTTTTTCCTGGTGGCTACTCCGGTGCTTTGATTTCTTGTCGACCGGCTCAGTCGGAAATGTCGGGTGGATGTCTTTGTCCTGATAGTGCTTCCTTACCCTCTCCTCCTTGAGACAAATTCCAGGTGCTTGATTGTCTGCTGGCAATTATCCAAACCACTTCGAGTGATAAGATTGTAGTCATTTTAAACTACAGGCAAGCGTTAGATCTGTTTGAAAGTGAGCTTTCGCTTGCACTGACATCTGCATATTCGCTTTGTCAACGGTGGGAGTTGTTATCCCTTTCTGTCCTTAGAAGGTTGTGGGTATTTTCGGCCCGATGGAACAATGTCCACTAAGAGGATGAAGGTAGCTGAAGAGTTAAATGATCCTAATGTGCGTTTTCCATTTTTTATGCCTGACTACAATAATTCTGTTCCATGCAGTTTATTTCTAGCAGTCGCCTTTTTCTTCTATGCTATTTTAGTTTCGAATCTGGTATTTCAGTTCGTATCTTGATGGAAACGATGCTTGTTGTTCTTAACTGTAGACTGTCATTTTCATTTTGAAGTTGAGGTGGTGTAGTGGCGACAGGTAGAGACAATAGACAAGGGACATTGCACCGGATTAGTGAGGGGAAGGAGTGATGGGAAGAGCAATCGACTACTGAACTACCACCACCCGCCTCCATTTTGACGGGATGTCCTTGATTGCGCAATGAGTGCGATTGACAATTTGCCATGCTGACGTGCTTTTGCTTGTAATCTACAGCACTGCTGCATAGATACTCCAAAATGTGCAATTTTTTCCATGTGCGAAAATGCACTGAGAGTGAGCGCGTCTTAAAACAAGCAGCGGAGTACACCCGAATTCCAGTGACGCCGATGTTGTGCCTTTCTGCCCTCATCTCCCTCCACAAAGAGCGATGTGGATGTGTGCATCTCTTGCCGCAGTCGCTGAGGTGCTGGCATGATTACGTGGTGACTGCGCTGTGGTAGGATTGTGTTTTCGCTTTGCCTCGGTGAAATGGCATTCAACAATTTTTGGGCATTTGCAGCCAAATATGCACACTGCGAATGCCTGCAACATTGATGAGGTGTCCACACCCTCGCTCCATCTGTGTATGTGCATATGGAATTGGGAGGGCAAGCAAAGCAACCTTAGACCTATTTATTAAGTAGTGTTAGGGAAAGTGGCTAAAGTTTCTCCAGGAATTTGCCTGTGTTTAAATATTCATCAGAGTCATTGGCATTTGCTGCTCGGCCAACATACTGCTTCCTCCAATCCTCAACTTGAGTGGAACAATTAAGTGGATGGGTTGGTGGGGTGGTGTCGGTGAACCACAAGGTGGTCCAACGTAACACCAGCTATTTACTGCCAACAAATGTGCCTGCCTCCTCCCCATACACCCAACTTGATAAAGAGCTATCGAGCCTTCCACACCTTTACAAGGAGATGTACGCTAACCATCGTGGTCCAACATCATCTCACACATTTACAAGAGGGGAGCAGTGAGATTGTGTTAAATGGTAAAAAGGCGATAGTGGAGGACGAGGAGCGAAGGTTATCCAAGAACAGGACCTTTTGTAATCTATTGATCCTTCGACTCCCAGTTTTGGTAATGTACCACTTGGTGTGTCTGCAGTGTGCCTGCAACTAGCTATGGCCACGCGCAATGGTCGGCACATCTCCCCCTCCCCGAATTCGGTTCCCAAACTGCACAAAACTGCAGATCTGCTAGAATTGCCGAGGAAATACGTAACTTGCAGTCAAAGTCTCCCTCAAATTGCATGACACCTTAGTGACTGGCGTGGTGGCTCGTGGGTGCTTCCCCCGCAGCATCGATTACGTTGCAGTGACTGCGCAGGAGGTTGACCAAGAGGATCGCAGTAAGCAACGTTGGTATTTAACTCGCGGTTTGGTAAAGGACCAATCAGTGTTTTGGCCATTGTACCTTCGGCGGGTAAGCTGGCCTCTGGGCCATGCCAGTATCCCAAGCCCTACTACTGTATGCCGAATACATCTATTCGGCCTGGTATGATGCCTCTTTTAGTCTCCAGAGGAGTCCCGGAGAGAGCAAATTATGCATTTAGTAAATTGAACGATTTTTCTGAGGCAGTGCATTACATCACTCCTCTTACAGACCCAGATGGAATAAATGGCACAAAAAAGGGCAAATTCAGTCCAACTATCTGAAAGGCAAAGTGAAATTATTCACTTCCTGTAATATTGTTTTTGCATTGAACCCTAACGATTTGCAGAAATATCTTCAAATACACTCTCATTATTCACACTTCAGTTACTCAAATTATTCTGAAAAATATGATGCATTTCAAAGTGTTACTGACTTCAATTGCCCCTAGGCAGAAGAAACTTTGCAATCCCTTCGGCATTTTGCAAGGTACTGACTGGCGACTAACCGTTCATAGACATCTCGAACGAGAGGGTTGGATGTGGTGGCAAAGTTGGGGAATTACACAAACTGCCGTATGAGAAAGACTGTGACCACAGTGACGGCATCTGTGTAGCGGAATGTGAAGCTGTAGCATGTGTCCGTGCAATGCTCGTGAAGGCCCTGACTAGCCATGATGATGCTCTGTTGCATCATTTCCACCACTGCCACGTGGGTGACCACTCGGAAGGCCGCCGTGTCTGTAGTATCAGCGCCCGTCGCCACAGCAGCCACCTCCTCGTCTTGACAACCTGTTGCGTCGCACCCATGCTCCTCTATGAGGAAATCGCGGATCTGGTTACGCAACACGTTCGTCAGGGTCACTCCCATCCTAGTCTTCCAATGAGGGTACATAAATCATGCTGTACAACTGTGCTTAGCAGACGTGCTGCTTTTGCAGTCTGAACCTCCACATTAAGGCCAACGTGCTCATTCTCATGGCGAACTATTAATTTGCGGCTCTAGAGTCTTCACAATTTCAACGCACATGACTGATTTTGCTCCTCTCAAGCGATCGTCCTCATTCGTGATCTGGCTGCTCATTCAAAATTTATGTTTTCACTTTCGTGATTGTCATTTTTGGAAAAGTGCGAGTGAATTTAAGGGAGATTTAGTTATGCGTTATCATTTTACTCTTCTTTCGATACGAATTCTGCAATAACAGAAGGTTCGGGTGACAACAAAAAATACACTTTCCAGTATGCTCAAACTTGATTTTACAATATTCCACCTGGTGCGTGATTTTCATTGTGAAATTGAATCCGTTTCGTGGGAGAGGTTTGAGCAGCTGGGGCCAGTTTGAAACATGAGTAGCTGTGGTTAGTTGCCTTGGTATTAACTGCTTTAAACTGGCACCTCCAAGCACAACCGCATTTACCCTCCCAAAGTACCTTACAACTACTTCATAATACCAAAGTGGCTCAGCAATCCATACCTAAATTATTCCTCATTACTTCAGCAACTCGACTGGTCTGATGATGGAGAGCTCTGCCCACGTCAACCAGGATTCGTTTAGACAGTTCACGTGATCCACCACCACTTTGGGTGTGACTCTTGCAATAAAGAGCAATTCATAGAAAGCGGAATAAATTCTCACCTTTTTAATTTGGTGATACTTGCAGCCCCTCATCATGCTGATGGTGAGTCCGGACAAAGTGATCTTAATCCTCTCCGAGATGCGTTGCACCGGTTGCAGTGAAAGATAGACAGGGGCATTCTTCATGCGCAGGCGTTGTAGCATTGAGAACATGTTGGAGCTCTTCTCCTGCGTGTTTTCCTGTCGTCCACGAGTTGACGACACTGTTGTGTAGACCTAGGGAGATTTCAGCAATGCGCTCACAACAATGACATTGTCGTATAATAACGCTTGTTTTGAATGCATGTATATTGCCAAGTAAACCACTCCAGTCGCCCACAATCCGTAGGCATCACCTATAAACTCAGCGTGCATGCTCCTTTGTGTACGCATTTTAGGAATAGTCAAGTTCAGCTGTCACTTCGGTTTCTACAATTTGCTGCACAGAGCAGTAGTTGTCAGACTTGGCTTGCAGCCTTTGAAAACCCCAAATATCTCTTTCCAAAATTCACTTTCCTGGCATAAACATAATGCAGTCTTGGTCGCTGCACTTTCATTTGCAGTCGCATGCTGTTTGAATTTGTGAATAGCTTACATTCCCTTTCCTGTCGGACGCATCACTTTTCGAACGCATAGAAACATTGATACTGGCAGAAGACTTTCTCGGTACCATGTGGAAAGTGCTGATGCCTCGCTTGCTCAAGGGTCTCAGCGCAAGCAGATTCGAGTCCTTTCGGGGCTGCAGGTGCCCTGTGCTACTCATCTCGCTGCTCCTACCACCGCTTCTATCGCCGCTCCTACTGGTGCTCCTCCCGCCACTCACGCTACGCGCCATCGTGCGCCGAGTTTGCAACAAAGATGGAGCGGAGGTGATTAAACTCCCACTGCCAGCACCACCCCACACAGAGCTCTCCGAGCGGCGATAGCGAACGCGGTTACGGACGAAGAATAGCAAGGGGGACCGAGCAGCGCCCTGTGTGGTGCCACGTAGAGGGCCAGTTGCCCTTTGACGAACCGCCTCCCGTGCGTATTGCGCCCCAGTGGCTTTGGCCTTGAGCAGCAGGCTCTTCAGCCTCGGACAGGTGATTGCGTTATCCGGTGAGAGGTCAAGGATGGCTAGTAGGCTGGTGGAATGGGAGTCCACTACGATCTCACCGAAGTAGACCTAATTGGTCAAGCTGAAACCCCTTTCACTGGCCAGTGCCAGCAAGTGACGCACCCACTAAAGTGGCACGGCTATTTTGAGGTGGTTACTTCAGACAATATTGGTGGTGAATGGAAAACCGTACAAATACTTGCATGGTCAATTCGCAAAATATTTTAAGACATCCTAATCAAAGTAGGTGTAAAGTTGAAAGACGCTTCAAGAGCTACTGTAAAAAGGATGTTGCAAGAAGAAAGTGTATTTCAATATACCAAATAAACTTTTACATGAGCTAATTTAGCTGTCTGCTACTGGCGTCGCATATATGTGACGCGCTGATTTTTATGGCCGAAACAAATCATGTACAGTAACCAGATTAAACGCATTTAGAGGAAAAATTTGCATGCTATTTGTTTGGTCTAATGATGGTTACTTTTATAGTTGGCGTTTCATTGGAATAGTAGGTCAACTTGGTTGTAATTGTCGTTTTTCCTCTGGCACATAATTTCAGGAAAGGGGCGGTTGAGTCGTCTCATTAAGTGGGACTGTGGTACAACGCTGTCTCTTGCTTAACACTCCTTTATTCAGCAGTTGAAGGACGTAATGACAGCAACTTACTCTTAGGGCGATGTAAGCGGCGAATATGGTCAAATTGCAAGAACAAAGCTCTGACGACTGTGTTTTATTATTGACAGGGTTGGATGAGGACTTGTGCACCTCCTGCGATAATTTCACCTTCTCAAAGTTGAGTTGACTCTGGTTTTCATCCCAGACCACCAACAAAGCATTTGCGTTGTGCTCAATATCTTCCGCATCACAGTCAGTTCGCTCTTCTAGACCCTCATCTTCCATTCTACACCAGGATTGTTGTGGTGGAAGTGGAATTGATAAGTTAATCGCTGCAGCAATATGGGATCCCTTCAAGTCATTTACGTGTCGTCTGAAGTCATATCGCAGGTGTTTAATCGCATGCTCACAGGCCATTGCTGAGTTATTCATGTTGAAGTTTGTCTGGATTCGCCATTCTTCCTCCGCGGGTTCGTCATCAACTGCCAATTGTGGTCGTCGTCGTTGAGGAATTTGATCCGCCTTCTGGAAGGTGACACGCGGCCGAGCATAGCGAAAGTGCTTCAACTCCGTTACACCATCGCTGCTGCAGCTGCTACTGCTGAAAGAGGCAAGAATGCGTTCATGACTACGGGATTACTGAACGAAAGTGTTGATAGTTTGAAAAGCAGTTTTAATGTAGTCTTTGTGTTCCGATTGGGGTGATTTGAGGGGGATGAGGCCGTACAAACCACACTTGAGTCTGCTACATCCGCGGTGCCTCAGATCAGGCACAATTTGCGCAAATCTAGTCACCAAATTCTGACGCTTGCGACGTTGCAATGCAGCCCTTTTCTCAATCCGCCTTAGTTCTTTTCCCAATTTGGCAAGTTCAAGTGGGTGAGATCAGAGAAGTGGAGGTGTGCTGCCGATTTCTACGTCTCCATCACGTACTTGTGATTGTGCAATCATTGCAGAACGTTAGAGGGCAGTTAAAACTTCATTTCCCAGTCTCTGCTTGGTGTGCTTCTGAACTATTGATTCGGAGTTTTCATTTTTGCTTTCCACTTTTAGTAACTCGTCCTCACGCGAGGTGGGAAAGCAATTGCTAACTTGGCATCTTTGTGCATTTCCGAGAAATTACAGTCTATCGAAAAGGATTTGAGGGGGCATACCATAAATTTGCATTTTGAAAATCCTAAAAGGCACGCATGCTGCACTGCTAGACCGACTGCTACTGGAAGGAGCGTATACTTGAGAGCGAAGCAATTTGCTGAATAATGCGAGGTACGGCAGCCCACCCTAATGCAAGACTGGAATGTTTGCAGACTTCCAGGCATAACTAAATTGACTAGACAGTTTTTATTGTGCCACATCCAAATCTTAATAGCTTTGTCTTTCAAGTGCGCCACCTCATCACGCTACAGTGAGCACCGCATTTCAACAATGATCGAAGACAAATATTTAAGCCAAAAGTACAGGACAGGAGAGTACTTTCTATGCCTTGATGATACCGGGGAAGGAGTACATTAAATTGTATTGGCAGGTCATTCCCAAGTCGAAAATTTAACAAAAAATCAAGCTTACAGTTAATTAGCAAAGCGCAATTATTCAATGCATGAAGTAAATAAAAGAGGATGAAATATTGTCCATTGAAGTTAGCAAAGATGTTTGTTGCAATAAGTTATGGAAAGCATATAACTTGAGAAAGCACTCGTTTAAGCGGCTTGAAAAAAAAGCATGGAAAGTCACTAATGAAAGAGGGGTATATAAAACAATCGGACTAAATTATCTGCGGGAAAGATGCGCAGTACCTGTGGGAACCTGAGTGTAGTTTTTTATACGTAGGAGTAAACGCAAATTCAAAATTACTTAATTATATGTCCAAAAGTTTGCAGTTTGAAAGTCAACTGACAAAGTGCTCCAAAATTCAAGCCAATAGTTGCCAGTCTTGGAGTTGCATCTTTAAGCAAACCCAAATAAATCTGCGGTTGTAGCACTGCAAATAACTATCCAATGAAGGATTTTGATTTATTTATTTATTTCACTTTTAAGCCGTAACTCACAGACCACTTTCGTCCGCCCTACAGTTGTTATTGCATGAAGCCTCGCCTTGTATTTGTTATGAATGAAAGCGGAAATATGGCGGTTGCCACTGTGATTTAACGCAGGGAGCATAAACGAAACCTCTTCACATTTACACCCCAAGAGGACTGACTGTAATGACGGCAAAATCGTTTACATGGCATACTTATCCCATGAAATAAATGTAATAAGACTGATTGGTCGTTTTAATGAGGGCTTCACAAATTGGTGGATGCTGGGGTTAATTTGGTGAATTTGTGCATGGATGGATGAATTTGAAATGTGCAGCGATGAATGCAAATTGGCGCGTCTTATTGGCACGAACTACGTGACAGTGCTTATTGTACTCTCCTGAGTCTGTCTTAGCCGTACAGGCAGTGACTGCCACTGGCCACACTTGCCTTACGATGTCAAGCAAGTGTACTTCTCCTAGTCAGGTGAAGAGCATTTCTCATGCATCCTTTCCTGCAAAACATTGTCTGGTGCGACTAGTAACCACGATCATGTAGCGGTTTTTGTGAACCCATAGTCGGATGAAAGGATATGTCGTGACACACACACACACGCATAAGTGACGGTGGCAGCAAACGGGCCATCATGGCTCTTTAAGTTTCCTCCCTTATTGAATTGCGGTTCTGTCCACCGATCGACCAAATTATTTCAAGTTACTCAAGGAGAAAAAAGCGAGTAACACTGCTTCACCTAGAGGCGAATCATCCGGGCAAACGAAGAGGAATACCGCCGGAGCACTTGAGAAGTGCATCGACAAACATCTAGCCTGAAATTATTCATTTGTTGAAGCATTTCCCTAAACAAAGTCGAAGTACCAATTTCTGCAGGACTTTCCATCACCATCACCATCACCATGTCCCTCCTTGCTTCACGGTCAATTTACTTGCAGTGGATAAACAAGCACTTTTACAATGCCCTGCCTCATTTCGCCTTTGCTGATGGTCCAAGTGGCTGTAGTTTGTTAGCAGTGTAAACGATCATTTCATCACTCTAAATTGCTCCAATGTTACATTGACTACATAGCTATTCAAAAATGATCCAAATTGTCACAAGGGATGAGTGTACTTCCCAACGGATAACAAACACAAATATTACAGAAATAGGTAACAGCAGTCCGCATATGTAAATGCTCCCATTATTCTGTGCACTTTGTCCCCTTTTTGACTCAATTCTTTTTTCCTTTCTTGGGCATGAATACTGGACTGACTGCCTCCCTCCTCTCCTCGTACTTTCCCCATCTCCGCCAAATGCTCCAATGAATAGGCGCATGCATTCGAGTTGGACAGCGAATGCCACACTACGCAGCTCTCCAAGTCAGTTGTTACAGCGACAAGGTCGCCGCAGAGGCAGGCAATGTGTATTGCTATGGCGTAGACGAAGTGACAACGATGCGTCGTGTCGGTGTCCACGCGGTGGCCCCACACGCACACGTCATCAACTGACTTTGCCTTCTGCTTCATCCACATATTGTCAGCCTTCAAAAAGGCACAAAAGTCTTCTGCGCCAACTAACTAACTCAGCCAATACATTGTGCCTGCTTACTAAAGCAAAGTAATGCTTCGGAATGGAGGACTCAACACAGTGTACATCAGTGCCGCCCCACTTCATTTTACGTATTATCAAGTAGCCCGCTCTCTCTACCACATCCCATCACATGCCGTCCCATTCCCACTGATCGCCTCCCTTCCCTTCCCTTTCTTTTCCATTCCAATCTCCCCACTTCAATCCCACCCCTTCCCATCTCATGTCATGTCATGTCCCCTTCACTCTGCAATGCAGCCTGGTACATGGACCACCAAGCGCACAACACCAACTGATGCAACACACCTTAATTGCCATAGCAACCATATAATTTAATCAAACATTTACAGACTCTATAGTACTGCGAGATTACATTTATAGGTCATTCGAGTTGAAACAAAAACATCAACATCAACAACACCAACAACAAACACAACGCATCATCCGCCTCACATTGTTGCGAAGACGTTTCCTCCACTGCAAACAAAGGAAGAGAATAAAAAAATAGAAAGGCAAATTGCATCTTGTCGTGTGCGCACCTATTAGCAGAACGGCATGATGTAGTAAAGAAAGAAACGGATAATAGGAAGAAGTTGGCACACTTACTGGAAGGTGAGGCGACTGTTGATGAGTCTCCATCCCAACTGGCAAATAAAAGAGAATACAACCACATTAGCATCTGCCTTCCGTTTGTATGAGTAGCATGCACTTTGGGAGGAGATAAAATGACGTTTGTGCCTGATCACTGGAGCTAGAGTGAGGAGCAGGACGTGGATGTGGAAGGAGAAGGAGAGGGAGATGGGGAATGGAAGCAGTGGGGTGGAGTGGAGTGGAGCGAAGAGGAGTGAAGGGGAGAAGGGGAGTGAGGAGAGGAAAGACATTAGTGAAGATGAAAGGAAAAGGTCACTTGGCTAGCTGGCTAGCCAGCCCGCCAGCTAGGTAGCTAGACAGTGATGTGGATGACGTGACTGATGGATAGATAGCTAGGTAGATAAATAAATGGGCAGGTAGAGAGTTAGGAGAGATATTGACTCACCCATCCTGCTGTCTAGACTGGTGATGTCGCGGCTCGACAGGGGCAGCGGTGCAACGCTTATCGAGTTGTCTCCTTCTCCTTCTTCTTCTTCTTCTTCTTCTTCTTCAAAGGCCACGGAGGCTGATGCATGGGCCGTTGTCTCTGACAAGGAGAAGCCGTCACCTCCACCCACCCACCACGCACCAACCACGTGGTGCGGTGATGAGGGTGTGGTGAACTCGGACAACTCATCGCCCGATGGCGTTTCCCAGTGCGACGCCATCATTGCCGTCTCGTCCTCGTCATTGCGCCCAGCAGCTGCGATGGACACGTCTTCTGCTACGTCACCCACCTCTTCGCCTTCGCAAAGGAGAAAATGTAGAGGGGATTCATGGGAGAGAAGGGGTGAGTGAGCCAGTGAGTGGATGTGATGAATGAAAGCGAGAAGTTGACTGGGGAAGGAAGAAATAGAACAGGTGGAATAAGGTATGTCAAGGCCACCCAACCTACTCGGGCATATCGGTGACGGAAGTGGTGAGGGTGGCGGCAGGACTGGTGACGTCAGTGTTGTTAGCGACGCTGATAACGGTGGCGTCATTGACGTAGACCAGTCCACGTCTTCCTCCCCCGCCTCTTCCTCAACCTCCTCCCTCTACTCCTCCTCTGAAAAGTAAAGTGTTGTTGCTGGAGTTATTTTACGCCACTCCTTCCCAACACTTGTTGTTGTTCTTGCATGTGCATTGAGCAGCTGAGGCTCGTCAGATGCACACTTACCGGCTTCAGCCCTCACTCTTCTTCCATTCCACTCCGTCGACGACGCACACAAGCACCGACGACGGGCGCGGCACCACTGTGCGTACACATACAGACAGCGGAGGAGGCTCATCAGCAGGGCCGCTTCAATTTCAGTGATGTCTATAGCACGCATTTCTACTCTCCTTTGCTTCCTACAAACAAGGGACTCGAAGGAGTCGGATGCAGTAAACCTACCTCAGTGCGTGTGTGACAGCGCAATTGACTTTCAACTGTGACATATCGATCGGTGATTGGGTGGGTGGAAAATCAATGCGATTTGAATGCTGAAGGTATGCAGACAGGCAGACGAACAGGCGCGGTGGCAGTGGCAGTGAAACGAGTAGGCGCTCAGTCGGTTCGTCGATCGGTCGGTCACGGAGTCTGTGCGTTGAATGGACACACAGAATGCGATGCGGTGAATGAGAAATGCGAATCGCCGAGCATGCGTTGGTGCAATTACAGCCCTTTCTCCTGCACTAGGCTTTTAGTCCGTTGAGAGTCGTTGAATTAGTACCACTCCCCTAAGTCCGTATACTCAAACAAATTAAGTGACACTTTGCACACAAGATGGGATTTCGCCCAGGGTTTCATGTCGAGAGTCACATCAGCGTGCAACTGGGTAACTGTACAATTCATGGATGTGCACGGGGTTCGTAGAAGTAGAGTGACACCTTTGCCCCCACGGCCTGCCTTGACATGGCGTTCAGTGAAAAGTGACGTGCTCAGCGTGATATTATGCAAAGTAGAAAGGAAAAGTGGAAGCAATCCAATGTGGTGCAAGTAAACTGCATGAAGTGAAAGCAAAGCCAATCGGCTAAGACAGTTTGCAATGCAGTGCAACCTAAATTAACCGATTCGTAAATGCATCTGCGTAGCCTATCCTGTGCCCTACAGGCTAGATTGAGGTAGGCAAGACCATGTTCTCCACTGCACGCCACTCAGTTTGGCTGCATGAAACACGCTGGCCACGCCACTACTAATCATGCCCACCTGTTGGCGGCACATACACCTGCAAGTCATTCATTGAATGTACATTCAGATGGCTTTTCCGACTTGGGATACACCAACAACCAGATGTGGTAGGGTGAGCGATTGTGTCGCAAACGAGCAGAATTGTGATCGTGCCGCTGTACGCGCTAGCCATGGTGAATGAGACCAAGGCGCACACGCACACTGACGACGTTACTTATCAAATGACAACTGCAAGACCAGTGACACAACAGCTATTTACTGCCAACAAATGTGCCTGCCTCCTCCCCATACACCCAACTTGATGAAGAGCTATCAAGCCTTCCATACCTTCACAAGCAGATGTGCGCTACGCATCGTGGTCCAACATCATCTCACACATTTACAAGAGGGGAGCAGTGAAATCGTATTAATTGGTCAAGAAGAGGTAGCGCAGGACGAGGAGCCAAGGCGATCCAACAGCCCACGCAGTTTTGCCACGGCCCTGCACCGATGGGAGATGCTGTTTGTCGCCTCCGCCGACGTCTCCGCTTACGTTTGTCCCTCCGTCGCCTCTATCGGTGCAAAGCAGCAATCCCAACCGAAGCCGCCGCCGCCGCCGCACCCACGGGGTGCTACAATGCGACCACGAGTGACGCCCTGCAACCCCATACACTACCAAATAGCAAGATGAGGACCTTCCATCGTTAGTCCCTCCTCAACTAATCCTTCGTGCTTTGAGCAAGACCAAATACCCTTGCATTCATTCGTCTCTCTCGTAGATTCCTCACTACTGACGTGCCCAAAATTATCGAAAATGCACCTCATTAGTTAGCAAACCAGACACTTCGCACCATACTTCACGAACGCCTTCGATAAAAGTGGTCAACAATACAAACCGACAGTTTTGTGCAATCCATACCACAATCATCTTTCTGACCAAGCAAAAGAACACAAAAGCAACTTACTCTCAGTCTCACACGTCTTTCACTCAGCCTCACCCTCGGCCTCGGCCTCAGCCTTAGCCCCGGACCCGTAATGACATTCTTTCATAAAATCACCTCCAGCCACACACCCTATTCTTAAGGCAAAGCGCATAGGGGAGGAGAGTAAGAAGAGAATACAGTGCATCTAAACGTTCAACACCCACCCTCAGGTCCAACAGCCCTCAAGAACCACTAAACCACTTGATGTAGGGACCAGGAAGGCCCTTCAAGGCGTCAAAGGCAAGGCACATGTCCTCCACCAACACGGCTCCGCCAACCATCCTCGCAGCCTGCTCACATTTCACACCAGCAATCTCCTCCGCACTGCTGCCTTGCTACTCTGCCAATTCCACATCCACCTGCCTCAGCTGCATTAGCAATTCCACGGTGAAGATAACAATGCTCCAAATCAACTCTTCCAATCGAATGGATAGAAGGAACTAACCATTCTCACGTACTCCTTGCCAAGAATTTCCATGGTTTTACACAGCCTGTCAGGATTGCTGGTTACGTAGGAGATGGGCAGTAAGTGGGGAGGAGGAGCGGCGTCAGTAAGCTTCGCAGTGGCAACACCAATCGCACAGTCGCCGATCGTCGTCACTCCTACCACATTTTGTGGCGTAGTCCTCTGGACAAAGATCGGAGCACTCTGGATGGAAGGCGGCGGAGCACTCGCAGCACACGATTCTATCCCATTTGATGGGAAACTGGCAGCCGACACGACCACAGTTGACCCCAGACATCTTAGTGTGCAGGAAAATCTAGAAATGAATAAGGGCAATAATCTGATGGCACTTTTACCTGTGCACTCAGTCGCGCGAGCACCTCACTTCCTGCAAGATGTACACATCACTCGCCAGAATAGCTCTCCAGGCCATGGGCACGGCCTCCTTCCCCTCCCTGATAACAACCCACATAGGCGCGAGCGAAGCTGCAAGATGGAATGGATGCAGGATATCACCTCCGCTAATGCACCTTACATTCCCTCCTATCAATCCATTCTACTTTCTGGCCAATGTTCTTACAATTAACGATCCCTACACGAAATGCACGCATTGTGGGGCATTGTCTAGCCTTGAACAATACAAAGCTAGTCAGTCTCCACTTCCCCTCTTCACTTCACAAACACAACCCAACTCAAGATGCAATGCACGCACCGAGATGCACCACTTACGTTGGAATCAAACATCGCATCTACACTACAAGTTTACTATAGCCATTTCCGACTCCAGGTACTTCCTGAAACAAAGTCTACGACGCAGTGGCCAATACACAGAATGACTCAACAGAGCGCCAAAGACGATCCTCCAAAGGTGAGGACCGTGTGCTGAAATAGCATTTCGTTTAAATAAATGTTTCACGGCGGAAACAACTCAGTCCCCACGCCTCTGCTTCGCTTCGCATAGGGGCCCCCACGGCACGCTCAGCGCCCATTGACTGTGCGCTTCCATAGCAAGTCTTCCTCTGTAGTTGTATGATCTATCACGACTTCAAGCGAGAATCAGCAAGAAAGGAATTGGCAAAATTCAGCCAATATTTCAAAACAAAATACGCAATTGGAAAACACACACAAGAAACACCAATAAATGAAACGAGCATCCACTAACTGACAAATACGATGATGTGAAAGCAAACACATGATAAGAGGAATTTCCCCTTCATTAAGTTTACCAACACCTGATACCTTATGCGCCTATGCAAAGGCCATGACATGGAGCAGCAAGCACAAATGAACCCAGGTGTTGACCTTGAATTTCACAATTTAAATGTGAATTCAGAAAGTAGGTACTAACGGTGACCAATTTCTCTCACTAGCTAAAGCACATTGTGATTCCATGGGGGCAGGCTTTTCTTTCAGAAAGTGTAAGCGCACAGCAGAATGTAGCCTTTAATGGTTGTGTTCAACCATTTCATTTTAATGCGCCTGATGCTCTATTGAATTGCTGACATTAAAGTTATGTGTCCAATTTCCGGTACTTTTTAACACATTAACAGCCTTTCGTAGCATCGCATACTGTTTAAATTGTATAGGAATCATTTTTCTCTGAGTCAATTTTAACGTCAGGTTTTACTTTGCTAATATTAAAGCACTGGATTTTATGCACTGTATATTAATTAAAGGCATGATTCGTTTTTTCGGAAATCACCTAATTGTAGTTGGTTTATATGCACATTTTTCTTCTGCCTTTGTCAGGTGCGCTAATTTCGTCCTCTCTGGGCTTTGCCTTTTTTCTTATGGTCTTGATTCCGGTTAGTTCCTTGTGCTTCCACTCGTAACACCGCAGTAAATACTTAGTTTCTGTCTTGCCTCGGTTTTCTTTTTTTACTGTTAATTGCTGCCGAAAGTATCATCTCCTAGGCACGCGTCGGTTCCGGAGCTTCTGTTGGCATTTATTTTGGGCTTTCACCCTTGTCTTGTTTTAGGATGTTTGTCTTTTCCCCTGTAATGACACTGCGACTGGGTCAATGGTAAGCGGAAGGCTTTTCAGTGTGAGTGGAATGCGTTTCTTACCAACGTGGACGTATGTGACTTGAATTTTAGCCACCCGGTACAATTTAGTCTTGTCTGGTGAACGCCTCTGCTGACATACGTGCAGAAGTTGCACACTATATGCATGAAGCCGATTTGAAGCTTAATCATGGTCCATTGAGTACGCCTGTGGGTCAAATACACACCGCTTTGTTGCTTGGCGCTGTCAATACGTCTGATCACATGGCGTCCTTTAACAATGCAAAGAGCTACCTTCTTCGGAAATGTGGTCGCGTGGCCGTAATGGATTGTGGTACAGAAGCCCTTACTGCAGACTAATTTTTCTTCGTAATAGATTAGCAATGCAATTCTTCTGTACTAAACTTTGCATCAGTGCGTATTGATGATGTGGTGGACTAGTGGAGTTGTTTTGCCTTATCTCGGAAGGTGAAGAAACCGCACTAGATCATCGCCTTTTGTCGTATATCTTTATTACCTCTAGTGTTTTGTGGTCAGCAAGAGTGAATGTCTTAGTAGCCCCTCCTTTTCAGCATGGGTCAATGGGCTTGAGTGCAACCAAAACCGTCACAGGTGGTTTCGTGATTTGTCTGCTAGCTGCCTGTGAGTAGTGCTGTATAACTAATATGCTGTTTAGGCCTTTCGATTGCCGCGTCGGTTTGCAAGTCCAAAAGTGTGGATAAATGGAAGGCTAAGGTTCGCCAGAGCTGTCGGTGGACCAGGCCAAGTAATAGCATAATGAAATTGTCTGGTGAGCAGATTGTAGGATTTCTTGTTCACTTGTCACTTCTTGTTCAAATTGTCATTTGTTCAGGCACTGGGATCTTTGGCGGCTGATAGGTAAAGGCAACAGTAAAATGAAGTATGCAGATTATTCGTGCCAGTCGTATTCTTTGTGAGGGAATCGCCAGTCTTAAGCATGCTTCACGTCAGTTGCCTCCCAGACATTGAGTTGTAGTTATCAGTCGCCTTCTTTTTGAGGGGTTGAATGTCACTCTGTGCCGTTGGTAGTGGTGATTCCTGCCATATAGAACGTGCCGAGCAATGTATTGCGGGAATTTGTGTGGATTACTTTGGTACGTGTGGAGGAGCGTCGAGGTCTTCCCCCTTCCCCCCGTTTTTTTTCTTGTCCTAGAGTCACTGCGAAGCTGCGACTTTGTTCTATCTCACTGTGAAACGCTTTCGTATGCAAACTTCTTTCGTCTTTCTAGATGCCGTTTTTACGGAGGTGTAGTGGAAATACTTGGTCGTAGAGTTTTGCCACTTTTCTTTCCCCGTTTCAATATGCACGCTCACGACTTATTATTAGGGCCCTGGCAGCATTAGGTGTGACCCGTTTGCCGAAACAACTTCTCAAAGTCATTCAGTTGCAGCTCCTGGGTCGCTAGGCAAGGAGTCTTAGGTAACGGCCAACAAATGGTCTACCGCTTCAAGGGTTAGATTAGCACTTCGACTTCATTAAGTTCGGCCTTTGTCCCCAGTGGATTTATATCCCTACATTAGATGCAAGTTTAGAAATGGTGTCAGGCATCTCCACATTAATGCAGCTCCCCAATCCTTTCTCCAGGTCATTCATTATAGGCCTCTGAAAAGTATTGGCGTAGAAAAGGATTGGAGGGTATTAAGCAAGCCCGGAGGCCATGTCGCCAAGATGGAAGTCGACATCACGGAGGCTGAAGACTCCGCGTGGTTAAGTACGTATTTGAAATAGGCATTCTTTTGTTACGATGGCCTCTTTAGACTAATGCTACGTACTTTTTTATTGCATGCGCTAGGAGAAAATGTCTTTTTGTGATAGTCCCATGTCATGAACACTATGTGCTTCTGAAGAAGACAAAAGACAATCCAGCTTTTCTGGTAGGTCTTTTTTTTATGAAGTGCTTGGGTCTGCTCTAACACCCCCAAAATCCCTTTATAGCTTTTCTATGTGCCGGGATTTCGTGCGTCACCACCGATAATTCGGTGCCTGATCGACAAAATGCACAATTGCATGCTTTGAATAAAACATTGGGATGGACGTTTCTTTTCATATTCAATTGTTAAACACATTAGACACTGGTGTCGGAAGAAAATGGGCCACCATAGCTGAGCTGCTTTGTTTGCAAATGACGCTAGTGCTTGTACCGCCAAACCGCTGCTTAGACTTTAGCAATTGTAGTTATTCTCCCCAGCTCAAGAGAATCTCACATCTGCTTTAGTATTTTGAAATCGGCTTGTTTACGACTTATGATTTTCTGCAAGCGAAGCCCATGCCACGTATTTGTGGCGTTGGGTTCAGGTAAGAAGATCTCAGCGTCACATTTGACGTTGTCAGTGGACGTATCGGCACAGGGCGTATCGAGTGCGTTCATGCGCTAGGTTTGTCAGGCTAACTTGGACCATGGCGCTATTTATTGTATTGCACAGTCCTGCTGCGTAACTCTGCCACATTTCAGGTAGCAGTTTTAAAGCACTATTTGACTCTGCCTCGTCCGCAATTACTGGCGCCACTGGACGAAGCCGAGAAGTTTCTCTCCTCCATCAGTGATGCGGAATTAGCGCGCTTTCTCGGTACCTACCCTTCCCTTCTCTCGTTCCCGGTAAACATGGAGGTCGACCAGAGTACTCATTATGTGGTAACTCGACAGTTATTGCAGGATTCGCCCCTCAGGCACTGACTTGTTCAACTGATTCTCCCCTTTGTGACCAAATGGGAGCTTGCTCTGTTTGGAGACCTTCACAAGCATCCCATGACTGACAATGTGAGTTCTTTTCGGTGATTACCTGGTGATTGAATTAATGATTGTCCTCATTTCTGCCTTTGGTTACGTGGATTGCTGGTCTTTATTGCGATTGGATTGCTGGTCGCCTAATAGGTGAGGAGATTGTTCGTAGGTTCAGGTAAGCCCTTAAATGACTTCACCTTTGATTTGATTGAATAAACTTGCTTCACTGATGCCAGTTTGTCGGGCTTAAGACATTCACCACTGGTGTTACAGACGTGTAAATTCCTATCCTCTTACCTGATGTTGGTGTTACAAATATTTAACTTGCGTTCTTTACGGATTTGTAAAAAGCTGCTCGTGTCAAATTGTGTGCCACAAACGCCTTAGCCAGGTTTAGTGGAGAAAAAGAGATGCACAGGGTGAGCAAGTAGTCTCATGCGGTGTCTATGGTAAATACTCAATAACTGTTTGCGTGTGCATGCTACTAAACGCCATTCGACATGATAATCGCATTTGCAATCTACCATTCCTTTCCGATAACGAGGCACGAGCTTACATCGCATTCTGCTTTTATCAAACATCCTAAGTCGGGAAACAAAGGCCTAACCTTGGTCACCTTAATCTCTGCCTCACATCCTCCCCAACCCTGTGGTATGTGATTGTCTAATTGGGTGCGGTGATGAACATTTGAAGCCAAGGGAAATGGGAGGAAACTACGAAGTGTCAAGGTTCTCGGATACGTTTAGCAAATTGACGCCTTACACTGCGTTATTTCCGAAAGATATGGTTTTCTTGCTACTGACTAGTCGTAGGTGTTCCTAAAGGTGTTTCCCTTTTGCACGTTCGAAGCTTTTTGCTGCATCGGCTTCCCAAAGGCAATTGTTTGGACTCCAGCGAGTGAACAATTTCGTCCTCAGCGTGCCGGACAAACGGAGCTTAGTCTCCTGAAAATGAAGTATTGCCTTAAAAGTGTGGGGAGTACATTGAGTGGTTTGCGTATAAGTCCTGCAATTCCGAATATCGTGTTGTGTTTCTACTTGGAAGTGCATAGTCTGTCGTACTAGACTGCCATTTTTACGCCATTATAATGTGGGGTTCGCGTTGGATATGCAACAGGGCCTACTTGGACTTACCTGTCAGGAGGCATCTTCATTGCTGAAGTGAAATACGTATCCTTTCACGCAGTAGTGCCTCATTCACACCATATTTCCTCCAAAAAGGACAAATTAATCAGCCGTTGTAAGTGGGCTACCCTGAATCGGCACTGATCTACCGTATGTACCCACAAAATTTATGCAATAAAAAAGTCTACCCATTAAGTCATGGGGATGAAAATGTTTCATTCTTCTTTTAAAAAATAACTCCTGACATTGGAAAGTGGTCTTTATTGTGTTTGCCTTATTTTGGCCAATTTCCTTCTGTTAAATTTGCCACATGGGAAGTGTGAATTATAAAATGTTTTCGTCTGTAGCTCACCTCTTTACATGCGTTTCAGTTTGTAAAATCGTATATTTTATCCGTGTAAAACGCTATGAGTACATTTTTTTCAAAAGCTGGGGTGCTGTTTGAAGGCCAAATTATGGGAGTTGTAATTTTTTAGACATGAGTTTGAAGGGTCAGCAATTGTGGCCTTGAGCGTTCTCTACCACTTGTAGGGGGGAATTCACCACCACAACTTAGATGCTTTCGTGTTGCCATATGCAGTCCTTTCTGCTTAATCCACTTCTTATCAAATGTGCCACGTATTTGGCGAATGGGCTTAGGTTTGAAAATCTGGATGCCGCAAGTGCACAATCCTTAGGCTGGTTGTTGATACTGATTTAATGTGTAACCTTTGTCATTCCTCAGTTTTGTTCTTTTCTAGGGCTCTTCCTCCCACACGAGTGTTTAGTTCAATTGAAGCGTCAGTGGGGAGTATCACTCCCTCCTTGTGTGTTCTTCGGATGGGAGCTCAGTAGAGACGAGCGAGTCCGCCTCTTGATAAGACAATGAGAGGTGAACGCAGTACGTTGTGGGGAGGGGGCGTTTCAGGAGGTGAATTTCCTTTGAATGATCGGTGCTGGATGCCCTGCTTTCTGCAGGCCATTTACGTGCTTATAGAACTGAGAAATGCTGTCTGCAAGTGGCGGAGTCGTTTTGCAGCTGCTTGTGAGTTTTTTGCTTCATGTTTTTCAAAATACTTCCTAGCAGCTTTAGTAACTAGTACTGCTGTATATCTTGAACAATCCCTTAATTTTCTCCAGTTAGTGTCGTTTTCATGGTTGCTGTCATCACCCTATTAGTTAGTAGTATCCCTGCTGGACTGGCCAAAAGTGGTTCACAAAAACAAATTTGATGCGTTCTCCTCCTGGAGAAATTGAAACAAACTCAATTGCGTTATCATCGTCAGTACCACGGCGACTTTGTTCATTTATGATGGTGAGGCTTTGACTGCAGCGACCGTTGATGGTTGCCCAAACTCACCCAGCCTCCCTTTTGTGTGTGTGCGTGGGTGCTCTCGACATTGGTTTTGGAATTCTCTTCCATGTCAAGCAGGTTTTGCATGGCATTTGTGGTTGCTGGAGCGGCGAAATTCCAAGGCGAATTGTTCTCTCTTCCCTTTTCCTCCTCATCCTCCCTGAATTTGTGTGATTGCTTCTTTCGTGCTCAGTTAACTGATGGGAGGGAGCGGTTCTACTCGATGGGATATTTTATCCAACAATCACGCACCAACTACCCTGAGACCAGATCCTGTTTAACGGGAATTTCCAAAGCGAAAAAGGTTTGGTTATTTGACGGAATGTTTGAAAAACATTAGAGTGAAGGATAAATGTTGAGCAGTACTAACTGCATTTGTTGTGAGTTTTGCCAGTGCTGCTGGACCTTTGCAGGACGGCGCACTTCGCTTCAACAGAAAGTGCAGAGCTGTTTTCAAGTCCAGCCTGCGCCGACTTTGCCACATTGCAAAGCTGAAAGTATGCGAATGTGGGAGTTTTGTTACTTACTGCTACTGTCATTCGACTTGCGCAAATTGGTCTATGTTGTTCACAACCATTCGTGCAATGGGAGATGTCTGCGTCTGCTAGCTACGATTTAGTTAAAGCAGTGGTTGTGAGGCCTACCACACCTCCGCATATGTGTGGCTTCATTGGAGGAATTGGGTGCAGAGCTGGATTTCCTCAAGTTCGTAGTATCACCTTCTAAAATTGTATGTTTGTGTTGATTATCAATGAATTTGAGGAGGCTTCCCTATCTGGTGTTATTGTTCTGGTCCAATTGATGCAAGGAAGAGGATGTCAGGTGGTTGGATCGTTGCCATCTTCCCGAAATCTAATAGGGCATCAGATCATTCAAATGTCTTTAGGCTCAACTTTTGAACAAATATTTCTAAAAAATTGGAAGAGAGGTGCAATTTCCGGCGTCTCAGACATCCCCAGCAGTTTGGCCTTGCAAAGACGTAAAAAAGCACACGACTCCCTTCTCCTGTTTCCGCATCACTTTTCTTTCTCAAGTATCTATTCTATTTCCCACATAGTCATATGTAGCCACTTTAACGCCTAGGGATGATAATCTGTAGGAGAAATGAGCGGTGAATGTGGTGCCACCTCTCCTAATATCCTACATCTCGGTCGACTACTTTCTAACCAGTGGCAGAAAGACATAAGCCATAGTGACGATGCAAAAAACTGTCTGGAAGAGGTCATAGCCAATGTCACGTTTCGAACAGGCAAGTGGAGCTGCACTTAGAAAAGGACGAGGACGCCATAACGACAGGAATGTGGGAATCTAAGCCTGTCATCCAGCTCTCCAGTTTAGCGTTTATCTGTCAAAACGGCCACTAGTTGACTAAGTCCTGGTTTACATTGGGAAATAGCTGGGACACTGAAACAGCAATATGTTTAAGTAGGTGGTGGTGCTTTGCACACACCACCCCGCATATGACGTGCTGATTTACTTTAACTGAATCACGGAGGTATAGACACAAGTAATCGCTTCACTCACCCCCTCCCTTCCTCGCTCTTGCCCGCCCTAACTCCCATCCCTAGACGTAAGATTCATTGTCTTTGGGTGTTGTCAAATGAGTTCTCCACGGCCTGCAGCTGAGATCACGCTGGACGGTGGGGTGGGCGGCTGAGTGCCGCTGGCGATGACTGCCCCCAGATTTAGGCCACAGTGCTGCTAGGTCCCCTTCCCCCCTCCCTCCTTAATTAACCAATCCACGTTAGATAGCATTTTGTGAGGACCATCCCTACTATGTGCTTAATTGACGAGCCTCCCAGTGATGGACAAAGTCTCAGGGTGGCTCCCTCCCCTCCCACCTTCTCTCGCCCTCCTACCCTCTCTTCAGTCGTAGCGCGCGGCTTTGCCACCACCGTGGGGTGCTTTTATTTGATTGGTGGATGCTCCGGCGTGGGGTGCTCACCCCCATTCACATCACAAGATGATTATCGTGGGCTTTGTGTCCTTTTTTGCGGCGTGATCCTAATTCTTGAGACAGGTCCTGGCCTGCTTTTTAAGAACCAATATGCAGTGGTAAGATTTGAATGCATACATTCCTCCACCTCGTTACGATTGATTAACACATTTCTTGTCGTCGTCGCCGTTGTTGATGTCCAACACTCCATCCCTTTTATTGCCGTGTGTATCTTTGTCCTGCTCCAGTGGTAGCGTGAGGCCTTGACTAAAACCAGGAAGAGCTTGGAGCGACTCTCGTGCTACCACTGCTCAGCCAAAAGTTGTAGGAGGTGCTACCGCAAACCTTGTGAATTGGAAGAGTAGGTTGGATTCGTTACTGCTGCAAGGAATTATTTGGAGCCTCTCGGTGTGGAATTGTCTCTACTACTAACTCCTTGTGGCCACCAGTCTAACGCGACCGACCGCTGCACACCTCGCGGTTGGCATGACATTCGTGCGACTGCGACCAGGGAGGGAGAGGTCAGTTGGTCGGCTGTGGCTTCAGGTCCTGACACAAGGCTGCTACATTGCAAGACGAATTCGCCTGTTTCCCAACTAACTGGTACCGTAACCTTTGTTGTGGAAATCTACTCTGCATTAGCTGGTCTTTAGGGAACGCCTTTGTTTTACAATAAATGCATCAGTGTGAGTGAAAGGCGGTGACCAATGAAGCGTGATCATGAGACACACAAAATTAAAACTGCTGTTGATGCGATGCATAGAACGTCTGAACGTCATGAGGAAGAGCTGATTAGTGGGGACTGCTCAACTGTTGACATCTTATTCCGTAGGGGCTTTACGGAGACATAAAAGTTTTCTCACACCATTGAGCGGTCATGATTCTGTGTATCTACAAGTTTTTTAAACTTTCATGTTGGTCTTGTACAGACTCTAAATTGTAGCAACAGTTCCTCCTCGCTCCAACGCGTACACGTCACGCCCTCATGCGGTCACTGATTTCGCAATTTCAACATCAGAGGTGTAAAGCACTCGTTTGCAAGAGATGATTTTGATCAAGAAGTAGTAGTAAACAAAGCGCGGCCATTGTATGTCAGACTGGAACAATAACACGCGTTCGCGGAGTGTGACGACTGTTGGTGTTCCTCCGAGACCTTGCGGCGAGCTTATTAAAAGCGAGGCGAGGGGCACACGTTAAAAGTGGAATTGTAAGCTCAACTTAATTATTAACATTCTCAGTTCTCATGTGGTTCTCGAGGGGAGCAAAATCGCTATTCTCCTCATCTTTTTGATGGAGAAGGACCAATGGTCTATTCCGTGCTTTAGAAGGTGGGAAATGCGGCGCCTGACCTGATGCTGTATGTGTTCTAAATGTTGGGACTCGTTAACCCAGCGTCACCTATGTGTGATGGATGATTTTTTCCCATTTATGGCGAATGTTTGGGCTAAATAGTGCCTGAGGTAGCTTTGTTCAATTTAAACAATGAAAAAGATTTGTTTTTTATGGAATTCTATGGTAATCGCGTTCAGTAAGGGAGGGACTGCAGTTTCACACATTTGGTACATGTGCCTGGTCGATCGGCCTATGGTGCGAGGCTACCATCTGGGGGATTAAGACTGAACTCCTCTAAGTCTGAATCCCATCCAAAGGTGCAACGATACACTGTGGCCTGCCACATGGTGAGGGCTTTCACAAACAGTGGTCCCGGACCGTGAACACGATCAAACACCTTCCAGATAGAAAACTGGTGAAAGCGAGCATCCTCTCCTTACTCAGGTACTTCTTGCCAATTTTAGGTCTTGGTTCCCCTCCTATTTCTGACATTTGCATACACCTCTAAAGTAGTCTCGATGGGTCAACGATAATTTAAACTGGGCTAGATGCTATTGTCAGCCATGGTGTAAATGAAAATTTACCCCGTATAAGCTGGGCTTTAAAATAAATGCCCCAGTGCGAATGGAAGGCGGTGACCAAAGAAGCGTGATTATGCGACACACAAAATTAAAAATGATGTTGATGCACAGAACGTCTGAACGTCATGGGGAGGAGCTGTTTACTTTGGATGGACTGTTCAATTACCGGCATTTTGTTCCGTGGGGGTTATGCAGAGCCACGAAGATTTCTCGCATCGCCTATTTACACACACCACTGAGCGGTCATGACTTGCTCGTCAGAAATGGCAGAAAGCATTTCGGCCTACGGAGTGTCCGATGAGAGATAAAAATCATGTTTTAAGTGATTACTCGGATTTGTATACTGATGCATCAAAGCCGCAATCGTATTGTGAGCAGCAGATCTAAAATTTTATTTTAGGTGCTATGTTTACTGCTTTATAAAAGTAAAGTTATATGGGCTCCATTCTATGCCCATAGACATGGCAGCAACGGTCTTGCTGCTTCTATGCCATATTCGACATGCAGTGCGAGGCGAAACCGGGTTGCCATGACAACGTGACGAATAGTGATAGAGCGCATTCAAAAGGAGGCTGAAGGTTATACCTAATCACGGTAATTTCAAACACTAATGACTGCGACGCCTAGGATTCCCGCACTCCTTTTCAGCATAGCCGATTATATGTCCACCTTGTAGGATTTCCTGCTATCCGATGTTTGGTTTAAGCTCTATTTAAATAGACATC